>OZ023214.1:51691501-52335458 GCA_963995525.1 Escarpia spicata | reverse complement strand
ATAAAGGTTGCAAAGACTTGAGGTGTTTATAGACTGATGGTTGACTGATTTTGACACAGGAAAGTGGTTGTTTGGTGTACATGCAGTGAACCATGCCAACTGCAAACTTCTAAACCCTTTATTACATATATCACCCATGAAAAGTACAAACAATTCACAGCTCCATGCAACCTACTTTTATACACTTATATAAATTTTGAAAGAGGAAGTGTCTGATATAGCATATGTACAACTACAAGAAGATTGACGAGTGGTAAAAAGAAAGCAGACTGTTGTTTGGCTAGGTTTCTTAGTAGTTTCTAGCGGCACTGTACGTGGAAAGTGAGCTCCCTGACTGAGCCATGAGTGTGTAGGAAGAGATCTGGACTTAATGCAGTGTCTGTGTTCACCTGTCAACTTGATCTAATGAAGCAGTGCCACTCTACCCAATCTGTCTCTATCTATATCTAACTCTTGTGTAGTTTCGCATGCTTTCATTTCAAGAATTGACTCTACTCTCAAGAATTACAAATGATTGCATTTCAAGAATTAGGACATTTTTAATACTATCAGTCACCACATTATGAAGTGAGTTCTCACAATTTCCTCTAATGCGAGATGTGGAAAGGGAACTACCCCACCCCTCCTGGGTACACTTGGGGGGGTTCACATTTGTTTCTGGGAATCATAACCCATTAAACAATGTTAGTGACAGAGCAGCTGTCAACTGGGATTGATTATTAAAATATTAAAGCAGCCAATTAAGACAAGGAGTTGTTGTGCTCTGGACACAGCTGCTCCCAAACAAGTGCTACCTGCTTGGCCAGGTAAACAGACACACATTAGCAGGGGGGGCAGTCAGGTGTGAAATGACCCATTGTCCATCAGTCAAACTGAGGCATAACCCTGCCACAGAGATTGTGTCTATTGTTCAGTCTTTCTGCATCTACTTGCAACAATTCCTTGACAATGTCACACTTCACAGTCTTCGTTGTTAACGTAAACTTACAGGGGAAGTGTTTTTCTGATTTTACATTCACTTGGGAAATCATCAAAATATTGAGGTAATATACATCTACCATCCACCTGACGTTGTGCACTGACCAAAGTAAAATGCACAACATTCAATAAAATAACAATATTAGTTCAGTTTGGCTAATCACACAGTACACTGCTATATCTTTGTTGTTTGAACTGTAACAAAATATGTGTTAATGAAGCTACACCTGAAATGAAGCCTATTTACCTGGTTGCAGTGCAAAGGCCCTTGCAAAGACATGGATGGGACCGATGAAATCACTGTCACCTTGTGTTGTCGCCATAGCTGCCTAATGTTAGCGTACTATACGAGTTTACATCCAGTCAGTGTAAGTGTCCAGCATATACAATCAGTATTCACACACTCATACCCACTGTGCTGTAGCACCTACAGCAGGTGTCTACTGGTCTACAGCGGAAGCACAGCTCCAAGTGATATTCCTTTGATGTGAGGAAGTAACCAAGCGAGAACTTTGATGACCTCCTACTTGACCCTGTTGTGCTGTGTCACTGTGCTAGCCACACACCTCCATGTGTCTCCATGTGTCCTTCATAGTCAGTCACATACCAAGTGAGTGCCTCACACACGGCCAGTGTACACCCAAGCAGAGTTAGCATGAGATCCGTGGTGAGATCCGTGTAGAGACCCGTGGTGAGATCCGTGGAGTCTCGTGAGTCAGGAGCCAACATGGAGTGACACAGCTATGGGTGTCACAGTGCTGGACCTTGGACTGCGTCACGGGTCAGTGACTCTGAAGTGGTGACTACTTCCTCTTTGTTGGTGGGCAGGCAACATGGCTGCCCACTTCCTCAGTTTTCCTTTGTTTTGTGTGCACAGGTCACAGGTAACCAGTGGCAATCACAGTACATGACACCACAACAAACACACATGAGAGAGGCTATAATCACAGCACATCACACTGACCACAATCATGTATGACAGAGTCCATAATCACAACACATGACAGAGTCGACAACCAGGCGTGACGACCCACAGAGTGAGAGAGGTGAGGGCCAGTGTGCCACAATGACTGATCACTCAGCGCTGTCATGTAACTCTGGCCCCCATCAGAGGCTCCACCCTACAATCAAAGCTGTGATGTAACTCTGTTCCCTATCAGAGGCTCTACCCAACAATCAATGCTGTGCCACTCCTCGCCTGCGAAAGCAATTTCGACAGTTTAGTGTTGCTAGCAACGACTGCAAAGAAAGTAATTGCCATTCCTGCACTCGTTGGCGCAGCACTCGAGTCAGTGGCACAGTCTTCTATGAACATATCACACAGCACACAGACGCAGTAGAGACACGACCACCGACCAACAAGTCGGCTCTATTCTTCCTGTCAGTGCCCCATCAATTCTAGCTGTCACATGACATCCTGCGATTCAGCTGCAGAGATATGAACATGCAGCCACCTGCATAATGGCAACCTCTAACCCCAAGTCATCCAGACTAGGAGATCTCTCAACGAACTTGGTTGTTGTACATGTGCTTGGCCACAGGACATCTATGCTGACACCGCAGTGCTTGGTCCAGCAGTGTCCTGACTGGTCAAACTGACCATGATAGGAAGACAAGGCAATAGTGTCCACATGAGTCCTGGATGATGGGGGAGGTGACTGAGAGTCTTGTGTGAGCAGGGATACTGAAATTAGAGGGGACTCATGTTCAACGAGAACACAACCTGAGGGGAATGTGTGGTGGACGAGGTGATGAGCTACAGACACACGTCTTGAACACTTAAGAGGAAGGGGTTTAGTTTGCACATCACACAAGCTTAACTATACAACAAGGATACCATGGCGATAATGGAAAGACAACAAGAGAAAGTCCAAGTTTGCACAAAATAACTAGAAAGAATTGCATGAGAAAAGAGTAGACAAGTAATGTATGGAGGAGCCAAGGGGGGTAGTGTTTCAGGAGGAAGATGGTTGGGAGTTGTTTAAAGTGGACTGGACAGGTGGAATGAATAGAAGAACAGCTACAAAAAGATTGGATTCCCTCAGAGTGGAGGGTAAAAAAAGAAGACTTTAATTGAGATGGGAGGAGTGTGTAAGGAGATATTTGGTGAGAGTGAGGGTAATGGGGAGAAGAGAATGAGAGATAGGGGGAGTGGTGAATAAAATATAGGGGAATTAAGAAAGAGCGATAAGGGGAGTGGGGAATGACAATAGGCGAATGGAGAATGAGAGATAGGGGGAGTGGAGAATAAGAGATAGGGGAGTGAAGAATAAGATATAGGGGGAGTGAAGAATGAGAGATAGGAGGAGTGGAGAATAACAGATAGAGGGAGTGGAGAATGACAATAGGCGAATGGAGAATGAGATGGGGGAGTGGAGAATAAGAGATAGGGGGAGTGGAGAATAAGAGATAGGGGGAGTGGAGAATAAGAGACAGGAGTGGAGAATAAGAGATAGGGGGAGTGGAGAATAAGAGACAGGGGGAATGGAGAATACGAGATAGGGGGAGTGGAGAATGTGAGATGGTGGAGTGGAGAATAAGAGATAGGGGGAGTGGAGAATGTGAGATGGTGGAGTGGAGAATAAGAGATAGCGGGAGTGGAGAATGAGAGATGGGGGAGTGGAGAATAAGAGATAGGGGGAGTGGAGAATAAGAGATAGGGGGAGTGGAGAATAAGATATAGGGGGAGTGAAGAATAAGAGATAGGGGGAGTGAAGAATGAGAGATAGGGGGAGTGAAGAATGAGAGATAGGGGGAGTGGAGAATGAGAGATGGGGGAGTGAAGAATGAGATGGGGGAGTGGAGAATAAGATATAGGGGGAGTGGAGAATAAGAGATAGGAGTGGAGAATAAGAGATAGGGGGAGTGGAGAATAAGAAATAGGGAGAGTGGAGAATAAGAGACAGGAGTGGAGAATAAGAGATAGGGGGAATGGAGAATAAGAGACAGGGGGAATGGAGAACACAAAATATGGGGAGTGGAGAATGTGAGATGGTGGAGTGGAGAATAAGAGATAGCGGGAGTGGAGAATGAGAGATGGGGGAGTGGAGAATAAGAGATAGGGGGAGTGGAGAATAAGAGATAGGGGGAGTGGAGAATAAGATATAGGGGGAGTGAAGAATAAGAGATAGGGGGAGTGAAGAATGAGAGATAGGGGGAGTGGAGAATGAGAGATGGGGGAGTGAAGAATGAGATGGGGGAGTGGAGAATAAGATATAGGGGGAGTGGAGAATAAGAGATAGGAGTGGAGAATAAGAGATAGGGGGAGTGGAGAATAAGAGATAGGGAGAGTGGAGAATAAGAGACAGGAGTGGAGAATAAGAGATAGGGGGAGTGGAGAATAAGAGACAGGGGGAATGGAGAACACAAAATATGGGGAGTGGAGAATGTGAGATGGTGGAGTGGAGAATAAGAGATAGGGGGAGTGGAGAATGTGAGATGGTGGAGTGGAGAATAAGAGATAGTGGGAGTGGAGAATGAGAGATGGGGGAGTGGAGAATAAGAGATAGGGGGAGTGGAGAATAAGAGACAGGAGGAGTGGAGAATAAGATATAGGGGGAGTGGAGAATAAGAGATAGGTGTGGAGAATAAGAGATAGGGGGAGTGGAGAATAAGAGATAGGAGTGGAGAATAAGAGATAGGGGGAGTGGAGAATAAGAGATAGGGGGAGTGGAGAATGCGAGATGGTGGAGAGAAGAATAAGGGATAGGGGGAGTGGAGAATGAGAGATGGGGGAGTGGAGAATAAGAGATAGGAGGAGTGGAGAATAAGAGATAGGGGGAGTGGAGAATGAGAGATGGGGGAGTGGAGAATAAGAGATGGAGGAGTGGAGAATAAGAGATAGGGGGAGTGGAGAATAAGAGATAGGAGGAGTGGAGAATAAGAGATAGAAGGAGTGGAAAATAAGAGATAGGGGGAGTGGAGAATAAGAGATAGGGGGAGTGGAGAATAAGAGATAGCGGGAGTGGAGAATGTGAGATGGTGGAGTGGAGAATAAGAGATAGCGGGAGTGGAGAATGAGAGATGGGGGAGTGGAGAATGAGAGATGGGGGAGTGGAGAATGAGAGATGGTGGAGTGGAGAATAAGAGATAGGGGGAGTGGAGAATGAGAGATAGGGGAGTGGAGAATGAGAGATGGTGGATTGGAGAATAAGAGATAGGGGGAGTGGAGAATAAGAGATAGGGGGAGTGGAGAATGTGAGATGGTGGAGAGAAGAATAAGAGATAGGGGGAGTAGAGAATGAGAGATGGGGGAGTGGAGAATAAGAGATAGGAGGAGTGGAGAATAAGAGATAGGGGGAGTGGAGAATGAGAGATGGGGGAGTGGAGAATAAGAGATAGGAGGAGTGGAGAATAAGAGATAGGGGGAGTGGAGAATAAGAGATAGGAGGAGTGGAGAATAAGAGATAGGAGTGGAGAATAAGAGATAGGGGGAGTGGAGAATAAGAGATAGGGGGAGTGGAGAATAAGAGATAGCGGGAGTGGAGAATGTGAGATGGTGGAGTGGAGAATAAGAGATAGCGGGAGTGGAGAATGAGAGATGGGGGAGTGGAGAATGAGAGATGGGGGAGTGGAGAATGAGAGATGGTGGAGTGGAGAATAAGAGATAGGGGGAGTGGAGAATGAGAGATGGGGGAGTGGAGAATGAGAGATGGTGGAGTGGAGAATAAGAGATAGGGGGAGTGGAGAATAAGAGATAGCGGGAGTGGGGAATGAGAGATGGGGGAGTGGAGAATAAGAGATAGGGGGAGTGGAGAATACGAGATAGGGGGGGTAGAGAATGAGAGATGATGGAGTGGAGAATAAGAGATAGGGGGAGTGGAGAATGAGAGATGTGGGAGTGGAGAATAAGAGATAGGGGGAGTGGAGAATAAGAGATAGGGGGAGTGGAGAATATGAGATAGGGGGAGTGGAGAATGTGAGATGGTGGAGTGGAGAATAAGAGATAGCGGTAGTGGAGAATGAGAGATGGGGGAGTGGAGAATAAGAGATAGGGGGAGTGGAGAATGAGAGATGGGGTGAATGGAAAATAAGAGATAGGGGGAGTGGAGAATAAGGGATGGGGGGAGTGGAGAATATGAGATAGGGGGAGTGGAGAATGTGAGATGGTGGAGTGGAGAATAAGAGATAGCGGGAGTGGAGAATGAGAGATGGGGGAGTGGAGAATGAGAGGAATAAATAAAGGAATCGGATATTGAAACAGGATCAGTGATGGAAATAGAAAACTGATAGTGTCAAGGCCAGTCCCGCCCCAGACTGAGGAACAAGGAGGAGAGCTGTGTGGAGGCAGGCAGTGATGACAACTGGTGATAGAATGAGTTGAGACAAGACTGCACATCATTCCATCATTTGTCTTCCAGCAGCTCCCAGAGCACAACAACAAATCAAACATGCACAAAATACCAACAGTCTGTTAACATTTGGCTGATCAGTGTATTTTCCGATATACTGACTCGGACATTTGAAATAATTCAACTTACATCATCGAAGCAAGACAAAAAAATGTTGGACTAATGTAAATTCCTGACACAGAGCGTAGTAAAATTGGCCATATTTGGGCATCTACTACTACAACATTAGAAAGCTTGGTTGTGATTAGCTATTGCTGAATCATGACGGAATAAAACTCATTGATAAAATTATAAGGAAGAAGAATAATTCAGCTTTCCAATGATACCTCGTGTTCCCCTGTTAGTTGCTAGTGACAGAAACAACATTTTTTTTTAAAGAGTGATACTGAATTGGGCAAAAATTTGGCCGGGACCAGTTTTGCATTGATCACGTGGGCCGAATTCGGCCCTGTGGTCACCTGTAGGGTTAAAAACATGCATTTTCCAGTGTAGATATGTGTGTTGGCTACAGATTGCTGATGTTTTGCTATTGTCACTGCTGGTGTTCCACGATTGTTGCCTGTAGATGAAATATCATTAGTTAAAGTACTGTTAGAAAACATCAACCTTTTTCTTGTTGTCTTTCTCTTAAGCTGTAGTAATGCATACAGTGTTGTGTATGGCATTTGCTTCATTACACAAGATAGGATATACAACTTCTGAAAACAAATGTTCTCAAAATTATTATTTTTTTTTTTGGCAGCAACTAGAGGTGAAAACTTTAAGCACACCACACCGCCTTTGGTTTGTTTAGAACACCGGTCTGCCTAATAGAGCAACAATTGGATTAATGTTCTGCATATGCTACCATTGGGCCAGTGTTCAGATATAGATGAATTGTTTCAGAATCACCTGACTTGCTAGCTGGTGTTACAATCAATGTAAAGACTAAACCAACAGTTCACATGGCCTGCCTGTCTCATTCCGCTCGGGCTATGCACAACAAAGATCTCTCTAACTATAAGTACATATTATGTACACACAGGACATAATGGTGGCCATGTTATTGACCTGCTGCCTACATGGTCAATCCAAACAACCTTTGTAACTCACAGTTTTCAACATGATTCATAGACAGCAGTCTGAGGATGGACAACTTGAGCATATGTCATGAGTGTTCCCTGTACAGGTGTAGAGAGAGGACCCAACAGGAAGGGGCAGTGTCAAACAGGATCTCAGCAGACAGACAGTGTTTAGCGAGACCAGTTGTTTGACTATTTAGGAAACATGTAAAAAGCTAGAAAATTTGCATCGTAACTATTACTGAATAGTTGCATCACAACTATTAGTAACAACAAGAAATACCACATCCTATGGTTGATGGTTAAAGCTTCAGTCAAAACACACAAAACTCTACCAACTAGTATTATAAGTTTCTACTTCCTAATTCCAAGGGTTGTCATTGTCAGGTTACACATTATTTCAAGCTGATAAGGGCACTTTTACTTTCATTTTCACTCATTTTTCCTTTAACTTTATTCAGGCAGTCACTATTAATGAAGCTGTCACTACATTCAGTAGCTGCATGACATCTGATTGTGTATCAATATAGTATTTTAAGATTATTTCATTCCCAGCACCTACTTAATTACATTCCCCAAGGTTCTGTACATGTATTCTTGAAAGACACACCCCTTCGTGACATTTTTTAATACCTAATTGCAATGCAATTAGAGAAGAAATTACGGCAAATTTGTGTAGCTCTTTAAGAATATAAGTCATTTTGAACAGATTTAGTTAGTCAAAGATAAATTTTAGCTTAGAATCAACTTAATAAATTTCAATAAACTATGGATGAGAGTTTGTACAACTTGGCAATTTGGCCAACAACAATTTTGTCACCATATTTGCCACTAAACGGCAGTGCAGTGAAGGTCTTTAACAAGAATCACCAACAGAATGACAAGTTTCTTGTCTTTAGCACTGACTACAAACTGAGTAAGTTTCACCTGATGAAGTTACTGTAAAGTACTAATCTATCAATTGATAGAAAACTCAGATTCAGTACCTGTGTCTGCATGTGTTGACATGAGCGTAAGCTGGTGATAAATGATCGAGAGAGGGAGACTCTACTTACAAGTCTGTCTGGGCTAGAAGGGTGGTCCCTCATCACACAAATGAACCACTCTCATTTTCTGTCACATCTAATTAACTTCCACTGTAGCTACTTAAATGGGCCATGTTTTCAAAAACAAACTGTAATATAAAATCTATCGACAATAGGTGTGTGTATTGGTTTCTCACATGTGTGTAAGCACTTTCTCACGTCCCATGATACACACTTAATTCAGTTATTTGTTGAAAAGCTGTTGATTCATGGTTGAACGTTTTCTTTTTTAAAATCATATTTCACTTGCTGATTATTTACTATACTTCCTGGCATATTGACATCAAACTAAGCTTAAATACATTTTAACTATGTGCAACTGTGTATGCTTAAACGCACAAGTGCGCATAATTACAGAGCATTCTCTCGCAGTGGGCATATGTATCCATGATGTATAACAAGATTGTGTGTAGGAATGTGATAAATACTTTCACACACATTCTGAACCTATAGAATGGTGGAACATGCTTGCGACATAATGAGTGAGAGAGTAAGCCATGAAACCTGATCAATCCTGTAATACCATCCATCAATGCAGGAATCTCAACAGATTCATTTCACTGATTAACGTCATCATTTCTCTGAAGAGTATTGTGATGCAATATGACACGTAAACTAATGGAGTTAACAGTTAAACAACAAGTAAACAACTACACAGAGTCCCTTATTAACATTTATACTGCCATGGTTTAGCAAGCTTGATTAGGAAACAGGAGTAACAAACCATTAGTTGTATCAGTCATGTTGGTTGTCATTGTTTCAACAAACTACTAGTTGTATCAGTCATGTTGTTTGTCATTGTTTCAACAAACTACTAGTTGTATCAGTCATGTTGGTTGTCATTGTTTCAACAAACTATTAGTTGTATCAGTCATGTTGGTTGTCATTGCTTCAGCAGTCAAAAAAGGACCAGCATATTATTGAAATCAACAACAACCCTAAACTCTGCCTGGCACATGTTTTTTTCTGCATCTTCTACAAGTGTTCATAAACTATATTAAACATGACATGTACATGTATATAATGTTTCTGAGAACACAATGGTTTTGTGTACTCTCACTTACATCAAAGACAATCGTGGCTTGTTCTAGTCAACTCTGGTGCCAGAAACGGTGTCAGTGATTCATTTTGGAAATGAACTTAATTTCCTAATATTTCTTTTTTGTAAAATAGCAATGAATAACATTGTTGCTAACTGTTGTGTGTTGTTTATTTATGCACTTTACAATTTGAACACCATCAAACATGTGAGGCTATGAATTCAAAGACAACCCAGTGTGGGAACTTTGTGGCAGAGACACAAGGGAGAAAGTATATTGTAGCAGAGACACAAGGGAGAAAGTACTTTCTGTCTTCAAACAACTACATACATAGGTAAATATATATATATCTGTATAAAGAAATTCACACCACAAATTGTATAAATTCTAAACAAATAAAATAAAATTTTGTAGGCAATCTTTAGTAAAATTATATTGCAATATCACATCTTTTTAAAAACAAAACATCAAATATAATTGATATATACCATACAGAAATTCCACAGATTTATTTAGATTTTTTCCTGTGACTTTCATTCCAAAAGTATTTTTTTATATCCATGAAATAATTTTGTTCATAACTTCCTAGACTGTGAGCACAATAGCATACAACTGTGACTTCAAGAGATATGTTCATTCACAAGGACCAGCCCAGTACACTGGTTAATACAATCACAGGAAACAAAGCTATTTTCACAGAGTGCAACTAATCTGTAGAATTCTGCAGTTATCATGATGAATGCACACGCTCAAACATGCAATGTCTGTCAATACAGCCATTGTTTGTGAGGTCTACTTGGGATTACACAGAGGTCCTTCTTACAACCCCCTCAGGTATTACTGGGGCTATAAAACAATTTACACCAAATAATTAACTAATTTAGTAGGCAGTCTCAGGCAAACTGAGTGTATAGAAAAGGCTAGAGTTTGAGAGCAATCCATCAATGCATGAAGTGGGTCTATTGCTGGTGTGCTTCACTGCCATGGATGGCAGACAGTAATGTGTTCCAATGAGGGAATTATGCACATGTAGACGTTGCACAGACACACACCCAATGCACAGGAGGGCTGCTTAAACACCACATGATACTACGGCCAGCCTTCTACATCATCAACATGTGTGTGTGCGCATGCATGTATGTGTGTGTGTGTGCACATGTGCAATTGTGTGTGTGCATTGGCATACTGTTTGAGCACATGTACATTTTCCTGTTTGTTGGGTGCATACGATTACATATGTATTGATGGTATTATGTGTATATGTGCATGCAAATGTGTGCGCGTGTGCGCGTGTGCGCGTGTGAGCGTGTGAGCGTGTGCGCGCCTGTGTGCGCGTGTGCACGTGTGCGCGTGTGCGCCTGTGCACCTGTGCGCCCGTGCGCCTGTGAGCCTGTGTGTGCATGTGCCTGCAAGAGTGGTTGTTGTCTGGGTGAAGTAGTGGGTCCAGCGTTCAGCTAATGATGAAGAAACAGACGGCTGTGATAAGGCTGAGTCCTCTGACCTTTCTCTAGAGTCTCCTCATCAAGTATTCATAACAGTCTGTCAAACGCGACCACACAACAATCTCTTCTTTACAAATACTAACGAGCTCAATTAGGGTGACAAGTTTTTCACTTGTGAGCTGGTACGTTTGAGGTGTAACTCCCGGCTAGTTTCTTGTCAACACCAAAATCATTAAAGTGAAGAGTGGATCTCTTACAGAGTCTTTGGGTAGACATCAGTTTTTAGGGAGGGTAACTGGAGTTTACCTGTGATGAACTCAGGCAGAGATTGATGAACAATGAAGAATTCTATAAAATATGTTATTAACTCATTTTCCTATCCTATTATTGGTATTGGCTAGACAGTAGCCGTATTGGCCCAGGGCCACAGACTGAAGGCCAATATATCCATAAACATAAATTTCTTGACAGAAAGTATTACCTAACTGATGGTAGCATAGAACCAGTGAATGAGTAATAAACAAGTTCTATGGCACCAATAAAAACAAGCCTGTAATAGGCTTACTTCAGCTAATCATTACATGCCACATAACTGTTGTTGTGAATGTGCCAGTGTTGAAAGAGATCTGGGAGGTGATGTTATAGCACTGGTATAGTTTAACAAGAGGCTATGCGCACAGTCATACAACGCACCAGACAGGGTCTGACAGTAGCACAGATACAGCCTGCACAAGATAGAATGCAGGGACCATTAAAATGTGAGCGATCTGCGCCTGAAGACAGCTGACATTAGAATAGCATGGCAGTTATTTTTAGTCTCAGATAATATTTAATCACCTATTTTGTTGCGAGATTATTCTGCAGCGTGACAGCTACACCTAGGGTTACAGAGGGGGTGGGGCAGCTTACGGCTGGATTACACATCAAGTCAAATAAAATAATGAGAGCCAACAATCTCCACCAGTCTCAGCAAGGCCCAGTGTACTAGTGTACCAGTGTACACACAGTGTACACACAGTGTACACACAGTGTACACACAGTGTACACACAGTGTACACACAGTGTACACACAGTGTACACACAGTGTACACACAGTGTACACACAGTGTACACACACTGATACACACAGTGTACACACAATGGTACACACAGGCAGCAATGTGTCTCGCAGATCACATGCGTTATCTTCCAAAGTAAGCAGTACCACAGAACAACTGCTTTGTCATGCTCAGGTAGAAGCATATAATAAACAGCACAGAGACAGACATAATGGTCTTGAAATGTTACTTCCCATTACTGCAGAAGGGAAGAGATATTACAGCTAGAAGTACTGACTGACCTTGCAATACTCTGTTTACAACTAGTGGGTCACCTCAAAATACGTTCTATTCAAGCGGTCCTTTAGATGACCTTTTCAAGACTGCCCATATGGCCAGCACAATGGTATTAAGCCTTGCCAGGCGTGATTAAATAACCACATAATTGTGTACACAGGCCCAGGTGGGTCCAGGTGACATGGTGACAAATGACTCTTCTAAGAAAGTATACCACTGGTCTCAAAAGTCTGGAGGTAAATCTTATGTGACAGGCTCAGGCAATAGGGCATGAGAGGAGTGTTTATCTAAGGAGGTGGGGACAGGACTGCATAAATCAACGTTTGTACCTGTCAACGACCATGTGACCATTGTTGTTGGTTTCAGTATTTTAAATATATAATATATATTTATTACATATCCACATAAATTTTACCAAAACGTTTAGATTTTAATTTTGTAACAATAAATCTCATTAAATCTTGTTAAATATCATATAATTATCATAGTCTTACATAAAGTGAATATATAATGGTGAATCATTAAGTATGTGGCTCATTATATAACTACATAACCTGCAGAAGCTGTGAACACAGTTTTCCTGTCAGTGTTCATGACATCTTTAGAAAGTGAATTAGTGTGATGCCACACCACAACAAGGACTGCCCTCTAGTGGGCAGACAGAGACTAAATAGAGTCACAATCTGTTGTCAGTGTCTCTCTGGCACCACAAACTGGAATGTTAGTCTTCAAAGGGGCTGGGAGGATGGAGCAGATTCAATACTCAGGTGTTCCGTCACTACAGGAAGTATACAGTTGGTATATGACTACAAACCCGTGTCCAACTTAGAAGTCACTTACTGTACTGTGGCCATGACCGGGGCAGAAACAACATTCGTGTTTCCATGACAACACAAAAAGCGAGTAACTAAGAAGTACACTGGACGAAATGAGTCACTGGTAGAGACTGGTGGTATGAGGATGTGTCCTGACTCCACCAGCTGTTTGTCAGATCCTTCACCAATCAATAGTACATCAAAGACCTCTTATTGGCAGCAATGTTACCCTGCACCACCAATAGGCCACTAGTGCACAACCTCCGCAGTGACAAATACGTCAGCATACTCTCTCTCAACCATGGCTAATTTATAACATGTATAATCTATTAAATTAAATTACAATTCTGAAGAACCATCATTAGACGCTTGTGATTATGTTAGCAGTGCTGTGGTGAACCAGCTAGATTGCATGACAGTTTGCTAATTACAAACAAACTACAAGTTACCATGCAATAGCTATTTCTGCTTTGAAAAAATATAGGAACAAGGTAACTAAACATTTTCTCTAGTAAACATGAGTATGACTTCTTGTATTATAAAAAAATGAAAAATCTGTAATGCACAAGACTGAATAAAGGCACTAAAATTAACCACTATTTAGTAGTTCAACTTCTGTTAATATTTAGCTTCCTTGTAAAGACAATGCATGTTGCAGTAGACTGCCTACAAATCACTGCTGCTGCCTATTCGCAGGCAAGAACCAATGGCTACAACAGTAGTTGCTGTATGAAGGTTGCGAGGTATTGACCAGAGACAGCTGTTACCATGGTGAATAATACCACAAGTGGCCAACAGATGGTGACCAGCAGAGACATACCACTGGGGGAAATAACAACTACCTCAAAAGATACGCCATCCATTTTATATGTCCATAAAATATCCCCAAGATGTGAATGATAATTGAAAGGAAAGAAAGATGTGCCCCAAAAGAATATTGTGGCAGCAGCATGAATATGGTATGTTTGCCCACACAACATCCAACCAACCAAGTTATTGCCAATAGCCTATCTCCCAGTCAATCACAACCGTACAGGACCACATCTGGTGCTGCCACCTGGGGAACAACCTGCAAGTCAGCTAATATTGACATGCAAGTGTGATTGTATAATACAAAGGCTGTGCTGCCTCTTACCTTTCACATGCAGTTGGTTACCCCCAAGGGGATAGCTGTCCACGTCGAGGGGTAGAGGTGTGTTGGAGGAGGCTAGGAAGACGTCAATGCTGCTAACAGGTATACCCCTCCTCTCCAGTGGTGGGGTGATGGCTCCCCTGGGGACCACACAGCGAACTAACAGTCAGCATCACAGTGAAGCAGTGCACATGGTACTGTGTAACACGTCAACACCTCAAGGATAATTCTGCAATACCATCTTCCCACCACAATCCCATTGCCCACTGCCTGGCTCATAATGTTTCTCACAAAACGATGCCACCAATATTAGCCTTAGGAACATTTCAACCATGCCAGATGTTTTTATTCAAAAGTGTAGCAAGGATGCGCAGTGACACATACTTCAAGATAGATCAAATAAGTTGTGTGAGTTGAATGTCCTGCCCCATTGTATGATATATATATAGCACTATTAACTTCAAATGTGCCCTAATCCATGCATGAAACCGTCATCTAGTGGAATAACTGACTAGTTTGACAGGACTGAAGACACAGTCAAAATCAATGAGAAGAACTGTCTACCATCTATGAATTTCCTTCATTCACTGCCTTTGCAATGTGCATAATTAGCAAAAGGAAACAAATCAGCCATGGTTGTATGTATTACAGGGATTAATTTATAATGCTAGAAGAAGATATGCTGGTAATGGGGAAGCAGATAATTGTTGAATAAAAGACGGTGTACTTTTGTTAAAACCATTGAAAATTCACTTTGATCATTCAACTGGGTACACTGTGAAAGTGTGCATTGCCACATGTTATATATTACAATAGAGCTCAACCACTTTTGCTATTTCTCATCAAATTTTGACTTAATCAAGTAAACAAAATGTGTAGTTTTACCAGTAATTTCTTAAGAACGAATCAACATACTTTCAGCAATGAGCTACCATATCTTAATGGATATCACGTTTTATTTTTCGTAAAATGATTTTAAAATGAAACGTGCAAAAACGTGATTGCAGAAGCAGGTTCAATGAATGAGAGACTGCACTGACCTTAGAGTGACTCCTTTGGTTGCGGCCACAATCTCCACTTCAGACTGAGGCAGCAGGTCAAACATGAGCATGAAACATTCAGTACCGAGGGAATACTGAAACACAAACCATAACTGTTACAGTACTACTGTCCTTTATAGCTCTAACAGTACTACTGTCCTTTACCGCTCTAACCGTACTGCTGTCCTTTACCGCTCTAAACATACTACTGTCCTTTACCGCTCTAACAGTACTACTGTCCTTTACCGCTCCAACAGTACTAATGTCCTTTACCGCTCCAACAGTACTACTGTCCTTTACCGCTCCAACAGTACTACTGTCCTTTACCGCTCCAACAGTACTACTGTCCTTTACCGCTCCAACAGTACTACTGTCCTTTACCGCTCCAACAGTACTACTGTCCTTTACCGCTCCAACAGTACTACTGTCCTTTACCGCTCCAACAGTACTACTGTCCTTTACCGCTCCAACAGTACTACTGTCCTTTACCGCTCCAACAGTACTACTGTCCTTTACCGCTCCAACAGTACTACTGTCCTTTACCGCTCTAACAGTACTACTGTCCTTTACCGCTCTAACAGTACTACTGTCCTTTACTGCTCTAACAGTAGCAGCTCACATAGTGATTTCCATCATATTGAACTAATAATTTGTGCTGTGTTTAGTCGGACTATCCTGAATAAAGATATTGTATTATTATTAACAATATAAAAACACACAAGTACCTGTTGTTGTATTCTCGTCACTCCACTTTTTGGTCAATATTTACTGTTGTTTTGTATATATTTAAATAAGTGCAAGGAATACTAGTTGCATAACATTATAAATTAATAAACATGGCCATTTTGTTTTTAAAATCTAATCATTGCTTTCTATTTGTTTTTCTTGTTAAAAATCTAACAATGTACCTTTAATGTTTGATAGAAGTTACATATACAAGACAATATCAAGACATATCATGACACTATTTGTGGATGTGTCTCATCTCCAAGAACAGTTTTATTAAGCTCCCAAAGTGTGTAGGATAATCACTGAAAGACAAACTATCTATGACTGTAGTGTTATGGTTTTTAAAATGTACCAACAAAATACTACAATACAGACAATGTACAAAGACTAGAAGTATATTACAAGTTGCACATGTGAAGCCATGCATCATGCATGCATATACGTACACCAACAGTATTACAGCTATAGGCTACAGGCCTACGGTTAATAGCTATAGGTCTTCAGCTACATACTACAAGTAAGCTGCTATAGACTACAGGCTTAGGGCTATAAACTACAGGCTTACAGCTATAGACAACAGGCTTACAGCTATAGACTACAGGCTTCCGGCTATAGACTACAGGCTTACGGCTATAGACTACAGGCTTATAGCAATTGACTACACGCTTACGGCTATAGACTACAGGCTTACGGCTACAGACTACAGGCTTACGGTAACTAACTACACGCTTTCAGTGGCATACTACGGTTTACTGAGCACAATAGACTACCTGCTTACAGCTATATATTCTATAGGCTTGCAGCTATTATGTAGGGTAAAGGCTTAAAGCTGCAAGCTTGAACCAGCATTCCTGAGTGCACAATACCGGTATTTACAAGTAGATTTAAATTGTAACTATCACAAAGTTAGACTTTGAGAAAATAGATTGATATACAAACCATGCTATTTTTAAAAAGATGGGTTTCATAAAAAGATACATGTTACAAAGCAAAAGCCATTTTACCAACATGATAGTATTATGTAAGCAATGTCTTGCACATGACAGGACTCTACTAACCACGAGGGAAGGACAATGACAACTAGGTAAATGTGGCATGCAAACCTATCAACTAATTGTAACAATTAAATAATTGTAGCAATTACTTGTGTGTAGGTACACATTCGTAGATGTGTGTGATTGTATTTCAAGTGATTTGGCAGATTATATGTCATAATCAGTGATTCTTTTCTTGTGTGGCCTTGTGTTGGCCACAGTACATGACACCTGGGGCAATTGGCAGACCCTGCTCACCTCAAATAATGCCACAAAGGTGTGACAACTTAGGCCAAAGGTAGTACAATAACTATTTTCACCCATACTCAGTGATGTAAGCTATTTGTTGTGTAGCTGGGTACAGATAACATAGTATTTATAACAAGACATCAACACAAGGACAGAAGGAATGGCAGGACTTGTTCAAGGAGGTGGTAGCAGGTATCAGCTGTTTGAAAATCTCAAACTACAAATAGCTGAAATAGCTATTTTGCCTTGGGCTCAGGTAGTAGCTGGGTACACATAACACAGCAATCTACAACAAGTCATAACCACAAGAACATAAGGAGCTGCAGGAATTGTTCAAGGTTCAAGGAAGTGACAGCAGGTATCAGCTATTTGAACATCTCAAACTACAATGCTCTAATAGTTGAAGTGCATTTTGGGTAGGGTTAGTGTGTGCAGGAAATGTTAGTTGTGCATACGAGTGAGACTAGGACTACATCTAGGATGTAGCAAAATGTTCACCTTTCTTGGGGCCTCCTCTCTCTTTGGGGTCATCAATTTGGCCGGTACGCTAATCTTGCGACTGCGTCGGTCTGCACTCTGCTCCAGCCAGAGGGGCATGGACATGGACAGGGGTAAACTCTTCCTTAAATCTACCAAACTATCTAGGTCGTTGCCATGGTGATCGTTAATAGTTCGAAGGGCGCGCTGACCTGTTTCTGCATCTCCCCATGCCGACTCCCTGATCGAACACATACTGTGACTATTCGACATGCTAACCATTGGCGATATGTTCTCATTCTGGCTATCACAACATGACGTGCCATTGCTGTTTACCATATTCATCGCAGTCACATGCGTAGATGCCATGGACACTGGCATGGAGTTAGTCTTAGCATGTATTGGAAGCGGAGGACGCAAATCCCGTGAACCGACCGAGTTACAATAGTGGCGACACATAGCAGTTGTACTAGGCACAGTGTCCATCTCCTCAAGCATGTCAAAGTATCCATGCTTCGCTTCGTCACTCACAGGATTCGAGGCGTTGACAAGCATCCTGTGGTCGCACACCCGCCACGTCTTTTCAGAGCTGCTGAGGTCCATGTCCTGCAGACTCTGACTGCGCTGATGCTGAGGCTGCAGGTTCAGTGCATGGGGGGTGCCCTTCATCTCAAGTGCATCCTGGGTTAGTGCAGGGATAGAGAGAAGACATTAGAGACAGGGGTGGAGAGAAGACATTAGAGCCAGAGACGGAGAGAAGACATTAGAGACAGGGACGGAGAGAGAAGACATCAGAGATAGGGGTGGAGAGAACACATCAGAGACAGGGGTGGAGAGAAGACATTAGAGACAGTGGTGGAGAGAAGACATTAGAAACTGAGATGGAGAGGAGACATTAGAGACAGAGACAGAAAGAAAACATTAGAGACAGGGATGGAGACAAGACAATAGAGACAGGGATGGAGAGAAGACATTCAAGACAGAGATGGAGAGAAGATATTAGAGAGACAGACGGAGAGAAGATAATAGAGACAGGGACAGAGAGAAGACATTAGAGACAGGGATGGAGAGAAGATATTAGAGAGAGAGATGGAGAGAAGATTTTAGAGACAGGCATGGAGAGACGACATTAGACACAGAGATGGAGAGAAGACATTAGATAATGGGACAGAGAGGAGACATTAGAGACAGAGATGGAGGGAAGACTTTAGAGACTGGGATGGACAGAAGACATTAGAGACAGGGATGGAGAGAAGATATTAGAGAGACGGAGAGAGAAGACATTAGGCACAGGGATGGAGAGAAGACATTAGAGACAGGGATGGAGAGAACACATTAGAAACTGAAACGGAGAGGAGACATTAGAGACAGAGACGGAGAGAAGACATTAGAGACAGGGATGGAGACACGACAATAGAGACAGGGATGGAGAGAAGACATTAGAGACAGAGATGGAGAGAAGACATTAGAGACAGGGATGGAGAGAAGATATTAGGGACAGAGATGGAGAGAAGACATTAGAGACAGGGACGGAGAGACGACATTAGAGACAGGGATGGAGAGAAGATATTAGGAGAGAGAGAGACGGAGAGAAGACATTAGAGACAGGGATGGAGAGAAGACATTAGAGACAGGGATGGAGAGAAGATATTAGAGACAGAGACGGAGAGAAGACATTAGAGACAGGGACGGAGAGACGACATTAGAGACAGGGATGGAGAGAAGATATTAGGAGAAAGAGAGACGGAGAGAAGACATTAGAGACAGGGATGGAGAGAAGACATTAGAGACAGGGATGAAGAAAAGATATTAGGAGAGAGAGAGACGGAGCGAAGACATTAGAGACAGGGATGGAGAGAAGACATTAGAGACTGGGGTGGAGAGACAACATTAGAGACAAGGATGGAAAGAAGAAATTAGAGACAGGGATGCTACGTACATAAGTTATAAATCACACACATGTGCCATCACGTCACATAAAGTCAATGTTAGACATTACAGGTGCATTCACGGTCAGACACAATCTCTCCTGGATGGACAGTGTTACTGGAGGGTTGTGGGAGATGGGAGAGTTAATGAGGATGGAAACAATAGACGAGGAACAACAGAACTTGGTAAACGATACCACCACCAACAAATGCCTAACTGGCAATGATCTGCCACAAAGGTATATATATACAGTCGCGCCTCGTTATAACGCGCCCCGTTATAACGCGGATTCGGTTATAACGCGGTCGGTCGTGGACCCCGAATTTCTGCCGCCAGGGGGAAAATGGGCGCTATGACTAACTATTGTTTGTTTTTGCGCCGACATCAAACGAATCGTTTCCAATCTGCTAGTCATGCTCATGGTTTCCGCGGATCGCCAGGTTTCGGCGCCAGGCGGCTTGTAAAGTGCAATTGAAATTCACAAATACGCCTTGCTTAAGGATGGGTTAAAAACGTTTTAATACAGCTTAGTAGGCAAAATCAGTAAGCTAAGATTGCGTAACAAATATTAGCTTTTCGCTGCGATGAACGCAAAACTACTGCCTGTACTGGTGCGCCAAAATATTAATTCGTCAACCGCATATGAATTGGTGAATCGTAATATTGTTCGGCACGGTAAATGTGCTTTCTAAATTGGTATTTTGATATTGATTGAAAGACGAAGTTAAGCCAATTGTGAGCGTACTTATAGCTTTAAATCCTTAATCAACTCTAACACAGCGTTTCTCAAATAATTTGCGTATTCGGCTGCTGAGTGCCAGGTCATTATTTTGGATCTTACGTCAGCGGTACCATATTATCGTTCAGTTGACCGTGGCTTGTTGGTCCGTTGTTTATTTAAAAACGGTACACAATTCATGAATTTTATTCAGTTCAACAGTGTCCAACAGTGTACGACATTTAAACAGAATACACACTGACATTGGCTGGCAGTTTAATAAGCTTCTTAAACCGCATAAAGACTGCGCGAAGTGCACACTTTGGTTGGCTTCGATGGCGTTCTTCGTGCAGCAGCGGTGTCGGTCGTCGTCGTAGCACCCCTGACGGCAGATATGAGAACGCGCCACGTTTATAACGCGCCTCGTTTATAACGCGGATTCATTTCGTGGACCCCGACTACCGCGTTATAACGAGGCGCGACTGTATATATATATATATATATATATATATGTTTAAATCAATTAATCATGTACCATAATATTATATTAAATCACAACACATTTTATTATTAATGAAACATAAAATTTGCAATTCAGTTAGTTTTGTGAGTTCGGCATGAGGTTGCTATGTGTGATCTTCCTATCAAGACAAATATTTTGTGTAGAACGTAAGGGTTATGTTAGTTCACTGCTTGTTTTTAAGGTTTGTATTGGAAAGTTGCCGGCATGGTGTATGATTATACATAATTTGCCTTTGTGCATGAGCAGGCCTTGAACTAACCGGACTAGACCATGCTCATAGCACATGCATCCGACACAAGATTCTTTACTTAACTGAGAGTTCACATTTAGCGACATCGTGCTGCACAAACAACAGTTCAGACAGCTCACTATGTCATGACAACGATTTACATTTAAATGTTCATATTTCTTTTGTGATAATAGAAATAATTAACCCTCAATCTCTTGGACAGCAAAATACTTCACTGTTATTCATGAATGGTAAAATATTTTATGAACATTGCCACCAGCAATGTAATGATACCGTGGGTAGATTTGAGCTACAGCTGTGACACCGTCAGCCAGTCTTTGACATACCTCAGTGTGGTATCAGTCTTTGACATACCTCAGTGTGGTGACGCCGACCTTTCAGTGCTTTCTTACGACGCAGCTTCAAGTTGAGGATGACATCACTACTGAAACAGTTGGTCCTGGTCCATAAGTTAGTATAACAACAACAGCAATAATAAGGTAACTTCTTTGGAACCTAAATCCTCAGAAACCAAGTTCAGAGACAAATCAAAACAAAAGGGTTTGTCAATCTCAAAATCGATAAGCAATATTAAAGTTATCAACAGATGGATAAGCCAGGAAGCTAAGGTGACTATGCAAGGTTATAAAGGTAAGTTTTTAAATAACAGCGGGATTATGTAATATTTTCAACTGATCTAACACTAAGAGGGAGCATATTCCAGAGTTGGCATAGCAACAGAAAAAGCCCTAGTTCCAAAATTGGTATTAAACCTAGGAACAAAAAGAAAATCTGAACTAGATGATCAAAGCTGCACATTTTGTGCAAGGAAAAATAAATTAGGAGATGATGCTCTGGTATCCGAGAGCTAGTGCCACCTGCAGGATGAACAGAAACTTACTGTGCATGTGGTGCCACCAATCTGACATCAACCACTGACATCAACCCCAGACACAACATTGAGTACTCGTGGAATGTTCTTTTTTATATTTCTTTAATGGTGACATCGTATATAGAAGGATGGAATCGTAAATGGAAGGATGGAAGGATGGAATCGTAAATGGAAAGATGAAGTCACAAATGGACCTATGAAGTCACAAAAAGACAAAGTAATAAATGGTTCAATTAAGTCACAAACGGAATGATGAGGTAATAAATGGAATGATAAAGTTTCAAATGGACAGATGAGTAATAAATGGACCGATGATGTCACAAATGGACCGATGAAGTCACAAATGGACCAATAAAGTTACAAATGGATAGATGAAGTCACGAACAGATTGGTGAAGTCACAAATGGAATGCTGAAATCACAAATGGACTGATGAAATCACAAATGGACCATG
Organism: Escarpia spicata; assembly: GCA_963995525.1. Classification (NCBI taxonomy): domain Eukaryota; kingdom Metazoa; phylum Annelida; class Polychaeta; order Sabellida; family Siboglinidae; genus Escarpia; species Escarpia spicata. The sequence continues at coordinate 52,312,947 of OZ023214.1, read as the reverse complement.
ACATATGGACCGTTGACATGGTGACAGTAAGGACACTAACACTGCATCGGTGCAGTCCTCATCGGCGCTGCCTATCCTTGTCCTCATGTCCTCGTCCTCAGTGTCACTCTTAGACTGGTACATGATGGGGCTCGGCAGGCTGCATATTGACATGTTCCGCTGCAGACTCTTTCCTACTGAAACTGACCATGATGACCAGTGACAACACTTCACTATATACAGGCATTTCTTATACTGTAGTCTTGTAATACTTCACTACACACAGGCATTTCTTACACTGTAGTCTTGTAATACTTCACTACACACAGGCATTTCTTACACTGTAGTCTTGTAATACTTCACTACACACAGGCATTTCTTACACTGTAGTCTTGTAATACAATAACAATTAAAACTCAACTAGTGATATTAATATGAATCTATATCTCCTGCAATTACAGTGAGTGTATCACTAAACTCACCCCCATTGTTGACTTAAGGGAACAACGTAAGTTTGGCCGACAGGAAATCATTGGACCTCGTCAAAAAGGCTCAGAAAGTTCACTGTTGATACAAGTGACATATTTGTTATCTACAAAACCTTCTATTGTGTACAACAGTATTATCTTATGACTGTGATGTGTTGTTAGATTAGAGGGTAGGGCTGTTGTTACTTGAACAGTGTGTCTGCAGGCACTCACATTGGCCTGTTGTTACATAGTAGACATGCTATTCAACCATTTGTGTGGGACTGGGTATGATATTACTCATCTTCTAATAGCAACGTGGATCATTCTGTGCTACAACCGTAGCCGGTGTATACTTTAATGGGGGCAAAAAGAGAGGGTGATACTGTGGCAGAGTACCACCCTACATAGCCACAAGGTGGGTGTCTAGAGTGGAAGCCAGGGCTTAGTCAGAGACCCATCTGTCTGTCTTCATCACTGGCAGATGACAGGTACTTACAACTGATAAGACAGGTGGAGTTTAGAGGGGACCAGTTGGCCACTAGATTAACTAATTGTTCCAAGTCTATTAATGACTATCATAGGCAAAACAGGTAGAGAAATAAATTGAATGGATCAGTATTAATTAAATAAATGGCCTAAATGACACTGGTTTGTCATTGAAGAAACTAAACCTGCCAATACACTGTAATGGCTGTGATTGATGTGAAAGTCTTCCATACAAACTATTTGCATGCTAAAAGGCACACTTTTGATTAATTCAAGGCGGACAAAAAATATTTCTGCCTAAGGGCCTGGCGTGGAGAGTTTGTGGAGACTGACCTTTCTGTGGGATGTTGAAGCGAAGGTGACCAGTAGTTCCTGTATGGACCGATTCATCGCACTGGGCACACAGCATCACGGCATGGTGACCATTCCTCTCCTGGCAGTCACTGTGGTAACACACCTGCAACAACACACACAACTGTAACACACCTACGACAACACACAACTGTAACACACCTGCAACAACACACACAACTGTAATATACCTGCAACAACACACAACTGTAACACACCTGAAACAACACACAACTGTAACACACCTGCAACAACACACACAACTGTAACACACCTGCAACAACACACACACACAACTGTAACACACCTGCAACAAAACACATACACACAACTGTAACACACCTGCAACAACACACACAACTGTAACACACCTGCAACAACACATGATTGTAACACACCTGCAACAACACACATAACTGTAACACATCTACAATAACACACATGACTGTAACATACCTGCAACAACACATGATTGTAACACACCTCGAACAATACACACACAACTGTAACACACCTGCAACAACACACAACTGTAACACACCTGCCACAACACACACAACTGTAAAACAACTGCAACAACACATGATTGTAATTTGTAACACATCTGCAACAACACACACAACTGTAACACACATGTAACAACACGCACATGCACACAAACACAAAACATCTACACACCTGTGACATCCCAGGCAAGAGTGCAAACATACATAAATAAGTAAATATGTAATGGTAATGACATACCTATTCATATGCACAACAAACTTAACTAATCTGGAAAGCATCTAGCTATACATAAAAATAATTCTACGTGTTCAGGTGTCTGTAGCCAGGTACTTAATGGCATGGAGGGAACCACAGCAGTGTGGAGGGAACCACAGCGGTGTGGAGAGAACCACAGCAGTATGGAGGGAACCACAGCAGTGTGGAGGGAACCACAGCAGTATGTAGCAAACAACAGCAGTGTGGAGGGAACCACAGCAGTGTGGAGGGAACCACTGCAGTATGTAGCAAACAACAGCAGTGTGGAGAGAACCACAGCAGTGTGGAGGGAACCACAGCAGTGTGGAGAGAACCACAGCAGTGTGGAGGGAACCACAACAGTATGTAGCAAACAACAGCAGTGTGGAGGGAACAACATCCTGAGTATACACAAGTTTTCTATTTGTATGGTTATTATATAGAATTTGTCATCTGCATGCCTCTGTAACTGTTCCAGACAGTTGCGAAGTAGTACAAATAATCAGACAAGTTCATAGGTCATGTCTAATTGTTTGTGCTATTCCGCCTGTCAATGAGGATGATTACAGGGAGATGCTGATTGCAAAAGAACCATTTTATATTTAGTTTGTACGCCAAACAATTCAGCAAATTCAGAGTTGGAATTGTGATTTCTATTGTTGTAGTTGACTGCCTTCGGTTTAAAAATGATTTTAAATGTTTGTTAGCCATCTTGTATGACACAATCAACAGTTACGTCATCATCACTCATGCCATTTTGTACACAGCGACATCATCATGACTTCAACAATTAGTTCTGTTGTTGTTTCACTATGGAATCGTAATGACACCTCTGTACTGGAGTACACCCAGGAGGGCACATTGCCTGCTTGTGTAACAATATGCTTTTGTATGCATGTTTTTTAGTCACATGTGAAGTCTACTCAAAGAATCTGTTCAGTAGCAACATAAGAAAATAGGGCAAATGTGTCAGCGTGTAAGTGGTTCCAGATTATGTTACAACTTTCTCATGGAAACTGTTGTTTCATCTTGTAGTAATTATCATCACGTTTACCCCACATGTAGCCACCCTATGTTTACGCCACACTGACCACATTAAGCCATCCTTAGTTTACTACACAGGTAGCCACTCCATGTGTATCCCATTTCTATGCCACACGAGCCACAGTTAGCCATCTTACATTTACCCTACATGGGCCATATTCAGCCACCCACCATTTACCCTACATGGGCCATCTTACATTTACCCTACATGGGCCATCTTACATTTACCCTACATGGGTTATCCTACATTTACATTACATTTGCCATCCTACATTTACCCGACATTTGCCATCCCACATTTACCCTACATGGGCCATCCTACATTTACCCTACATGGGCCATCATACATTTACCTTACATTTGCCATCCTACATTTACCCTACATGGGCCATCCTACATTTACCCTACATGGGCCATCTTACATTTACCCTACATGGGTCATCCTACATTTACCCTACATTTGCCATCCTACATTTACCCTACATGGGCCATCCTATATTTACCTTACATTTGCCATCCTACATTTACCTTACATTTGCCATCCTACATTTACCCTACATGGGGGCCATCCCACATTTACCCTACATGGGCCATCTTACATTTACCCTACATGGGTCATCCTACATTTACCTTACATTTGCCATCCTACTTTTACCCTACATGGGCCATCCTACATTTACCCTACATGGGCCATCCTACATTTACCCTACATTTGCCATCATACATTTACCCTACATGGGTCATCCTACATTTACCCTACATGACCATCCTACATTTACCCTCATTTGCCATCCGACATTGATCCTACATGAGTCATCCTACATTTACGCCACATGGGCCACCCTACATTTACCCTACATGGTCCATCCTCCATTTACCCCACATGGGCCATCCTACATTTACCCCACATGAGCCACCCTACATTTACCCCACATGGGCCACCCTACATTTACCCTACATGGGCCATCCGACATTTACCCCACATGGGCCACCCTACATTTACCCCACATGAGCCATCCTGCATTTACCTCATATGGGCCATCCTATATTTAACTCACATGGATCATCCTACATTTACCCCACATGGGACATTGTACATTTACCCCACATGGGCCATCCAATATTTACCCTACATGAGCCACACTTGGATAAAACTCACAGTTTCTTGTTTATAACAAGTCTGTCATTCTACTGGTTCTTATTACCCCAGATTCTGCAGTGTTTTGGGTCGTCTGTACCTACCCACTGCAATGATTAACACAATGCCTAATTCGTACAGATTAACATACACTAACACGATGTAGCTGCGAAGTGTGTCAACCATGATGCGTTGCTGTGATTCACCACAGTCGCTCGAGAGACTGTGTTCCCTTTCAAACAGGGAGCAGAGTTGTGCACCAACTGATGCAGACATTCACAAGGCCCTGGATGTACACAAAGCATTCACTCCGTCAGTCCCGCAGCACATACAATTACACGTAACCTAAATGATACCGTATGTTTTGTTGTATTCACTCAGGCATGACAACCACAAAATGGGGTCTTGTACATTGGTCCATCTAAAACTGCCCTGCGCCAAAGCTATGTGGTGGACTGCCAAGACTGAGCAACCTTTTAATAGACAACAATGGCCAACTTCATGTCAATCACACATGCATTACTAGTACTCTGCCTAGTTGCTTTGAGCAGTGTGACCTTATGTCAATCAAACATGTATTACGCTGCCTATTTGCCTTAGTATGACTTCATGTCAATCACACATGCATTACTAGTACTCTGCCTAGTTGCCTTGAGCAGTGTGACCTTATGTCAATCAAACATGTATTACGCTGCCTATTTGCCTTAGTATGACTTCATGTCAGTCACACATGCATTACTAGTACTCTGCCTAGTTGCCTTGAGCAGTGTGACCTTATGTCAATCAAACATGTATTACGCTGCCTATTTGCCTTAGTATGACTTCATGTCAGTCACACATGCATTACTAGTACTCTGCCTAGTTGCCTTGAGCAGTGTGACCTTATGTCAATCAAACATGTATTACGCTGCCTATTTGCCTTAGTATGACTTCATGTCAATCACACATGCATTACTAGTACTCTGCCTAGTTGCCTTGAGCAGTGTGACCTTATGTCAATCAAACATGTATTACGCTGCCTATTTGCCTTAGTATGACTTCATGTCAATCACACATGCATTACTAGTACTCTGCCTAGTTGCTTTGAGCAGTGTGACCTTATGTCAATCAAACATGTATTACGCTGCCTATTTGCCTTAGTATGACTTCATGTCAATCACACATGCATTACTAGTACTCTGCCTAGTTGCCTTGAGCAGTGTGACCTTATGTCAATCAAACATGTATTACGCTGCCTATTTGCCTTAGTATGACTTCATGTCAATCACACATGCATTACTAGTACTCTGCCTAGTTGCCTTGAGCAGTGTGACCTTATGTCAATTAAACATGTATTACGCTGCCTATTTGCCTTAGTATGACTTCATGTCAATCACACATGCATTACTAGTACTCTGCCTAGTTGCTTTGAGCAGTGTGACCTTATGTCAATCAAACATGTATTACGCTGCCTATTTGCCTTAGTATGACTTCATGTCAATCACACATGCATTACTAGTACTCTGTCTAGTTGCCTTGAGCAGTGTGACCTTATGTCAATCAAACATGTATTACGCTGCCTATTTGCCTTAGTATGACTTCATGTCAATCACACATGCATTAATAGTACTCTGCCTAGTTGCCTTGAGCAGTGTGACCTTATGTCAATCAAACATGTATTACGCTGCCTATTTGCCTTAGTATGACTTCATGTCAATCACACATGCATTACTAGTACTCTGCCTAGTTGCCTTGAGCAGTGTGACCTTATGTCAATCAAACATGTATTACGCTGCCTATTTGCCTTAGTATGACTTCATGTCAATCACACATGCATTACTAGTACTCTGCCTAGTTGCCTTGAGCAGTGTGACCTTATGTCAATCAAACATGTATTACGCTGCCTATTTGCCTTAGTATGACTTCATGTCAATCACACATGCATTACTAGTACTCTGCCTAGTTGCTTTGAGCAGTGTGACCTTATGTCAATCAAACATGTATTACGCTGCCTATTTGCCTTAGTATGACTTCATGTCAATCACACATGCATTACTAGTACTCTGCCTAGTTGCTTTGAGCAGTGTGACCTTATGTCAATCAAACATGTATTACGCTGCCTATTTGCCTTAGTATGACTTCATGTCAATCACACATGCATTATTAGTACTCTGCCTAGTTGCTTTGAGCAGTGTGACCTTATGTCAATCAAACATGTATTACGCTGCCTATTTGCCTTAGTATGACTTCATGTCAATCACACATGCATTACTAGTACTCTGCCTAGTTGCTTTGAGCAGTGTGACCTTATGTCAATCAAACATGTATTACGCTGCCTATTTGCCTTAGTATGACTTCATGTCAATCACACATGCATTACTAGTACTCTGCCTAGTTGCCTTGAGCAGTGTGACCTTATGTCAATCAAACATGTATTATGCTGCCTATTTGCCTTAGTATGACTTCATGTCAGTCATATATGTATTACCCTGCCTATTTGCCTTAGTATGACTTCATGTCAGTCATATATGTATTACCCTGCCTATTTGCCTTAGTATGACTTCATGTCAGTCATATATGTATTACCCTGCCTATTTGCCTTAGTATGACTTCATGTCAGTCATATATGTATTACGTTGCCTATTTGCCTTAGTATGACTTCATGTCAATCACACATGCATTACTAGTACTCTGCCTAGTTGCTTTGAGCAGTGTGACCTTATGTCAATCAAACATGTATTACGCTGCCTATTTGCCTTAGTATGACTTCATGTCAATCACACATGCATTACTAGTACTCTGCCTAGTTGCCTTGAGCAGTGTGACCTTATGTCAATCAAACATGTATTATGCTGCCTATTTGCCTTAGTATGACTTCATGTCAGTCATATATGTATTACCCTGCCTATTTGCCTTAGTATGACTTCATGTCAGTCATATATGTATTACCCTGCCTATTTGCCTTAGTATGACTTCATGTCAGTCATATATGTATTACCCTGCCTATTTGCCTTAGTATGACTTCATGTCAGTCATATATGTATTACGTTGCCTATTTGCCTTAGTATGACTTCATGTCAGTCATATATGTATTATGTTGCCTATTTGCCTTAGTATGACCTCATGTCAATCATACATGTATTACCCTGCCTATTTACCCCAGTATGGCAGGCACATTATACAAGACATTACATGTACACATATCTGCTCGTAAAGGGTAAAGTTTGGGGAATCAATTCAGAGTTGGGTTATATGGACTGACCTTAAATGACAGCTCCTAACTTACTGGCCAGGATGTGACTTTGGTGGCTATAAATAATGTTCACAAGTGGGCTGTCTGTAGACAAACATGCCTTAAGTTGCACAAACAAAAACAGCTGGACAAAGACGAGAGATGTCCAGTTATGGCCGGTGATCAGCCTGTCGATTATCATCTATAGTTGTACATGTCATCCAAGTACAACACCTATAAACAACACGGCAGGAAGCAACAACACTGTTTAGTGAATTTATAATGTTGTCACACAGCAATTAAAAATAGCTTACAAGCATCCTAAAATTGACGTATGCAGATATTCTCTTGTGAAGCCTCCCACTTTTATCACGTCCGCTTCTACTTCCCTGCACCAGATGTTTCTTGGCCTTTGCCTTTTCCTTCTCCCCTGGGGGTTCATGTCAGTACCTGTCTTTTGATGTCAGTTGCAGGTTTCCTGAGCATGTGGCCTATGTAGCTCCACTTCCTCCTTTTGATTTTGTGTTCGATTGGTTCTTGATTGGTTATTGTTACCTCTGATTCAATCTTACAGTTAATTATATAGTTACTGTTGACATTTACTTTCAGTTGGTAACTGACTTTATCAACAGGGTAACTGCGAACACTGTTATCAGCAGGCTGCCCGAGAACAATACAATTTCTCTGGTTTTTTGACTTTCCTGTTTATCACGGTTGTTTAGTCTTAGATAATGCTACAGTTCTATCAAAGTAAGATGCATAGATAAAATAAATGGCCCAATGCAAAATAGCTTAATTATAAAATCCCTCAGATTATCCTGTGAGATGAAGTAGCTTAGACTTGTGCTCTGCTGAGTACATATGTATGTTGCTGGTAGGCCAAAGTACTATTAAAGCTGCCACCAATCTTCCATGTTTCACTAATTTAACACAAACATCACATTACACCAATTTAATATCAACAATGACTTTCTCACTCACTTGCACGTTATGTTATATCATTTCGATGAAATTATCACACAAAGTTACAATAAATGTTGGTTCAGCCAAACAACAATCAACAAAGAAAGGGCAAAAGTGGCTGCAGCTTGCCTCTGTATAACATACAGAAATCACACTTTTGCACTGCCCCTTTTAATGGTTATTTCCATGATTTTAACAACAGTGCACTATGTTATTAAGCCACCTGTACATTGGTTTTAAATACATGTGGAGACACACTATATAAATTAGAACATCAATTACTCTAATTCACTAAACAATGCACAGAGGCTGCTTTAAAAAGCTTATTTGAAGACAATCTCATTAGCAGCCAGAACAAATAAATGTTTACATAAAAATAATTGCCTTGCAAATTTAGCTTAAATAGCATTTGCTTCATATAAAATGGATTTCTAAAGGTCATAATATCCCATGATCCAGGTCTATTAATCCTATAAATAATATTCATATATACCGGTACTTGTGCAAATTCATCACAATTATAATATATATATAACTATATTTAAGTTAAAGAAGCCAATTATCACTTCTTTCTTCATTCTGCATGTCACGCGTGATTACACATTTGCTGCTAATGATGTAGGAATTGTGTTGTGAACCCAGAGTGTAACTTGAGTCACCTACAGTACTGGGTAAGACAAGCCCCACATAGAAGGCAACAATACGTATTCATAGAAGAACGCAGCACACTTTTTATAATGCTTTCACATCACATAAGCCACACTTTCTTACTTTGATATGACTCATAGAAAAGATACAATGTGACTAGACAGACAATATTTGAATAAGGCCGTGTTCACATACAACTTTAATCCGCATTAGCACAATGTGAACACTCTTGATCCACATCCACATTACCCAAATTCGGATGCGGATCAAGCCAATGTGAACACTCCGTTTGCTTTAATTCTGCGATGGCGGCGCTGCTGCGTGGCAGAGGGCTGTAGTATTGTGCAGATTATGACTTATGACCCTCACACCACGCCCCCTGGTGCACTAATTCGGTTGGCGCTTTAATCCGGCCTAACTTTTTGTATGTGAACAGAGCTGAATTAGTTGATCCGCATCATAATTTGGTTGGAAATTAGATGTGAACACAGCCTTATTTTCACCTGGTCTTAACTTTCTACCAACTGATATCCTGATTTGTTCAACTGGTTTTATATCATCTTTCTTTCTTTTTGATAGGGACACAGCTGATGGTTCATCTACACAGTTCTAGAGTTTTTGATTGTGTCCATTAAGGGGGTTAGCAGATATCTAAGCCATGGTGTTTAAGATATAAGAAGAAATTAAGTTTGAAAACATTACAAAGTGTTTAAAACATAATTTTGCAAACTGAAAGCACTTATTAGTTCATTTTTTACTCACAGCATATTTAAAATTGAAATGTGTAACATCTCAGACACCAAATGGAACATACTCATTGTGGGAAATTAAATGTTACATATGTTAATGTTTACACTGTACATGGTTGGGAATGAAATGTTACATGTGTTAATGTTTACACTGTACATGGTTGGGAATGAAATGTTACATGTGTTAATGTTTACATTGTATGTGGTTGGGAATGAAATGTTACATGTGTTAATGTTTACACTGTACGTGGTTGGGAATGAAATGTTACATGTGTTAATGTTTACATTTTACGTGGTTGGGAATGAAATGTTACATGTGTTAATGTTTACATTGTACGTGGTTGGGAATGAAATGTTACATGTGTTAATGTTTACACTGCAGGTGGTTGGGAATGAAATGTTACATGTGTTAATGTTTACACTGTATGTGGTTGGAAATGAAATGTTACATGCATTAATGTTTACACTGTATGTGGTTGGGAATGAAATGTTACATGTGTTAATGTTTACACTGTATGTGGTTGGGAATGCAATGTTACATGTGTTAATGTTTACATTGTACGTGGTTGGGAATGAAATGTTACATGTGTTAATGTTTACACTGTACATGGTTGGGAATGAAATGTTACATGTGTTAATGTTTACACTGTACATGGTTGGGAATGCAATGTTACATGTGTTAATGTTTACACTGTACATGGTTGGGAATGAAATGTTACATGTGTTAATGTTTACACTGTACATGGTTGGGAATTAAATGTTACATGTGTTAATGTTTACATTGTACGTGGTTGGGAATGAAATGTTACATGTGTTAATGTTTACACTGTATGTGGTTGGGAATGCAATGTTACATGTGTTAATGTTTACATTGTACGTGGTTGGGAATGAAATGTTACATGTGTTAATGTTTACACTGTATGTGGTTGGGAATGCAATGTTACATGTGTTAATGTTTACATTGTACGTGGTTGGGAATGAAATGTTACATGTGTTAATGTTTACATTGTACGTGGTTGGGAATGAAATGTTACATGTGTTAATGTTTACACTGCACGTGGTTGGGAATGAAATGTTGCATGTGTTAATGTTTACACTGTATGTGCTTGGGAATGAAATGTTACATGTGTGTGTGTTAATGTTTACACTGTATGTGCTTGGGAATGAAATGTTACATGTGTTAATGTTTACACTGCATGTGATTTGGAATGAAATGTTACATGTGTTAATGTTTACACGGTATGTGGTTGGGAATGAAATGTTACATGTGTTAATGTTTACACTGTATGTGGTTGGGAATGAAATGTTACATATGTTAATGTTTACACTGTATGTAGTTGGGAATGAAATGTTACATGTGTTAATGTTTACACTGTATGTGCTTGGGAATTAAATGTTACATGTGTTAATGTTTACACTACATGTGATTTGGAATGAAATGTTACATGTGTTAATCTTTACACTGTATGTGATTTGGAATGAAATGTTACATGTGTTAATCTTTACACTGTATGTGATTTGGAATGAAATGTTACATGTGTTAATGTTTACACTGTATGTGGTTGGGAATGAAATGTTACATGTGTTAATGTTTACACTGCATGTGATTTGGAATGAAATGTTACATGTGTTAATGTTTACACGGTATGTGGTTGGGAATGAAATGTTACATGTGTTAATGTTTACACTGTATGTGGTTGGGAATGAAATGTTACATATGTTAATGTTTACACTGTATGTAGTTGGGAATGAAATGTTACATGTGTTAATGTTTACACTGTATGTGCTTGGGAATTAAATGTTACATGTGTTAATGTTTACACTACATGTGATTTGGAATGAAATGTTACATGTGTTAATCTTTACACTGTATGTGATTTGGAATGAAATGTTACATGTGTTAATGTTTACACTGTATGTGGTTGGGAATGAAATGTTACATGTGTTAATGTTTACACTGCATGTGATTTGGAATGAAATGTTACATGTGTTAATGTTTACACTGCATGTGATTTGGAATGAAATGTTACATGTGTTAATGTTTACACGGTATGTGGTTGGGAATTAAATGTTACATGTGTTAATGATAGAGCTATCACATGATTCAATGAATGGCCGACCCTCATCAATTTTTGACACTGGTATTGGAAATTTTGAAGAGTTGTTTGCGAAAAAGTTAAATGGCAAGATCGATGTTTATAAACACATAACACTCAAATTAAAGTATTTTTATATGCGGTTCTATAAAACACAAAAAGTGGTCAAGATGTCTTAATAGTTGATACTACCGCTATAGAAGATGATGCTTTGATAAGACAATCAGTATCTTTGTACCAGTGACATGTTTGTGTGTATAGGGGGTGTGTGTGCGTGTAGTGTGCGTGTATGTGTGTGCGTGTGTCTGTATGTGAGTGTGTGTGTGTGTGTGCTTGCATGCATGCATGCGTGTGTGTGTCTGTGTGCATGTGTAGTGTATGTGTATCAGTGTGTATGTGTGTGTGTGTGCGTGTGCATGTGTGTCAGTGTGTATGTGTGTGTGCGTGCATGTGCGTGTGTCTCTGTGCCTGTGTAGTGTATGTGTGCGTGTGTACAGAGGGTGTGTGTCAGTGTGTGTGTGTATGGGGGAGGGTTTGTGTGTATAAGGTGTGTGTATATATAGGGGGTGTGTGTGTGCATGCATGTATTTCCTCTTCGATTTGTGAACTAGTTCGTATAATTTTGTATATAACACAAAATTATACATGTGCTTTCCTTTCCCCAGAACTGGTGAATGAGAAGACAGTTTGCTGTGTCATCTTAGCTGTAGATTGGCTGCGTATTACAGTCACTTTTTAGTTTGATCTCATTAAACCCAGCTTTATGGACAATTACATGGACGATCCATGGATTGTCTCATTCTTCGGTTCACTTGACATTCCAGAGGTGTTTAGGAAGGCTGCTATGTTTGGGCCACTTGCCATGAGATCTCTGATAAGATGCACTTAGAGTGTGACATAAGACTCCCTTCCCCTCATCTCCACTCACTCTCACATATGTAAATATGCACCCAACAACTTGTAGCGCCTACCGGGGCCATCCACTCAAGCCCGGGCCAGCCACTCAAGCAATGGCCAAACACTTGCAGCCAGGGTCACCGACACATAGCCAGGATAACTAAGCTTATTTCTGAGTACTTCTAGACTCTCTCACCGGTCAGAGACACTGATAAACTAAGTTAATTCTTCGACCTTCTCCCCATACAGCATACACCATACACCTCCCCATACAGTATAACACTGTCAAGTTACCAACAACAGCAACAATAGGTCTCTAATAAATGGTCCAACTACCACTGAGTCTTTGTATTGCACCCTCATTACCCAGGGCGCCAATCCTTCTGTGTGCACAATCAACAAAATTGCAACTGAGTTTGTGCAGGTCAAATCAATTATATTTAGCACAAGCAAAATGAAGCATTCGAGGTTGGCATTGTAGTAAGAGAGGTAATCGGGCACTTACATCCATCATGGCTTATGAAACACAGCAGACAGGAACTGAGTTATCTGGGGGGGTGAGGGGCTGCCCCTAGGAGGGACATGGCATTCAAGATTGGGAGCAGGGTACAAGGGAAGACAGTGTGGGCACACCCATGAGAATGTGGGATATCAGTCACTTATATAATTGACATTCATTGTTAATGCACATATTTATGAGAATGGTGTTGCCTTGATTTGTGCTGTCCTTTTTTTTAAGTGCTCTTTTTATTTATTTTTTTCCAGATTGTTTTTAAAAATGTACATGCACCATGTAATTTATGACATGCATTGTAGAGGGGAAATCAGCCACATGTGTAATACCCTAATTATTGTATGTATAGTATTATAGTACGTATTGTGTCAGTGTATGCTTAGTATTATAGTATGTATTGTGTCAGTTTATGTATACTATTATAGTATGTATTGCGTCAGTGTATGTATAGTGTTATAGTATGTATAGTGTCATAGTATGTATTGTGTCAGTGTATGTATAGTATTATAGTATGTATTGTGTCAGTGTATGTATACTATTATAGTATGTACTGTGTCAGTGTATGTATAGTATTATAGTATGTATAGTGTCAGTGTATGTATAGTGTTATAGTATGTATTGTGTCAGTGTATGTATAGTGTTATAGTATGTATTGTGTCAGAGTATGTATAGTATTATAGTATGTATTGTGTCAGTGTATGTATAGTGTTATAGTATGTATTGTGTCAGTGTATGTATAGTGTCATAGTATGTATTGTGTCAGTTTATGTATAGTGTTATAGTATGTAGTATGTATTGTGTCAGTGTATGTACAATGTTATAGTATGTATTGTGTCAGTGTATGTATAGTGTCATAGTATGTATTGTGTCAGTGTATGTATAGTGTCATAGTATGTATTGTGTCAGTGTATGTAGTGTTATAGTATGTATTGTGTCAGTGTATGTATAGTGTTATAGTATGTATTGTGTCAGTGTATGTATAGTGTTATAGTATGTATTGTGTCAGTGTATGTATAGTGTCATAGTATGTATTGTGTCAGTGTATGTATAGTGTCATAGTATGTATTGTGTCAGTGTATGTATAGTGTTATAGTGTGTATTGTGTCAGTGTATGTATAGTGTTATAGTATGTATTGTGTCAGTGTATGTATAGTGTTATAATATGTGTTGTGTCAGTGTATGTATAGTGTCATAGTATGTATTGTGTCAGTGTATGTATAGTATTATAGTATGTATTGTGTCAGTGTATGTATAGTATTATAGTATGTATTGTGTCAGTGTATGTATAGTGTTATAGTATGTATTGTGTCAGTGTATGTATAGTGTCATAGTATGTATTGTGTCAGTTTATGTATAGTGTTATAGTATGTAGTATGTATTGTGTCAGTGTATGTATAATGTTATAGTATGTATTGTGTCAGTGTATGTATAGTGTCATAGTATGTATTGTGTCAGTGTATGTATAGTGTTATAGTATGTATTGTGTCAGTGTATGTAGTGTTATAGTATGTATTGTGTCAGTGTATGTATAGTGTTATAGTATGTATTGTGTCAGTGTATGTATAGTGTCATAGTATGTATTGTGTCAGTGTATGTATAGTGTCATAGTATGTATTGTGTCAGTGTATGTATAGTGTTATAGTGTGTATTGTGTCAGTGTATGTATAGTGTTATAGTATGTATTGTGTCAGTGTATGTATAGTGTTATAATATGTGTTGTGTCAGTGTATGTATAGTGTCATAGTATGTATTGTGTCAGTGTATGTATAGTGTTATAGTATGTATTGTGTCAGTGTATGTATAGTATTATAGTATGTATTGTGTCAGTGTATGTATAGTGTCATAGTATGTATTGTGTCAGTGTATGTATAGTATTATAGTATGTATTGTGTCAGTGTATGTATAGTGTCATAGTATGTATTGTGTCAGTGTATGTATAGTGTTATAGTATGTATTGTGTCAGTGTATGTATAGTGTCATAGTGTGTGTTGTGTCAGTGTATGTATAGTATTATAGTATGTATTGTGTCAGTGTATGTATAGTATTATAGTATGTATTGTGTCAGTGTATGTATAGTGTCATAGTATGTATTGTGTCAGTGTATGTATAGTGTTATAGTATGTATTGTGTCAGTGTATGTATAGTGTTATAGTATGTATTGTGTCAGTGTATGTATAGTGTTATAGTATGTATTGTGTCAGTGTATGTATAGTGTTATAGTATGTATTGTGTCAGTGTATGTATAGTGTTATAGTGTGTATTGTGTCAGTGTATGTATAGTGTTATAGTATGTATTGTGTCAGTGTATGTATAGTGTTATAATATGTGTTGTGTCAGTGTATGTATAGTGTCATAGTATGTATTGTGTCAGTGTATGTATAGTGTTATAGTATGTATTGTGTCAGTGTATGTATAGTATTATAGTATGTATTGTGTCAGTGTATGTATAGTGTCATAGTATGTATTGTGTCAGTGTATGTATAGTATTATAGTATGTATTGTGTCAGTGTATGTATAGTGTCATAGTATGTATTGTGTCAGTGTATGTATAGTGTTATAGTATGTATTGTGTCAGTGTATGTATAGTGTCATAGTGTGTGTTGTGTCAGTGTATGTATAGTATTATAGTATGTATTGTGTCAGTGTATGTATAGTATTATAGTATGTATTGTGTCAGTGTATGTATAGTGTCATAGTATGTATTGTGTCAGTGTATGTATAGTGTTATAGTATGTATTGTGTCAGTGTATGTATAGTGTTATAGTATGTATTGTGTCAGTGTATGTATAGTGTTATAGTATGTATTGTGTCAGTGTATGTATAGTGTTATAGTATGTATTGTGTCAGTGTATGTATTGTAACACAACTTCTATATTATATGAACTGACTAGTTAAATGAGATCTCATATGACCATAATATTGTAACCACAATATATACAAACTAATCAGTTAATAGAACCACCATGAGGAACCGCTAGTCCATGACCACTAACACAGAACTGTGATGGCAACTATACAAAACACACACAAACATATGTCCACAATTACGAGTGTTGAGAAACTAGTCCAGTTATGAACAGATTATAGATACAAGATACCTAGGAAATCTTGTCCACAGTTAGTTCTCCAGGACTGTGTATTTTAACAAGGACTTCATTTCCAGTCTAGAGTTAGTGAGATACTGAACCTATCACTTCACAGATCTTCTAAGAATAATATAACATTTCAATGAAATATTATTGTGATTTAAGAGGATAAAGAACCAGGAGCTATCACTGATCATGCAGTTGTAAATATCACAGCCATGGATAATGGATGCCTGGCATGACCACAGGTACACAACTACTAGAGAGAACATGTTGTGGTCAAGACATCGACACATGTGTAGATGGAGGGTCAGAGACTTTGTCAACAAACTTGATGTAATCCTGACTCACACAGCACAGATCTCTTCTTAAGAAACTCTGCATATTTGCTCATTCCAGAGTAAATGACTTCTCCCTATATGTGGCTGTGAAGGGATGTGCTGTAGGTAGGTAGCCAGATGAGGAGGTACAGAATCAGGTCAACCCACAATGTCCCACATACACACTTATAGAAAACAGACATTCACATCCTGCGCGAAAATGTCATGTGCAATAGTGGGTTGTCACAGTTGGTGGCCTACTTGTATGCCTTTGTTCTATAACTTAACTGATGGTTGTATGGTCAATAAACATTCTGAATTACCACCAACATTATCCAAGTGAAATCATCACCTACAAAAGTAACTGACTGACTGACTGGCTGGCTGAGTGACTAACCTGAGTGACTGGCTGGCTGAGTGACTAACCTGAGTGACTGACTGACTGACTGACTGTGACTGACTGACTGACTGACTGACTGACAGGAAAACTGACACTCAGATACAATATTCCTGTTGTGTTTTTGTGGCATGATAAACACGACGTGCATACATTGGAAATGGATCCCCCCAATTAAGCCTGCCTATAATGAGGAGTGTGGTCCAATGGTGATGACGCCATTGCTCATGTTTCAACAATTCTGCCTCATGAGATAAACATAAATGAGAAGCCACAGGGAGTGGAGGTCATGAGCACAATGGAGGCACTTATCTTGTATCTGATCACTGCTATCACCCTGCCCCACCTATGTGAACACTCCTATATGAATATTGCTTCTCACTGTCACTTTTTACAAAACAATGTCAACACTAATGAGAAAAACTGAAAAACAGGTGTACGGATGAATAGACCTTGACATCAACGTATTGACACCTGGCTGGATTCTGCTACTGATACCGCAATAAAGAATCTAAATGAGACAGGATGTATGGAGGGACAGTCAATGTCAACTTGGTGACAACATAAACTTTTATGTTTCTACACTGTGTCCATATTGATATGTAAATGGTCCAATACTTCAGCCTCATTAGTACTCGCTCTCAAGCTGACCAGGTCTAAACCACTGGAGTCTAGACAGGTGGACCATCACATTGCCCACATCAACACTGTCACTGCTGTCACCAAATTCAACACTGGCATTGATGTTACCAACTTCAACACTGTCTTGCTGTCACCAATTACAACATTGTCTTGCTGTAACCAACTATAACAAAGTCATTGTTGTCGCCGATTCAACACTGTCATTGCTGTCACCAACTTCAACACTGTCATTGCTGTCACCGACTTCAACACT
Source organism: Escarpia spicata (assembly GCA_963995525.1). NCBI lineage: Eukaryota > Metazoa > Annelida > Polychaeta > Sabellida > Siboglinidae > Escarpia > Escarpia spicata. The sequence continues at coordinate 52,294,962 of OZ023214.1, read as the reverse complement.
GTCATTGCCGTCACCAACTTCAACACTGTCATTGCTGTTACCAACTTCAACACAGTGATTGATGTTACCAACTTCAACACTGTCATTGCTGTCACCAACTACAATACTGTCTTGCTGTCACCAACTATAACAGAGTCATTACTGTCACCGACTTCAACACTGTCATTGCTGTCACCAACTTCAACACTGTCATTGCTGTCACCGACTTCAACACTGTCATTGCTGTCACCAACTTCAACACTGTCATTGCTGTTACCAACTTCAACACAGTGATTGATGTTACCAACTTCAACACTGTCATTGCTGTCACCAACTACAATACTGTCTTGCTGTCACCAACTATAACAGAGTAATTACTGTCACCGACTTCAACACTGTCATTGCTGTCACCAACTTCAACACTGGCATTGCTGTCACCAACTTCAACACTGCCTTGCTGTCACCAACTTCAACATTGTTATTGCTGTCACCAACATCAACACTGTCATTGCTGTCACCAACTTAAACTGTCATTGCTGTCAATAACTTCAACACTGTCATTGCTGTCACCAACTACAATACTGTCTTGCTGTCACCAACTATAACAGAGTAATTACTGTCACCGACTTCAACACTGTCATTGCTGTCACCAACTTCAACACTGGCATTGCTGTCACCAACTTCAACACTGCCTTGCTGTCACCAACTTCAACATTGTTATTGCTGTCACCAACATCAACACTGTCATTGCTGTCACCAACTTAAACTGTCATTGCTGTCAATAACTTCAACACTGTCATTGCTGTCACTAACTTCAACACTGTCATTGCTGTCACCAACTTCAGCACTGTCACTTCTGTCATCAACTTCAACATTGTCATTGCTGTCATCAACTTCAACACTGTCATTGCTGTAACCAACTTCAACACTGTCATTGCTGTCATCAACTTCAACACTGTCTTTGCTGTCATCAACTTCAACACTGTCATTGTTATCACCAGCTTCAACACTGTCACTGCTGTCACCAACTTCAACACTGTCACCAAAACCACGTTTCATGTGAACTAAATAACATATAATAAGACAAAGTTATAATACTTCTGGGTAAACAAAATATACAAAATGTGACTGTGTTTATCACAAAGTCATGTGAAATAGCATAAGATGTATCTGTCCTTACATCGCAACTAAATGTATTTCAATGAGTTACAATTTGTAAGTGTAATTTGTCTGTTATCTGTTGATAAACCTCGCCTAGGTCACTCAGCACGCAGGCAGCGTAAACATGGCAGTCAGTGAGAAACAATCAGATAAAGGACAAGTTATTACAACATTCATTAAAATTGTGGCTCATTAGAAGACATTTGGGTGGTCCAGATGTTAGAAGAGATATAGATTTACAGATCTGAACTGAACGTTGTCTTACGTTTGTTATGTAATTCTTTTGTTTACCAGTACTTTTGCAAATGTTGTTTATTTTATGTTGTGTTTGTTGCTTGGAGTATTTTTTTTGTAGTAACTGTCCAATGTTATTGCTCTCAACTATCCTGGTTTACTGTTATCAATGTCATGTCAGCATTACAATTATTGTCATCAATGTTATGTCAACACCTCCATTACTGTCATCAATGTCACATCAACACCACCATTACTGTCATCAATGTCATATCAATACCATAACCATGCCTACAATGAAATATGTCACCAACACCCAAATATGTCCTCAAATGATGCCAATAACAGAATATGCCACCAACTGGTCCTACCAGTTGGTCACCAGATGGTCATAACATCTGAATCTGTCACTAATTTGGTCCCAACACCTTAATGTATTGATCGCAACATCTGAATTTGTGACAAACTAGTCCCAGCACTTGCATGTGTCACCAGCCAAAACAAAAGCCTGAATACATGTCATGTCATCAACTGGTGTCAAACTCTGTTTAAATATGTCACCATCCTGATTCCAGTTTCCAACCAAATGTGCATTATGGCCATGTATGTGAATGTCACCAATAAATCCTAGCACCACAATATGTCACCAAGCAATGACAACACCTGAAACTATTACCTGCAAGATGAGACATAGTGAATTCTAATAATAGCAGGTAGACCGCGGAACTGGCAGGCCAAGCCTGCCATGGCGCTGTAGGCGCCCTGATGGGTCTGAGGAGAGTCGCCATCAGTAATTCAGCCATCAATAATTTAAGTTAAGTTAATCTGCAGCCAGCTGAGGCTCACACCTACCTGCAGCTGCTCCTGGCTGCAGACCAGCCCGGTCTTCCTCCTCATCCTCCATCCCGGCTCCTCGTGCCCATCCAACATAGTCCGCTCCTGGTCCACCCTCCTCGTGTGTACTAACTCCCTCCTCACCTCCCCCCTCGATTCACTCCTTGATTCCCGCCTCGACTCGCCCCGCAACATCACGTTAAAGAGGGCTTCGTCCGTGGGGTCACTGAATATTCTATTATGCCGCAAACTCAGCGTCGACGGGCACGAGTCACTAAACACTGCCTCGTCATCAATGCTCATGTCGAGTAGTGACATGTCACTCTGTCGGCAGAAGTTATTCCTACCTACACGACCAGTGTTGCGATCAAGCGACATCGCTTTACCGACTACCTTTGAAGCACCTTGAAAGTTCCTGCTTTTGGGATCGCGTGAAATCAAAGCTCCTCCATAGTAGATGTATCCTGGGGGCGGAGACTTGCCGAGTTCTTGTCGGACACCTGGTGACACTGGTGACACTGGTGACGTAGGTGACGTCGCTGCGGAGCCATCACCGTCACTGCTGCTACTCGGCGAGTGTCTGTTGAATAGAGGAAACCCGGCAAAGCTGAGTTTCTTCCACGACGCTCTCTTTGGTTTCTTGTTTACCCTCTGCCCCAGGTCCTGGGTCGAGCCATCGCCACCATTCTCTGATGTCGTCGGTAACGCCATCATCGATATGTGTCGACTGATAGGTTTCTTTTTTCTCAACGACATGTCAGATAGTCTGACAGTGACACTGACACTGTCCTTGCACAACTTACGCCACAGCGTCTACACAATGTCTCGTGCGTCACTAGGACATGGCGCAGTGGTGGCTTACTTTCTCACAAGCCGGGAGTTGGCCGTGTGTCTTCCACAACTGATCACATTACTGTGACAGCTGTCACTAGACGCCAGTGACAAAGAACTCAGTGAGTAGCTAGCAACACAGACACAGCTGATTCCTCCCCGTCATTGTTGCTATAGTTTATGATTTATTAATGCATCTACAAGCACGAGCGTGGAGGGCTGAGACGAGCCCAACTCCATGTGTGCTTTACTGCAAACACCCTACAGCTGATACATCCACTTAAACTGCAGTGTCAGTTGACATACATTGCCCGCACCATGACCACAATACCTGTGTCCAACGCGCAGCCACTGCTGGACTGGTCACTCACAACGCTGACTGCCCGTTCTGTCAACAAGTACAAGACCGTGTTATGTTACGCACTTCCTCAATGAGACAGGGTGACCGGTGTGCCCTAAATTACTGCTCTACTGCCATGTCTCCAGTTATCACGCTACATCTGTGTCACATGACCTCACTCAAAAAGTTCGCTCATTACAGTGAGCAGTGTTGGTGCGGCAGAGTCACAGTGTCGGTGCGGTGTCATCTGTCCTGTGTCAGCGCAGTGCTGCTGCTGGGCCACTCAACGCAGGTGCTGGCACATTTACATAAAATCAAGTGCATCTGTCAGTGCTCTATCTCTGCCTCTATGCTAGTTTATACATCGCCACTTTGTCCAGTCAGATAGGTAATACTGGCCACAGTTGACCGTTCAACCCCGTCACTGCACTGACAGGTTGTAAGCCGTTCTACACATGTCTAGGGTAGGGCGCATATAGCAGTGCGGGGCGTATCTATGAAGCAGATAATGAGCACATTATTTGTGTCTGAGCTGCCTGACTTGAATGACACTTGACTGCCGCTGTCATGGTCAACCCTGTCCTCACAAAGTTTACACAACAACTAGAACACAAATGGCCAATCGCAACCATCCAAATCCGGTTTCTTGAAAGGCCTCTCCCAAGTCACAAACTGATAAGGAAGGGCAGCAAGATAAGAGCTGCACTAAAAGGGTTTGATGTAGATGCAATTACTTATCTGTACAATTTAATGTTTAACTCAACTTGTGTTGCTGCTATTGTGTCTGGGTCAAGACAGACCGACTGGGGAGGAGTTTAGACCAATGGGAAAGACTTGCTGCATACCACTCATAGGACATCATAATCCCAGAGGAACACTACCTGCTCCCCCAAGGATGGGGAGATGGACTCTATGCCTGCAGTTCCGTCACGCTCCAGTGCACGTGTTGTTGCAAAGCAAGATATGGCTTTATAGTCAACATGATTGACTGCATTTAATTATTGCATCTGGTCAATAGTCATTACCACCACTCAGTAGTTCATGGTCAGACGTTGGTCTATAATTACATGGGTTGTAGACCTTCAAACACATCCCATGTAACTCATTCATTCGTTTTAATCACCTCGTTTACCCGAGATGTATTTAAAGCAGTCTAAATAATTCTTCTAATAGTCTTCATTTAATGTGTAGTGGTCACGCAATGGGTAAATAGACTTGCTCTAAGAATCTCAACCACAATGACTGTTGAATAATGTGGTTTCTTCTGAAGACTGGTCAGCAAGAACAACATGAGTTCTCGTGACACTGGTCAGCACATGTAGTAGAGGACACAGGTCAACTGGAGTTCAACAATAAGCAGTCATCAGAGTTGTACATACAAAGGTGTCAGTGGGGACACACTGCATGCTCCCAATGTCCTGCTAAATCTCTCCTAGGATCCCCCAACACATTTCTACATGCCTTCATTCCCGTCTTCTCTGAAGTGATGGCTGGGACACCATTTGTTAGGATCGAACAAATCATTGACAACATTAATTCATAACAATTTTATATTGTCTTAACTTTTTACTTTAACTTTTCATGTAACTAAAAAACCATTGAAACTTAGTGCTCATACCTCCACCAAGATGTTATTCCTTGATATTGGGGTGTTGAAAATATTAAAAGAAAGAAACGATGAGTGGATATCTCTGATCCTTAAAAAATCTATTCCCTCCAATCAGAAATTCAAAAAGCCCAATGGATGTACCCAATGCAACAGGTCCATTTATTCTCAGTTTCTGCACATAATTATATTAGTAACTCTGCTGATTGTCTAATCATGTCAAAGATACATAAATATATAACATTTTTATTTAATCCAAATGTCGACTGAGAAACAGCTTGTGTTGCTGCATCCTGCATTCAAGTGTTCTAACAATTACTATCTATCTATGTCAATAATGTTCAATGTTAGATTTTACAGGCTGGGACAATCAAGTGATCAACAAATTTAGTACACCTCTTTCAAAGTACACTTCATACCAAGTGGAAGAGATACATTGACGATGCATGTTTAGATACTGCGCACTATTGCAACAGACTTTAATTAGAAATAAATCATCATCATGGTGTGTGGGAATCGATTGCAGGTGAGTGATTGAAGTCTGACCACCCTCCCTACCTACCCTTATACATGACATTACAGACCAGTACATAAAGCCCCCGCAATGTAAACAGGGTTGTTAAACCGAAGGATCTACGTAGTGGTCTGTCATTAATTGACACCTCAGGCAATGGCACCACAGTCCAACACACCAAACTCTATCATTTGTTCCGCAATAAATCTATCTGTAAAGGTGCAAATCACTTAACTGACATGTGCACTGTTCACATAATGTCATACATGCCTAGCAAGTTCTAACATGACATAAACATGTTAGAAGGTATTCAACCAGAAAACTACATGCCTAACATTTGCAGCATTCAAAACAGAATAATTCATGGGTAGTTTTCTGACCATTTCAGTGATACAATGTTTTTCCAAAATGCCAAAAAAGTTAATAAGTTTTGGTGGTTTTAGACTGCATTTACTTATGTTATAAACATCTTTGATTTCTAGAAATAAATATGTTTTGTGTATCAGAGACAACTAAAATATATGACAAGGACATGACCCCAACAGCAATGAACCAACTAACAAGTACAAGTGACAAGACGACAGAGGAAAGATGACTTTGATATTTCATAAGATATTCTCCAACTGGGCAAAGCACACCTAATACAGATGAGAGGTGTGTGGACAGAACACAACTACCACACTCCACCCATAACTACATATCACGCCTGATGAAAGCACTGTGACACAACCTGTCGCCATTCCACCAACTACTTTCTTCTTTATGGCCAAAGACAATGCACAGAGACAATATTTATGTGATGACCATTTCCTCTTGTTGGTCTGATCAAACAGGCTGTCACTGCACTTGGAGTGATGTTAGAATAATTGTACGCCACACAGCAAAGTCTTTGTTCTCGCGCTGATTAATGGCTGCAGCTTGCCGTAGGAATTACTTGAGGCAAAGGCGAAAATTAAGAAACACCAATCAACATGACCACTGGCAGCAGTGAACGCTGGGACAAGAACAATAAATTAACGTAGTCATCCACTTGTCTTTGTCCATGACTGAGATGGATACAATTGTTGACTGCAAGTGAAGTCAGGTAAACACGTCACTGTCATGTTTGAACCAAGATTCTAGAAGCAGGTCTTTGTGAAGACACACTACAAAAGAGAGTTACTGCACCAATGGTGGACGAGGAATGTGTCCCAGTGCTTCAGGCATTTCAACGTGTCAAGTACAGTTCACTTAGGTCCAATACCAAGTTCACAACTAAACAGTGCTCCAATCATGTAATTAACATCATTACATTCAATCAGCACACTACACAAATAACAGTTCCGAAATGAGCAGCAGAAAGATTGAAAAATCTAGACAGCTCAGGAAGACAACAAACATTTGAGACAGATAAAGAAAATTTAACAATTCAAAAGTCAGTGAAATAATTGAGACAATTGGTCACTGTCAATGAAAATTAAGCTAGGAGCAATTTGATAATTTTTTCATTAAGGACTGTTCTTCCACTGTTAGAAATGTTCTTTTAAAGATACGGCATGTTCTTCTGTCATCAGTTCTTCTGTCGTCACGTCTTCTGTCGTCACGTCTTCTGTCATCACGTCTTCTGTCGTCAGTTCTTCTGTCGTCAGGTCTTCTGTCGTCAGGTATTCTGTCGTCAGTTATTCTGTCGTCAAGTCTTTTGTCGTCAGGTATTCTGTCATCAGGTCTTCTGTTGTCAGTTCTTCTGTTGTCAATTCTTCTGTCGTCAGGTCTTCTGTTGTCAGGCACTCTGTTGTTAGGTATTCTGTTGTTAGGTATTCTGTCTGTTGTGCTTCTGTTTAAAATATATGTTATTCTTCTGTTATAGCATGTTCTTATGTTGCTAGATCATGTTTTATTTTGTTATTAAGTTGTGTTATCAGTTATGGATGTTCTTATGTTGTTAGGGCATGTTCTTCTCTTTCTTAGGACATGTTCTTGTTACTAGAGTATGTTTTTCAGTTCTTACTTGTTATGGTATGTTCTGTTGTTTAGGCTTCTTGTTGTTATTGTTGGGGCATGTTCTTTTATTAAATAACATGAGGGATCTTCACATTGGATTTGATGCTAATCTCTGCACACCAGGGAATGACGTGTTCTGCTACCCAGCCACCCAAGTTGTGGGAGAGCAGCCTCTGTGGCCAAGAGCTGGCAAGGTGGCAACTCACATCCATTATGTATGTCTTCCTGCTGTTTTATAACTAGTGAGTTGGCTCCATTTCCAGTGATGGTAGCTATCAAGCTACACCCTGGCAGTTCCAAGTGTCTATTTTTCTTTTTCCATTACTTATGTGGCATGTTACCTGTCAGTGTGTGTGCGAGGCAGGGATAAACTGGAGTGCTATTGAAGTACAAGTGATTTTGCAAAAAAACAGCAAGTGCAATGTAGAGAACCTCCATAACACACACATATATATATATATATACACCCTGTATATATATATATGTATATTATATATATATGTGTGTATATATATATATATATACCTGTGTACACGTACACACTGACACATGCAGATGCATATGCACACAGGCAAAGACAAGTAATATATAAATATATCCTAGTAGACCTTACTGTAGCATTATATATTTCTAACTGTGCATGGTGGAGACAGCAGTGCAAGAACAGTGAGGAAGGAAAACATACAATGAGGACCAGTATCGAGGACAGCTTCACCCCGGACCTCCAGGGAAAGAGAAGAAGAATAATTCTATGTTTGATTGGACATGTAAACCAACTAGAATTGCTGCTATTATTCCCTGACATTAGAAGAATCGTTTTGCAGAGAGAAAAATGCTGGAAGAGAGGATGGGAAGGCTATAATCACACCTACTGGCTGAATCTTTAGGGCCTACTCCTCTTCACTTCATCCAAGATTACCACAAAAAGTCAGAGTTGCCTGAGCTAATTGTCTCAGTTGGCAGTCCTGGCACAACACACATGATTAAATACTGTGCTCCACTGACCAAGCAAGACAATGTAAGAGTTCTGAGTACACCTGAGCAACCACTGTTACCTAACACCTCTAACAATAATTAATGACTGTTGATATATTTTTACAAATTTTTGTATCTGGAATGGTATTTTGTTCAGACTGGTCAGACTTGCATTAGGCAGCTGTTGATACTGATCACAACAAAGAACAGGCTCTGGAGAAAACAACTGCCATGTCACAGACCTTGTGACTACATTGAAGTGCCTGGCTGGTCATGCACCACTGACTTTACCCTACTTAAAACCTGATAAGAGCTACTATGCAAGCAATCAATATGCAAGAGTAACACCTCCACACTGCCTTAGATCTTTCTCTTTGTGTTGCAAGTAACATCAAGTTGAAGTCAGGGGAACAGCACAAGTTGGTTTTTTTCTCTTGCATCATGTACAATGTACTTACAAGAGTTCACAGGTCCCTCAACCAACATATCAATGCTTGCTTTATGAATGCAGATTAGACAGCAGAGTTGACAAACTGGTTATAAGGTTGTCCTGTCCTGGTATGTCACCAGTCAACCTCTCTTGTTACCAGTCAAACCCTTGTGTCACCAGTCAACCTCTTGTGTCACCAATCAACCCTTCGTGTCACCAGTCAACCCCTTATATCACCAGTCAAACCCTTGTGCCACCAGTTAACCCCTCATGTCACCAGTCAACCCCTTGTGTCACCAGTCAATCCCTCGTGTCACCATTCAACCCCTTGTGTCACCAGTCAACTCCTTGCTCTGCACACAGGAAGGAGGAACCCAGGCCTTCATATGAACATAGTGCCTTTTCAAAAGTTCCACAGAAATTAACGAGATGATTTGATAATATGTTACCAGTAAGCTACTGTAAGACTGGTGTTCTTTGTGCAGGGCAGCGAGCGCCCCAACAGAAATCTTTCAAAGAAAGGGCATTCCACTGTTGCACACCTGCAACTCAGGTGTGTAGAATCGCTGCCCTAGATGTTCCCCATTGACCAAGGTAAAGAACTCATACGAATGCTACTATGTCGGATCTGTGTATGAACACATTCCAGTACCTACCCCATATAACCGAGTACAATAGACACCCCCACACAGAAGCCGACACCCTATATGTGCTGTGAGCATGTGTCACAGCCCTAATTGTATATGTATTTCAGGTATCTGTGTCCAAGTAGTTTCTAGCAACATGAAAACACCATAAGGAAAACATACATTGTAAATGGATTGAGCTGCTTGTTGCCTGAATGGTCCCATTGGGGGCAGGGAGTTACCAGACAGGGGAGGGTGGAGGGGTTACCAGACAGGGGATGGTGGAGGGGATACCAGACAGAGGGTGGAGGGGTTACCAGACAGGGGAGGGTGGAGGGGATACCAGACAGAGGAGGGTGGAGGGGTTACCAGACAGGGGATGGTGGAGGGGATACCAGACAGAGGAGGGTGGAGGGGATACCAGACAGAGGAGGGTGGAGGGGTTACCAGACAGGGGAGGGTGGAGGGGATACCAGACAGAGGAGGGTGGAGGGGTTACCAGACAGGGGAGGGTGGAGGGGTTACCAGATAGGGGATGGTGGAGGGGATACCAGACAGAGGAGGGTGGAGGGGTTACCAGACACTGGAGGGTGGAGGGGTTACCAGACAGAGGAGGGTGGAGGGGATACCAGACAGAGGAGGGTGGAGGGGTTATCAGACAGGGGAGAGTGGAGGGGATACCAGACAGAGGAGGGTGGAGAGGTTACCAGATGGGGAGGGTGGAGGGGATACCAGACAGGGGAAGGTGGAGGGGATACCAGACAGGTGAGGGTGGAGGGGATACCAGACGGGGAGGGTGGAGGGGATACCAGACAGGGGAGGGTGGAGGGGATACCAGACAGGGGAGGGTGGAGGGGATACCAGACAGGTGAGGGTGGAGGGGGTACCAGACGGGGAGGGTGGAGGGGATACCAGACAGGGGAGGGTGGAGGGGATACCAGACAGGGGAGGGTGGAGGGGATACAAGACAGGTGAGGGTGGAGGGGATACCAGACAGGGGAGGGTGGAGGGGTTACTATACTGGAGCGGGTGGAGGGGCTACTAGACAGGAGAGGATGGAGGGGTTACCAGACAGGTGAGTGTGGAGGGGTTACCAGACAGTGGAGGGTGAAGGGGTTACCAGGCAGGGGAGTGTGGAAGGGCTACCAGACAGGGAGTGTGGAGAGGGGTTAGCAAAGGATGATTACTGATGAGTGGATCATGTTATTGGTCTTCAGCATTGAAAATGTAGATGACTACAGTCTTCTGACACTGCAGTTATAACAAAATACAACTGTAACCTTGCTGCTGTTGCCATCATAAACCCATTATTTTCTATAAATAAATATTATGTTTAAAGAAATTGCTGCAGTGCTGCATCAATTTGCTACTGGTAAAGAATGAGTGCTTGATGAATGCTTCTGAGTATTTTTAGGGTAATTTTTTTCAGTTGGTCACATTTAGACTTTGTTACACCTTTGCAAAAAAGAATGGTTGCACCATTGTGTCGAATACAATCTTCCATAAACAGTAGGTACACGAAGAACATCAATCACCACCAAACCAGGTGCACATCTTTGGACCTGTCTCATATGAAGCACACCGTTACCACTGCACTGGTATTTACAGCATGTCACCCCTCTAAAAGCAAACAGGAATACCACTGCCTAGAGACAAAAATCATCCCCTGGAATCTAAATGGGACTGGTACATTGATGGATGTTGACAGCAGACACATTCATAACAACAAAGACCTGAAGTGCCATTGATGGATGTCCCTATCCGGCACCAGTAGCAAGTTACAAAGCCACTGCCTACCTACTACTGTAAATTGTGACAACATCTCTGAGTGGATACAAGTAGAGCAATATCACACAAGAATGCAAATGTAAACCCCAAAGTGCATGACCCTGCCATTTTAGATGGGATCCCGAGCTTTATTTGGTTGGGCCAACATCAACTTCTTCTAACTACAAATCTTCATCAAAGTGTCCAAAGTATGACACAGCCAACATTTATAGGTTTCTTCTTACAAGAAAAACAGCACCTCTTAATTAACATGTCCTTCTAAGAAGTCAAGTGAACATAATAAACATTGCAGAACAATCTTGCATGCTTAATAATGTGTGTCCCATCCAGTCTGAACACAATGTGATAAAAACGTCATAGCAACAATACTATTTCACAGAAAATATTATGTTAGCTACAAGACACAAAACTGTCAAAACAGAAGAAATAAGATAATCAGTTTCAATCATATATGTGCACATGCAGACACATGACTGATTCAGCACAACATCACCTCATGGCAAATTAAATGTCAATTAAACCACTTCACCCCAGTTGTTTGAATATTCCCAGGAATGGCAGATATGTAGATCTACTACATGCTCTAAATACATAAACAATGTGCAGCACAAAAGCAAACCACTTCATCATATCTTCTAGCTACATAAATTAACTGATAACAGTATTTACTACAAGTACAGACAGTAGACAGAAACACCAATATCCATTGTATTAATGCATTCTTTAGCTAGCAATTCTATTTGGTCTACGCTGGGAAAAGTGTTATCAAGTCTTTGTCTGCTAGGATCATGATGCATGTTATGATAACTGTGGTGATATCAATGTAAAACTTAGTTAAATAATCAATGCAGGTTATGTAATGATACTCATGAACTGAGAGCAGTGTAGAAACCAAGCAGTTGCGCCACCTACTGAGTCACATGAACAGTGGCAGCTGGTTACGCCATCTGGTGAATGCATATCTTACTAACACCACCATTGGTACTTAACTGGTACAGTGTACTTAGTGGTACCATGGTTTACCTCAATATTTATTACAGCATGTTCATTATGCTTATCTCATGCAGGTTATTTTAGTGCAAAAAGTAGACCAACCACTTACGCGTGACAGTGAACACAGCAACATGTACATGTAACGCAATCATAAACAGGATGTAGACAGCCTTTTCAAGTGGCCTACCATACTTTGGTTTCTTTCCCTTTGTGTCAGCAGCACTATTAGTAATCAGGTCTGAATTGACATTATATCACTTGCTAACATTATCTACTGTGTACATTATATATACCCCATGCTTCCGACTCCGATTGTCTCGTTATAAATTGTATTTTCTTGACACCCAATACAACAATAACATTCCTAACCTATTTCCTAAAATTTTTATAATAAATTCTCCTTGTTCTTATTGGTACTGTAACTGTCTTCCAACAATACCATTAATTAATTGTTGGCTGGTTAATACATTATCAATACACTTTTAATAGTTTTACTTATAACTAAAAAAAATGCTCGTCACCTGATGGGTAGTTGACAGTTGTGATAGTAATATTTACCAAATGTTAGAAAACACACAGCATCGTTACATAAACACCATAACGCGCTCACACACACACACACACACACACACACACACACACACACACGACAAAGGTCGGAGAATGTGAAGTTTATGTCTATCAATAGGCCCTAGTCGTGATAGTGTAGAATTATTAAATATCCGTATTGCTGTGTTATTGGCCTGAGGGTAGACATGTATTCTGGCGTGCAATGGCAAAAGGGTGCAAGTGACATTTTTACCAAAAATGAGTTATCATCACAATCGTACATTTTGGAGCAAGTGCCATCTTATCATATAGTAAATAACACAGTTTAGCTCTTAGATTGGCTAGAAATGACAAGGCACAAGGGTGCAAGTGACAATGGAATTGTATTTTACAATGACAAAAGGGAGTAACTGAATGTCCAATAGCGCGACGCGTTATTAGGACAAAACATCCAATCAGTGCGCTGCTCTCCTACTCAGTGACGCGGGAGAAAAAGCTACCATGAATTTTGCGAATATATTTTGCGATTTGATGCAAGAGTGAGTACATGACACTATATATATATATATATATATATATATACATATATATATAATACTCCTAACAGCTGCGTACGCAGACCAAATATGCACTAGGCGCCGCAAATCAAAGGCAAAGCCGGTTTGCCGAATGTGTTGACCTCTGGTTGCGTGGATAGTATCTTTTACTTTAACAATTAGAAATTTTAATATAGCGTATGCTGCCTTTAGGATTATATATATAAATATGCATACATGTTATGTGTTGTATGTTAACACAGTGGTGTGTGTACACACATGTATATTATTATAATACAATGATATATTTCTAAACGATAACTACTCATGCCAATAATTATTATCACCCGTCGCCATTAGTTCAGCATCAATACCAAGTTTAACACATTTCTTAAATTACTTTATTAGTGTAGCAGTTATCCTACGTATACGAATGAGTAGAACATATTTGCGTATTTCATGACTTTGTCTTAATGTATAATTGTAGAAGAACTTTTTTAACGGCTGCTAAAATAGGATTTTATAAATATCACGAATTATGGCGCAACGTTTATTAATTAACACGTAAATTGGAAATAGACGCTGCCCGAACTTTAGGCATTTCCAAATTTAAACAAAAAAACACATTACTAAATTATAAATATTCGCATTGTATAAGACAATTTGTTACATATCTCTGTCACGAGTCATGCTTCCTTCTTTCTTAAGGGGCATTATTCAAGGCTCTGATACGAACTCATTGAACCATGGCCATGAAGTATTTGATGACAGGCCTCATCAAGCCGAAGCCAGGCTGCCTGAAAATGAGAATGATTCCCATCAAGCAAGGAAGCGTGCTCGTACTACGTACGAGAAGGATGCAATGCAGCTGGAGAAACACCGAATGTTGGCTGGCTGCAATTGTAAAAAGAAGTGTCTTGAGAAAGTGAATGAAGGAAGGCAGAGTAGAGTATACATACACAGTTTTGGAGTATGTCCTATGATGCACGTCGGGCTTGGATTGCAAGCAACATCAGAGAAGCAGCTACAAAGCATCCGCGAGAAGAGATTGAAGGCGTTTACATTCGCACTTGCAGTCGCTATTACAAGCTACCAAATGAGAGTGGGCAAGATGTGTTCGTATGCAAACGATTTTTCCTTGCCACATTGGGCTACACCAGCGACAAGGTGGTCATGGCTGCAATGAGCCGCGAAGAAAACGCAATCACCCCACCTCGCGACAAACGAGGAAAACATGTTCCTCCGCACAAACTGAGCAACGAAGGAAAAGAGAAGATAAAGGAACACATAATGTCATTCAATCCAGCTGTCAGTCACTACAGCCGAGAACACGCGCCTCTAAGGTGATACCTCCCACCGGAACTCTCAATTCGTGAAATGCATGCTGATTTCAAAACAACGCACCCAGGGATCGCTTGCTACGAAACATATCGGAAAGTTATCAGCGATATGAACATTAGCTTCACTAAACTAGGAGAAGAAGAGTGTGAGACCTGCATTGTGCATGAGAAACACAATCACGACAATAACGATCCTGCATTATGTCAGCAGTGTAATGATTGGAGAGTGCACATCGAGCGAGCACGGCTTAGTAGAAAGGCATACTACGATGACAGAGAAAAAGCACATGGTGACAAAGAAGCCCTCTTTTCCGTTGATATGCAGAAAATCATCATGCTGCCTCGGATGCCTGGGGTTAAAACATGCGTCTTCACAAAGCGCCTAGTGACATTCCACGAGACATTCGCGCCACTGGGTGGAAAGAGTGCTGGGAAGAGTGAACGTCCACTTGGAGTAGTATGGTCAATCAGCCAGAGGGCCCACACACCATCACTATGAAGTATCTTGAGAAAGGACACACTTTCATGTCAGCCGACTCCTTTCATGCACAGGTCGAGAAAGGTATGAGGTCAAAGAAGAATGTCTACATCTCGGATTTTGCAAGCGTTATAAGCAAATCTGGAACCGTCATTCTCTTGAATCATGCAGATTTTCATTCTTGGGAAAATTGTATCAGTTCGGCAAAATCTACGAAGAAGCCGACGTTGGGACACGTGAGCGTGGCACAATTCAGAAGGGGGTCAAGCAAACTCTTCTGGAAATGCGCGTTGACGGAAGATGAGTTCCAGTCGGGTGAATTCCTTATGAAAAGGATTGCGACACATCTTCTCGGAGGAGGAACGTTCGATGTGAAAGACAGACCTCGTGGTGTGCCACAGAGCGATGACATTGTGAGGAAGCTTGGTCCATTGATGCCAGTGAACAGAGTTCTGTTCTGGAGCGGCCTGCCTATCAGTGACACTTCTGTCGACATGATTGACTCCGAGTGAAACAATGACGACTACCTTAACTGCCGTAGCTTTTGTTTCTATGCTGTTGTTTAATTGCTGCTTTAAAGCAAAATGTCAATTTAAATGTTAATACGAAACTGCAAGTTTGTCAATTGGTATCCCCGAGAGACATCATAGTAAATCGACTGACCGATTTAATTTGGTTTACCAGTAATTCAACTTAGTGATTAAAATTGTGTTTTAACGATTGTATACTGTCATTTTTCGATATAATTTTGCCATCTCCAGTTATAGTTTGTTCTGACATGATTTAGTTGCACTTGCTTCCTTTTGTCATAGAATTGTTTCGATATCGATCGCCTAATAAAATGACAAAAGGGAGTAAGTGACACTAAGTCACCAAACACTCTATAAAACCCGGAGTACTAGTCATTCTTATAAATACACATAATCAAGTAGTTCATGCAATTGGAAATAATTGCTGAGGCGTAATATGCAAAAGTACGCAAAAGAAAAACGTGTTTTGTCCGATATCTCAAAAGCACCTCGTTGTCACTTGCACCCTTTTGCCATTGCACGGCAGTATTATCATGTCAGTGTCTAGTTCATGTCACCAAGTCCATGACGCTGGTGTCGTGTTCTCAGAGTGTTTGCCACATGTGCATGGTTCCTGCATTTATTAGGTTACGTTTTACGTATTACGTGCACGTTACGTTTTGTTCTGAACTACTGATTTACCCCATAAAAGGTGAGAATCTTAACATATATGGGGTATTTTTTTAAATATACATTTTACATCCTATTCTAGGGGTCATAGATTAATCCCTGAAACATTGGTGTTTGAGGTTTATGCTGTCTAAGAGACAATTTTAACCTACCCGCATACATACGCCAGAATGATTATAAGTTGATAACGTGAGCAAATAATGCTAATGAAAATAGCTTCTTCCCTCTAGGCCGCATGTAGTATGTGTGGCTCAAGTCACGCACTAACAATGGGACACTGGCAGTGAAATAAATATGCTAAGTAACACCTTTTCATATGCCATAATAAATTATAAGTATTTTCAACTGTCAATTAATCACGATGATTTATTAAACACACAGTACTGGTTCGGTAGCATGCAAGTGTCTGGAATAAAAAGTGAACGCAGTTGTAGCAAACTTAACCTGTGTGAAGAGACCACTTTTGTTAGAGACCACCTCACCTGTGTGGAAAGACCACTGTTGTCAGAGGCTGTCACCTGTGTGGAATGATCACCACTGTCAGAGACAACCTCACCTGTGTGGAACGACCACTTTTGCCAGACTATCTAGAGGGAGCATTGCTGTAAAAACTGTATTACAGGACCAATGTATTATAAATGCAAGACCACTGTTGCTAGAGACAACCTCTCTTGAAAGAACACTCTGTGCATTATGTAAATCTATCCCCAGATTAGTATTCATTGAGAAGCAATCCTTCATAAAATAACCTGTTTCACTCTGTAGGAGTTGCAATATAATAAATAGGTATGTTTGTTTTCATTGCATCGCAAACACGAAACATTGCTATAATAAACAACAACTACATGCATCTGATATGTATCTGCTAAACTTAACTTGTCTACAGGTAGGTGTAACCATGACACGTCACCATCGCATGAACTGATGCAATGTTCTGATATGTATCTGCTAAACTTAACTTGTCTACAGGTAGGTGTAACCATGACACGTCACCATCGCATGAACTGATGCAATGTTCTGATATGTATCTGCTAAACTTAACTTGTCTACAGGTAGGTGTAACCATGACTCATGTCACCATCGCATGAACTGATGCAATGTTCTGATATGTATCTGCTAAACTTAACTTGTCTACAGGTAGGTGTAACCATGACACGTCACCATCGCATGAACTGATGCAATGTTCTGATATGTATCTGCTAAACTTAACTTGTCTACAGGTAGGTGTAACCATGACTCATGTCACCATCGCATGAACTGATGCAATGTTCTGATATGTATCTGCTAAACTTAACGTGTCTACAGGTAGGTGTAACCATGACTCATGTCACCATCGCATGAACTGATGCAATGTTCTGATATGTATCTGCTAAACTTAACTTGTCTACAGGTAGGTGTAACCATGACTCATGTCACCATCGCATGAACTGATGCAATGTTCTGATATGTATCTGCTAAACTTAACGTGTCTACAGGTAGGTGTAACCATGACACGTCACCATCGCATGAACTGATGCAATGTTCTGATATGTATCTGCTAAACTTAACTTGTCTACAGGTAGGTGTAACCATGACACGTCACCATCGCATGAACTGATGCAATGTTCTGATATGTATCTGCTAAACTTAACTTGTCTACAGGTAGGTGTAACCATGACTCATGTCACCATCGCATGAACTGATGCAATGTTCTGATATGTATCTGCTAAACTTAACTTGTCTACAGGTAGGTGTAACCATGACACGTCACCATCACATGAACTGATGCAATGTTCTGATATGTATCTGCTAAACTTAACGTGTCTACAGGTAGGTGTAACCATGACACGTCACCATCGCATGAACTGATGCAATGTTCTGCTGTCAGTTTGTGGAGACAGGGTGACAGCATCACTGTGTCAAGAGATGTAGTTGGGCAAAGTGTCACCACTATCCTCTGTCTGTTTGTGGACAGACAGTGACACTGGGTGCAGGGATGTTGCGATGTGTCTAACACAGCACTGTTTATTGCCCAGTCATCAAGAATGTTAATGTTTGTAGCCACAGGGCAACCTGTGAAATATATGTTTCCATCTTTGTGAAGGCCGTAGGAATTAAAGTACAGATATTTGGTGACCAAACACTCCAACACAGCAATGAATACTGACCATTACAAGTGGTGCTGTGTATTGTTCATAAGTGGTCAATGAAGCAGATTAATAAGCAATACAGCACTGAACTTTGGTCTACTTGCAATCATGTTTACTGCTATATCATAGCATGCTACAAGTGTAGCAGGATTATTATATCTGACCCAAAACACAATCATCGAACCAGTTTACAGCAGTTATGAATACACCGTCATGACACCACGTTAACCTGATCACCACAATAACTCAAGCACGGTCTGTGTGTAAGTAATGGTCACTAAAACAATTAGTAATGACCCTGTTATCACAACAGCACTATAGGTGGTGGAATTCAGTGCATCAACACTTCTTGGTATTTAATCCTTGCATAGCTGAGTAAGTTTAAATAACCGATGTGACTCATTACACTGTATGATTCTATACATCAAGAGTATCGGGACTTCATAGTAAGCCATACCACTGCACGACCTGTCACCTGTCAGAGCTATTCCTGGGCTCCCTGGTCACATTCCTGCCTCCCATATTATCAGTCATCAGACTTGTCATGTTTTTATGCCCTGTCCAGTCCAACTCAACTGTTTAGAATGCCTCAAGTGGCCAGTTAGAGCCTGTCCAACACTCTAAGGGGTCAACAGATCCGTGTATACAGTCTACACTCCTGTATTAGAGACAAGGGTGGGCTTATACATACATCTTATGTGTCATACCATCGCTGTCAGCACTGGGAAATAAACCGGTCAATCAGTCTTTGTGTGAGTTTCACACTGGCCACTTTTCTTCCAATCTTTCAAAGATAGTTCCCTTGAAAATTCCTCAAATGTGGTTTGTAGGGTTTAATGGCCCTGTTACTATGTAAACTAGTTAACAATGGAATTTTGGGCACCAAGCATAACAGATCGTTGTAATCACGGGTGAAATCAATTATGGGGAAACAAATGTCTTAATTCTATTATCTATTGCTTCCACTGAAATGGTCCAGACATTAATTAAATACACAAAAATATTTTACGATTCTTGTAGAAAAGAGGCACTATAATATTACTAATATTACACCACTTACTTTTGTAATCCTCTTCACTCTGACAAGAGCATAGGGCCAAAATGAAGCTTCTCCACTGCACTATGTTGTTAGCAGTCTTCTTCGTTTCCTTCCAGGTGGTAGCAAACTTCTTTAATTCCTCGGTTCGGTTATAGATCTCCTCCAGCTGTTTTGGGGGCGGCCTGTTTTTTTATATTTTTCCTTGTGGATTCCAATCAAGTCTTTTAACAGTTGTAGCATTTTTCGGAGTGTATGTCCAATCGATGTTCTTTTTTGAATTTCTGTTTTGATGTTTGTTTGGTCTGTCCTGTTCATCAGTTCGGTGTTTGTGACTTTGCCTTGCCATTTGATTGTCAGTTATGTTTGTAAGGCATTTGTTGATGATGTTGGTGAATATTACACCAGCAAGATAATCATTATTTACTAACTTTGACAAAGATTACATGATGTCAACTAGAATTTTCACAACCAACAAGATCTAGAATTACTGAAGTTACATGACCAAAGTCAATCTGAGAACCTGGGTCATGTGAGGACGTTGTGAAAGCAGCACACGAGAAACTGTTCCCACAACGTGAATGAATCACTGAAGTGACAGTGCTTTAACACAAAGGAGTACTAATAGTATTAATATAATTTCTGTGTAATTAACAAGTAACTAACAGACATTTTATTCTGCTATTACTCCTGACTAGCTACATGAGTTTTGAACAGTTGTCATCAACAACGATGTCAGCTTGAATTGCACTGACAGGACACACTTGGTGACACACTTGGTGACACACTTGGTGACACACTTGGTGACACACTTGGTGTGTCCTCAAGTTTCAGAATAATGCCAAGTCAGACAATATAATCCCTAAAAATGGACATTAACCACTATATTTATGACACAGCACATACAAATAACATAGCCTGATAACAGCAATGACCATCAAATTATGGCAAACACCGTATTTTATTATATTTATACTGAATATTATGCTGATTCAAGGACAGACTTCGACAACATTATGGTAACTAGCTAATGCCAGACAGCTGCAGTCACTGGTCTTGAATGCAGAGCTGCACACTTTATCAACATATACAAACCACTACTTCTGAATCTCAGGTATTGTTCTCTCACTAGAGCAGGGACATGACTTCTACCACAACTGTCTGGGGACTGTTCTCTCACTAGAGCAGAGACATGACTTCTACCACAACTGTCTGGGGACTGTTCTCTCACTAGAGCAGAGACATGACTTCTACCACAACTGTCTGGGGACTGTTCTCTCACTAGAGCAGAGACATGACTTCTACCACAACTGTCTGGGGACTGTTCTCTCACTAGAGCAGAGACATGACTTCTACCACAACTGTCTGGGGACTGTTCTCTCACTAGAGCAGGGACATGACTTCTACCACAACTGTCTGGGGACTGTTCTCTCACTAGAGCAGGGACATGACTTCTACCACAACTGTCTGGGGACTGTTCTCTCACTAGAGCAGGGACATGACTTCTACCACAACTGTCTGGGGACTGTTCTCTCACTAGAGCAGAGACATGACTTCTACCACAACTGTCTGGGGACTGTTCTCTCACTAGAGCAGAGACATGACTTCTACCACAACTGTCTGGGGACTGTTCTCTCACTAGAGCAGAGACATGACTTCTACCACAACTGTCTGGGGACTGTTCTCTCACTAGAGCAGGGACATGACTTCTACCACAACTGTCTGGGGACTGTTCTCTCACTAGAGCAGAGACATGACTTCTACCACAACTGTCTGGGGACTGTTCTCTCACTAGAGCAGAGACATGACTTCTACCACAACTGTCTGGGGACTGTTCTCTCACTAGAGCAGAGACATGACTTCTACCACAACTGTCTGGGGACTGTTCTCTCACTAGAGCAGAGACATGACTTCTACCACAACTGTCTGGGGACTGTTCTCTCACTAGAGCAGAGACATGACTTCTACCACAACTGTCTGGGGACTGTTCTCTCACTAGAGCAGGGACATGACTTCTACCACAACTGTCTGGGGACTGTTCTCTCACTAGAGCAGAGACATGACTTCTACCACAACTGTCTGGGGACTGTTCTCTCACTAGAGCAGAGACATGACTTCTACCACAACTGTCTGGGGACTGTTCTCTCACTAGAGCAGAGTCATGACTTCTACCACAACTGTCTGGGGACTGTTTTCTCACTAGAGCAGGGACATGACTTCTACCACAACTGTCTGGGGACTGTTTTCTCACTAGAGCAGGGACATGACTTCTACCACAACTGTCTGGGGACTGTTCTCTCACTACAGCAGGGACATGACTTCTACCACAACTGTCTGGGGACTGTTCTCTCACTAGAGCAGAGTCATGACTTCTACCACAACTGTCTGGGGACTGTTCTCTCACTAGAACAGGGACATGACTTCTACCACAACTGTCTGGAGACTGTTCTCTCACTAGAGCAGAGTCATGACTTCTACCACAACTGTCTGGGGACTGTTCTCTCACTAGAGCAGGGACATGACTTCTACCACAACTGTCTGGAGACTGTTCTTTCACTAGAGCAGGGACATGACTTCTACCACAACTGTCTGGAGACTGTTCTCTCACTAGAACAGAGTCATGACTTCTACCACAACTGTCTGGGGACTGTTCTCTCACTAGAGCAGAGTCGTGACTTCTACCACAACAGTCTGAGGGGACTGTTTTTCACTAGAGCAGTCATGACTTCTACCACAACTGTCTGGGGACTGTTCTCTCACTAGAGCACAGTCATGACTTCTACCACAACTGTCTGGGGACTGTTCTCTCACTAGAGCAGGGACATGACTTCTACCACAACTGTCTGGGGACTGTTCTCTCACTAGAGCAGGGACATGACTTCTACCACAACTGTCTGGAGACTGTTCTCTCACTAGAGCAGAGTCATGACTTCTACCACAACTGTCTGGGGACTGTTCTCTCACTAGAGCAGGGACATGACTTCTACCACAACTGTCTGGAGACTGTTCTCTCACTAGAGCAGAGTCATGGCTTCTACCACAACTGTCTGGGGACTGTTCTCTCACTAGAGCAGAGTCATGACTTCTACCACAACTGTCTGAGGGGACTGTTTTCTCACTAGAGCAGTCATGACTTCTACCACAACTGTCTGGGGACTGTTCTCTCACTAGAGCAGAGACATGACTTCTACCACAACTGTCTGGGGATTGTTCTCTCACTAGAGCAGAGTCATGACTTCTACCACAACTGTCTTGGGACTGTTCTCTCACTAGAGCAGGGACATGACTTCTACCACAACTGTCTGGGGACTGTTCTCTCACTAGAGCAGGGACATGACTTCTACCACAACTGTCTGGGGACTGTTCTCTCACTAGAGCAGAGTCATGACTTCTACCACAACTGTCTGGGGACTGTTCTCTCACTAGAGCAGGGACATGACTTCTACCACAACTGTCTGGAGACTGTTCTCTCACTAGAGCAGAGTCATGACTTCTACTACAACTGTCTGGGGACTGTTCTCTCACTAGAGCAGAGTCATGACTTCTACCGCAACAGTCTGAGGGGACTGTTTTCTCACTAAAGCAGTCATGACTTCTACCACAACTGTCTGGGGACTGTTCTCTCACTAGAGCAGGGACATGACTTCTACCAGAACAGTCTGGGGACTGTTCTCTCACTAGAGCAGGGACATGACTTCTACCAGAACTGTCTGGGGACTGTTCTCTCACTAGAACAGGGACATGACCTCTACCACAACTGTCTGGGGACTGTTCTCTCACTAGAACAGGGACATGACCTCTACCACAACTGTCTGGAGACTGTTCTCTCACTAGAGCAGAGTCATGACTTCTACCACAACTGTCTGGGGACTGTTCTCTCACTAGAGCAGAGTCATGACTTCTACCACAACTGTCTGGGGACTGTTCTCTCACTAGAGCAGAGACATGACTTCTACCACAACTGTCTGGGGACTGTTCTCTCACTAGAACAGGGACATTACCTCTACCACAACTGTCTGGGGACTGTTCTCTCACTAGAACAGGGACATGACCTCTACCACAACTGTCTGGGGACTGTTCTCTCACTAGAACAGAGTCATGACCTCTACCACAACTGTCTGGGGACTGTTCTCTCACTAGAACAGGGACATGACTTCTACCACAACTGTCTGGGGACTGTTCTCTCACTAGAACAGAGTCATGACTTCTACCACAACTGTCTGGGGACTGTTTTCTCACTAGAACAGGGACATGTCTTCTACCACAACTGTCTGGGGACTGTTCTCTCACTAGAGCAGAGTCATGACTTCTACCACAACTGTCAGGGGACTGTTCTCTCACTAGAGCAGGGGCAATAGCCACATGACTTCAACCACAACTGTCTGGGGACTGGTTGCTATCTCACTAGAGCAGTCATTACAAAACCTTCTGTCAACTTTCTGCAAGATGTCTCTGAATGTAGGTGTCTGGCAGCTGTCAGTGTTTGTCCTGGGGGTGTCACCCCTGGGAATCTTGCAGTATCTCACTAGCCAGGAGTTGTTAATCTAGGATCTCCATCAAACCACTGGACATCTTATAGAATGCCCAGTGTCTACTATTATTTCCTTTTGTTGCATCTGCCTATTCCGTTTGTAGACTCGGTATTCTAATTTGGGCACGTATTGCAACGTTCTTCCTCTGGGTTGATTCCATAGACAATTTAGACATCAACCTACTCGGTTCAGCCAATGCTTCACTGTCTAATAGAAATCAGATACTCACAGAGGAAGATTCTAATTATTCAATCATTGCAGAAGACTTTCCATTGTTCGTTTCAAGAACTTTAATACGCACAGTTAGCGTGATACAGATCGGTACAATCAATACTGGTCCTCCGTGGGAACCAGACGTTGTGTTACATGGTTCTCGCACGCAAGTCCTCCGCAAGTCCTCTCTGCAATTTTTCTGCAATCCTTTCTCAATCGTGCACTACTCTTTCTTTAAACACTCGCTACTTCCCTCTCTTCCTAGTCACTGGCCATTCCCATTGGTCAGTGCATCTTCTGCATTTCTTAATATGGCAAAGAACCAGTTTTGTCTCAAGTCTTAACAAGCAAATGACATAGATTAAAAAATAGAACTAATACCCTGGGGTAGGGGTTTCTGTTTGTGCTCAACTGGGGAAATTACACGCAAAGACAAAAGGTTTTGTTTGGAGAGATAAACATTAACAATAATGCTAGAATGAAGGAGAGAAAGAACTGAGATACTCAATTGACACAATGACTGCATTGCGTGGTGACAACAGTACGAACGTAAACAGAATCACTATGACACATCTGGCAACTGTTGTCATCATGTAGTGTCTTGAAAACTTGACAGTGTTCTTTTTACACTTGTGGATTAGTGAAACAAA
Organism: Escarpia spicata; assembly: GCA_963995525.1. Taxonomy (NCBI): domain Eukaryota; kingdom Metazoa; phylum Annelida; class Polychaeta; order Sabellida; family Siboglinidae; genus Escarpia; species Escarpia spicata. The sequence continues at coordinate 52,270,009 of OZ023214.1, read as the reverse complement.
TGGACCTGTGCCATCTACACTTTTAACTAATGTCAAGCATAACAACTTACTGCCGCCTACATCAATGACACTGATGCAACATAGTCTGCTTTGGCCTTGTGGTGCAACTGGGGTAAACAGAGACTTGTAACAAGGGAAGGGTGGGGTAACACATTACTGCAAAGACCACAACTCAACTGGTCCAGTTCAAATGTGTATTGCCAAGTTACGTCATTACTATTACTACAGTAACAGTACCTGAGAATAGTTTGTTATGTTGATTAAGTTGCTATATCAATTCCTATTATTATCATGTTGGCGTGCTACTCCCCAATCCTATTTCAACCAACTGTCCTTCAGAACCTGGCCATCTACTGTGGTGTGGTATTACTCCTGTCAGTATGTGAACTGTCATATGACAAACCATTCCCTCACCTCTGTCTATCACACCCATCCAAACATGTCCTAGCTATCTTCATTATCAAATTCCTCAGCATAAATCTTCACACATAAACCTCTTGTTATCTTATTGCACCAGCTAACTCCAACATGGCGGTCAAAGTCCACATGTGTAGCTCCCATCTTCCTTCTATTATCACCAGACTTGGCAACAGCATCATGACTAGCAGCTAGTCAGAAGGTTGTACCTCAGATGTAACAACTAGAGACAATAATAGAGACAATGAGCAGAGAGACCTACCTCTATGGTTGTTCTGTCTCGTCAACAACTCACAAACTGAAGATAATTCACTGTGCACGGAATTAACATCCTGCAGGTTAGCAGGAGCCGGATTCTCTTTAACCACTAATGCCAGTTTTTTGCTCTACCAGGTCAACTGGATGGATCATCCTACGCACCAAGCCACTGAATATTTACTTAAGCCAGCTCCAGTTTCAGTCGTGGCCACGCTGAAAATTCCCCGCTGTTATTTCTGGCATTGTTTCAAAACAGCTTTCATGATGCTGTATTAATACATCTGATGTTATATTGTGTTGTTATTAATACCAGAGAGGTGAGTGTTGTGACTCAGGGTCCCGCCATAGACTGCCAATGACAAACTCTCCATCACCCAGTCATCCGGCTACATACTGTGTTACCACTAATTGTCACCGGCTGTCACTTAGGCCACGTCACACGGACATGGGCACACTTACCTCTGGCTAGGGGACACATCTAACAGACACTGACAGACACACAGACAGACAAATATAGTCTACCAGACAGACAAACACAGTGACAGACATATCGACCTATCTGCCAGCCGGCCAAACAGACAGACAAACTGGCTGATTATTGAAAAACAATACACAAAAAGAAACAAAAATAAATATAGACAATTGGTTGGACTGAATTTAGTGTTCAATGGATGGATGGGTGGGTGGATGGTTGGACGGATGGATGGTTGGACGGATGGAGGGGTAGATGGATGGATGGTTGGACGGATAGAGGGGTGGACAGATGGGTGTATGGATGGATGGATGGTTGGACGGATGGAGGGGTGGATGGATGGTTGGACGGATGGAGGGGTGAATGGATGGATGGAGTGGTGGGTGGATGGATGGATGGTTGAACGGATGGAGGGGTGGATGGATGGATGGATGGATGGATGGATGGATGGATGGATGGATGGATGGATGGACGGATGGAAGGGTGGATGGTCAGGTGTATGGGTGGATGGATGGATTGTTGGACGGATGGAGTGGTGGATGGATGGTTGAACGGATGGAGGGGTGGATGGATGGATTGATGGATGGATGGATGGATGGATGAATGGATGGATGGATGGATGGATGGATGGATGGATGGATGGATGGATGGACGGATGGAAGGGTGGATGGGGTGGATGGTCAGGTGAATGGGTGGATGGATGGATTGTTGGACGGATGGAGGGATGGATGGATGGGTGTATGGTTGGATGGATGGAGGGGTGGATGGATGGAAAGATGTAGAGAGAGGTGATGACAAAGCTGGCTGCTAAGTGTAATGAGATGGAGAATACAGCAACATCCTCAGCATCCATCCACCCACACAGAGAGGATGAATGAACAGGATCTGTAGTAACAAGACCACTTGAGTGCAAGAAGAATGCAGCCACAGAAGGAAAGACGTTACTGAGGTATTTACCTTTAGAGCGGGTGACTTGCAAGACCCCACTTGGCAGTAGGGCACAGTTTTCAACCCTACAAAAAAGAATAAAGATATGAGTATCTTTTTGTGACATATCACCCATATCACCAGGGCTGGGATAACAGCAATATGTATTATGAAATAGTAACGATTACAAATATTGAAGTAGTAATTATAATAGATTGAACAAAACACAATGTAATCGTAATAGTAAGCAACATAATAGTAATTGACCTATTATTTTATATTACTGCTGGACATTTCAACCACATCAAAGTTTAGTCTGAATTGTGCTTATAGTTATATGCTACATGTCCCCTGTGAATCTTGGCCCTCAGTCAGTTTCACCCTGGTATTTATGAGAGCTTACATAGCAGGAGACACTGGGACAGTGTGACTGCTGCATGGCTCAAATCCTTTTCTCATAAGCCTGGACGGTTTAGTGGTTGCCTGCACACTATTGAACACCACAGGTGTGCAAAATGTATTTGTACTTGAGCAAATAATTAACTGCAGCAGTAGAGCACTATGGTTTAATTACACTGATTAATTATAATCCACCAAGACAAGTAGCACTGACTTTACTGTTGTCTGTCACTCCTATATGGTACTGTAATATAAAACAATAAATATGTTCTACCATACACAGTGTTGTTAGTAGATAATACTAAATATGATAGTTATATTTTGTTGTATATATTTGTGCATACTCTATACTATATTGTATAAATAGTTAAGATTAAAACATTTAAAAGTAATAGAATTAGCTTCAAATGTAATAGCAATAGATTGCACTGCTTTAAGCACATAGTTGTAATAGTAATAGGAAGGAAACTAAGTAATAGTAATAGATTACATTGTATTGTAATTGATCCGAGGCCTGCTCCTGCCATGCATACACATGCACGCATGCACATACACACACACTGAATCACCAGAGACAAATAGTAACATGATATCAGTGGAATACACTTGACACTGTAGACAATGTGTTAGACACACAGTGTCTCCAGTAGTCAACTGTCTAACACAGTGTCTCCACTAGTCAACTGTCTAACACAGTGTCTCCAGTTGACTACTGTGTTAGACAGTTAACTACTGGAGACATTGTGTTAGACAGTTGACTAGTGGAGACACTGTGTTAGACAGTTGACTACTGAAGTCACTGTGTTAGACAGTTGACTACTGGAGACACTGTGTTAGACAGTTGACTACTGAAGTCACTGTGTTAGACAGTTGACTACTGGAGACGCTGTGTTAGACAGTTGACTACTGAAGACACTGTGTTAGACAGTTGACTACTGAAGTCACTGTGTTAGACAGTTGACTACTGGAGACACTGTGTTAGACAGTTGACTACTGAAGTCACTGTGTTAGACAGTTGACTACTGGAGACGCTGTGTTAGACAGTTGACTACTGAAGACACTGTGTTAGACAGTTGACTACTGAAGTCACTGTGTTAGACAGTTGACTACTGGAGACGCTGTGTTAGACAGTTGACTACTGGAGACGCTGTGTTAGACAGTTGACTACTGAAGTCACTGTGTTAGACAGTTGACTACTGGAGATGCTGTGTTAGACAGTTGACTACTGGAGACACTGTGTTAGACAGTTGACTACTGAAGTCACTGTGTTAGACAGTTGACTATTGGAGACATTGTGTTAGACAGTTGACTATTGGAGACACTGTGTTAGACAGTTGACTACTGAAGACGCTGTGTTAGACAGTTGACTACTGGAGACGCTGTGTTAGACAGTTGACTACTGGAGACACTGTGTTAGACAGTTGACTACTGAAGACGCTGTGTTAGACAGTTGACTATTGGAGACATTGTGTTAGACAGTTGACTACTGAAGACGCTGTGTTAGACAGTTGACTACTGGAGACACTGTGTTAGACAGATAACTAGTGGTGACACTGTGTTAGACAGTTGACTACTGAAGACGCTGTGTTAGACAGTTGACTACTGGAGACACTGTGTTAGACAGTTGACACTGGAGACACTGTGTTAGACAGCCACAAATGAGTGAAGATATACTTTAACACAGCTCACAGGAAGAAAGTTAATGACCAGATACTTCCTGTTTCAGATAAACACTTTTATGATCGAAGATTGCTCAAGTCAACAGCCAGAGAAATGGTTTCTAAACATGCAGTATTCAATGCATTAATGCTATGTACAGTGTATTTGGGTATCAACATATATTTATGTTGTCCAAAATAATTAACATACTGGTATACTGCTAGTACAGTCTATATATCTTGAAACCTCATATTAACAATCATTACCAATTAAACAAACTAAATTATGTCTACCAAACGAAAGTAATAAATTCATACAAATATATTAAACTGATTATTGCTTCACATGACACTAATTAATACTCACATGACATATTTGTGTAGTCTAAGAAACTCAGCACTAATATGTTAAGCCTGATAGATATACTAATAACTATCATTATGTAATTATATCACATTAATAATTTTATAACTATATTGTGGAAAACAACACAACACATACAAGAACATTAAAGCTGATGAACCCTGCATTAACGTAAGAAAGTATAATTACATTTGTGTTACAATAAGATAAGTACCTAGCCAGTGAGTGACTTGAGAGGTGGAGTCCGGTAGAACCACTGTGTACAAGCTGTCAGAGTAACTTCTATGGCAGCGCCCAGCCACAGACTTACTGTGTGCGGACAGTCTCTCCATGCTCTTAGAGTTACCCTGTGAGGGTGGTTTCTCTGTGCTCCTAGAGTTACCCTGTGAGGGTGGTTTCTCTGTGCTCTTAGAGTTACCCTGTGAGGGTGGTTTCTCTGTGCTCCTAGAGTTACCCTGTGATGGCGGTCTCTCCATGCTCTTAGAGTTACCCTGTTGTAGTGGTCTCTCTGTGCTCTTAGAGTTACCCTGTGAGGGTAGTCTGTCTGTGCTCTTAGAGTTACCCTGTGGGAGCAGTCTCTCTGTGCTCCTAGAGTTACCCTGTGAAGACGGTCCCTCTGTGCTCCTAGAGTTACCCTGTGAGGGTGGTCTCTCTGTGTTCCTATAGTTACCCTGTGAGTACAGTCTCTCCATGCTCCTAGAGTTACCCTGTGAGGGTGGTATCTCCATGCTCCTAGAGTTACCCCATGAGAGTGCTCTCTCCATGCTCCTAGAGTTACCCTGTGATAGCGGTTTCTCTGTGCCCCTAGAGTTACCCTGTGTGGGCGGTCTCTCTGTGCCCCTGTGGAGGGTGTTGTGGGCTGGTCTGTGATGTACAAGCAGTATAGGGTCACACATAGTGAGCCCTTTCTCTATCTCAGAACACATTGCACAACACGTCACAAGTAGTCAACAGTGAATGATCCTGATCTCAACTGATCCCAGCCACAGTGTGGCCACAGATACAGTGGAGAGAGCTGTTCACAGACTTCTCTCCACCAATATCACTGACCACCGGGCCTACTGACCATCAGGCCTACTGACCACCAGGCCTACTGACCACCAGGCCTACTGACAAAAACACTAAGCCACAAGCCACCGTGGACACAATATCTAATGTGTATCTGTGAAACTGGACACAAGGATAAAACAATGCAGATCCAATGGCTCAACAACAGAATGTATAGATGATCCAGAGGCTCAACAGAATATGTGGATGATCCAATGGATCAACAGAATGTGGTGATGATCCAGTGACTCAGAAGTGTAAGTGGGTATAAGTGTTGATAATCCATTGGTTCAACACAATGTTTGGATGATCTAGCGACTCAGTACAATATGTAGATGATCCACTGACTCAGCACAGTATATCCACGTTGATGCAGCTAATCCATCTCTTCACTAATGAAGAACACAACATATTCCACGTTGACTGTACACATGTATAACATTTTCTTCAAACTGTCATCAATAATAATTAATTATACAACGTACTAAATCCAACTTCAATGTTCAGTGGCTGTGTACCACATTTACAGTGGACAGAGCAGTGAAGATGTCAGCATTCTACCAGTGACAATGTCCCATCTGGTCAGTGTGTGTCTACACTGCTTCAAGCATCAAGTGGCCAAGTTGACCAGTGTAAGTGACCATCCACATAGTTACATGTCCAGTGTCAGTCCCCCATTGGTCAGAGCTTAAAGTCCACACACCGGTCAGAACGAGCATTAACACCGATCTACATGGCCGTCTTGCTTCCGGCAGTCACACACACAGTCAGACACACTGACATCAACATTGACTCTGGAGTGCTGCAACGCTATCGCAACCTGCCAGTTGTGATGACTGAAACCTAGCCTGTTAGTGTATGAGGTCACAAGAGAGTGCAATGATTATAGTGGTTTAGTGCCAACAGCTGGCTGTCCTCACACCTTCATCTCCTTTCTTCACAGCCATCCCTCTATGGCCACTTGTCGCACTGAGGCTTTGCCAGAAACTGCTCAATGGGTCATAAATTATCATTTATGCTTGTTGTAATTGCACTGGCCCAATAAACATGTTATTCAAAGCTAACAAAAGAAGTGTAACACAGACTTATAACTCATTAATTAACTTTTCAGATTATTTTTTTTAATAAGATATTTATAATTTGATTAAGATTATTACACCAAGAAACTCAATATTTTTAAAATTATTACATGTACAAAAGTTCTGGATGGTCTGGTAAGGTGGTGATGTTTCTGGCCAAAAAAAGATGTTATGGACACTATGGAGTGGTCTGAGAGGGCTGCCCTGTGTCTGTCAACCCTCCCCATTACCTGCTTACTAGAGTAAATAACCACCCTGTCTGGTGATGGGCACAGCTATTCCTCTGAGACAGGTGTATCTCCACCACAGGCCCACTGCCTTGGTAGAAGCAGCAAGCCATGTAGTTATCTAAATAAACATCACACATATCCAGTGGCCAGGCCCTGCTGCTAGAGTTTCACTTGGAGTACCAGCACTCAGTCAGCTCATATGGAAGTATGACAGCACATGAGCAAGGAACAACACCCCAACCCCCTATCCCTCCACACCAGCCCCCTCCACCCCTGCCAACATCTTAGAAGGAGAAATGAATCAAGTCTGTGTGTCATGTGACATGGAGCACCTGTCACATGACAAGGTACTAGCTGAGGTCACCAGTGCTGACAAATCTCATTTATCACAGCACTCTCACCCCAGCCTGAGCCAGTCCACAGGGATGACAGGGCAGTGTGCCACAAAATAAATCACCCTCACACTCTGGCTTATCATGCCTAGCTAACACCCCCTGGATGATGCCCCTGATGGATGGGCAGCTGACTGGCAGGTGGCAATAAAAGGTCTCATAGAACAGACTTCACTTAACCAATTACCTTCAAATATAACTACTTAGATATTGCTATTCTACAGGAGTCCCAAACGATCAAACGGCACAAAAGACGGCAATTCCTTTTGCTGGTAAACACTTGTTCTCACTTTTTTACCAACAGTGATCAGTTCTTTTGACACGTTTCTCTAAATATTAATGAAGGATCCATACCACACAAGTAATTCAATTTAAATCCATAAAGAAATAAGCAAAGGTTTCCAACACTAAAACACTGTTGTCTATATTTAGCGTCCACCATTCAGTCATTCACTGGTAGCACACGTCTGTATTTTATGAATCGCCGTATTTTAAATATGTGTTAGTTTTTAGGCCTTTTCTATGGGCATCACTACAAGAGCGCAGAATGACACTGAGACAGATAAGGACACAGCCATTTTGCTGCAGTGTCATCTGTCCCATTTCATAACACAAGGTCAAGCAGTAATTTGTTTAACTATTTTGGATTACCTTATGTAAACGGCAGCATGGAATAAAGATTAATCATTTTCAAATGATTATATTTTTCTCACACATCTCAACAGGCATCCAACAGTAAATACAAATATTGGCAGATCTATTAATCAGTATAGCATCGCTGTTGTTTTGAGGTAGGTAAGTATCACAAGTAAATGATGGATTATTTATTTACTATTATACTAACCTAATTGGAAACAAATCATATTAAATTAAACTACCAATAATTAAGAAATTTCATTTATAGATCAGTTTCATATAACCCCAAATTACCCACCTTAACTGAACCAATGGGAAGAACTGATCTGTCTGATCAGTTGGTTATGTACAAACAATCATACATCATCAGATGTTTGGTCCAATGATATTTTACATTTTGAACTATTCCAATCCAATCTGCAGTCTTGACTGCTGATAGAACTAACCAACTGACAAGTTGACCTCATCAGTTTTAGTGGAGCGCTAATATATGTGACACTCAGGCCATGTAGCCATGTATGAATTATATTTATGAGTAACATCTGTTTTTATGAATATATACATAAGTAGTTTAATACTTTTGTTTTATTTCTATCAGTGCACTGCTGTCTATGACATTACTGCATTGTCTACCCTCTAGTTGAGTAGGTTCTCTGTCTATGACATTACTGCATTGTCTACCCTCTAGTTGAGTAGGTTCTCTGTCTATGATATTACTGCATTGTCTACCCTCTAGTTGAGTAGGTTCTCTGTCTATGACATTACTGCATTGTCTACCCTCTAGTTGAGTAGGTTCTCTGTCTATGACATTACTGCATTGTCTACCCTCTAGTTGAGTAGGTTCTCTGTCTATGACATTACTGCATTGTCTACCCTCTAGTTGAGTAGGTTCTCTGTCTATGACATTACTGCATTGTCTACCCTCTAGTTGAGTAGGTTCTCTGTCTATGACATTACTGCATTGTCTACCCTCTAGTTGAGTAGGTTCTCTGTCTATGACATTACTGCATTGTCTACCCTCTAGTTGAGTAGGTTCTCTGTCTATGACATTACTGCATTGTCTACCCTCTAGTTGAGTAGGTTCTCTGTCTATGACATTACTGCATTGTCTACCCTCTAGTTGAGTAGGTTCTCTGTCTACCTCTATCCCTGAATTTTGGTGGTGAAAAACAGTTATAAAGATATTTGGGTCGTTCTTCAGTAACTGTGCATTAGAAAGAAATACTAGAAAAAAAATAATGGTGTTTTTATTATGCTGAATATATTTTTATCATCCTAAGTTAGGGGTAATATGATTGGCTGTGCTAAAAGAAGCCACTAAAATAGTAAAGGGAAACAAAATTAAATCATCTAATATGTAGCATTGGGCCAGGTAAAAAGGAAACATATTTCTCATTCCAACCACTTTCTTGTTGGCAGTGGACTCTATTATTATTTACAACTAAAAAAGTACTGATTATTTTAAAACGTTTTAATGGGTCTGTGACAAAATCTCACCCCAAAACTTGTCATGCAAAATACTACTAAAATCTTCTGGTTCCTACAGATCATAAAGAATATTGCACTATGGCCTGATGTATATCATAGTCTAAAATAAGTGTGACACTTCCTTGCGTAAAACCAAAAAATAAATCATATCATTTTTGAAAAAAGTCTGGATGAGAACTGATTGTTTTTTATTTGGCCTATAACATATAATAAAACCTTGTTGAGATAAAAAAAAGTTGTAAGTTTTCCAAGTGGCCAGTACCAGACAGACTGCGGCAGGCACGGCGACATACCCTGGAAGTTTATTAGTTGAGGTGATGTTTTCAAGACAACTATTACACTGATGCCTCCACACCTAGCCAGGCATCTGTCAGTTACTGGTTATGCCTTTTTCAGCCAACAGATAACATTTGACCTGATGAACGAGGCATCTGCAGCTGTGTTCCAGACCAAACACTACATTCTTGGGTCTGTATAGGGTCAGAAAACAACTTGGTTTTCAGCTGGTGAAAAGACAAACTTTTATCTGAGAAGAGCAATCTGACACAGCTGATCAAGACAAAATAAACATTGAACAGTGCACACTAGTTGACAACATACCTTCTGTTAGACATATATATATATATATATATACAATGTATATATATATATATATATATATATACATATATATATATACATATATACATATATATATATATGTATATATGTATGTATATATATATATATCATATGTACACACAAACACACATATTTTCTAACTGATGTTATATAAAATGCCACATTTGTGGCCAGGCTCCATGCTTGAGAAATAGATGCATGCATGTTCCATTAGTTTCTAGAATGTTCCACGGTGCATGAGGAGACATCAGATTGATATCGTTCAGACATTCATTTAATTTGCTGGAATCACTGATTTATGAGCCGTGTAAATGACTGTTGATTCAGTGACAAGAGATATGAGTTGATGGCAAACACGGCTTCATACAATCAGGGGCCATAAATTAACAATAAATCAAATATAATTTGGTATATGGCTATGCTGCAGCAGTGACAGTGAGGGCAGGTGCATCACCAGCCATGCACTTTGTGCACTCTCATGAAATGTGCACCGAGTCAACTGTGCTTAATGCAGTTATTAATGATAAAAAATGAACAAACAATATAATTTATCTTACAAATCACACAAATGTCATAGTTTTGTTTACACGTACCGGTGCCCTGCACTGATTGATGGTGTTCAAACTGTTTAAATTACCATTACTACTATTACTTGTACACATAGTTGATAATTATGGTTGAAATAAATTGACTGATTGAAATTCTACAAATATTTAATATCTTACAGACAATAAATAGTAGACGTCATATAATCTACCCCAATATTAATGAAAATGTAAACTCTACACTCTCTGCTTTGAACTGGTTAAAAGGTGAGTTTACAAATAGCAGTCTATCTCAAGTACAAGGACAGAGTACAATGGAGACTCTCTGCCACTGAAGTTGATGTCGACATTCACCACACACGTGACATGTGACAACTGGAGAGGTACATGAGTTCAAGACGTCCCATGACAACCCACGGAGAGATGACACAAGCGAGACAACTTTCACAACGTCACCACCCACCTCTTTGTTCCAGGGCACTTTTCATCTTGACTCTGCTCCTCATCTCTCAGTTCAAGGTCAAACAGTGTACCATCTCTACAAGGTCAAATAGTACCATTAACACACACGCAACAATCATTTGTTACAATAAGTTTTTTTAGTTTTTTTATTATAATAATTAATATATTATCATTTATTTTATGCCATTCAGTGGAACCTCAATATTAAGTTCACCTTTGGCACAGTGAACCTCACTATTAAGGTCACCTTTGGCACAGTGAACCTCACTATTAAGGTAACCCTTGACACAGTGAACCTCACTATTAAGGTCACCCTTGACACAGTGAACCTCACTATTAACGTCTCCCTTTGCACAGTGAACCTCACTATTAAGGTCACCCTTGGCACTGGGCGTAACTAATTTCCTATACTTTACTGAATATGGATGTAAGTTAGATAATAACTGTTGTAGGGTGATCTTAATTGTGAGGTGGCTGTATTACAAAGTTGACTGTAAAGCGAGGTTCAACTGTACTTCTAGAAAACAAATCTGTTGAGAGGGCCAGCAGCATGTCACATATGTGTAACAATGTTAAAGTAAACCCAGTATTAGACTAACAATTATAGTCATGTATTACATGCATAAATAATAAACCCATACATGTTAGAGGACTGCTTGTAAGTTGTTCAACCTGGTGAACCTTTGGACTTAAAATAAAGATGTTTAAGTCAACATACTTAAGAGTCGATACATTTGAGTTGGGCATTCAACTGGCATACGCTTATAGACTCATTGACTACCTAACAGTATGGAGCACATTTAGCATTTCTACATGTATATTAAGAGTTCTTTCATTTCTGCACAACGGTTACACCTACTGAAGAATATGTTTAGCAACATAATAGGTAAGTGTACATTCCACTCTCTTGCACAAGGCCATTTGGATAGGTGAACAGGACAGTTTTCTACATTGTCAAGAATGAATTAACACAGTGGTAGATGGCCATGCAATTGTCTGTAGTAATTGACTAGGTTATAATGTCAACATGGAGAGAATGTGTGCCATTGCAGGAACGTCAGAGCTGCAGGCCCAATCTAGTTGTAAAAGTCTCCACACTGGCTGCAAAATCTCAAATTGAAAAAAAAAACACATCTAGTAAATCAAGTGCATCTATCAAGGAACCTCAGCTCGAGAATTCTGCAAACTGTCGTGCTCACTTTGCGCAGAGGGGTGATTTAGGAGTCATTCCCTCGGGCTGCACCAGGTCACAGCCACCAGTGCTGTCACATAACAGATATACTGGGAAACATTGATGCAGTAGATAGGACATATCACACAGTACCAGCTGCTGTAGCCTTCTGACAGCTCAACCCTTGTGACTACAAAGCACCCTGATGAGTAGATTTAACACAATTAAGGGTGGCAGTTGTGACCTGCCAAGGGGGTAATTCAATCACCGACACTAATTTTTTGTTGAGTCTACTCCATTAAACTAAGTCCCTGCTTGCCAAGTAGTCAAATCTGAATGCTAAATTTATGTTCACCATATCAGTTTCACAAAATAACTTTCATGGAATGTTCTGTCTTTAAATAAAAACAACAGCAGAACAAAACTGCTGCTTAGACCATCAACAGTCCAACAATTCAACGGATGATGAAATACTTAAATATGTCCTACATGGAAGCTTAGGCTAACAAATAATACACAAATTATACAATAGCACATCAACTTTTAACATATGCACAAAAGAACATAATGACAAACTTTATTTAAAAAAAACTAAAAGCGAGTTCACTATGTACATTCAAATTAAATTGTTTTATGAAGCACTAACACAAAACTTGTGCAGCACAACGTCATAATGATATGTATGAACAGGGACACATGCCACGTTCCTACACCAGAACTCATTCATTGCACTAGTTTAGTATTTCTGTATCGGTAGTAGCATGAGAAGCTGGTCATTTATGTGCAAGAATGTAAATTCACCCAACCAGTTTTAACCTAGAAACGTACAGATTGTTAACTTCTACCCGAGAGACACTTCAAGTGGACGTCCTTGTGTGTATTTACAGTAGTCTCTCTCCTGCAAACAAACTTCCGAACCGAGGCATTAAGTTTGTCTAAATCCTGGTAGTCCTGATGCTATCAGACGTCATCAGGACAGGGAGTGGCTTTTCAACAAACTCACAGGAAATGTCCAACAGGACAGAGGAATGTGGGATTATATTCTGAGTAAACGGTATCAGAATAACTTATTAATTCTACTGTGAGCATGTCTTCAGCACAAAAAAATAGATTATCGATCAATTTCAATAAATCTTAGCTGTTCACTGTGTCAGAAACAAGTGCACAGGGGTGTAGTGGCATACCCATCCAGTGCTTCATTACCAAATTAGTATAGATGACCTGGGATGTCTTACAATGCATAACCAGGACACATCATTGGCATAGTTTGCAGTCATGTCTATTAAAGTTCTAGTTTACCAACACTCAGCAGACTCGGTCAAAATATGATGTTCATGATCGATAGAGTGTTTGAGTAGCCTGATGACATCTGCCTTTCTAGATGCACTGCCACGGTGCACGTCATCCTCAAGGGCTCTTTTACATCACCAATTAAGAAGATGGCCATTTGCTTGATCAACCGAGTTACAAGGGATACCAGACCGCAATGTTGAGAGTCAGATTTTTACACCACCTGTGTCATACCTGGTCTGGGTTTTGAACCCAGAACTCTGGCATGCAAGGTTGATATGCCAATCACAGAAGAACTGCACTAGTCAGTTAGAAATACTACCACATTTCTCTATGTATAATTTACATTTATGAAACTGGCAAAAAAATCCGCATTTTAGAGACTTTTATACTGAACACCTAGGTACATGTTTACGTACCATCAGGTAGCAATTTACTATCACTACCACTTCCACTACAGGGCACCAACCTCAACAAATCATTACCATCCAAGACATGATTGCTAGACGAATGTGTTAGGCTGGGGCAATGACATATTTCTCACACATCGCGTCTGCACCAGTAGCTTCACTGAATCACCACCGGCTACTAGAAACACCTTACTGAAGGATATAAACACCAAACATAAAACTTGCCATTGTTTATAGCACATTTTATGGCCAGTAAATTATAACTGCTGGCTCTCCCAGGTTCCCTGCTGGTGTGGTGTCCTACATCTGGCCTGTTACTGTAGCACCCATCACCAGCCACTGTCTCACATAATGTCACTGAAGGAATGCTGGGCCCTCATAACTTGTCCCATAGGCTCACACTAGATTTAAGGTTGATGGTTTAAGCATGCAGATTATTGCTTTCGGTCTGTACTTTTATTAATTAGCCTCACAATAATTCTCCGTAGTGAAAGTACCGAACTGACACGAATATCAGTGTCGGATTTAGGGCATTTTGTAGTTGCAACATCACTACCAGGATGGGTTCATTGCTGTTGGCCTAGCGACGAACATTTTGTGGAACTGTCCACTGTAGGCCTACTAAATCTGAATAAGGAATCATGCTAATTAGCAACAAGTAACTGTCAGGATCATTATGCAGCAACGAACTGATCATTTACGGTGAATGAGTGGGCTATATCTTCGTGTTAACTGGCCTAATCCACCTAAATTAGGGTAGGGGTTATTTGGTGATCAAAAGAAACATTCTACATATATACAGTTAAGGCTTTAGCGTGTTTCCCCTGGTATTTGACAAGCAAGGCGGCTGAGACTTTACAGTGTTTCCCCTGATATATGACAAGCGAGGCGGGCCACCTCACTGTTTTTCTATGCTGTCTCACCCAAAATATGCCGAAATTGCCGCCTTGTAGCTATTTCATGTGGCTATTTTTTTGTTCTTTCACAATATATTCAGTGTCGGCGTGAAATGACATCATAATCACTTATATTCCTGCAAAATTGCAGATTTGTAGCAACATCGTTTAGTCGTTTAGGATTTACCTCTTGGAATTAACTCCACTGGACAACGTGAATTACACCAGTTGTCCAATCACGGAATATTCCCGCAGGATCTACGGTGTCTCCAATGGTGACACCTTGCAGGATTTCATAGAAATCTAGACATTCATGTAACATGGCGCCCAAACGGTAACAGCATTTGGGAGACATGTGGAACTCGGAGAAAAAAGTACGAAAATGGTAGCTGAACAAATATGTCTTTTGCGCTCACTTTTACTCTTATAGTATGTGCCCACATTAACTCAGAATTCTGGTGTAGCTGATGTTGAATTTCTGGTTTATGATGGTGGCGGGAGTACAAATGTGCAGACTGATGGTACTATGTGACTAGTAGGCACTCGTGTCGAATCCGGACCCTTTTGAAACCCAAATAGACACCGTGCATCCTATTCACTAGTCGTCACTTGTATCGAATCTGGACCCTTTTGCAGCCCAAATAGCGACCCGGTTTGCGCTAGTGTGCACTGATGAGGCCGTGCATTACCGCACAGCGTGCGTAAAATGAGCAATATAGCAGCGTATACAAATCAAGCTGCTATTTACGCCTCAAATGGGCAGAAGACGCAATATTCTTAAAGATAAATATGCCTAGGATAACGTTGAATGATGGAACTATCTCACTGAGGTATCAAAGTTAGGCAAAACTCAAGTTATAACAGCAAAATCGAGGTGTGTCCGGATTCTACACAAATGCCCACAAGTCTATTCAACTAATGTTTTATGCCGGGTTTTTTTATAGCAAAATAAGGAACGTGATTTGTAAAATATCTTTGTGCTAAATATATAATACATATTCCAACAAAGTTGTACAAACTAACTTTTAGGAAAGTTGATTTGAGTGAAGTACTTACGAATATAAACCACCGAATTTCACATCTCATAAAAGACGCCTATTACCCAAAGCCGTGTATTCTAACGGGTTATTAATAACTTTGGCTAGACAGTGAGATGTTTACACAGAAATTGGATATACTAAACAACTTTTTGTTTAGTTTTTTATTTTAAAAAAGGACACAATTTGAGAAATGTTCTTGCGATTAATAGAAACATATTTTTGTGGCATTCCACTGTTGAATTAATTGCATAACATGCTAGCAACAAATAAAATCTAATCTTTGGAAGATAAACCACCAATTTATCATAATATTATTATATTAAGTTTTACTGTTTTACTGACTCTGTCAGCATGGTAATAGGGCCTAGGGTTAGGGCAAGAAAAACATCACCACAACCAAGTACCATTGGTAAAGTGGACACCACACCTCAACTGAGTACTAGTCAGTGGTAAAGTGGAAACCACACTTCAACATGTTGAAACAATCATGATTACTGAATTTTATCAATCATGATTACTACATTTACAAGTAGTATCTTGTTGTTTTATATCTTCCCCTCTATATTCAAGAGTATAGGTTAAAACATATCTTTGAATGCACCATTTTAAGCTAGTTTTAAAAAAATCTCCGGGGGACCACCCCCCCTAGCAACGCTTTGCGCCTTCTTGCGTACCCCACCCCTACAACCCCCCGCCCCATTTTATTCAAGCCTAGGGGAACACTGCGTTATACATTTGTGTGTACATCGTCTGTATACAGTGTAGTGTTTCTGCTATATGCGGTAGTACTTGTTGGGGTAGTATTTTCAAAAGCCACGTACGTAGGGCATACTGGAAGTTCTAGACCTAGTAGTTAGTAGTTGAACTAGCTAGCTCCTGACTCCTGTCCTGTCAAGTGCTGAAGGGATGAGAACATATGCACTAACAATGACATAGAACACACGATCTGCAGTCTATTCTTATAATTCTAGATAGACTACTTCCCGTGTAACGTATCTCTTAAAAACGGCCCATCCTATCTGCGCTAACGTTATGTCGGTGGTGTGGCTATAACGAAAGCGCCGAGCGAGGAGACTGTAAACAATTAACGTCTCCGTCTACGGTCGGTGACCGAGCCGGCGTGGCATGGCGGCGTCAGGTCAAAGACGCCGCGCTTTCACTCGTTAGCGCCGCTCTCATCACCTCACGCAAACTGCAAGCGAAGACAATTTCACTGAGAACGTACCTTACCAAACTCTGGAAAGGTTTTCGGGAACCAGAAAAGTGCTGACAACACATGAAGACGTTCAAATACAACGCGTTCGCACTTCCCAAATACCCGCTCAGTTAGGCCTGAAATACGATATGACGTCACTTCGACGTGCTTCTGAAGGACACGCACCAGTGACTACCAATGTAAATAATAGCACGTGATCGTGGGCGCTTAGTTGGCGCGCTGTTCAAGTACTTGGATATTCCCGCTCGGAATTATACTATGTTCCAATGGGCTCGTGTTTAGCAGAAATGCGACTTCGTAACCACTACATAACCGGTGATGACCAAATTCACCAGTATAGCTATAGTGAATTAGGAACTTTCGAGTCATAAACACCATTATTTTTCAGAATGTAATAAATGCATTACACCTTTCAACCATTTTAAATTTTGTCCACATATATCATTGGTTATAGTACATGGCGTTTGCAAGACACGGTTACTTATGGGTCATGTTTTGCTTAACATCAAATGTGACAAAAAATTTGTCAAAAAGCTATTTTCCCACATGAGGCCTACTATTTATGTTAAACGCCGCCAACTAGGTACTGGTTCTGTATGTAGGTCACTAGTTACACAATAGGTTTTTTGCCGATCTGGTTTTGGATTTTTGTTTTAATGTGGGTTATTTAAACCAAATAAACAAAGTGTGATTAAATAACTATTGATGCTTTATATATTTCAGGGTGTAATCGTTGTTGTCAACTTATTCATCTTTTCATAACTTTGGCCATGTGTTTCAATGTTTACGATTTTTCAGAAAAAAATTGCCTCAGCGGGGGTGGGGTGCGTATGCACCGGTCGCACCATTCCCCAGCCTGCGGGCCTGCCTTTAACTACTCCGACTGCATGAGACATACCTGTGTTTTGACTTGTATCCGTATGTTACAAGGTCAATGAAGGCATCTGAAATTGCAAAAAGTCTTGAACAAACTTCAGCTAACTCCATGCGTGATTACGTTGTTAGAGAAACCCGAAGGTACGACTGTTTGCATTGCATCATCTGTCATTAGCCATACTTTCGCTCCTGGGCCCCCTTTCAAACATATCATTTTAACACCTCCAAGTAAACACGAGGCACCCACCACACAACCTGTAGATTAACTTTGTATGTGATGTTCGTATACCATGGGTTATTTTTCACTTAAATTAAAATTTGACATAAAATTGGTCAAAACGCTCTATTGTGTCTACACAAGGCCTATACAGTGTGTATTACAAGACGCCAATCTGTTTAATATTTCTATACATAGGATACTGATTACGACATGATTTTTAGCCGCCAATTTGTTTTTATCATACCTGCTGATGAACACTTCTATGTGTTCAACGTAGCCATCTCTTTCAACAAGTACAACCCAATGATTCTTCTTTTTGAATCCGGCCAGTGTTGTGGAGTCGCAACCTAACGATGTAATGCGCGAAATCTAAAAATGCTGTCCGTTGCTTGTTATGAATGTTTAGTGGTAACCTGACAAACAAGTAACATTTCTTTTGCTGAGCTGCGCCACTCACCATCCAAACTTCAAATGCTTGCTTGTTTTAAATCAAGAGGAGAACGCATGTGTCTATGTACACGACCACTGTCCTGTTGGCACTGTCCTGTTGGCACTGCTTCACGTACGTGATATATGAGGCGCGTGTCTGCTTCCTCAGTGAAATGCACAACATCTCTAACAGTTGATTTAGCGCTTTTGTTGTCTTGAAATCCCCCACCCACGACGAGTTCACATCCATCAGGCGGGTGCTTACCGTGCTCCATCCTGTAACGGATGAGAAAGTGAGCCAGGTCAGGCTTGTTTTCATCTTGGGACATGAATGGACTCCACACTTTAGGCAACGGGACATCAACTTCGTTGAATTAATTTGCGTATTCGCCTGTTCTTTGACAATTCATTATCTCTGACTGTTTCTTTAACTGTTTGGTTTAGGTGTCAAATACAAAGTCTATCCGTATAACACTTGCAGTAACACAGCTAATTACATACACGTTAACGACGGGATTGATTATGGAAGTCATTGTGTCATTGTCCTTTGCCGATGCCTGGAGAACTGGAGGTACACAACGCGTTCAATGGATCAATGGTCCTGGTATCAATGAAATTTGACCAAGATTTTAGCTTGCGTCAGTGAAACGTGGGATAACATGCACCCATGCATCGTTCTCTGCAAATCAGTCTTCTACACCTATCTTGTTGTCAGGGTGGAATACAGGGGATAGTCAAGTACCAATGGCCAGCTTGGCATGGTGCAACGTGGTAAGCGTAGAATCTATCGTTCCATGTTGGATCGTGTTTTGGTTTGCCGATAGTACAATCATCATCAGGTCATACACACTTGGAGACGTCAATTAAGTCGGATATGATAATGTTTGAAAGGGGCACCAAGAGCTAAAAAAGCTACCACCAAAAATGTGCATTGGTATTACACTTAGCTCGTCTACATTTCCAGGCGAAGGTGGGGTTATAGTAGTATTTGAACTATACGCTAACCCGGTGGTACTGACCACCTATTTTTCCGCCGGGTCAGTAACGTTTTTGAGTTCCATGTTCCCATGACTGTCTACATTTTGTGGAACTAAGACATTTACAGCAATATTCATGTCAGCTAATCATCAAAAGTGGCCGTTGTAAGAACCAAACGCTTGACACAAAGTTATTGCCCTGAAATGTTAGTGGAAAACGCGGCTCTCACGAAGTGCGCACGTTTATTGAATTGTATCGTCACCAGATCGTCCAGTACGTACCTAAAGGTGATGTAATGTAAGTTTGGTAAATCATAACGAAACGCCATCAGTAGTGCATATATCGTATCTAAACAAACTACGCGGATTGGTTTTTCGAAAAGGGAGAAGTCTGCGGCGTAACAAATCTTTTGAAAGATGTGAGACGTGAGGCCCGACTATCCAGAACGCTAGTCTGAAGGCAGAAACAACAATGTAAACAATTGAACCATCGTATACAGGGAGTGGGCGAGTATTTGTTAAAAAATTCTTGCCATTCCAGATATTTTTATTGAGCATGTAACATGGGTATGCGAGTGTAAATGTAGTACTGTCTCCCGCAGTGCAGTCGGAGTAGCCCAGTGCAGGCCCGTGTGATATGAGAGGGTGCAATGGGGGCGCACGTACCCCTCCGCTGAGGCAATTTTGTTTCCCGCACCGTAAACATTGAACATATGGCCAACCATATTGTATGAAAGTGTAGTTCGTTTGGCAGAATTGCATTAGTGTATACTATATGAAAGGTATTGTTCTGTCTGACATTGCATTAGTAAAACAAGTTCCACAGAGACTGATATTCTCTTCAATGATGTAAATAGTTTGTACGTTAGATACAACTGATGTCTCTCAAGAATGATAATTAAGAAATCATAATTATATTTATGGTGGTTTATTTTGTTTCGGTAAACATCTTGTTCACAAAATCAGAAACATTTATAAGATGTGGAAGTCATTTCCGTACTGGAACTGAAGTTTACGCACTCCGCTAGAAACACACAATCTTCTTTTCTAGTCACCTTTAAAAGTGCAAGCTTGAGAAAATGTTTGAATAATTTGCTTTTGTGCCAACAAAATGCCATTTTGGGACATATCCAATGGGTTGCCCTTTTTAGAACTGAAAGGAAATTAACATTGTGTCCTTTTTACAATGGAAATGCCCAATACTATGTTCTTTTATGGCATTTTTTGCAATTTCGATAACGAAACGTAACTTATCGGGACACCCCCTTTTGCTTAGTGGCCTTGCTTAGTCATGTGTTCGTCCTCCTTGTTCCCTGTACATGGGTGAGGTCAGGTATAGTATTGTTAAACCACTCGTCCTGTTCGTTTTCTCCGTAGCTTCCTGTCAGCAGCCTCCTCTCTCTCTCTCTCTATTTCATCCCCACCCGCTCGTCTCATGTCCCTCCTCACACATTCCTCCCATCTCAATTATGGCCATCCCTTCTCCTGCGTCCTTGGTATTGTTCCGCCTCTGATCTCTTTGTAAGTTTGCCTGCATCCATCCTTGCCTAGTGGCCTGCCCATCTCATCTGGCTTATTTTAACATTCAATCCCAAACTCTTTCCTCAGGTCGGTCATCCTTTTTTCTGTCCACCCTCTTTGTTCTTGTGATTCCTCGAACCCAGTTGTTCTCACAAACTTGCAACATCTGTTGTTGTTGTTCTTTTAGCGCCACTCCATCTAGACCACACCGGAATGGTATGCCAGTGTATTACATGCTCTCAAAACTTTCCCTTTTAGCTTATTTGAAATTACGCTATCCACCATAACTCTCTCTACGTTTCTCCAAGCATTCGCTCCTGCTTATATTCGACATCGCACTCTGACGCTCAACCTCCGCCCCAATTCCTACGCCCAACCTCTGCACCCATTCCTACGCCCAATCTCCCCACTCATTCCTCCAAGGTACATAAAGCCTTCCACTTGCTTGATTTCCTTCCCATCCAACTTGATGCTCAACTCCTCTTTAATGTCCAACCTACATAAATTCTGTCTTCTCCAGACTCATTGTCGGTCCATGCATTTTGAACACCCCGTTCCATTCCTCAAATCTTTCTTGTAGTTCTTAATTTGTCTCTTCTATCATGGCCACATCACCTCCATACGATGCCATACATCATCTTACTGAGAGGAACAAATCCTTTGCGCTGATCTTCCTGCTGATTAGTTCCATCACCATGGTAAACAATAAAGGCCTGAGGGCACTTTCTTGCTTTGAGCCGATGCTAATTGAAAATTCTTCCGACATCCCAGATCTAACCACAGCTCTTCCTTTTGTTCTCTTATGCATTGCTTCCATCATCCTGGCTCTGCTTTTGGCACTCCCAATCTCAATGTTGCCATCACAATCTCTCTTGGGCTCTGTCATAGGTCTTCTCCAGGTCCACAAATCCCACTGCTATTCTCCCGTGCATTTCCAATCAGCTGTCTAAATGCAAACATCCCACCCATCGTCCCACTGCATTTCTCAGTCACTGTTGTTCCTCACCCAATTTTTGCTTTACTCTCTTTCGAATCCTTTAGAAGTGTGATGCCCCTGCATTTCCCTGTGTTTTGCGTAGCTCCCTTTCTCTTCCACATTAGAACAATTAGTTCTGTCCGCCATTCCTTTAGTATGTTCCCCATACACGTATTCAACAGCCTCTTTGTCCAACTGACTGACAATCTCATCTTCATATCATCGATACCACGTGCTCTCCTCTTCTTCACCTCTTTCATCCACTTTTCCATTTCTATATCAACTCCCTCCACTTCCTCCTCTACATACGATGGTAGTTCCAGGTCGTCTTATTTCCTCCCTGGTTCAGTAGCTCACTGGTGTAATTTTCCCCGCCCTTCAGAATTGCCCCTTGTTTTGTCACTACCTTCAAATTTCTGTCCTTGATCATCGTCCCTCCCTTCACACCAATTCTATTGTTGTCCCTGTTGTCCCGGGCCATTTTGTATATCATCTTCTTGCCACTATCCTCATCTAGCTAGCCATATAAGTCTGCTTCCATATATCCCCTCGCCTTATCGACAAATTTGTTTGCTGTTTTCTTCTTCTGCCAATATGTGTGTATCATCCTTGCATCCGATTGATGTTCCTGTGTCCTTGTTTTTTATATTTCTTTCCAGGCTTCCTTCTTTTCGAATACTGCCTTTGCAACTTCGTTTGTCCATCATCCTTGATTACTACTCTTTGACATTCCACTCCTTCCCGGTGTTTTCCCACACAGTTCCTCTGCAGCTTCCACAAACGCATCTTTGATCTTTTTCCATTCATCCTCCAAACTACCAACTCAGCCCAATTCAGCAGCGACGTCCTCTTTGCACCGCCACCACCCAATAGTCCTGCGACACGCGGTCTTAGTTTGTTTCTTCTTCTGCGCATGCACACCGGACACTACTGGCTTACGCTCTGTCGTGATATGCTCTCCAGCCACAGGTTTGCAGTCGTTGTATACAGTTGTTGTTTCCGGACTACCAGCAGATCTAATTCCGTCTCGTGTTGTCCACTTCTGTATGTAATATTGTGGCACTCCCGCTTATGGAAGAAATAATTAGCCATTGCTAAACTATTTCTTGACGCTAACTCTATCAGGGTACCTACCCACGCTTCATTCTTCACCTTTACCTACACGATATCACCTACAGTTCAACCAATCCTATCACCCTCCCCAAAGTATCACCAACTCATCTATCTTTGTCACCACCCTTCCTGTCTGTGGCTCGTAGCCTCGTTCACCGACATAACACACACCATATTTTTTTCCAAACCATCAGCTATGCCACCATTATGCACACCTTCCACCTCTCCTCTCTGACCACCTTCTTATTTATCTCTTCTGATACAATGATGCCAACTCCATTGCTTCTTCAATCTTCCCCTGTGTGCAGTAGCATAAATCCACCCTCATCGTTCCCATGAAATCAGACTGCCTAGTTGGACTTCACATCTGGATCTCTGCCAGACCAACGACTCCCTTGGTCTTCGCTGTCTTCTCGCCGCAGAAAAGGTAGACGGCGAGTCGGTTAAACCGGATGTAATAATCGTCTCGTTCAACATTACCTCTGCTATCACGTGATTTGGGACATCATATCACTCAGAGGTGCTGCGCTGGCTGAAAAAGTGACATACTTGTGCGGTTTTCTTTCTCCTAGATCACCTGCCTAGTGCCAAATGAGCGTGATGTACCCAGTACTGTTTGTTCGTAGTTGGGGTTGTATACATGCTAATTCTTATTGGAAATCCGGAAGATTAATCAGCCGTTCAGTATACTTCCTGCACCGCACTGTCTCGGATCTTGATTGATATCGGAAGATGGGGGGGGGGGGGGAGGGTTGAGAGGGGGGTTGCCGTTAGAGATTTTTCGCCGGAAATTCAGCGGTTCGCTATCTCGATGACTCGAAGACTCGAACACGTCGAGTGTTGTTAGATATTTTCAACGAAAATCTAGACAATTTTACTTTTTCCAAAAAAAACTAGTAGACTCCCTGGATTTCCGGGAATCTGCTGGAATAGTGCAGCATCGGGAGGTCTCCACACGCTGGTGGGCCCTGCACACCACATCTTTAATAAGACTCTAACCTGTTCCGAGATCCCTAGCACATTCGCCTGGGGCCGCAAGGTGTCCAATGTCACTACCATGGCAAAGCAAAATTTCACTATATCATGTGGTTGATAAGGCGGTGTAAAGTGAGTTACACAGCAGGAGATACCAGCAGAGTGGCAAATTGGGGTAATTGTGCCAATATAGAGAGGGAAAGGGAAAGGGAACATCCATGACCCATGGAGATACATAGGCATCACATTACTGAGCCAAATCCTAAACTGAGTATAGTGGATACTATGCTGAGAATCAGCTGGGATTGAGAAAAGGGAAAGGAGCAGGCGATATATTGTTTACCATCAGACAAATTATTGAGAAGAGTAGAGAATTTTAAAAGGATTTAGCATTCGGTTTTGTCGATCTGGAAAAGGCATTTGACACCGTGCCGAGAGAACTTGCATTTGCAGTCATGAGATGGATGGAGGGTGGAGAAGCAGAGATCAGAATGGTGGAGGTATTGTACAAGGAGACAACAGCACTGGTGAGAGTCGAAGGAGAAACATTCTGAACAATTTTGGAGTGGAAGTATGACTCATACCGGGAAGTGTATTGAGTCACCAGCTTTTCATTACCTTGATGAAATATGAAGAACTTAAGGAAGAACTTAAGAAGATATTGTATCCAGACAACCTAACAGTGGTGGCTGATAAAAAGAGGAACTACAAAAACCATTGCAAGAATGGAGTAATACTTTTAGAATATATAGCCTCCGAATGACTATGGAGAATGATTAATGTGGATGTGTCAACAGGAGGCAGATCTGCATGCAGTCATTGATGGAAAGACCATTAAACAAGTAAACAGCTTTGTTTACTCGAGCGCATTGTCTTCAGTGTGAAGATGGAGGAAGCACTAAGGAGGTACAGAGGAGGTTGCAAGCAGGTGCGGCAGCGTGGATGGGGTGAAAGGCATTCGTCATCATCAGCGGTCCCTCGAAACGAGGATGGCGTCCACAGGGGTCGGTTGCGGGTCCTGATGTGACGCAGGGACCAGATTCTCGAATTGCAGACTTTGCTGCAGTGTCTGCAAGGAGTTCCGGGTGGAAGGGAGATTGTAGATGTTGAAACATGTCCCTCTCCTTTTTCCTCTGCCGCTACTCCGCCTCGTATGGTAATAGATTGGTCTCAAATTGGACCGTTGCATGGTGGATGTTGCGGCGCCATATTAGACGGTCCGCAGCCAAGTCCTCCCAAGTGTTGATGTTGATTTGGCCTTTCTTCATGTAATATTTCGTTGTAACTTTTAATCTCTTCCTCTGGCCACCGCGTATTCTGGAACAAGGGTCAGCTCGGAAAACAGTGTTTGTCGGGGGAGGCGAAAGTCTAGCATTCTGACACATTGGCCAATACAGCGGAGCTGATTCTGTCTCAATACTAGTTGTCATCGCATCAGTGAGGAGGCTGGCGTTGATGCAGCGGTCTTCCCACCGAATGTAAAGAATATTCCTGATGCATCGCTGATGGAATTTCTCCAGGGTCGTCAGGTAACAACGATATGTGACCCAAGCCTCGCTCCCGTAGAGTAGAGTGGTAACACAAACCGTTTTGTTTCTGTCTTGAGATTGTGGCCATCGAAGACTCGATGGCGCAATTTACTGAAGGATGTGCTGGCACAGCAGATTCAGTGCTGAATTTCTGCTTCTGGGAGAGGTGACTCCCTAATTACGGGAAATGGTTAAACAACTTCTAGGATTCCTTCAATACTCTGATTCCGGGAGTTCCTTAATTGTTACCTGGAGTGGGTTGGTGGATAACCTAAGTTTTTCTGATATTGATGGAAAGTCCTAGACTTTGATAGGCTTTCGTAAAGATGTCTAGGCAAGTCTGAAGCTCTTCTGCAGAGTGGGCAAGGGTGACACAGTCATCAGCATACTTTTCTCTTGGCATTGAGACGACTCAAGTTGAATAGCCTCCCATCAAGCCGATTGTCAAGCCCAACGCCATAAGGAAGACGGTCACGAACGAGAAAAGGATGGCACATAGGTAGACAGTGAAAAGGGTCGGTGCGATAACGCATCGTTGCTTGACCCCTGTTCGGATGGCGAAAGGTTCCGTTTTAGTCCCATTGAAGAGGACGGTTGCGCTCATGTTGTCATGGAGAAGTCTCAGGATGGTGACGAAGTTGGCAGGGCACCTAAACATGGACAATACTTTCCAAAGAGCTTCACGATTGATAGAGTCGAAGGCGTTGGTTAAATCATTTCTCCTGAATTTGTCGGACCACAAAAGTCATATCGGTGGTTCCTCGATATGGTCTAAAGCCACACTGGGTTTCAGGGAGTATATCTTCGGTCAGTGGGAGTAAACGATTCACAAGAACGCGGATGAGTGTCTTTCCAGCAATGGAGAGTAGGGCAATCCCTCAGTAGTTCCCACAGTCTGGTTTATATCCCTTTTTTGTAGAGTGGAAAGACACTCCTGGAATGCTGTTCTTTTGTTTGGATCTTGGGGGGCTTTGATGATGAACTTCTTGTTGCTGGACTTTGAACGTCTACGATATTTCGAAGCAATGTAAATGTTCATGATTGGTCACACAAGGCGATGGTCCGTTGAGTAGGCAACATATCCACGCCTGGCCCATGTAATGCGAGCATCTTTTTTGGTCACGAGCGCGAACAACAACATAATCCAAGAGGTGCCAATGTTTGGATCGCGGGTGCATCCATGTCATATTGTACATGTTCTTCCATTGAAAAGGGTGATAGTGATTATAAGGTCATGTTCTGCGCACTTGCTTAACAGGAGGATAGCATACGAGTTAGTCTTTCCAACATCTTCCTTGCCGATGGTGTTATTCCACAGCCTAGAGTCACAGGCTACTCTGGCATTAAAATCCCCTGTATGATGAGCTTGTCTTCCGTGGGGATGGTGGTTAAAATTTGCTGGGAGTAGAAATGCTCCGTGATGTCACCCTCAGCATCAAGTGTTAGAGCATAGACGCTGATGATGGTAGCTAGTTGATTGCTGTTTAGACATACCCGTAGAGTCATGTGGCGTTCGTTGACACTAACAGGGGGTTCTGTCAACTGGCTGACGATCTAATAGTTGATGGCAAAGCCGACTCCGTGTATTTGACGGTCATTGGTTTGTTTTCCTTTCCAGAAGAAGGCGTAGCCACCGCCATCTTCTCTGAGCTGCCCTTCTTCGGGAAAACGTGTTTCACTCAAGGCAGCGATGTCAATGCCATACCTTGCAAGTTTTCTGGCAACGATGGCAGTCCTGCGTTCAGGGCGGTTACTGTTAGGGCTGTCCATCAGGTTGCGTACATTCCACATTATTTCCCCCTCAACCATGTCCAACAACCTCCCGGCATGCACCGCGCTCACACGATCACCACGTCATCACCTACATTACCCCTAAAGCAAAACACTACTCGCCGCACTGACACAAGAAAACAACAACACCTCATTGGTCAAATATTTCCAGGTTCTTTTTTCACGCCTTCTGATAAGTAACGGGTCTGTTCCTGGAACAAGATCTTCAAAGGAGCCTCGTGGGTAGGACGGGTGGGATGGTAAATGACCGTCTCTTAGCGTGTGCGTGTGCGTGTGCGTGTGCGTGTGCGTGTGCGTGTGCGTGTGCGTGTGTAAGGGTAGGACGGGCCGGTGGACGGCTAATGATCGCCTCTTTTTGGATATATGTGTATAAAAAAACGAACAAAACATGGTAGTATACAAGTGCACACGTATTTTATTGAGCAAAGATACACGCGGATAACGATAATGACGTCACTTGAGGGTGTTTTACCACAGCTCTAGAGGTCGTGAGCTTACGGGTGACTACCACAACGCCAGCGGTCTGAGCTTACGGGTGTTGACCACTGTGCCATCGGCTCGATCGATGATGATACCTTGCCAATGGTATCCTGCTCCGAGAACGCTCGTTTCGGTAGTAGGGTCGTTCGGTGCAAGGCGTCGACGCCGTTGTAACGTACTCCCCACGTGTTTCGGGACGAATGCAGTTTAGTACGTTGCGTTGTCGACCTTCCATGGCGTGTCGTTGCGTGCGACACCAGGAGGAGGAGGGTGACCTCCTAGCAAATTGTATAATATCGTATAAAAAGAACCCGACTGCTGCTGCTACAACGACTACCTCTCGACCCCGCTTCATAGCGTCCTATAAACCCGTCGAGCGGTTCACCTCTCTTTAATAGTCTTCCCACAGACGACCGAGAGTGACGTTGCCGAGGAGTTCCATAAGGATGTCCAGACGTCTCATATGATGCACGAACGCTTCCCACCACCACGGGTGTAGTCATCTTCCTTTTTCTCAGGGCGTCGTTCACGAGATCCACCATGTTACCACACCCCGTAGGACCAGCTACAATACACATAAAAGGATGCTTCAACGACATATCCATATCGGCGACTAGCGCGCGCGAGGTACGTAACCCCGTTTTATCGTCTGCATTTATCACGCACCTCCATCAATACATTTCTGAGCGTGTTTCGACCTTTTTTTACCACCGTAGCCGACTCCCCAGAAAACCTTCTTTCGACGTTACCCTCTCCACCAGTTCAACGTTTCAAGTAGCCAGCAAACCCTAGTTTTCTCAACTCATTCGAGGTTGTGAACTTTGTCATCAAAAAGTTCTGCATACAGTCGACATGGATGCTCTTCTCGTCTTCCTTGTAGCCCTATTTCTTCATTTCGCAATATACGCTGACTTTGCCTCTTTGATACTGTCCGCGCATTCGGCGTCTTCATTAAACGTCGCCTTTCTATACTGATAAGCGTGATCAACTATTTAAACACCTGACCGTACGCTTCGACTCGGTATGGGTAAAAATTCGACAGGAAAGAAGCTGAACCACCAAACCGTATAGCCATATCCATCATATCTCCGACTCTATAACACTGGCTCACCAACTCGTATAGTCGTTTTCTCCATCACTTGTCTCAGAACGTTTAAGCGATGACGAAGGTAACTACCTTATATTCATGACGGAAGTCACGTCTACAAATGAAGGAACACGGTCCCGTGCATGCGTCTATGTAACAATGCGTGAGTGGACATGTATTCATGCGTGTGTGGACATGTAAACAAGCGCGAACACGGGAATGAAGGAACCAATGAATGGTAGGTGTGGGCGTGGCCAGTAAGTGCGCTTGTACGAACGTGACATGTCAGACGTACGTGAAGATGATATGATGGACAAAGGAACGGTAATTGCGTGGGGAATTCAGACGAAAAAAAGTTACACCCTGTCCACTAGGTGCGCCTATGGTAGACTTGTGGGTGCTAAATGTGTATGTGCGTGCACGTGGATGATGAAGTAACGGAGGCGTGGGGAATTCAGAACGGAAAAGGTTACATCCTGGGTATTGCACCTATGATAGACTTATGGGATCAGGCTATGACATGAATGATGGGTAAGACTATACAATTTATGCACAAGGGGTCCAAAGTCAGCACGTTCATAAAACAAACATCTAGAAAAAGCTAACGTTCAATAGATATGAAACACGAAACAACATACATACAAGACGAAATGCCACTAAAAGAAGCAAAGTCGCATATTTTCAACAGACATATAAGGCTAAACACCCGCAAACCAGCAAACTGAATACGTTCAATGGAAAAACATGTCCCATCCCAAGTGCTAAACGACCATCATACACCCGTCGCCTGTGTGTAAATCCGTAACTAAGGACTTCTAGATTTCATAGTCCTCTCCCGTTGCCACTCGTCCATCGCCGCAGGACTTTGTTGGTGGACTTTTAGCGTGATGTTGTTTAGTGTGGGGATGTCGAGGCGCCAACGCCATCCGCACAATCTTCACAAGAAGACCTCTGTGACCCGGTGGCATGGTAAGCCACGACGACCGGAGGCTCCTCTCCTGATGCACCCATCGTCCGTCACAGCCGTTGGAACAGAGTGTGTCCACTTCCACCTGTTCCGCCGTTGTGGCTAGATCGCTGTTAGTCGGGCCCCTTACCTCGGACCTGCAGCGCCATAGGTGACCCTACCAGGGATACAAGACTCCGGACGCTATAGCTCTGGGGGTCATTGGCGCTCACAAGCCTTTCTAATAGGTGTTGGAATCCTGCGTGATGCACCGATGGCGAGATAGGAGGAGAAGCTATCTGTAGCAGAAAAACAGGGTCAGAAGCGCAAGCAAGGTAACCCGAAAAGATAGAAAGAAAATATAGGAATTAGAGAAAATATTGGCATAAAAACATATAAAATTAAAGTAGTTGGATCGAAGCAGATTGAGATGGGCAGGACATGTGAAACGAATGAACGAGCACATACTGGGGGAGGAGGATGACGAAGAGGAAGAACAACACTGAGAGTGGATTGACAGCATGAAGCAGTTTCTTGGGAAGGCAGGTGTGAGCAACCAAGAATGGAAGACCATTGCAGACGACAGGGAAAGAGAGAGAACATTAGGCCTAATAAGCAAAAAGGAAGAAGGTATCAAGTGGTGTGGCCCCACCCCCGCAAGGGAACAAGGGGAAGAAAGTGGTATGGTCTGAAGAATGTAAACGATAATAGGAAAGATTATCATTGAGCACTGTTCAAAGTTGGCAAATGACACCATTGCGGCCTTTCTCCAACGTCTAAGTAAGTGTGACCTCGTATCATATTTGCAATTGCAAATGTGTTAACCGTTGCAGAAAGTCTTATTTTTAATATGGAAACCATAACGTGTCGCAGTCAGAATTACTGTAAGCACATGCGTTCAACGTAATAATTAATTTTATTAGTTTCTTGTAAATTAGTGTATTCTTTCATTGTGTTTGCACTGGAGGTTATAAGCCTAAAATGACAGTTATACCTATGCATGATAGCAATCGTTGGCCCAATCATGTTTTTTTGCAGCCATCATTGGTCCAGTCAATTTTTTTACCTGGGTAGCATGGTTGATTTTTAGGGTACGTTTTCGGCCTGTGATTGCACGTTTCCAACATCCACCTATCACACAATTTGAGGAGGAGCCTTTCGAAATGGGGGGGGGGGCTGTAATGTTTACGATTTTTCTTCGCATTTGAGGGGGTAGTGCTATACATCATTCCAATTTGTTTTCGTCACAAATTAAAATCAAACACAACAAGTTTCTTCCAAGTGGGACTGGTTTGCCTCGTACGCACTCTTGGCGCCCCAGTATACGGGCATGTGTATGCAATTTTTCGAAAGCAATGCGCATAAATTGAGCTAACTTTTTACTTCATGCCGGTTTCAGATTCAGATGACTCCGGTGAATTCATTTCTCTGATGTGAAGTGAATATCGAAGACGCCTACACAAGGTCGTATTCCACTCGTTTGACGCCGCGTGTTGCAGTCGAGCAACGAAGCATGGCGTCGTTGCCTAAAATGTGGCGAACGGACGCATACGTGTATCACCTCACGAACAACGATGACACCGTACGTACAACCTATTTTTGGTATATTTGCAGAAATAAAGTTGATCGAATAGTTTGTACATATAAGGGACCTACTATTTAACGAATATATTTTAATTTGTTTGTATTTGCTGCACGAAATAGTTTTGTCACATCGAACTATAATTATGTTATATGGGGTGCACCTGTTATAATAATGATGTTCAACAAATACAACAAATACCAACTTCATTTAAATTAAATGTACGGTTTCGACCCGGTCAGCTGTTCGATTTGATTCGACGCAAATCAGTAGGCCTAGCTCGTTAATTTGTATTAAAATATTACACAAGACGATAACGTGCGTGCTTGCGCGTGTTTAACACACAAACACACACACACACACATACGTACATGTTCACGAATACGCACACGCATATATATATATATATATATGTATGTATATATATATATATATATATATATATATATATATATATATGTATATATATATATATATATATACGCACACGCACACGCACACGCACACGCACACGCACACGCACACGCACACGCACACGCACACATGTAAGCTAGAAAGAATACAAAGAAGACGAAGCAAGCTAAGGTTTACTCTAGACAAAGATCTTTGTTTTGAAACATAATAAACAGTGAACAAATATAAATAAAAACGTGCAATTAAATTAAATTTATTAATAGTATTTACGGCTAAAATTAGTAGCTAGGGCACCTTTATATTTGTTTATATAAAAATCATATAAGTTTGTCGTAAAATACACCAGGTGAAACGTATAACAAAGACAACCATTAAATTTAGACTAACATAAAACTCAAGGTGAGGTAAACATTACGGTCGAATGAGCACTAAATAAACGGGGGAGAATATTAACAGTTGCGACTCTACTGAAAGGGGAACGATCCGGATCAGCAGCAATGGCGGCCGGAACCACAACAGAAGAGAAAAGTCGCCAACATCTTTCACTTCCAGACCGACAACAAACATGGGAATTGGACGAAACTCTTGTAAGCTTTAGCTAATGCGGGTTTTAATCTATACACATAACAGCGACACCTTGTTACCGGACGTAAACGCCTTAAAACGGTTACTTCGCCATCGTCAATGTCGCGGGGAGGGGTGATCGGGCACCAGTTGTGACTTTTAGTAGGGAGGTTAAGAGAAAATGTATTTGTTGACGTACAAACCTTTAGCATATATCATTGGATACTTCGTTTAATACAGTGATATATGCTTTTGGAATTGTTAACATCGCTTTGATAGAAGTGAAGCTATAGTCATTTGAGTACTAAAAAATGTGGTGTTTTTGTTGGACAGGTTCTATTTATAAGGCATATATAAGCATAACCATTTCAGTACTACGTCTACAGCCCCCAGACGCTGTGCTCACTGAATACTGCATTCCCAGTGACTTCATATAAACATCGATTGCCTCACTTCAAATTAAGATTTCAGCAACTACAAATACAATACATTTGACTAATAGAAAATTTTCTGAAAGTATAATAATCGATAAATAAAACAAGTTAAGTCTCAGACATATGAAAATTTTGTAGTCATGATAACCAGAATTTGATAATTACATCATTCATCATTACCGTAATGATCGAATATACTGCTGCTGCTGTTAGTTTCAGGCTTTCCGCCGTAGATAACGTCTGTAAAACGTTATTCCGATCAATACATCATTCAAACTATAAAACAATCTGTCTAACTAAGCTATTACATCGCAAATCACCATCGCTATCATAACTAATATCGCCCGCCATTATCACTCTTGAAGATTTTTGTAGACAGTTATACAAAAATCTTGAAATGAATAGCAGACATCGTCAATGCCAAAAAAACGGCCTGTCGTACTGTATACTGTAGTGTCACAGACCACGTGGCCAGTAATCCGGCCTATCATACTGAAATGGTTAATGCTAGGAGCAAACGGCACCAAAATCGGAAATTTCTGGTAATTTTTCTAGATAATTGAAACTATTTTTTTTTAATTACTCATAAAATACTTAACACAGTGCCATCAAATTTGGCAGATTGTATACTCATTGTAAACTGTATGGTCATAGTTAAGTGATATATAATTTTTTAATTAATTGCCTTTTGTCATGCATTTTGTTATGATGGTATAGTTGTATTGCTTACTAAACATTTTCACAATTAACACAACACTCATGACAATATCCATTATTAGGTAAATATATGTTCATTGTATTTTAAACTTATTTTCATAATTGATGATTATTTTTTTATTTGTTCAGGGCTACCTCAGATTGGAGAGAGGCAGAGCAGGAGGCTCATATATATTATTAATATAATATGTGATGGGGTCCGGTGTATTCATGTACTATATATATATATATATATGTATATATAGGCTTACTTGTTCACATGCCATCTGGAGTAAATTATCTGGGTGACAGTCCTGTTAAATCTTGTTTATATATATATACATATATATATATATATTTTTAAATTATGTAATATATATAATTGTTGACGTATGTGATATATATACACTGTATATAAATGATATAATATATATATGTATAATATATAGATATACATGTAATATATATATATATATTACATGTATACCTATATATTATACATATATATTATATAATTTATATATATATATATATCACATCCGTAAATAATGATATATATATTAATAATAATAATATACTTCTATTGCGCTTAAATCTTTGGAAACCAAGCTTAGAGGTGCATCAAAACAAAAGGATTGGTCAATCTCAAAATCCATAAGCAGTTGTTTTTTTCTCACAGTAGGCATATACTTCAAATAAAACACTGTTATTTAATAATCCATCATCAACAGACAGAATTGTTCCTCATAGCAAGGCATCTTCAGTTAAACCAATCAATTTAGAATATGTGCCAAGGTAATTCTAATCACATGACCTAGCTGTGTCCTGTTTTAATGAACCTGTTAACAAATTAAAAAAAGTGACTATATTGGAGAAAAAACTGCATACAAAAATATATTGCATAGAAAATATAAGTGTACTGTGCATTTGAGTTAATTAATTATGCATTTTTTTCTTGAATAAAATCAAAATTTTAGATAGAGATCAACACAACACTAAGAATAATTCGGCCTCATTTAGAATGTTGTATACAAGCATGGAGGCCATAGATATCGCAGGAAGGGCATAGATATGCTAGAAAGAGTGCAGAGGAGAGCAACTAAAATGATACCAAAACTGAAGGATCTTAGTTACGAAATATGCTTTAAAAAATGTGATTTAACAACACTAGAGACCAGGAGATTGAGAGGAGATCAGATAGAAATGTTTAAATTATTGAAGGGTTATGAAAATATTGATAGAAACATTTTTTTCTCAGTTAAGAAAGATAAAAGGACTAGAGGACATGAAGTTACATTAGCAAAGGAGCAGAGTAGATTGGATATAAGAAAGTTCTCATTCTCACAAAGGACTGTAAATGAATGGAACAGATTATCTCCTGATTGTGTTGGTGCTAGTAGCATGAATATGTTTAAAAATAAAATCGACACATGCCTTAAAAGGGCGGGATACACGTAGATAAAACGTATTGGACTCTCGATAAGCCAAAAGGCTTCCTTGTCCACCTGCCATCTAGAGTTAATTTTCTGGATGGCAATCTTGTTAAATCTTGTTAAACACCTTATATTGATATTGCAATGATCCAAATACAGATGGCGATATTTCCAATAACAATTATGTTTACTTACAATTTATAAAATGACGTGTGTGGTCTTAGACTTAGTGATAAACAATATATAGAGTCAAATGAAGAAAGCATAAATAATCTAATGATTAAATTTAATGTTATTGACATAGACTATTTTTAAAACCAAAAACAAGACCATTTATTTTCACCAATTGGGACAGAATACAGCACTTTAATTTACACTTAATTTACGTTTTGAATTCTTATAACAGAAATATTAATGACACAACGTCAAAGAAATATAATTTAAATTAACACAAAATCACAGCTACACAGATCCTAGTGCATGTGCTGTGCTGCGAGATTGACATGGTAATTTGTATTCTCATCTGCAAAATGGCCTGGCACTTTTAATCAGAGGGTGCATCACTTTGATGCCAAATCTGCGTGCTGTTGTATATAACATGGTACTGAAAACAAATATATTTAGAAAGATTTAATATCACAGAAACTACATAGATTCCTACTATTTTTGTCTATCTTCAAATTCTTTAAAATAATTAACTTTGAAAACTTCAAATTGTTGGTGATTCACCATCGTCTGATGCATAGAAACGGTAGCAAAGTCAGATTGAAGCCGAACATCTCCTCTTACAAACTGTCTGATTGGCGGAATTTTATGTGAAGTGGGAGTGTGCGGAAATGAATTTGTAAACACCCGGTGGCGGCCGAAGATGGCCGAGTTAGGCGCCTGTGGAGACATAACATAATTTTCATCGAAATGTCAACTTCGCTTGTTAATGTCTCGATAACAACTATCATGGCAATAAATTAAAACAAATTCCTATGTGAACTTTTTATTCTGTTTTTATACAGTGTAAGTTTTATGTAACAGTTTAGCCTATCAAGTGAGATAGTATGATGTTTTAACAAGTTGGTAGAATTAGGCGCTCTGTCCAATGAGTCACGTGACACCTTTGACCTCTCTACTTTTAGAGTTTATTCTTCTTTGCTTGTTTACCTTTGACATTTTAGTTAGACTATATCTTATAAGGGGTACTGAATAAAGTTAGGTTTATCCAGACAATTAGTATTTGTGTAAAATAGATGCCCTCATCAGTGATGTCGCAGTGACATCGATCTAATTATGCCTTTTGAACTTTTTAAGGCTGAATTTAGATCATTCAAGGACAATAGGAAGAATTCGCTGTTTTCACACTCAATTTCAGTCAGTCCTATTATGTTTTTATAAATTTGATTATGCCACTTCACCATGCTTTACTTGGAAACAGTTGTTACTGTTAGACTTATCAGCCTCTCGGACCAGTCTGCTTTTTAATTTCAACTTAGATACTGTCTTCAATTATTTGTTTAGATGACAGTTGAGTTACAGGTCTTAAATTAGAGCTTAGATACTGTCTTCAATTATTTGTTTAGATGACAGTTAAGTTACAAGTCTTAAATTAGAGCTTAGATACTGTCTTCAATTATTTGTTTAGATGACAGTTAAGTTACAAGTCTTAAATTAGAGCTTAGATACTGTCTTCAATTATTTGTTTAGATGACAGTTGAGTTACAAGTCTTACATTAGGTGGTGGCAACTAAAGTTGTAGAAACAAAGAAATAAATTCACCTAAATGATTACTAAGAGAAACCAAATACTGTTTTATGGGTAGTGGTTTAATTTATACAACATTTGATCAACAGTGACTTTGTAGGTATAACCTGACAACTGTGCCCATTTTTCGATTGGTTCACAATATATATATATATGTATACAAATAATATGTAACAAGTTCTCACTCTAACACAATGTACTACCAGACATGGGGGCAAATGCATTAAAATGCATTTAAATGCGACTGATCCAGTATTTGCATTTGAAAATGTGGAGCCAAAAGTATTTGCATTTAAATATATTTAAAAAGTATTTTGAAAAATCAAATACTTTTCAGATACTTTTCTAATACTTATAGCATTTAATTCTGTCAGTGAAAATTGTTATCACCGCTGTGCTTAATGAAATTGTTGCTTGGTCCAGGCAGTTGATACAGGTCACTCATGTTACTTATGTGATCACCGAGGCATAAGCCTTTAATTAACAGTGGGTGGCCTGATCTAATTTTATTGGAATACAGTGTCATAGTTTAGTGCACCAGTGGGCACAGGAAATGGAAAACAGGATTAACCTGTCACAGGGGGAAAATTTAACAATGTGTGACCAATTATAGCATGGTATTATTGACTCAATGAACTCCCTTAATTATGGATGTCAAGAGAATTAAAAAAGTATTTGAAAAGTATTTGAAATACTTTTGAAAAGTACTTGCATTTGACACAAACAAAATGTATTTGAATTTGCATTTGAAATGTCAAAAGTATTTGCATTTTTATTTAAATACTTTTCAATGTCTGGGAACTACTTAAGGTAGATGCCATGATTTCACATAATGTCTGCAGTGGTGTTGGTGTCGTGTTATGGGGTATTGTTATGCCTTGCAAAATAATTATTCAACATAGGCTGTCTATTTGGGACACATTAAACAAATTATGATGTTCTTAATACTACAATAAATATATGTTGAAAACATACTCGTCTCCAAATTATATTTACTTAGTGCTCATGAAACAATGTACACAATTTAAATATTTCGACAGCAGAATGTTCCAAATTTAGGAGCCACCCATGTAGTATGTAACACTAAATTGGGACTTGTTGAGAACCACTCACCCCCTTGTAACACTTCACAATGCCGGCCGGTACACCCCCCTATATTTACGATTGTTTTGAGAAAGACCTTCCATCTATTATATTTTATAGAGACATCAATTTTGTTTTTAACTTGTTGCGTAACTGTGTTGACTCATAAATCACACATACAATAAAGTACATCTATATAATAACTAATATAATTAATCATTGTGTAACGCTTCCTCGGATATTCTCACACTCTCATGTATCACTTTGTAACACTAACCTGGTGACCCCCAATGTCCCCACCCACCTAGGCATGGCATGCTGTATGGACGACCCATGTGAACATTCAGGTTCTAAACATGCTATATTGGCAGTCGTGATTGTCAGTGAGTTTCTGCAATGCCCTTTGATGTTCTGCCCATTCTCTAAGATGCTTGAAATCACTGATTCAGTAAAATGATTGTTAATAATTACCCCTTCTGAATGCTAATTCTGGTTTACAGAACAGACAGCATTGATCTAACACTTTAATTATTATTATTATGAGTACAACTGTCCTGTTACAGATGTAAGTACAGCCGCGACCTGTCTATGCAAGTGAAACACCTGAGTAAGATTGCCTTGTTACAGGTGTACGGCCAGTACAGCCGTGACCTGTCTATGCAAGTGAAACACCTGAGTAAGATTGCCTTGTTACAGGTGTACAGCCAGTACAGCCGCGACCTGTCTATGCAAGTGAAACACCTGAGTAAGATTGCCTTGTTACAGGTGTACGGCCAGTACAGCCGTGACCTGTCTATGCAAGTGAAACACCTGAGTAAGATTGCCTTGTTACAGGTGTACGGCCAGTACAGCCGCGACCTGTCTATGCAAGTGAAACACCTGAGTAAGATTGCCTTGTTACAAGTGTACGGCCAGTACAGCCGCGACCTGTCTATGCAAGTGAAACACCTGAGTAAGATTGCCTTGTTACAGGTGTACGGCCAGTACAGCCGTGACCTGTCTATGCAAGTGAAACACCTGAGTAAGATTGTCTTGTTACAGGTGTACGGCCAGTACAGCCGCGACCTGTCTATGCAAGTAAAACACCTGAGTAAGATTGTCTTGTTACAGATGTACGGCCAGTACAGCCGCGACCTGTCTATGCAAGTGAAACAGCTACTTCGCCAGTCAAAGAAAGAAGACATCCCAAAAGGACTTTACGCTCACCACACCAGTCGTACAAAGACCATACAACGTTAGTAACATTCTTCAAACATAATATTTATCAATTATAGTACAGCTTTCTGCCAAGATGAATTTAAAAAAATCTAAATCTGCGAACCACCCATATGTGCCTGTCAGATAACATAGAATATTTCTGCCTCACATACAATATTTCTGCCCCATATATGCAAAAGTGACAGAGATATGGGTCCACAGACAGACAAACAGACCGAGAACTGTATTGTTTTATAATATAAATATTAATGTATAGGCAGTATATCACAGTGTATGGCATCATTGGCATGTAAGGAGAATGGGAAAAATTAGATAAATTATATTTTATAATTCAAACAATAAAACTGTTGTTTCTGGATGGATATTTTGCAAATAATCCTCTCCTTTATATCATATCATTGTATAACAATAGATTTCACAAAGTGCATTGACACAAACAAAAGTTTAAATTGTCGGGGATTATTATAATTCCCCTTATTCTTTCAGAATGTTGTCGATCGTTTCACAACATTGTTATATCCAAAGTTGGAGAAGACTGGATATTTCTGACCATCCTTGGCGTCATCATGGCACTCCTCAGTTACGTCATGGACTTTATCATCCACAAGTGTGAATATGGTAAGTAGCTCACTGTCTCAGTGATGCTGTATGTTTAAGGAGAGATCTTGTGTGTTAACAAGTTATTATCTTGTGTGTTAACAAGTTATCATCCATGTATGCGAATATGGTAAGTAGCTCACTGTCTCAGTGATGCTGTATGTTTAAGGAGAGATCTTGTATGTTAACAAGTTATTATCTTGTATGTTAACAAGTTATCATCCATGTATGCGGATATGGTAAGGAGCTCACTGTCTCAGTGATGCTGTATGTTTAAGAAGATATCTTGTGTGTTAACAAGTTATTATCTTGTATGTTAACAAGTTATCATCCATGTATGCGGATATGGTAAGGAGCTCACTGTCTCAGTGATGCTGTATGTTTAAGAAGATATCTTGTGTGTTAACAAGTTATTATCTTGTATGTTAACAAGTTATCATCCATGTATGAAGATATGGTAAGGAGCTCACTGTCTCAGTGATGCTGTATGTTTAAGAAGATATCTTGTGTGTTAACAAGTTATTATCTTGTATGTTAACAAGTTATCATCCATGTATGAAGATATGGTAAGGAGCTCACTGTCTCAGTGATGCTGTATGTTTAAGAAGATATATTGTGTGTTAACAAGTTATTATCTTGTATGTTAACAAGTTATCATCCATGTATGCAGATATGGTAAGGAGCTCACTGTCTCAGTGATGCTGTATGTTTAAGAAGATATTTTGTGTGTTAACAAGTTATTATCTTGTATGTTAACAAGTTATCATCCATGTATGAAGATATGGTAAGGAGCTCACTGTCTCAGTGATGCTGTATGTTTAAGAAGATATATTGTGTGTTAACAAGTTATTATCTTGTATGTTAACAAGTTATCATCCATGTATGAAGATATGGTAAGGAGCTCACTGTCTCAGTGATGCTGTATGTTTAAGAAGATATCTTGTGTGTTAACAAGTTATTATCTTGTATGTTAACAAGTTATCATCCATGTATGCAGATATGGTAAGGAGCTCACTGTCTCAGTGATGCTGTATGTTTAAGAAGATATCTTGTGTGTTAACAAGTTATTATCTTGTATGTTAACAAGTTATCATCCATGTATGAAGATATGGTAAGGAGCTCACTGTCTCAGTGATGCTGTATGTTTAAGAAGATATATTGTGTGTTAACAAGTTATTATCTTGTATGTTAACAAGTTATCATCCATGTATGAAGATATGGTAAGGAGCTCACTGTCTCAGTGATGCTGTATGTTTAAGAAGATATCTTGTGTATTAACAAGTTATCATCTTGTATGTTAACAAATTATCATCCATGTATGCGGATATGGTAAGAAGCTCACTGTCTCAGTGATGCTGTATGTTTAAGGAGATATCTTGTGTGTTAACAAGTTATCATCTTGTGTGTTAACAAGTTATCATCCATGTATGCGAATATGGTAAGGAGCTCACTGTCTCAGTGATGCTCTGTGTTTAAGAAGATATCTTGTGTGTTAACAAGTTATCATCTTGTATGTTAACAAGTTATCATCCATGTATGAAGATATGGTAAGGAGCTCACTGTCTCAGTGATGCTGTATGTTTAAGGAGATATCTTGTGTGTTAACAAGTTATTATCTTGTATGTTAACAAGTTATCATCCATGTATGAAGATATGGTAGAGACCGCACTGTCTCAGTGATGCTGTATGTTTAAGGAAATATCTTGTGTGTTATTGTTAACAAGTTACAGAGTCTGCAAAAAAGTAAAAGTCCTCAGGACTGCTCAAAGTGCTTTACACTTTACTCCCTGGCAGATCTGTTCAATTAAACACCATCTTGACATTTCTGGGGTTGGGAAGCATTCAGCCATACTATAATTAATGCACAGAGTCTATTTGTAAGCAAATATCCACCACTGTCTACAGCCAGGTATTCATTCATACAGCTGAGTGAACTGGAGCAACATAGAGTGAACGAACTTGCCCAATGTTCGACACCGCAGCACAGGATTCGAACCCAGGTTCTCTTGATTGACAGTCTCTAGTCAACGTGCTAGCCAATGCGCCATGGTGTTCCACTGAAGTTGATGTCTTATAATTGGCTCTTATTGTTTTTGGCTCATGTTGTTTTTGGCTCTTGTTGTTTGTTGGTTCTTCTTGTTTCTGACTCTATTGGTTGTTGTGTTTCAGCGAGGAAGTGGCTGTATGACTCATCGGAGGGTATGCCAGTCTTACAGTTCCTGCTGTGGATATTGACTCTACTGGTTGTTGTGTTTCAGTGAGGAAGTGGCTGTATGACTCATCGGAGGGTATGCCAGTCTTACAGTTCCTGCTGTGGATATTTACTCTACTGGTTGTTGTGTTTCAGTGAGGAAGTGGCTGTATGACTCATCGGAGGGTATGCCAGACTGACAGTTCCTGCTGTGGATATTGACTCTATTGGTTGTTGTGTTTCAGCGAGGAAGTGGCTGTATGACTCATCGGAGGGTATGCCAGACTGACAGTTCCTGCTGTGGATATTGACTCTATTGGTTGTTGTGTTTCAGCGAGGAAGTGGCTGTATGACTCATCGGAGGGTATGCCAGTCTTACAGTTCCTGCTGTGGATATTGACTCTATTGGTTGTTGTGTTTCAGCGAGGAAGTGGCTATATGACTCATCAGAGGGTATGCCAGTCTTACAGTTCCTGCTGTGGATATTGACTCTATTGGTTGTTGTGTTTCAGCGAGGAAGTGGCTATATGACTCATCGGAGGGTATGCCAGTCTTACAGTTCGTGCTATGGATATTATTTCCCATTGTACTCATCTGTTTCTCCTCTGGCTTTGTTCATCTCGTCGGACCTAATGCAATAGGTAAGTTATTGCTTTCAGTCCCAGATGTTGTTAGCAGGTTCAGAGGGTGTAGGGTCATGTAGCTTGTAGGACACTTTTTAGAGTATCTTGTTCTGGAGTAATTTGCCAACCTTTAAGATTATAAAATCATAGACAGTATTGGATGAAATGTCAGTGTTTCAACAAAATGTCATCTATGAGAGAGAAATGTGAACTTCAAAAATAGCACATATTAATTAAACGTAGATTCATAACATATTATATAATATTATTAATTGAATCATTGCTGTTTGATTTGTTTGTGCTGCCAGGCTCTGGTATCCCTGAGATGAAGACGATCCTGCGAGGTGTTGTGCTCAAGGAATACCTCACACTGCGCACTCTCATAGCCAAGATCATTGGACTGTGTACATCGCTAGGGTGTGGCCTGCCCATTGGCAAAGAGGCAAGATGTATTCCTTCTTAAAAACGTGTGAAACTAAGGAGTTACCTGCATACCATGCAAACAGACTCAGTCTTTAGTATAACTCTGCTGTTGCAAATGTTTTCACTTGATTAAAATCACGTACACATGCAATTTTCTTCTTTCAGATTTGAGGGTCTTAAGATTGGTGCCAACTCATCACATGTGTTTGCTATATGTGTGCATGAAACTCTAAACTTATTCAGTTATACATTGTTTTTTTTATGTTGCTAGCCCTGCAGATATTTCTGCGCAAATATTGTTATTAAATTTACAAAGATAGATAAATTTACCTGCTACTAAAATTGTATATATCTTGTAACTGTTGTTTACCACGTGGTATATTGATGTTGTTATTACAGGGTCCATTTGTGCATGTTGCCAGCATCACAGCAACTCTTCTGAGTAAATTCATCACTTCTGTGACTGGCATCTATGAGGTCAGTCCACTATTGTTCAGTATCATGTCAACACTGTATTCTTAATGCAGGCATGTAATCAGCAAACCTGCTGCATTGAGATATTGGATTCGTCTGAAAACAAACCATTTTGTTTGGTCTTCACAAAACTATCTTGCTGATTGAATAAATAATTTATTATTTTTGTGTTGTATGTAATTTTGGCCAAGAAAAACCATTTAGTACGTTAAATGGCTTAAATCAATACACTAAACGTCACGTTCTAAAGATGTTCAACAAACTGTCAATATGATTTATCTTAGTAACGTTTCAGCAGCTTTAAGTTGCCTACTTGAAACATTGACTGCTATTGTGTTACCATTTAGTAGTAGTTAATCTGATTAAGGTAACTAATGGTTGTTTAAACAAAGCTGCAAAACAAAGGCACATTGATAGAAAATGAGACGAATGTATAATGCGTGTAAGTGTTAAAATATGTTGCATGTAACAGTGTTAATGTATATTGCATGTAAAAGTGTTAATATATATTATTTTGTGCATGTAAAAGTGTTAAGCCTCAGTTTGAAACTGTGTAATACGTGTGTTGTAGAATGAATCACGGACCAATGAGATGTTAGCAGCTGCTTGTGCGGTTGGGGTCGCGTGTACATTCGCTGCACCCATCGGAGGTGAATCCCTTGGGACAACAGCGACTAGCTTGCTGTTTAATAAATACCAACATTTTAAATTTACTGTTTTCAGAAACATAAGTTTTTTCCACATCATGTTAATGTCTTAAGGATATTAGGATATTACAGACAGCGCCATTGTGATGAAACAGACACACCACCGACTTTTGGATGCTGGTTGCCTATGAACCAGAACCATCAAGCTTATAAACTGGCTGCAGCACATGTGACGCTCTCAGCCATTCCGTCTTATGTATATTTGTTGCTGATATTAACATAATTTTCAGGATTCATCAACAAATGTGTTTAGATTGATGCATTTATTTGTGATAACAGTGTGTTGAGACTGGTGTGTTTGTTTGCCAGGTGTGTTGTTCAGCATTGAGGTAACAGCAAGCTACTTTGCGGTGCGCAACTATTGGCGAGGATTCTACTCAGCTGTATGTGGCGCCCTCGTCTTCAGAATTCTTGCGATC
The DNA here is from genome assembly GCA_963995525.1 of Escarpia spicata. Taxonomy (NCBI): domain Eukaryota; kingdom Metazoa; phylum Annelida; class Polychaeta; order Sabellida; family Siboglinidae; genus Escarpia; species Escarpia spicata. The sequence goes on along the minus strand of OZ023214.1, from coordinate 52,225,461 downwards.
ATCTTCAGTCGTGAAGGTATGTACGAAAAAGTTTGGCCGTCTTAACTTGCACTGTAGTCATTTCAATATGGCAGGACCAGTGTATAGACACCAGTGGTGTAGTAGCTAGAGCTTCAAATTCTCGACTGAGAGAACCCGGGTTCGAATCCTGTGCTGCGGTGTCGAACCTTGGGCAAGTGGTGGATATTTGTGTATGAATAGTCTTTGCGCATTAATTGCAGCGTGGCTGGATGCTTCCCAGAGAAGTCGAGATGGTGTTCGATTGAACAGGTCTGCCAGGGAGTAAAGTGTAATGCGCTTTGAGCAGTCCCGAGGACTGGATACTGCACTGTATAAAAACTTAGCCTTTTAGTGGTTTATTAGAGGGTATTTATGCACTGATGCTATTATGAATTCACGCCCTATTTTACCTGAGTAGTTCAATGTGGCTGTTTCCTTTCAGAGACGATCACAGCACTGTTCAAGACAAATCTACGACAGGAATTTCCATTTGATGTTGTAGAGCTGATTGCCTTTGGTGTCATTGGGTAAGTGCGGGCTTCACTGAGTCACTGAGTCACCACTACTGTATAGTGTTTAGTGCATATCACTGCATACCTCCTCAATCTTAATTGTTCACTGTTTGTGTTAACATGCAATATTGTTCACTGTTTGTGATTGCTTTCATTATTATCCAATATTTGTGTTTGTATTATTTTCCACTACACCTGTAATTTATTTATATTTACCTGCAGTAATTTCCACTACTTGTTTTGTTGCTCAAGTATTGATGTTTGCTGGCATTATTATCCACTACTCATGTTGTTGTCAAGTATTGGTGTTTGCTGGCATTATTATCCACTACTCATGTTGTTGTCAAGTATTGGTGTTTGCTGGCATTATTATCCACTACTCATGTTGTTGTCAAGTATTGGTGTTTGCTGGCATTATTATCCACTACTCATGTTGTTGTCAAGTATTGGTGTTTGCTGGCAGTATTATCCACTACTCATGTTGTTGTCAAGTATTGGTGTTTGCTGGCATTATTATCCACTACTCATGTTGTTGTCAAGTGTTGGTGTTTGCTTGCAGTATTATCCACTACTCATGTTGTTGTCAAGTATTGGTGTTTGCTGGCAGTATTATCCACTACTCATGTTGTTGTCAAGTGTTGGTGTTTGTTGGCAGTATTATCCACTACTCATGTTGTTGTCAAGTGTTGGTGTTTGCTGGCAGTATTATCTACTACTCATGTTGTTGTCAAGTATTGGTGTTTGTTGGCAGTATTATCCACTACTCATGTTATTGTCAAGTGTTGGTGTTTGCTTGCAGTATTGCGTGTGGCTTCGCTGGCGCTCTCTTTGTGTACACGCACCGCAAGTTTGTGACGTTCATCCGAAGCCAGAAGAAACTAAAGGCTTTCCTGCAGAAGAAGCAAGTTCTCTGTTTCCTTCCCTCCTCATTCCCTCCTCCTTCTCTCCTCCGTCCCTCCTCCTTCCCTACACCTTCTCTCCTCCTTCCCTTCTCCTTCCCTCCCCCTTCTCTTCTCTTTCCCTCCTCCTTCTCTCCTCCTTCCCTCCTCCTTCCCTCCTCCTACTCTTCTCCTTCCCTCCTCCTTCTCTTCTCCTTCCCTTCTCCTTCCCTTATCTTTCCCCATCCTTCCCTCCTTCTTCCCTCCTCCTTCGCTCCTCCTCCTCTCCTCCTCCCCTCCTCCCCTCCTCCTCTCCTCCTCCCCTCCTCCTCTTCTCCTTCCTTCCTCCTCTTCTCCTTCCCTCATCCTTCCCTCCTTCTTCCCTCCTCCTCCTCTCCTCCTGCATCAGCTATATAGGGCAATAATAGAGTTTAACAGGAACTTAGCATTTTGTATAAAGTGTAGCTTCTTAAATGCTCTATGATGTAACACTGACATCAATAATTGCATGGCCTGAAGTGACTGATGGTGAGATTCTTCAACAAACAAAACTAACAGTGTCATGTGGTGTTGTGTTTCTCCAGTCGTTTCATCTTCCCAGCATCGGTGATGTTTCTCATTGCAACAGTGAACTACCCCGGCGGACTGGGGCAGTTCAATGCAGGGCGGGTAGGTGGTGCCACGTGTCTTGTATGGACACTGTATATATGTAAATATGTATATATATATATGTATATATATATATTCTACTTTGATGCAGTGTTCGACATAAGGCTCAAAATGTCAAAGGCCAACCGGGCCTGTAACCTCAAAATATTGTGGGGCCGACATAAAGATTTGAAGGCCCAGCAATCCCAGCAGTCAAATCGCTGCCGTCATTTTAATTATGTTATACCTTAAAAATAGTTATTCTAGTGTATATATATATATATATATATATTATAAGTCCAAAGCATTGCTGGCAATTTGAATTTTCACCAACGAACCGTTAAAATTGAATGTGACATATTTCAAATAGTATACACAGGATAATAGATAATAGCGAAGGCCCGCACTTATGTTGAACACTGCTTTGATGTACAGTTGTTAGTTTTATTGTTTTCTATAGCAAGTTACATTTTTATTGAATATAATTATTATATATAATAAATTATTTTATAGCTTAGTCATCACTCACATAAAAGTATTTGTTAATATTAAGTTTAAATTTGGTAATTATGTATTTGTTTGTTTGTTTGTTTGTTTATTGTTTTGTATGCATGTGAGTGCATGTAAAACAGCCTCTGGTGCAGATGATTGAGAGATGTAATAAATGAACTAGGCTGAACTGGACTGTCTCTGACTGAGGTCATGAATCACATAACTTCAGTTGACCAATGGCGAGGCCCTTGATGAGTTGTTCACCAACGTGACGTGGTCAGACCCGACGGTGTATCTCAATGTCAATGAGAAAGAGATATTGCAGCGCTGGGCCGGGCCTACCAACAACATCTTCCTTACTCTTATCTGCTTCATTGTCATGAGGGTAAGTTCACTGCCATGAGGGTGAGTTGTGGTCATTGTCATGAGGGTAAGTTATGGTCATTGTCATGAGAGTGAGTTGTGTTCATTGTCATGAAGGTGAATTGTTTTCATTGTCACGAGGGTGAGTTGTGTTCATTGTCATGAAGGTGAATTGTTTTCATTGTCACGAGGGTGAGTTGTGTTCATTGTCATGAGGGTGAATTGTGATCATTGTCATGAGGGTGAGTTGGGTTAATTGTCACGAGGGTGAGTTGTGTTCATTGTCATGAGGGTGAGTTGGGTTCATTGTCACAAGGATGAGTTGTGTTCATTGTCATGAGGGTCAGTTGTGTTCATTGTCACAAAGGTGAGTTGTGTTCATTGTCACGAGGGTGAATTGTGTTCATTGTCACGAGGGTGAGTTGGGTTCATTGTCACAAGGGTGAGTTGTGTTCATTGTCATGAGGGTTAATTGTGGTCATTGTGACAAGGGTGAATTGTGTTCATTGTCACAAGGTTTGTCATGAGGGTGATTTGTGTTCATTGTCACAAGGGTGAATTGTGTTCATTGTCATGAGGGTGAGTTAGGTTAATTGACACAAGGGTGAATTGTGTTCATTGTCACAAGGGTTGTCACGAGGGTGATTTGGGTTCACTGACACAAGGGTGAGTTGTGTTCATTGTCACAAGGGTGAATTGTGTTCATTGTCATGAGGGTGAGTTGGGTTCATTGACACAAGGGTGAGTTGTGTTCATTGTCATGCGGATGAGTTGTGTTAAAAATCTTTGTATCTGTGAGCATCTTTGGAAGAAGATCATCTTAATGATTTTGCCCTCCTCAGTATACATAGGGTGACTGAAGAACTTGATTAACGTTGAGCAAGTTATTTACCAGTTTACAGTAATCAAAATGAGAAATGTGGTCTTGATGTTAAGTTACCCTAAGTGTGAATATAGTTGTTTGTCTTTGTAAATATGTTCATTTTGAGGGGATTTATTATTTATTTTACCTTGAACAGTTCACAGTTCATATGAGATAGAATGTGGTGAAGCGAGGGTGGTGCAGCCTCCTCGACATGCAGTGTCAACTTTACTTTTGGTGGTCATCATTATTTGCAATAGCGTACTACATTAAACTTTGCAAGTAGTTGTGAAATTGGTGTCGGAAGGATGTATTAGGGTGGGGTTGGTGTCGGAAGGATGTATTAGGGTGGGGTTGGTGTCGGAAGGATGTATTAGGGTGGGGTTGGTGGAGCTAAATGATGTTTTGCACCCAGGCGCCAACAACACTCACTACACCATTGGTTTATCGAGAGTTGTTTCAGCTCATCTAGGTGTGTACGTGTGATGCCACTTTTGGTATATTTAACAGCTGCTTTATATTTCATAGAGAATGTTATTGCTTTCAGTTTCTGGGTGCTGCCATGGCGACGGCACTGCCTGTACCATCTGGCGTCTTCATGCCTATTTTTACCATCGGTGTGTATCCCACTAGCTTATAGGTCATCTCTCATTTTCTATTGCCATGTTTGTGACACCACCAATGCTGTTTGTGACAGTTGTAACATATCAAACAGACTTTGTGATATTCAGTAATATGTCTGCATTGGGTCCGCTGGATGTTGCAGGTGTGTAGGTAAGGGAATTACTGATTCAGTAATAATCCTGAAGCATATGTGACATTGACACACATGACGAACATGTTATAAAACGTAAACAGTATAAAGAAACAGTACTGCATGTCTTTATGAAGTAAAAGGATACTGAGAAACAGAGTCTATATTTGCACATTTAGTGTAAGAGAAATCAACTATGTATACCCAGCTACTGTCGTACATTTCAACCATAATTTTGAAGTGTTAACACTTGTAACTAAATTGCCTATTAGAATACAGGGGTATATAGAATGTGCCAGAGACACATAAAATGAAGGAATTAATTCATGGCGTTGCAGTGAATACAACGTTCCTCTGAAATAATGTTATTCTTTTGTTATGAATACATCAGTTTGTGTTATCACCATGGAGTCTTTCATTTGCTTGTGAACTGCAAATATATCAACTAGTTGATGTGTTTGCATTTTGTACAGGTGTGTATGTCACAAAGAGAATGACAAGTTCCCTGTGCTTGTAGGTGCTGCGTTTGGCCGGTTGATGGGCGAATGTATGGCGGTCTGGTTCCCACGGGGCATTGGAGGTCAGACGATTGTCCCAGGCGGCTATGCTATTGTTGGTGCGGCCGCACTGTCCGGCAGTGTCACCCACACCATCTCAACAGCGGTCATCGTCTTTGAACTGACAGGTCAGATAGCTCATATACTTCCATGTGTGGTAAGTCCAACTTTCACTTTTACTTCAGTCTTTTGCTGCAAATATTCAATATTATAATAATTAGAACACATTTTTTTTAGGTAGATAATTATTAAGGATTAATGTGAGATTAGTCTGTATTTTTCAGGATAATAAAAGTTTCCAAATCTGATTTCTTTAAGAGTAACTGTATTGTTTGGTTGTGTCTGCATTGATATAATAAACCAAGTTTATAGCATTGTGTTAAAGGAATGTTAATAGGCAGCTGGAGCAGTGTTTCATCATAAGAATAGCTCATTTCAAAATGTATTAAGTTAATTTAATAAGTAAATATGCACTACTCAGTTGATAAATGTTATGTATATATGTGTATATATGTGTTATATAATAATACTTTATTACTTAATGTATTGTATGTCAAACTTTATTTCATGCCTGTAATAACTTCAGTGTATAACTCATACACGTGGCTCGACATCATTTTCATGACCTTTTTTCCTGGCAATATAAGTCGCCATCTCCACACCTCCTATCTCTTGCACTCTCTTCCCGTCCCTACCCCATTTCTACAGTGTATATATATATACATATCTAGTTGTATATATAATGTATGTTTCACATGCCAGATTATGACTACAAACTAGTTTAGTAGTGACAGTTACTGACATTATAAAAGCAAGGCATTGTGAATGTTTTGCATTTCTAACCACACGTGACAAAGTGATTGGGTGCGGGTGTTGCCAGGGTAAAGTGAATACCACCCCTCATCACCCACTAAGTGGGTTGCAGTGTGTTAGGTATTTTATTCTGATGTGGCTAGAACTCAACATTAACTAGACTTAACAACTCAACACTAGTAATAATAGCCATCACACACAATACAACAATCGTTGACATGCATTTTGTTTAAAATATCATAATTTTATAACGGTAAATATATCATTTGTTACGCACACTTCATAAATATCTGCTTTGAGACCTTTACATTGAAAAAAAAAAGTGAACTTGATACATTTTGTGGCACATTGTGCATTTGACCGTGTTAAAGTTGTAGATTTTCACTGTAAGACTTTTTTGTCCAGCTGTCATCCTGCAGTACATGTGTTCTAGTACTGTGTTCTTCTGTCCAGATGTCCCGCAGTAAGCCATATACTGTGTTCTTCTGTCCAGATGTCCCACAGTAAACCGTGTACTGTGTTATTCTGTCCAGATGTCCCACAGTAAGCCGTATAACAGTAAGCCGTATACTGTGTTCTTCTGTCCAGATGTCCCACAGTAAGCCGTGTACTGTGTTCTTCTGTCCAGATGTCCCACAGTAAGCCGTGTACTGTGTTCTTCTGTCCAGATGTCCCACAGTAAGCCGTGTACTGTGTTCTTCTGTCCAGATGTCCCACAGTAAGCCGTGTACTGTGTTCTTCTGTCCAGATGTCCCGCAGTAAGGCGTGTACTGTGTTCTTCTGTCCAGATGTCCCACAGTAAGGCGTGTACTGTGTTCTTCTGTCCAGATGTCCCACAGTAAGCCGTGTACTGTGTTCTTCTGTCCAGATGTCCCACAGTAAGCCGTGTACTGTGTTCTTCTGTCCAGATGTCCCACAGTAAGGCGTGTACTGTGTTCTTCTGTCCAGATGTCCCACAGTAAGGCGTGTACTGTGTTCTTCTGTCCAGATGTCCCACAGTAAGCCGTGTACTGTGTTCTTCTGTCCAGATGTCCCACAGTAAGCCGTGTACTGTGTTCTTCTGTCCAGATGTCCCACAGTAAGCCGTGTACTGTGTTCTTCTGTCCAGATGTCCCACAGTAAGGCGTGTACTGTGTTCTTCTGTCCAGATGTCCCACAGTAAGGCGTGTACTGTGTTCTTCTGTCCAGATGTCCCACAGTAAGCCGTGTACTGTGTTCTTCTGTCCAGATGTCCCGCAGTAAGGCGTGTACTGTGTTCTTCTGTCCAGATGTCCCGCAGTAAGGCGTGTACTGTGTTCTTCTGTCCAGATGTCCCACAGTAAGGCGTGTACTGTGTTCTTCTGTCCAGATGTCCCGCAGTAAGGCGTGTACTGTGTTCTTCTGTCCAGATGTCCCACAGTAAGCCGTGTACTGTGTTCTTCTGTCCAGATGTCCCACAGTAAGGCGTGTACTGTGTTCTTCTGTCCAGATGTCCCGCAGTAAGGCGTGTACTGTGTTCTTCTGTCCAGATGTCCCACAGTAAGGCGTGTACTGTGTTCTTCTGTCCAGATGTCCCGCAGTAAGGCGTGTACTGTGTTCTTCTGTCCAGATGTCCCACAGTAAGGCGTGTACTGTGTTCTTCTGTCCAGATGTCCCACAGTAAGGCGTGTACTGTGTTCTTCTGTCCAGATGTCCCACAGTAAGCCGTGTACTGTGTTCTTCTGTCCAGATGTCCCACAGTAAGGCGTGTACTGTGTTCTTCTGTCCAGATGTCCCGCAGTAAGGCGTGTACTGTGTTCTTCTGTCCAGATGTCCCACAGTAAGCCGTGTACTGTGTTCTTCTGTCCAGATGTCCCACAGTAAGGCGTGTACTGTGTTCTTTTGTCCAGATGTCCCGCAGTAAGGCGTGTACTGTGTTCTTCTGTCCAGATGTCCCACAGTAAGGCGTGTACTGTGTTCTTCTGTCCAGATGTCCCGCAGTAAACCGTGTACTGTGTTCTTCTGTCCTGATGTCCCACAGTAAGCCGTGTACTGTGTTCTTCTGTACAGATGTCCCATAGTAAGGCGTGTACTGTATTCTTCTGTCCAGATGTTCCGCAGTAAGCCATGTACTGTGTTCTTCTGTCCAGATCTCCGTAATGATAGCGAATGGTGTTGCGGCGTCACTTCAGCCTTCCTTCTATGACATGATCATCCAGATCAAACGACTGCCTTATCTACCAGAGACCCTCCTTAACACGAAGCTCTTCATCAAGTAATACACTTCTCCCTTGTCATCTGTGCATTGTGTCTTCCCTAATGCCCACATCTTGATGTTGTCTTTGGGATGCCTCAAGTGACACACCTTCACAAAATAGTTCCTCTGACCTCTCACCAGATGTTTGATGATGTTGGCTGCGTGCCATCTGCTTGCACTCAAAGATGCTACTCCTGCTTTCATTCACCAAGGTTACACTGGATGCTATTCTTTCTGTCATCAGTGGGTCCTGTGGAAAATTGATTTCTTTTCTGCCTTCCTACAGCAGGTTTTTTCAATAAACTTCTCTCCTCTGTTGTTCAATATCTGCTGTGTGTCACATTGTGCACCAAACTGTTTGCATAAAATACACAAAGTGTTTTGTGTGGAGGAACAGTTTTTCACTGCCTTGTGTTGATGCCACGCCTCGTGAAACTATCGCACGGTATGCATACCACATTTCTTAATCAGTTGACAGAGGAATTATTCTGAAGTTTGTTTGCCCACTGTGTGTTTGTGTCGTAACATTGTGTATGTCTGTCACCTTGCTGTTGTCATTTACCCACACCCCTCTGTGTGTCTGTAGGGTGGCATAGAGTAGCCTTTAATACTGGTGCAGCTTGACTTCATATTATGAAGCCTGGGGTGCTGGTGTAAATGGCTTTACTAACAATGCATACAAATGGCAGTACAACATTTCATGCAGGAAAGGTAACAAATGAAACAGAAGATATACAGAAATATGTATCTTCCTTTTATAACACATTTTGAAAAGCTAATGATTCAATTTTCCATTTTTGCATGGGTAGTGTGAGCCAATTGAGGCTGTAGGGGAATAAAATGTAAGAATTTATAGGGGAGACAAATGGGATGACTTATTCTCACTCTTCCTGAATTATATCTCACACGTAACAATACAAGTTTCCTGCATGAAATGTCTGTGTTCATTTGGTTGGAGGCAGTTTGTTTTGTGGTGCTTTTGTAGAACTTGGCAGTAACACCTGACCTGTGCCCTTGCTTCATGAGCTGTTGTATCGCCTAATAAGTCGTGAATGGGTCGGTGCGTGACATTACTCTTATAGTTTCTCTTTCAGTTTCTCTTCCTCTTAGTGTGTTTCAGTTTCTTTTCAGTTTTGCTAATTAGCATTTTCTTCTAGTACATTGTCTTCATCCTGTGCTTTTGCATGTTTTCTCGCAGCAAATCTGTTTTCAGAAATGTTCTCTTGGTGGTGGTTTGTTTTGATTTTATGATTTTTCATGTTTTCAGTTTCTAAACTTGCATGTGGTGATTGTGGCTTGGATTATTTTATTTCAGTCTTTCAAAATGCTTTCCTATTTGCAGCCCACCGTGCAATTAGCTTAGTTTCGTTGTTCCAGTTTAGAAACAAATAATCACATGTAAAACGTAGTACATGGTAATGTACTGATAGGCGGCATTACCTTGTAGGGGTCACTGTGTAGGGGGCATGGGATGTCTTGCAATTTGTCATGGGTTAAAGCCATACACCCCAGGTGAAATGGTGTTTTTTTTACCAAAAATATTCAAAATGGTATTCTGCCAGATTATGATACCTTTGTATGCATCCTATCAACAAAGTTCACGTCTGTGACAATTACATACCTCTAAGTGAGTTTTAGTCATGGATCAAGCATATCAATATCAGTCAATTAAATCCATTATGTAATCTTTGATGGCCATTTTCTCGCAAAAAATTCTCAAAGTTCTGCATTTGGAAACCGGATATATTTGGAAGTAATTATGCTATACAAATAAGGTTTTCAGTGTTGCATCCAGCAGATTTTGTTGTGTGAAATAATCAGACACCTTTAACAAATCATCAATAGTTGATATAAGCATAGTCGTTGCCAAAAAACAATTTTTTTTCTCGCACTTTACAAAAAATAAAAACAAAACATGGAAAATTGCTCTGATCATTTCACAGTAGAATGTGTACAGAACATGGATTTGTAAGAATTATAATTATATATTTACTTAAAAAAGAATGGCAGTGTTTCCAAATTTGCTAATGTTGGCTCGAAATGGCGGCCATTTTGTTTGTTACCATAAAAAAGGGGAGTCTGGCCAAAAAAGTTCAACATATATTTTACTCAGTATGATCCATTCCATACTTTGGGCAGAAATAAATGAACAATTTGCACAAATTAAAAAATAATCCTATCTACCTGCCGTGTCTGGCCTTAAAGATAATTCAAACGTTTATTTTGCAGATGATTTAGTACAGTAAAATTGTGCTGTACTTCCTTGGAAATGCATAATATTCAACTATTCAGTTGATTCACAAAGTCATTTGATATGAACAAATTCAAGAATATCAACAACTGTCGAAGGAATGTTGTACTGCTTGGATCAGAAAGTGCCAAGGCAAGTGCATCGCTTGGACCAATTTGGTTCAATTAGTTAAGTCATGACTCTGTTCTGAAACACTAACTTGGCAAGAAAGGACACTTGATAATTCTGTGGATAAAGTGTATTTACCAGAATTGTTCATTATGTGTCAATAACAGTAAACTGTAGTAGAGCAATCTACTGATTGGCCCTTGTAAGAGCTGGGCCAAGCGAGCTGTGTCTGGAGTGGTATCCTACTGAGTGGCCCTTGTAAGAGCTGGGCCAAGCGAGCTGTGTCTGGAGTGGTATCCTACTCAGTGGCCCTTGTAAGAGCTGGGCCAAGCGAGCTGTGTCTGGAGTGGTATCCTACTCAGTGGCCCTTGTAAGAGCTGGGCCAAGCGAGCTGTGTCTGGAGTGGTATCCTACTCAGTGGCCCTTGTAAGAGCTGGGCCAAGCGAGCTGTGTCTGGAGTGGTATCCTACTCAGTGGCCCTTGTAAGAGCTGGGCCAAGCGAGCTGTGTCTGGAGTGGTATACTACTCAGTGGCCCTTGTAAGAGCTGGGCCAAGCGAGCTGTGTCTGGAGTGGTATCCTACTGAGTGGCCCTTGTAAGAGCTGGGCCAAGCGAGCTGTGTCTGGAGTGGTATACTACTCAGTGGCCCTTGTAAGAGCTGGGCCAAGCGAGCTGTGTCTGGAGTGGTATACTACTCAGTGGCCCTTGTAAGAGCTGGGCCAAGCGAGCTGTGTCTGGAGTGGTATACTACTCAGTGGCCCTTGTAAGAGCTGGGCCAAGCGAGCTGTGTCTGGAGTGGTATACTACTCAGTGGCCCTTGTAAGAGCTGGGCCAAGCGAGCTGTGTCTGGAGTGGTATACTACTCAGTGGCCCTTGTAAGAGCTGGGCCAAGCGAGCTGTGTCTGGAGTGGTATACTACTCAGTGGCCCTTGTAAGAGCTGGGCCAAGCGAGCTGTGTCTGGAGTGGTATACTACTCAGTGGCCCTTGTAAGAGCTGGGCCAAGCGAGCTGTGTCTGGAGTGGTATCCTACTCAGTGGCCCTTGTAAGAGCTGGGCCAAGCGAGCTGTGTCTGGAGTGGTATCCTACTCAGTGGCCCTTGTAAGAGCTGGGCCAAGCGAGCTGTGTCTGGAGTGGTATCCTACTCAGTGGCCCTTGTAAGAGCTGGGCCAAGCGAGCTGTGTCTGGAGTGGTATCCTACTCAGTGGCCCTTGTAAGAGCTGGGCCAAGCGAGCTGTGTCTGGAGTGGTATCCTACTCAGTGGCCCTTGTAAGAGCTGGGCCAAGCGAGCTGTGTCTGGAGTGGTATCCTACTCAGTGGCCCTTGTAAGAGCTGGGCCAAGCGAGCTGTGTCTGGAGTGGTATCCTACTCAGTGGCCCTTGTAAGAGCTGGGCCAAGCGAGCTGTGTCTGGAGTGGTATACTTGAAAACACCGGATTCTTCAATTGTCTTGTACATGCCACTGCAACTGATGACTGTTGTATGCCAGAGATACCAGTTTTTGTGCTTATAGGTCTTGGTAAAAACACACATTACATTGTGTACTCAAATGCTCATTACCATTTTGCATTTAATTGTCCAGATTGAAACTAAAATGAGATTACCCAGAATGCAGTAAGCACAGTGTCATCATCAAAGGTGAAACAACAAGTTGCACTCCTCACTGCCTAGCCAGTGTCTGACCGAGTCGGGAGTGTACTAGCACTAGGTAGAATGCACTAACACTAACCACATAAGTAACAGATGTCACTTAAGTATAGCATACACTATCACTGCCAACACTATGTTACATGGCAAATGTATCTTGCACCCTCACTGTTTAGTGCGCACTGTTACATGGCACACGTATCTTGCACCCTCACTGTTTAGTGCGCACTGTTATTCCTACAAACACATGATGTTTTACGCTGTTACTACAGACAGCTGATTTGCTTAGCTATAGTGCTGAAGGCCTTGCCATAGCACTGATGGCCTTGCCATAGCACTGATGGCCTTGCTGTAGTGCTGATGGCCTTGTCATAGTGCTGATGACCTTACAATAGTCACTGTATCATAGTGTTGATGGCTTTGCCATAGTGCTGATGGCCTTGCCATAGCACTGATGACTTTGCCATAGCATTGGAGACCGTACAGTTGTGCTGATGGCTTCACTATATTGCTGATGATCAGTAGCACTGATGTCATGGTATACTGATAGTCTTGTCATGGTACCGATTGACTTACCATAGCACTAATGACATTGCCACAGTACTGATGACCTTGTGACAGCATTACCTTGCCATAGTACTGATGGCCTTGCCATAGTACTGATGGCCTTGCCATAGTACTGATGGCCTTGCCATAGTACTGATGGCCTAGCCATAGTATTGATGGCCTTGCCATAGTACTGATTACCTTTCCATAGTTCTGATTGCATTGCCATAGTACTGATGGCCTTGCCATAGTACTGATGGCCTTGCCATAGAACTGATGGCCTTGCCATAGTACTGATGGCCTTGCCATTCTGATTGCCTTGCCATAGTACTGATGACCTTGCCATAGTACTGATGGCCTTGCCATAGTACTGATGGCCTTGCCGTAGTACTGACGACCTTGCCATAATACTGATGGCCTTGTCATAGTACTGATGGCCTTACCATAGTACTGATTACCTTTCCATAGTTCTGATTGCGTTGCCATAGTACTGATGGCCTTGCCATAGTACTGATGGCCTTGCCATAGTACTGATGGCCTTGCCATTGTTCTGATTGCCTTGCCATAGTACTGATGACCTTGCCATAGTACTGATGGCCTTGCCATAGTACTGATGGCCTTGCCGTAGTACTGACGACCTTGCCATAATACTGATGGCCTTGTCATAGTACTGACGGCCTTACCATAGTACTGATTACCTTTCCATAGTTCTGATTGCGTTGCCATAGTACTGATGGCCTTGCCATAGTACTGATGGCCTTGCCATAGTACTGATGGCCTTGCCATAGTACTGATGGCCTTGCCATTGTTCTGATTGCCTTGCCATAGTACTGATGACCTTGCCATAGTACTGATGGCCTTGCCATAGTACTGATGGCCTTGCCGTAGTACTGACGACCTTGCCATAATACTGATGGCCTTGTCATAGTACTGACGGCCTTACCATAGTACTGATGGCCGTGCCATAGTACTGATGGCCTTGTCATAGTACTGATGGCCTTAACATAGTACTGATGGCCTTGCTACAGGCTGATGACTAGTTGGTTTCTTCCTCTTGTTCTATGTGTTGGGTGTATATAACAAAGGTGTTTTTATATTTCATTTTGAAAAAAGCTTATCATTATTTTTATTTGCCTTGGTTCTTCTTTGCATTTGTTCTGTTGGATTATCATTATGGATATTTATGGCAGTTTTCAGTCAGTTATTAATAATGATAACAAGTGAAACAACAATTTAATGACATTTTCATTTTGTTTTTGTCAACAATGTCTCTGATTTTTGGTTATTATATTTACAAAAAAACAATCCTTCATGTGGTGCATGAATGAAGAAGACGATATCCCCGAGTATACATAAAAGAATTTGTCATGATTACAAATTTTTATTTTTTCGCATTAATACAAGTTTAAAACATCCCCAACTGATCGACAGTCCAGAAAATACATGTAACTTTATGAACACTCGATATACTTCTGTCTAACTCTAAAACTGGTAAGAACCTTTAAAGCAAAAGGAATTTTGAAAAAATAAAGGTGCTACTGAAGGGTTGTAGATTAATTCCTGGAAATGTGTGGAAACAGACGGTAAATGGATTTTAACATTTGAAGTGTTTTTTATTTCAATATACACCTGTAATTATATTTTTCAAAATGACATATGAATGTGCCTCAGTTATACAAACTTGGCTTGTTTGTAAGTACTTTTATCACCAATTCTTCCCTCCCCACTCTCCCTTACCCTCTTTGTAAGTGACCTGTCTACCGTGGGACTAGAAATAACTTTGAAGAACCATAGAAGTCTGTCGAAGGAACACAGCGAAACGTGAAAAATGGCATCAGCGTGAACACTGCTTAACTGTAACTCAACCTTGGATAACTTGACCCTGGTTAACTCAAACCAACATAATTTGTCTCTGACTAACTCAACCAAGGATAACTTAACCCAGACTAACTCAACTCAGGATACCTTAACTCCACCTAGGATAACTTGACTATGGCTAACACAACCCATGATAACTTGCCTCTGGCAAACTCAAGTCAGGATAACTTGACCCAGGCCAAAACAATCCAGGATAACTTTACTCAAACCAGGATAACGACTCTGGCTAACTCTTCCCAGGGTAACTTGACTCAAGGTAACTCAACCCAGGATAACTTGACTCTAACTCAACCCAGGATAACTTGACTCAAGGTAACTCATCCCAGGGTAATTTGACTCTGGCTAACTCAACCCAGAATAACATGACTTGACTCTGGCTAACACATCCCAGGATAACTTGACTCTGGTTAACTGAAGTCAGGATAACATGACTCAGACTAACTCAACACAGAATAACTTGACTGGCTAACTCAACAAAGATAACTTCACTCAGGTCAGGCAAACTCAACCCAGGAAAATTTGGCTCTCTCTAACTTGGAACCATCTGGTTAATTGATCACCACTCTACTGTCTCAAGTAAGAGAAAGGCCGTCCACAAAACATTTGCACATAAAACACATGTAAACAAATAATGATTGCTGTGTTCTGTGAAATACCTCACCAGTTGATAGATGAGAGGCTAAAGGTCTAGGGGAGTGAATGAAGACAGAGGTGAGTGCACCTTGGCACCATGGGGAGATGAACTAATGTTAGCATATTAATATATACATAGATAATATACCTTTTACAAGCTTTTGTATTGTGTTTCTTATTTTAATAAGCATATATAGGTGTATATGTAATGTTTGAAAATAGACATAAAACATGCAGGTACATATGACACCCCTAAACAAGCCCCAAGACTACCAGATGATGACCAGCTGAACCCTCTAATAGCCTGACGACAATGCCCCATAAAGTAGTATCCCATATGTTCATTGGAGTTTTCTGCAGGCCAGTTTTCATCCACGTTTAAACGGCACCAGGTCAAGCATACTGTTCAAAACAACCTTCATATACGTAGTTGTCTGCTTTCCCTGACCCCTTCTCCTCAGCCTTCCCCTCTCAATCTTCCCACCTCTATTCTTCTGTCTTTTTGCCATCCACTTATTTGGTTCGCTGGTGTATCGTGCACATTCAGTGGATATGGCCCATGAAATATTGTTCATGGCTGTGTCGCATGACACATGTCACATGACGTGTGTCAACAAACAGTTTGTTTGTGCTGTACATTCACAATGTGAATGTTCAAGGCTGACATTGCTGGGACAAGTAGCAATGTCGACCTTGAAATAATATCCCCTGTGTTTTGTTGCTTTGCAGGTTGCTGTGCTGTTCTCGAATATGGTAACACAAACACTGCAGCCATCCTTCTATGATAGTATCATTCAAATCAAGAAGCTTCCATATTTACCAGACTTTATAAATGAGACCACTGTTAAGTATGTATTTATGTTACACTTTTCTTACTATACTTTCCGGTCTATTTCATTTTCTGCTTTCAATAATGCCTCTGAACTTAGCCACCAACAGATGATAGGGTCAGACAGGGCAGAACGGCACAACACCAACACAAGTCACAACCTTTCTTTCTCTTAGGTATAAGTCACCACTCCTGGTGCATCATGGGATTACCACCACCACTGCGAGACTTAGGCAATTAGGTTGTTGCATCATTTGTCAGCAATGCATGTTGGTTGCAATCACCATGTCTGTCATAATCATGTGATGTTGGGTGATGATGAAGAATCCAGTTTTATAAATGTCAAGATTTACCTAAACAATCTGTCATAACCACATGGTGCTGGGGCGGGTTTGGGGGTGTTGTTGAAGAATCCGATGTTAAGATTTACCAACACTGACAGTGTACATACTTAACTTTCAAAGAGTTTCACACATTGTGTTTTGAAATGTTTCTTGAACATTCTACTAATGATGTAATGACTTCCACAGTGAAAAGTACTTACTGCTGTGAAAAATACTTACTGCTGAGTGTCTCCTGTCAAGTGGAGTCACTTGTTACAAATGTCACTGCTACTACAGATACTACACCGTCTCTTTGATTTTTCTATTTCATTATATGCTATTATCGTCTTTGATTGTGTTGCATATATTATACAATATAGTGATTGGATGTTATCTATCATTTGTTATGTTCAGTGACACCTCATTTTGTTGGACTTCAGGAGATTCAAATACACCAGTTGTGCAAAACTTGAAAGTGTATCACTACGTCAAAATGTGTCTCTGGTCTTGATAAAACTTTGTTTAAGTCACACATTGGATGTGTTGTGCATCACATGATTTGAATCCTCACTGAATCCATCAGAATGGGGGTTTACTCTGTTTCACGTTTTGTTTTGTTGTTATGGTGAGGATCATTCCAGATATAAATATATAGGGGGCAGGAGACACAGTTCTTAATAGTATAACACTGAATGGGTCTAGAATGTTCATGGACTAACTGTTATTATTTATAATCATTAATGTGTTTCATGCGTATCCTAACATGTGCCTCCAATCCTCGTTATGTCTCTGGAATAGTCCTAACTGTAAACATCTTTATTGTAGATTATTTATTTATGTGCCAATGTGTCTGTTGGCTGTCTTGTTTGTTTGTGTCTGTCTTGGATCTGTCGTTTTATTTGTTTAGAGGTACTTCCTCAGCTTGATTTTCTGCTCATCACCTTTAAAATTCATTTGTCAAAACCTAAAATTAAGCTAGTAGCCACTACAAATTATTTGGGTGTTTACACAACTTGTTTTGACATAGTTTTGGTGAACTCCTGAAAAGTGTAATTTATTTCATTCTCCTAAGGAACTAATTTAAGGAATGTTCTGGTGAGGTTCCATCACCTTTACCCAGGCATCGCTACTAGTATGTGTTGACATTTGTCTTTAGGATGGAGCATGTGTTTGATGAAGAAATATGGGTAAAAAGCGGTAAATATGTGTCTGAGCATTATAAAGACTGTCTTAAATATATTTAAAAGAATTGACAACTGGAAATAATTTTTGTGACAGGTGACAGCTGGCCCTAATGTCGCCTGCCCAATTGGCTTTTGCAAATTACCAGATGTGATAACCGTAATTTCTGTTGACGTTTATAAATGCATTCTATTATTAAACAGACATTAGGAGTTTTTCTTAAACAAACACCAAACTTAGACATAAAAGAACCAGATTTCTGTTGGGCAAACCAGCTGAGGAAATACTTTTAAACTATCTTCCTACTGTTTCATGCTTATATTCCAAAACATTGAATAACCATGGCATATATGTATTCATTAGTGTTTCTGTCATCTCATGTTTGCATAAGAGGAAATAAAAACAATGGTTGTACGGATGTTGTAGTATCTTCACCATGCATGTTCAAATTGCTTTCTAAAGTTTGGACTAAAGTACATGTGATTTGTGAAACCACGATAACTGGTTTGTTGAATGTATTGAAAGCATGCGAGAGAAAACCATCAGTTGTTTCCACTGGAATGAGTGTCAGTGAGAGTGAGTGAGTGAGTGAGTGAGTGAGTGAGTGAGTGAGTGAGTGAGTGAGTGAGTGAGTGAGTGAGTGAGTGAGTGAGTGAGTGAGTGAGTGAGTGAGTGAGTGAGTGAGTGAGTGAGTGAGTGAGTGAGTGAGTGAATGCGAAAGAGAGAGAATGACATTGAGAGAGTGAGAGAGAGAACGTGAGAGAAAGAAAAAGAGAAAGACGGAGAGAGCGACAGAGTGAGAGAATGAGAGAGAGAGAGAGCGAGAGAGTGAGAGAGTGACACATCGGTTGTTTCCTCTGGAGTGAGTCTCACAACTGCGCACTATATTTGCCACTACCAGGATCATTGCCAAGCTTGATAACAACTTGCTCACTCGGCTTTCATTTGCTTCTGCTTGTCAAAGCTTATTTACTCATTACTAATTCAAATAGAATATCTCGCTGTGACTAACAGGAGTTTTAGCTGTCTAGTTGACTTCAGCAGTGTTTATTCAGTATCATTAACTGTATCAATTGTGTGCTTCTAAATTGTAACATTGATATAAGATCCACTGACTTTAGTCAAGCCAAATTTGCTATAATACCACTAAGATGTATCAACCAATTACTGACCCTTTGACATCCATTTAATGACATGATTAAATTTGACAAGTACGTGTAGGACAGTGAGAGTTGAGTACGTGTAGGACAGTGAGAGTTGAGTACATGTAGGACAGTGAGAGTTGATTACGTGTAGGACAATGAGAGTTGAGTATGTGTAGGACAGTGAGGGTTGAGTACGTGTAGGACAGTGAGAGTTGAGTACGTGTAGGACAGTGAGAGTTGAGTACGTGTAGGACAGTGAGAGTTGAGTACGTGTAGGACAGTGAGAGTTGAGTACGTGTAGGACAGTGAGAGTTGATTACGTGTAGGACAATGAGAGTTGAGTATGTGTATGACAGTGAGGGTTGAGTACGTGTAGGACAGTGAGAGTTGAGTATGTGTAGGACAGTAAGGGTTGAGTACGTATAGGACAGTAAGGGTTGAGTATGTGTAGGACAGTGAGAGTTGAGTACGTGTAGGACAGTAAGGGTTGAGTACGTGTAGGACAGTGAGAGTTGAGTACGTGTAGGACAGTAAGGGTTGAGTACGTGTAGGACAGTGAGAGTTGAGTACGTGTAGGACAGTGAGAGTTGAGTACGTGTAGGACAGTAAGGGTTGAGTACGTGTAGGACAGTGAGAGTTGAGTATGTGTAGGACAGTAAGGGTTGAGTACGTGTAGGACAGTGAGAGTTGAGTATGTATAGGACAGTGAGAGTTGAGTACGTGTAGGACAGTGAGAGTTGAGTATGTATAGGACTGAGAGTTGAGTATGTGTAGGACAATGAGAGTTGAGAACGTGTAGGACAGTGAGAGTTGAGTATGTATAGGACAGTGAGAGTTGAGTACGTGTAGGACTGAGAGTTGAGTACGTGTAGGACAGTAAGGGTTGAGTACGTGTAGGACAGTGAGAGTTGAGTATGTGTAGGACAGTAAGGGTTGAGTACGTGTAGGACAATGAGAGTTGAGTATGTATAGGACAGTGAGAGTTGAGTACGTGTAGGACAATGAGAGTTGAGTATGTATAGGCTAGTGAGAGTTGATGTATCTGTGTGTGTTGACAGTGCTCACAGGATCTTTGTTGAGGACATCATGGTGAAGGATGTGGTGGTGGTGACATCCTACAACACACTGGAGGAGATCACCCAGGTGCTGCATACTCATGACTTCAAGACCTTCCCCCTCGTCGACACTGACGGTAAGCTCATGATGACTGCTCTCTACAGCAGGTCTTACGAATATGGAGTATACTCTACACAACTTGGATGGGTGTAACTTTATTGTAATTTTAAGACTAGTCAGATTTTATATCTTACTTTTACAGCATTCTTTATACAAATTCTTGAAAACTGTAGGTAATCTGAAAGAGTAGAGAATTACACGTACTACTTAGTTCAATAATCATATTTGTGAAATATCTTCAGTAGTTTTTGATTTATTACTAAAATGTAAGTAAACTTAAAAAAGCAACATTTTGAGAAACGAAGGCATTGCTACTAATATTATCTATTGCTTTTAATGTATGGTTTCTTAAATGCATGCATTTTATTAGTTTTGAAGGATTTTTTGGGAAACTAAATTGAACATTGAATGATGAGATTTCTGCCAAAATTACAACATTGATGGGACATGACCTAGACAGCTATGTTTGGCTCGCGTGTAGATGTACAACATTGATGGGACATGACCTAGACAGCTATGTTTGGCTTGCGTGTAGAGTGTAGATGTACAACATTGATGGGACATGACCTAGACAGCTATGTTTGGCTCGCGTGTAGAGTATAGATGTACAACATTGATGGGACATGACCTAGACAGCTATGTTTGGCTTGCATGTAGAGTGTAGATGTACAACATTAATGGGATATGACCTAGACAGCCATGTTTGGCTTGCGTGTAGAGTGTAGATGTACAACATTGATGGGATATGACCTAGACAGCTATGTTGGGTTCGCATGTAGAGTGTAGATGTACAACATTGATGGGATATGACCTAGACAGCTATGTTTGGCTTGCGTGTAGAGTGTAGATGTACAACATTGATGGGAAATGACCTAGACAGCTATGTTTGGCTCGCGTGTAGAGTGTAGATGTACAACATTGATGGGACATGACCTAGACAGCTATGTTTGGCTCGCGTGTAGAGTGTAGATGTACAACATTGATGGGACATGACCTAGACAGCTATTTTTGGCTCGCGGGCAGATGGTCAACTTAATACCCAGTTCGCTGTGGGGGGGGGTCAAATTTAGTAGACATGTGACTTGTTGTTACTGTGTGTCAGAGACGCGCATCCTGCTGGGGTCAATTGAGCGTTTGGAGCTACAGAGACTGCTGGACAACACCCTCACCCGCGAGAACAAACTCACATACTTCCGCAACAAACAAAAGGAGAGACTGGAGCAGAGAATGGCTGTTTTGCCTGCCTCCCCCGCCTCCAAGAGACAGGACGCACCCACTGATGGATCACTGCAGGTGAACACATACCGGGCACACACACCTTGCTAGAGGAAACAACTCAAGTCATCGTCCTTTTGTTCCCCTGCGGGGTGGGGTCCATGTCACGTAATTGGTAGTTTCTTCCACTTTTCTTGTTAACTCTCTCTGTCATCAATAATGACCTTCCATCCCTGGCTGTTCGCGTCTGCCCATCCAAGGTCCCGTTTTATGTTGTTGTTCCATCTCAGCTTTGGTCTTCCTCTTTGTTGTTTGCCGCCCTCTTCTGCTTTTGTTCCTTTTCACAGTCCGTCTTAGCTCATTCTTTACACATGTCCTGGCCATATCAGCCTGTTTCTGGCTAGTTGAATCCTAGCTAATCGAAACACGATATATCCTTCTCAGCCAATCAGCACAGCTGTGCTGCTCTTCCTGCTGTGCCAAGTGATTGCATTTTGACAAAAAAACATGTCGCATTTTGATAATAAATCTGCAATAACCATTTCAGTCTTTGTTACCAGTTTCTTTCATTTGGGATTCTTAATATATTCAAACATGTACAAGTTTCCTCTTAAACGTTGAGGATGAAACACAAAAGTGAGTTTATCTCAAAACCAGCAAAGTGGATATATAATGTACTGCTGTGGACACTTTCAACTATTGTAGTATTTATAGCTGTGTTTTGCCCTGAAACCCTTAAACTGTTGTAGTATCTATATCTGTGTTTTGCCCTGAAACCCTTAAATGGTTGTAGTATCTATAGCTGTGTTTTGCCCTGAAACCCTTAAACTGTTGTAGTATCTATATCTGTGTTTTGCCCTGAAACCTTTAAACTGTTGTAGTATCTATAGCTGTGTTTTGCCCTGAAACCCTTAAACTGTTGTAGTATCTATATCTGTATTTTGCCCTGAAACCCTTAAACTGCTGTAGTATCTATATCTGTGTTTTGCCCTGAAACCCTTAAACTGTTGTTGTGTCTATTGCTGTATTTTGCCCTGAAACCCTTAAACTGCTGTAGTATCTATAGCTGTGTTTTGCCCTGAAACCCTTAAACTGTTGTTGTGTCTATTGCTGTGTTTTGCCCTGAAACCCTTAAACTGCTGTAGTATCTATAGCTGTGTTTTGCCCTGAAACCCTTAAATTGGTGTTGTGTCTATTGCTATGTTTTGCCCTGAAACCCTTCAACTATTGTTGCCTCTATAGCTGTAGTTTTGCCCTGAAACCCTTCAACTACTGTTGTGTCTGTAGCTGTAGTTTTGCCCTGAAACCCCTCAACTGTTATTGTGTCTATGGCTGTATTTTTGCACTGAAACCATTCAACTGTTGTGTCTGTAGCTGTAGTTTCATTTTCTGAAACCCTTCAACTGTTGTAGTATCTATAGTTGTGTTTTGCCCTAAAACCCTTCAACTGTTGTTGTCTCTATAGCTGTAGTTTTGCCCTGAAACCCTTCAACTGTTATTGTGTGTGTGGCTGTAGTTTTGCCCTGAAACTCTTCAACTGTTATTGTCTGTGTAGCTGTAGTTTTGTCCTGAAACCCTTCAACTATTGTTGTCTCTATAGCTGTAGTTTTGCCCTGAAACCCTTCAACTCTTATTGTGTCTGTAGCTGTAGTTTTGCCCCAAAACCCTTCAACTGTTATTGTGTGTGTGGCTGTAGTTTTGCTCTGAAACTCTTTAACTGTTATTGTGTGTGTGGCTGTAGTTTTGCCCCAAAACCCTTCAACTGTTATTGTGTGTGTGGCTGTAGTTTTGCTCTGAAACTCTAACTGTTATTGTGTGTGTGGCTGTAGTTTTTCCCTGAAACCCTTCAACTGTTATTGTGTGTGTGGCTGTAGTTTTGCCCTGAAACCCTTCAACTGTTATTGTGTGTGTGGCTGTAGTTTTTCTCTGAAACCCTTCAACTGTTATTGTGTGTGTGGCTGTAGTTTTGCCCTGAAACCCTTCAAGTGTTATTGTGTGTGTGGCTGTAGTTTTGCCCTGAAACCCTTTAACTGTTATTGTGTATGTGGCTGTAGTTTTGTCCTGAAACCCTTCAACTGTTATTGTGTCTGTAGCTGTAGTTTTGCCCCGAAACCCTTCAACTGTTATTGTGTGTGTGGCTGTAGTTTTTCCCTGAAACCCTTCAACTGTTATTGTGTGTGTGGCTGTAGTTTTGCCCTGAAACCCTTCAACTGTTATTGTGTGTGTGGCTGTAGTTTTGCCCTGAAACCCTTCAACTGTTATTGTGTGTGTGGCTGTAGTTTTGTCCTGAAACCCTTCAACTGTTAGTGTGTGTGTGGCTGTAGTTTTGCCCTGAAACCTTTCAACTGTTGTGTCTGTAGCTGTAATTTTGCCCTGAAACCTTTCAACTGTTGTTGTCTGTAGCTGTAGTTATGCCCCGAAACCCTTCAACTGTAGCCATTGAATGGTAACAACTGCTGTTGTATCTGTAGCTGCCAGTCATTGAGTGGTAACAACTGTTGTTGTATCTGTAGCTGCCAGCCATTGAGTGGTAACAACTGCTGTTGTATCTGTAGCTGCCAGTCATTGAGTGGTAACAACTGCTGTTGTATCTGTAGCTGCCAGCCATTGAGTGGTAACAACTGTTGTTGTATCTGTAGCTGCCAGCCATTGAGTGGTAACAACTGTTGTTGTATATGTAGCTGCCAGCCATTGAGTGGTAACAATTGTTGTTGTATCTGTAGCTGCCAGTCATTGAGTGGTAACAACTGTTGAAGTATCTGTAGCTGCCAGTCATTGAGTGGTAACAACTGCTGTTGTATCTGTAGCTGCCAGCCATTGAGTGGTAACAACTGTTGTTGTATCTGTAGCTGCCAGCCATTGAGTGGTAACAACTGTTGTTGTATCTGTAGCTGCCAGCCATTGAGTGGTAACAAGTGTTGTTGTATCTGTAGCTGCCAGCCATTGAGTGGTAACAATTGTTGTTGTATCTGTAGCTGCCAGCCATTGAATGGTAACAACTGTTGTTGTATCTGTAGCTGCCAGCCATTGAGTGGTAACAACTGTTGTTGTATCTGTAGCTGCCAGCCATTGAGTGGTAACAACTGTTGTTGTATCTGTAGCTGCCAATCATTGAGTGGTAACAATTGTTGTATCTGTAGCTGCCAGCCATTGAGTGGTAACAACTGTTGTTGTATCTGTAGCTGCCAGCCAATGAGTGGTAACAACTGTTGTTGTATCTGTAGCTGCCAGCCATTGAGTGGTAACAACTGTTGTTGTATCTGTAGCTGCCAGCCATTGAGTGGTAACAAGTGTTGTTGTATATGTAGCTGCCAGCCATTGAGTGGTAACAACTGTTGTTGTATCTGTAGCTGCCAGTCATTGAGTGGTAACAACTGCTGTTGTATCTGTAGCTGCCAGCCATTGAGTGGTAACAACTGCTGTTGTATCTGTAGCTGCCAGCCATTGAGTGGTAACAACTGTTGTTGTATCTGTAGCTGCGAGCCATTGAGTGGTAACAACTGTTGTTGTATCTGTAGCTGCCAGCCATTGAGTGGTAACAACTGTTGTTGTATCTGTAGCTGCCAGTCATTGAGTGGTAACAACTGTTGTTGTATCTGTAGCTGCCAGTCATTGAGTGGTAACAACTGTTGCTGTATCTGTAGCTGCCAGTCATTGAGTGGTAACAACTGTTGCTGTATCTGTAGCTGCCAGTCATTGAGTGGTAACAACTGCTGTTGTATCTGTAGCTGCCAGTCATTGAGTGGTAACAACTGCTGTTGTATCTGTAGCTGCCAGCCATTGAGTGGTAACAACTGTTGTTGTATCTGTAGCTGCCAGCCATTGAGTGGTAACAACTGTTGTTGTATCTGTAGCTGCCAGCCATTGAGTGGTAACAATTGTTGTTGTATCTGTAGCTGCCAGTCATTGAGTGGTAACAACTGTTGAAGTATCTGTAGCTGCCAGTCATTGAGTGGTAACAACTGCTGTTGTATCTGTAGCTGCCAGCCATTGAGTGGTAACAACTGTTGTTGTATCTGTAGCTGCCAGCCATTGTGTGGTAACAACTGTTGTTGTATCTGTAGCTGCCAGCCATTGAGTGGTAACAAGTGTTGTTGTATCTGTAGCTGCCAGTCATTGAGTGGTAACAACTGTTGTTGTATCTGTAGCTGCCAGCCATTGAGTGGTAACAACTGTTGTTGTATCTGTAGCTGCCAGCCATTGAGTGGTAACAATTGATGTTGTATCTGTAGCTGCCAGTCATTGAGTGGTAACAATTGTTGTATCTGTAGCTGCCAGCCATTGTGTGGTAACAACTGTTGTTGTATCTGTAGCTGCCAGCCAATGAGTGGTAACAACTGTTGTTGTATCTGTAGCTGCCAGCCATTGAGTGGTAACAACTGTTGTTGTATCTGTAGCTGCCAGCCATTGAGTGGTAACAACTGTTGTTGTATCTGTAGCTGCCAGCCATTGAGTGGTAACAGCTGTTGTTGTTTCTGTAGCTGCCAGCCATTGAGTGGTAACAACTGTTGTTGTATCTGTAGCTGCCAGCCATTGAATGGTAACAACTGTTGTTGTATCTGTAGCTGCCAGCCATTGAGTGGTAACAACTGTTGTTGTATCTGTAGCTGCCAGCCATTGAATGGTAACAAATGTTGTTGAATCTGTAGCTGTCAGTCATTGAGTGGTAACAACTGTTGTTGTATCTGTAGCTGCCAGCCATTGAGTGGTAACAACTGTTGTTGTAGCTGTAGCTGCCAGCCATTGAGTGGTAACAACTGTTGTTGTATCTGTAGCTGCCAGTCATTGAATGGTAACAACTGTTGTTGTATCTGTAGCTGCCAGCCATTGAGTGGTAACAACTGTTGTTGTATCTGTAGCTGCCAGCCATTGAATGGTAACAAATGTTGTTGAATCTGTAGCTGCCAGTCATTGAGTGGTAACAACTGTTGTTGTATCTGTAGCTGCCAGCCATTGAGTGGTAACAAGTGTTGTTGTATCTGTAGCTGCCAGCCATTGAGTGGTAACAATTGTTGTTGTATCTGTAGCTGCCAGTCATTGAGTGGTAACAACTGTTGTTGTATCTGTAGCTGCCAGCCATTGAGTGGTAACAACTGTTGTTGTATCTGTAGCTGCCAGCCATTGAGTGGTAACAATTGTTGTTGTATCTGTAGCTGCCAGTCATTGAGTGGTAACAATTGTTGTATCTGTAGCTGCCAGCCATTGAGTGGTAACAACAGTTGTTGTATCTGTAGCTGCCAGCCAATGAGTGGTAACAACTGTTGTTGTATCTGTAGCTGCCAGCCATTGAGTGGTAACAACTGTTGTTGTATCTGTAGCTGCCAGCCATTGAGTGGTAACAACTGTTGTTGTATCTGTAGCTGCCAGCCATTGAGTGGTAACAACTGTTGTTGTATCTGTAGCTGCCAGCCATTGAGTGGTAACAACTGTTTTTGTATCTGTAGCTGCCAGCCATTGAATGGTAACAAATGTTGTTGAATCTGTAGCTGCCAGCCATTGAGTGGTAACAACTGTTGTTGTATCTGTAGCTGCCAGCCATTGAGTGGTAACAACTGTTGTTGTATCTGTAGCTGCCAGTCCTAGAACGTCTGCAGCAGCCCATGACAAGTTCCCCGGGCAGGTTCGCTGTATACATGGTGGATGAGGCAAATGCACAGGAGGAGGAGGCTGAGATATGGAAGAAAGAGGTATGTCTCAGCAGTTATTTGTGGAGCATATTGGTTAGAACAACAAATCAAAAGTTTCCATGTTTGAATTCTCTTGCTGCTGTTTCAAATCTTGGACAAGTTCATTCACTTCACATTGCTCCAGTTTACTCAATGGTATGAATGAGTACCTGGCTGTAGACAGTGGTGGATAGTTGTATATGAATAGTCTTTAGGCAGTAATTGCAACATGGTAGAATGCTTCCAAGAGAAGGTGTTTGATTGAACAGGTCTGCTAGGGAATAAAGTGTAAAGCACCTTGAGCTGTCCTAAGAACTGGATACCGTGCAATATAAGAAGTTACCTTTTTAGTCCTTTGGCCGAAGGTCCAAGGGACTATTGCCATCATTTTGCGTCTGCCGTCTGCCGTTAGCTGCTGTATCTCAGAAATCGTTCAGCAACTTTTTCTCTAATTTTGCATAGACATATCTTAGGGCACTGCCACTATGCACGAGAAATCTGTATTTGATTGAATCATTCTAAAGGCTCCCTAGGGCCTCCAAAGACCCCAAAAACTGGTAAAAATTTAATATTTTGTCAATTTTTTCAAAAACCGTTCAGCACCTTTTTCTCTAATTTTGCATATATACAGGCCATGTATATTTCATGTGGTAGTGTCACGGTACAAAAGAAATTTGATTGAATCATTCTAAGGGCACCTAATGACCCCCTCAAAAAGGCCAAAAACTGGTAAATTTTCACATTTTGACTATTTTTTCAAAAACTCTAGTAACTTTTTCTCTAATTTTGCATAGACATTTCATGTGGTAGTGCCACTGTACACAATAAATTTGTATTTGATTGAATCATTCTAAGGGCTCCAAAGGTCCCCTAAAATGCTAAATTTGCTAACTAAGTGGTCTACTGTAGCAGCAGATCTAGCAGGCTTCCAGTCCTTTTGTTCAACTAATCCCTTTTCCCACAACATCTGTCACAACTCACTGTGGCTGGCTGGTGAAAGTGTGACTAATCTGTAATTGGTCACTGGCAGAGACTTGGGTCACTGTGGCTGGTGGTGGAAAGTGTGACTAATCTGTAATTGGTCACTGGCAGAGGCTTGGGTCAACACACTGCTGTACCAGAAACAGAACACTATTCCCCTTCCCAAAACATCTGTCACATGCGGAGTCTGTGTCTTGTATGGATATATATTTTGATGTAGTTGTTTTATATAAACAGAAAGTTAATTGAAAGTAGTTATTCTTAGGTCACAGAAAAGTAATTCCCGGTTTCTCATCAATACATGTATTTTTTTTAATGTGTCACAACATTTTATTTTCTATTATAATTACTCCTCTAAATGCAAGACGCGGTGCAATAAGTGAACAGTAAACATGTCAACATTTTACTTCCGTCATAACCCTTAATGATCTGTAACTATGATTTACCAAAAAAACATTTGATTAATAATTACCTACAGGGTTGTTTGATTTATGCCGGGCAGAAACTGTTTCTGCCCGGCAGATACGGCAACAATAGGAAATACATGTCATTGATAGGCAAACGTGTTCTTTTTATAGAAAACGTCAGTTTCTTTCTGTACCTGTCTACGTATGATAACCATTTGTCCGCCCTGCTCACAATAAACATCACATGAATAATAAAAGGAAGATCACTGCCACTTAACTTGTGGATTGTTATTATTATAAACTGTTCTGCTACTGCTTGGTGGACAGTTAATTACGTTTTTCACACCTGCTTGGTAGTTTAGGCTCAGTAGTGTGCTGGCAGCTACTAAACCTATAGGGTTGTGTGAAAAGGATAGTTGGCAGACAAACTAACTTCAAAGCACCATTGCATCCATTTACCCGGGCAGCAGTCACACTGTCCCAGTGTCTGCTGCTATGTTTATATAATAATTATATAGGCTTAATGATCCCAATACACCAATCTGTTGGCACAATGTCAGATAATAGAACTAGGTTAAACATCTTAACAATAACTATAATTAGTTCTGTGGGGCTGTTTTTTCCAAAAACTGTTCAGTAACTTTTTCTCTAATTTTTCGTAGACATTTCATGTGGTAGTGCCTACTATTGTTTGATAGACTCCTGTTAAACTGGACAGTTGCCTGTAGGTTTTAAACTATGTCAAACACTGAGTCTACCTTTTGCTCTCAAATAATCTGCCCACTTAGTTTTACACATAAAGACATAATCTGGCATAACTTGATAAGTTTTTGTAGCAGCACATTTGTACTTCCAGTGTATCATTGCAACATAACATACACACTGTGTGCCACATTTGAATGTCATGCATGTAATATTTCCATGCAGTCCATTTGCATATATAATGTAAAACTTCAACAGCCATTTTCTTCATTTTCACTTTTTGACCCCTACCATGTTCAATGCTCCATAACTTCACCAATTTTTATAGCAGTCATAATTTTTGAAACCGTGTAAAGCACCCTACCCAACCTTTACAAGAATGTAAGAAAACAATGTTACAATTTTTCCGACTTATCACTCATTTGGTCAGGGGTCACATATAGACATATTAGTCCAAAGAACTTCAGGGCCTCTTGGCCCATTTATATTAGTGTAGTTGTTTTGTTTTATAGAGTTAGTTGTAGAAATAATAGCACTGTTATTTTGTATACTCTGTTCTCTCGTTACGTAATGTTTCAAATTTAACTACATCACCAAGAGGCAGTAATTAAGCATAATCACTGTGTATGTGTGGATGTATATTAATGTTCCGTTGATGACATTGTTGTATTTGAGTCTGTTGTTGGTGTGATTCAGCACCTGAAGGATCACTCAGGGGAAGGTAACCCGTCAAAGCCACGGTCTATCTTGAAGAAGTCACCCAGTGGCATAGGTGAGTCACCACTCAGTACAGCAGTGTCTTCTCCGGTCTCCAGGTAGCATAGAATCTTTCCTGGCAGAGCAATTGTACATTGCTTTAGGTATAGTATAGACACACTGCTTTAACTTCTGTTAAACCTTAAGTATGTTGTAGCAGCTTTATGTACAGTATAGACTGCTTTAAGTACAGTATAGACTGCTTTAAGTACAGTATAGACTGCTTTAAGTACAGTATAGGCTGCTTTAAGTACAGTATAGACTGCTTTATGTACAATATACACTGCTTTAAGTACAGTATAGACTGCTTTTAAGTACAGTATAGACTGCTTTATGTATAGTATAGACTGCTTTAAGTACAGTATAGACTGCTTTAAGTACAGTATGTACTGCTTTAAGTACAGTATAGACTGCTTTGTGTACAGTATAGACTGCTTTAAGTACAGTATAGACTGCTTTAAGTACAGTATAGACTGCTTTAAGTACAGTATAGGCTGCTTTAAGTACAGTATAGACTGCTTTAAGTACAGTATAGACTGCTTTGTGTACAGTATAGACTGCTTTAAGTACAGTATAGACTGCTTTATGTACAGTATAGACTGCTTTATGTACAGTATAGACTGCTTTAAGTACAGTATAGACTGCTTCAAGTACAGTATAGACTGCTTTAAGTACAGTATAGACTGCTTTAAGTACAGTATAGACTGTTTAAGTACAGTATAGACTGCTTTGTGTACAGTATAGACTACTTTGTGTACAGTATAGACTGCTTTAAGTACAATATAGACTGCTTTATGTACAGTATAGACTGCTTTATGTACAGTATAGACTGCTTTAAGTACAGTATAGACTGCTTTAAAGGAAATAAGTTTAACATTGTATGTAACATTTGACAACATTAAACAAATACAGAAAAATATATTTGTAGTATAAATTCGATTTTAAGCCCATCTGTGAAGCGATTCCAGCGGAAAATAAAATTTTAATGAGCTAGACGATCACGTGGTATCGTGACGTCACTTATGACACACACTCGCATCAGGCCGACCCTTTACATGCATTCAGAGCATGTTTACAAGGATAGCTTTTGGGTCAAAACGAACGTCAGAATGAGTTATTGTGCAATATTCCGACGTAATACAAACACTAGCCATCATAGAGGAACAAACATTTATCTTACGGTTCCACATGAATCGAATTTTATTCAAAACAACGAATGCGAATGGGCCTACAAGTCGACTAGGTTTCGCCGAGCTTGGGCTCGTTTTCAGAATAATTATATCGAATGCAACCAATGGGAGATAATCTACACCAATAAATATACATAGCAAACATCTATTGTATCCAGCTACATAAAGTAACGTGTATAATCTCATAATATCACTAGAATATCGATATATGAAGGAGTTGTACAATTTATCATAACAACTTAAATCAGTCAGAGTTTCCGCTGGTCTCGCTAGCTCAGTGGGTAGGCGCGTTGGTTACTTGTCGTTTATTTTACAATCGGGCGACGCCGGTTCAACCCTGACAGCAAGCACACGTTTGATTTTCTTTACACTTTTTTGTTTATCTTTTCACGAAGTAATATAAACAAAATCATTTTATACTATAATGCACTGTTTGTAAATATTTTTTTAATTTTTGTAGTAATTATTTATTCGCCACAAAAATGAAAATATGGTCATTATATATAATGATGTTTCTAAATTGTATTTATCAAGACAGATCTCAATCTGTTTTCATGTATATAATTACAATGTATTACCGTACAATATATTTACAATTAATAAATTATATATCCATTACATTTGTTTGGATAAATATAATTTAGAAACATCGTTATATAATGACCATATTTTCATTTTTGTGGCGAATAAATAATTACTACAAAAATAAAAATTATTTACAAACAGTGCATTATAGTATAAAATGATTTTGTTTATATTACTTCGTGAAAAGATTAAAAAAAAAAGTGTAAAGAAAATCAAAGGTTTGCATGCTGTCAGGATTAAACCGGCGTCGCCCGATTGTAAAATAAACGACTAGTAACCAATTGAGCTATCGGGACCAGCGGAAATTCTCTGACTGATTTAAGTTGTTATGATAAATTGTACAACTCCTTCATATATCGATATTCTAGTGATATTATGAGATTATACACATTACTTTATGTAGCTGGATACAATATATGTTTGCTATGTATGTTTATTGGTGTAGATTATCTCCCATTGGTTGCATTCGATATAATTATTCTGAAAACGAGCCCAAGCTCGGCGAAACCTAGTCGACTGGTAGGCCCATTCGCATTCGTTGTTTTGAATAAAATTTAATTCATGTGGAACCGTAAGATAACTGCTTGTTCCTCTATGATGACTAGTGTTTGTATTACAACGGAATATCGCACAATAACTAAATTTGAAGCTCGTTTCGACCCAAAAGCTATCCTTGTAAACATGCTCTGAATGCATGGAAAGGGTCGGCTTGATGCGAGTTTGAGTCATAAGTGACGTCACATCTCGGCATCCCGAAAAGCGTGCCAAAAATATGCATATTCGAAAATGTCCGGATGCACAGCATAAAATGTGGAATTTCTAATTCATTGAATTTTTTTTATTTGTTTGGCTTGGTGGACGTGGAAATAGATAGCAGGATGTAATATAACATGAATTCAAGCAATAGATGTTTTTATTCCCTTTAAGTACAGTATAGACTGCTTTAAGTACAGTACTACTTACTTAGCAGGCTGCTAAGTAAGTAGAGAAGGTACTGCTGTGCAGGTAATCACTTGTTCTTCTTGCAGATCTGGAGCATAGAGCAAAGGTTCATTTCACAGCAAAGGTAAGTTTATAACATTTTTAAATACCATTACAAACATGTATTTCTAACTTAATAAATGTAGACTAATTATGCTTATGTAAATACCTAGTGAATTGATTTATTGTTTAGTTATTTTGGTTTGTGTGTTATATGACATGAAAATGTTTCTTCCTATAATCGTGTCGCTGTTTTGAAATACCACAGCAGTTGTTACTAAATATTCCTATATAATGGGGTCAGCAACCTGCGACCCATGGGCCAACTGCAGCCCGCAAAGCCATATCATGCGGCTCACGGACCAAAAGCGAGATTGTACACAATGTGACCCGCAGGATGACAACATGCTTCCATGGTATAAACAACAAAATTAGTTGTTTCATTGATGGGAAAGGCTTATGCTCTTGAAAGCCTTTGCAAATCAAAGTTCTGAAGCTCACAAGAACAAGTCAGCACCTAGAAGTGGGGCACTTAGTGGCACAGCAGCTAAACCAAACGGCACACTAATCAACAACACAGACCATGAATACTGGGTACTACTACTCAGAATTACACTTTAATGATTGATAACAATAAACCAATGTTTAATCTTATAGGCCTATACTGCCAAAATGTGTGAGTTTAACTTAAACGGACAGCATATAATTACATTCGTAACATAATAATTTTTAATGATACCATTTTCCATGAAGATTAGGTGAATGATAATAAATGTTCATAAATAAACATGTTGCCCACAGACCTAGTCCATCTCAATTGTTTGGCCCCATTCAAAGTTTCCTGCCCCCTGATATACGGCGTGTTATAGATGTATAATGTATTCCTTCCAGTTTTCTTAATTTCTTATTCCTTGTTTCAGACTCCAATCAAAGAAGGTGATATCACCCCAGAAATGGTATGTTCAGTAATAGTTACCATTTGAATCAAATGTAAATTGTCCACTCTTAGCGATACTGTTCATAGTAGGGGGGACAGTAATGATACTGGTCATAGTAGGGGGGACAGCGATACTTGTCATAGTTCTATGTTTGGACAATTGTGTTCACTCCACATTGCTCCAGTTCACTCTGGTGTATCAATGAGTACCTGGCTGTAGACAGTGGTGGATATATGCGTACAAAATAATCTTCATGCAGTAATTGAGCATGGCTGAATACTTCCCAGAGAAGTTGAGATGATGTTTAAATTGTGTCACCACCCAGCAGTTGTATCGCTGTAGGTAGACTATCCTTATTTGTGTCTTCCAGCTTACTACGTTCTTCCAAGTTCATTGCTAGTAGGGATACTTCAAACTAACATCAGCCACAGTATATTTTAAGTAACAATTTCCCTATCAAGAAGGCAATTTTTGTTTGAACATATTTTATGAAGATCTACTTCTATTTAGACACACACACTTTTTGTTTGTATTACTGAGCATAATGTTTGGTAACTTGGCAAATAGAATAACACTTTCAGTTTCTGTTTGTAGGAGAGTGCATGGATTCAGTACCAGCTGAAGCAACCAGTGCAGTTTGAGAAGTGTAACATTGATCCAGCGCCATTCCAGCTGGTCGAACGCACATCCCTCTATAAGGTACACATGGCTCATTCACATGCTATATACAACACATCCCTCTATAAAGTACACATGGCTCATTCACATGCTATATACAACACATCCCTCTATAAGGTACACATGGCTCATTCACATGCTATATACAACACATCCCTCTATAAGGTACACATGGCTCATTCACATGCTATATACAACACATCCCTCTATAAAGTACACATGGCTCATTCACATGCTATATACAACACATCCCTCTATAAGGTACACATGGCTCATTCACATGCTATATACAACACATCCCTCTATAAGGTACACATGGCTCATTCACATGCTATATACAACACATCCCTCTATAAAGTACACATGGCTCATTCACATGCTATATACAACACATCCCTCTATAAGGTACACATGGCTCATTCACATGCTATATACAACACATCCCTATATAAGGTACACATGACTCATTCACATGCTATATACAACACATCCCTCTATAAGGTACACATGGCTCATTCACATGCTATATACAACACATCCCTCTATAAGGTACACATGGCTCATTCACATGCTATATACAACACATCCCTCTATAAAGTACACATGGCTCATTCACATGCTATATACAACACATCCCTCTATAAGGTACACATGGCTCATTCACATGCTATATACAACACATCCCTCTATAAAGTACACATGGCTCATTCACATGCTATATACAACACATCCCTCTATAAGGTACACACAAGTGCAGTGACATCTAGTTGACACGTGTGATGACATGTTTGCCAGGTCCACTCGCTGTTCTCCCTGCTCAGTCTGCACCATGCGTATGTCACCAACATGGGTCGTCTCGTGGGCATCATCTCACTCAAGGAGGTCAGTCTCTCTTAATGCCTTCTACAGTCAGCAGCACTGTGTGCATGTCTCCATCAATTTGTGTAATAGAAGCTACCTGAAATAGCATCTAAGAGTAATGAAGTTAGCACAAGTATTTACGTATGCTACTCTTAGATGCAGTGTGCTTATCTTTCAATGTTGTGTGTGTGCTTGTGTGCGTGCATGGACGTATGCGCGTGTATGGTGCGCGTGTGTGGTTTGTGTGATATGCGTGGGGTGTGTGGGGTGTGTGGGGTGTGTGGGGTGTGTGGTGTTTGTGGCGTGTGTGGCGTGTGTGGCGTGTGTGGCATGTGGCGTGTGGCGTGTGGCGTGTGGGGTGTGTGTGTGGCATGTGGGGCGTGTGTGGTGTGTGGTGCGTGTGGTGTGGTGCGTGTGGTGCGTGTGGTGCGTGTGGTGCGTGTGGTGCATGTGGTGTGGGGTGTGTGTGTGGGGGGGTATGTGTGTGCATTTGTGGGTGTGTGCATGTGTGTGGGAAGTGTGTACGTGGTGTGTTTGTGTGTGTGTGTGCTTATGTGCCTGTGTGTGTTGTGTGTGGTGTGTGTGGCGTGTGTGGCGTGTGGCGTGTGGGGTGTGTGGGGTGTGTGGGGTGTGTGTGTGCTTATGTGCCTGTGTGTGTTGTGTGTGGTGTTTGTGGTGTGTGTGGCGTGTGGTGTGTGGGGTGTGTGGGGTGTGTGTGTGCTTATGTGCCTGTGTGTGTTGTGTGTGGTGTTTGTGGTGTGTGTGGCGTGTGTGGCATGTGGCGTGTGGTGTGTGGGGTGTGTGGGGTGTGTGTGTGGGAGGTGGTATGTGTGTGCATTTGTGGGTGTGTGCATGTGTGTGGGAAGTGTGTATGTGGTGTGTTTGTGTGTGTGTGTGTGCTTATGTGCCTGTGTGTGGTGTGTGTGTTGTGTGTGGTGTTTGTGGTGTGTGTGGCGTGTGTGGCATGTGGCGTGTGGGGTGTGTGTGGCATGTGGGGCGTGTGTGGTGTGTGGTGTATGTGGTGTGGTGCGTGTGGTGCGTGTGGTGCGTGTGGTGCGTGTGGTGCGTGTGGTGCGTGTGGTGCGTGTGGTGTGGGGTGTGTGTGTGGGGGGGTGTGTGTGTGGGGGGGTGGTGATATGTGTGTGTGCATTTGTGGGTGTGTGCATGTGTGTGGGAAGTGTGTATGTGGTGTGTATGTGTGTCTGTGTGCGTGCGTGTGTGTGTGTTGTAATGCTGTACGTTCCTCTGCCCTGTCCGCTGTAGGTGCGAGCTGCTATCCAGGGAGAAGTGAGTGCGGTGCGTGTGTTCAGCACTAAGAAGATCACTCGGGAGAACATAGAGACTGAGCAGCGCAAGATCGACAGGGAGAGCACAGGAGACACCACCTCTGAGGCAGCAAGACATGACGCAAACAACACGTCAGATGCATAGGAGACACCACCTCTGAGGCAGCAAGACATGACGCAAACAACACGTCAGATGCATAGGAGACACCACCTCTGAGGCAGCAAGACATGACGCAAACAACACGTCAGATGCATAGGAGACACCACCTCTGAGGCAGCAAGACATGACGCAAACAACACGTCAGATGCATAGGAGACACCACCTCTGAGGCAGCAAGACATGACGCAAACAACACGTCAGATGCATAGGAGACACCACCTCTGAGGCAGCAAGACATGACGCAAACAACACGTCAGATGCATAGGAGACACCACCTCTGAGGCAGCAAGACATGACGCAAACAACACGTCAGATGCATAGGAGACACCACCTCTGAGGCAGCAAGACATGACGCAAACAACACGTCAGATGCATAGGAGACACCACCTCTGAGGCAGCAAGACATGATGCAAACAACACGTCAGATGCATAGGAGACACCACCTCTGAGGCAGCAAGACATGACGCAAACAACACGTCAGATGCATAGGAGACACCACCTCTGAGGCAGCAAGACATGACGCAAACAACACGTCAGATGCATAGGAGACACCACCTCTGAGGCAGCAAGACATGACGCAAACAACACGTCAGATGCATAGGAATCACCACCTCTGATGCAGCAAGACATGACGCAAACAACACGTCAGATGCATAGGAGACACCAGCTCTGATGCAGCAAGGCATGACGCAAACAACACGTCAGATGCATAGGAGACACCATCTCTGATGCAGCAAGACATGACGCAAACAACACGTCAGATGCATAGGAGACACCATCTCTGATGCAGCAAGACATGACGCAAACAACACATCAGATGCATAGGAGACACCATCTCTGATGCAGCAAGACATGATGCAAACAACACGTCAGATGCATAGGAGACACCATCTCTGAAGCAGCAAGACATGACGCAAACAACATATCAGATGCATAGGAGACACCATCTCTGATGCAGCAAGACATGACGCAAACAACACGTCAGATGCATAGGAGACACCATCTCTGAAGCAGCAAGACATGACGCAAACAACACGTCAGATGCATAGGAGACACCATCTCTGAGGCAGCAAGACAAGACGCAAACAACATGTCAGATGCATAGGAGACACCATCTCTGATGCAGCGACACACGATGTAAACAGCACATCTGGGGCCGGTTTCATGAAGCGTACTTGAAGTTACGCAATTACTTAGCATCACGTGTTTGCGTAAACTCCTATGTTCGCTTATATTGAAAAAATCATGTCATTTACTAAGACAATCATCTTAGCGTTAAGAACGTTCTTAGCCGCTTCATGAAACTGGCCCCAGATGTATAGGTGACACTACCCCAATGCAGCAACATGTGACGTGTAGGCCACTCGAAGAATATCGGTCTGTCTGGGTGATGTCTGTGTTTGGTGGATGTTGATTGTATGTGATGCCGACTCTGTGACTGTTGATCAAGTGGTCACAAGGAGCTGAACCTGATGCAAAGACCAGTCTTACTCCTTGTAGCCGTGTATATATGTAAAGTAGTGGTGCATTGTCCATGTGACAGCAACTAGCAACTCACTCCCGGTGCTGACTAATGCTTCTCAATCTTAGACTAGAAACTCAAATGTGCTGTTGTTACATTGATGTAGCTG
The DNA here is from genome assembly GCA_963995525.1 of Escarpia spicata. Classification (NCBI taxonomy): domain Eukaryota; kingdom Metazoa; phylum Annelida; class Polychaeta; order Sabellida; family Siboglinidae; genus Escarpia; species Escarpia spicata. The sequence goes on along the minus strand of OZ023214.1, from coordinate 52,187,616 downwards.
CACTGAATTCACTGATGTTACCAATAACATGTTGAAGGCTCACAATGCTCAGGATTATACATACAAGAAAGATGATGTAAAACCTTCCATTGTGCAGTAATATGCCTTTCACTGTGCAGTACAGAGATTTATTTTCCTCTGTGCAGTAAGGCCTTCCTTTGTACAGTAGAGAGGCATTCTATTGTGCAGTAGAGAGGCCTTCTCTTGTACAATTCAGAAGCCTTACCGTGTATAATACAGATGCCTTTCTGCAGCAAATTTATTTTCTGTTGTGCGGTTCCGAGGCCTGTAATAATATAGTATAGTACAGTACAGTACAGTACAGTACAGTACAGTACAGTACAGTACAGTACAGTACAGTACAGTACAGTACAGTACAGTACAGTACAGTACAGTGTTTGAGGCCTGTTCTGTGATGTAGTAGAGGCCTCTATGGTGTAGTAGAGACTGGCTCTACCACACCACTATAATCACAATATGCCTTAAACTGTCAATTTTCTACATTTACATTTATTGAACAGGACATGTGGATGGGAATGTTGTGAACAGGACTTGTGGATGGGAATGTTGTGAACAGGACTTGTGGATGGGAATGTTGTGAACAGGACTTGTGGATGGGAATGTTGTGAACAGGACTTGTGGATGGGAATGTTGTGAACAGGACATGTGGATGGGAATGTTGTGAACAGGACATGTGGATGGGAATGTTGTGAACAGGACATGTGGATGGGAATGTTGTGAAGATAGTTTGAGCATCAGAGTTGCCAGCATGTGCGACATGAAATGTTCTCGTGCGTAAACAGCACTGCATATATACGTTCTTGCCTTAAATCATCACATCCAAGTCACGAGTTACCTCCTTTATTTACACATTCCAACTTCACAAATGTCCACATGTATATTTTGGATTGTTGACGACAGGTTTGTTTTGTTTACCTTGTAACCCAAGACTGTTCATACGGCAGCTGCCATGTGTGATCAAGTTGCAGCATTTTTGTAGCATTTCTAGCAATATCCTGCCACTTTTTTAAGCAACAGAAAAGCTTGACTATGCATGTTTGAATAATAACTGTAATATGATTCAACAATGTAATCTGACTTTACAGCCAAGAAGCATACTGGGTGCCTTCGTTAGTTTGTAGTGTGTGGATTTTTGTTGTTGTTCTCTTTTGAAGACTGGGTTGTCTTGCAACAACAGGTGAGGAGATGGGATAGGAAATATATAAAGAAGTGTTTTCTTTAAAAACATTGTACATAGATATATGTAAATGTAACATTGTCTCTGAACATTCCAAGTGAAGAAATTATATTTATAACAGCTTTACATAATTATGCATGCACTGTAATGCAATCTGCAGTACATTGTATTTAATGGAAATAAAACATTTTATGACAATTACATGTTTTGAACAAAAGCACAGTATTAACAGAATACTTCTATCATGCTGTTGGAACTAATTATTGCTCAGTAATTTGCATATAATTCTTGAATGAATGCATATATATATATATATGCATATATTGTTACATTTGTATAGGTCATGTATATAAAAGGTTACATTTATTGTATATAAAATGTTACATTTATATGGTTCATGTACCAAAAAAATTATTTCAATATTGATCGACACTGCTGCCGCATATATATATGAATTGACTATTTGATTTCTAATGTACTGTGGATGTCAACACTTGTGCCATAAGTATTGTTACTTGTTGACGGTGTGTCTTAATGGAAATGTGCAAGGGATGTCAAGCTTTGCTGCTTAATCAGTTCTAACTTGGGGCATTCCAGCAAATTAATTAATCATTTGCAGGGTACTGTCTGTAGCTACGTGTAAATTATGTTTATTTATATTGTATATTTTATTGTGTATGTTAATCATATGCATTTATGCATTTTGAAGTAATTGTACTTATACATAAGAACATGAAGTTTTGTAAATTCCCTGACTGTTCCCAAAATGGAGGTAAATAGGTTTATCAGAAGAAGCATATCATATACACAAAGAGCAATACTTATCATCTTAGAATGCCAAAGCTTATTAACTGGTGATTATCTTGATTGTACAGTACAGGCTTGGGGAAATGTATTATAAACACACATATATTTTATTATTACATTGTATATACATATCATGCATTAAACATAGAGTAATCAAGAGTTGTTGTTCTTTTGACATTCTGCTCAACATTTGCATACAAATCACTTATAATATTATGACTTTTATTATACATTATTTTCCCATGAAAAATTAATAGACAATGAAACAATTTTGCCTTTTGCTGTTAGAAGATTGACAGAGAAGGAAAGCAAGAGGGCATTAAGAGTATATGTTTGCCCCACTGACCCCCAGAAGCATTGACAGTGTTTGCCCCACTGACTCCTAGAAGCATTGACAGTGTTTGCCCCACTGACCCCTAGAAGCATTGACAGTATTTGCCCCACTCCTAGCGGATGCAAAGCATTGTGTAAGTTTAACAATTAGACGGAGAGAATCAGCGGAGACAAGTTGCCAGCAAGACCAGTTGCCAGCTTCTTGACAGTTCAGTAGATACAGCAGTTACGTTTTAAACAATAAACAATCTGGCATACACACCCCACACCCTTCAGTAACATTCTTTGCTACACAAGATACACATTAATCACCCCTGTTATCCCCAGGCTGTTGCTACACATGAACCCTCACATGCTCTTGCCAATGGCCATTTTACGATTCATAACCTCCACATCGCTGGCTGGGGTGTAGGGTTGAAGAACGTCCTACTTAGTGTCTGGGGGAAAGGTCTTGTATGGGTTGAGGATGCCGTGAGTGTCTTCACGGGGTACATCAAGTGTCTACTTCCTACTCAGTGTCTGGAGGCAAGGTCTTGTATGGATTGAGGATGCCGTGAGTGTCTTCACGGGGTACACCAAGTGTCTACTTCCTACTCAGTGTCTGGGGACAAGGTCTTGTATGGATTGAGGATGCCGTGAGTGTCTTCACGGGGTACATCAAGTGTCTACTTCCTACTCAGTGTCTGGAGGCAAGGTCTTGTATGGATTGAGGATGCCGTGAGTGTCTTCACGGGGTACATCAAGTGTCTACTTCCTACTCAGTGTCTGGGGACAAGGTCTTGTATTGATTGAGGATGCCGTGAGTATCTTCATGGGGTACATCAAGTGTCTACTTCCTACTCAGTGTCTGGAGGCAAGGTCTTGTATGGATTGAGGATACCGTGAGTATCTTCATGGGGTACATCAAGTGTCTACTTCCTACTCGGTGTCTGGGGGAAAGGTCTTGTATGGATTGAGGATACCGTGAGTATCTTCATGGGGTACATCAAGTGTCTACTTCCTATTCAGTGTCTGGAGGCAAGGTCTTGTATGGATTGAGGATACCATGAGTATCTTCATGGGGTACATCAAGTGTCTACTTCCTACTCGGTGTCTGGGGGAAAGGTCTTGTATGGATTGAGGATACCGTGAGTATCTTCATGGGGTACATCAAGTGTCTACTTCCTATTCAGTGTCTGGGGGCAAGGTCTTGTATTGATTGAGGATGCCGTGAGTGTCTTCATGGGGTACATCAAGTGTCTACTTCCTACTCAGTGTCTGGGGACAAGGTCTTGTATGGATTGAGGATACCGTGAGTATCTTCATGGGGTACATCAAGTGTCTACTTCCTACTCAGTGTCTGGAGGCAAGGTCTTGTATGGATTGAGGATACCGTGAGTATCTTCATAGGGTACATCAAGTGTCTACTTCCTACTCGGTGTCTGGGGGAAAGGTCTTGTATGGATTGAGGATACCGTGAGTATCTTCATGGGGTACATCAAGTGTCTACTTCCTATTCAGTGTCTGGGGGAAAGGTCTTGTATGGATTGAGGATACCGTGAGTGTCTTCATGGGGTACATCAAGTGTCTACTTCCTGCTCAGTGTCTGGAGGCAAGGTCTTGTATGGGTTGAGGATACCATGAGTGTCTTCATGGGGTACATCAAGTGTCTACTTCCTACTCAGTGTCTGGGGGCAAGATCTTGTATGGGTTGAGGATACTGTGAGTGTCTTCATGGGGTACATCAAGTGTCTCCTTCCTACTCAGTGTCTGGAGGCAAGGTCTTGTATGGGTTGAGGATACCATGTGGATCCATGAGGTTCTTCATGGAGCGCATGAGTCGTATGGCTGCGTCAGACTTACTGTAGTGTAGATACTTGTTCTTCATGAGGCCCATGCCGTGCTCAGCACTGATACTGCCTGAGCACTGAGAGGTGTACTTGTAGAGGAACGGCTCAATGAGCTGGGCCACTTCCTCGCTGTACTGTGGGGTCGTTATGTTCAGGTGAAGGTTCCCTGCAATGCACAGCATGTCACTCAAGTAGGCTATTTATTACATTTCCATATATAATTTTGTAATAATTTATTGCACATTTAAGAACATCCTGCTTTCCTTCAGGTAGGGTGCCATTGCGTTTTTATTAAGATCAAAAAATGTATTTAATTCTGAATCAAATATATACCCTTGGGTGTAAAAATGTAACAAAACAATTAGTTTTGGCATAGTAAAAAAGGTAAGTTCTTATACCGGGCAATATCCAGTCCTCAGGACTGCTCAAAGTGCTTTACACTTTACTCCCTGGCAGACCTGCTCATTTGAACACCATCTCAACTTCTCTGGGAAGCATCCAGCTACGGTGCAATTAATGCACGAAGACTTTGTACACAAATATCCACCACTGCTTAAAGCCAGGTACTCATTCATACAGCAAATAAACAGAAGCAACATAAAGTGAACAAACTTGCCCAAGGTTTGACACAGCAGCATAGGATTTGAACCTGTGTTCTCTTGATTGAGAGCCACTGTGCTATAAACTTTGACAATAGAGAAAGGGGCTTTCCCCTTTGATCTCCGTGGCTATCTACTAGACTCACCGTCACCAACGTGGCCGTATGCGACGACCCTCGTGACGCGATCCTGCAGTCTGTCACGCATCACTTGCACAACGTCGTAGTAATGAGAGAGAGGCAGGGAGATGTCGTACTTGTAGTTGTAGCCGTCCATCAGTAGACTTTCTGTGATACGTTCTCGCAGCTGCCACAACTCCTGCACAACACGGCCGGGTCAACAATGAGAGACTGTTAATGCCTGAAGAGTCAGGGTAGGTCAGTTATATAATAATAGTAATATTTAAAACATACTTGTTGTAGATAAGTCTATAGGAAAATGCTAAGCATAAATATATATTTTGTTACATTTTATATACAATATAATGCACTTTAAACAATTCGAACCTCCAGGGACCCATGGCAGTACTTCAACTTATTAGTTATAGAATGTTTGACAGCACTATATTTTATGCAAACAATTACTACTACAATAGTGGTCAAGACCAATGACATAACGTTATAAACAACATACAATGTCTACACTCAAAACAAGTTCTACAACACATTTAAAACAAGAAAGAGAGGGAGAGAGAGACAACAGTAGAACTCTGACCTGCATCTTTGATATGCCTGTAGCCAGTGTGCCGTCTAGGACCAGCGACTTGTCCATGACAACCTGAAGGAAGGAGTTGAGTTTCTCCTCGTCGTGATGGCTGTTTGAGCCTGAGACCTCCACCAGTACGTAGAAGGGACATTCGTGGAGAGGGTTTATCAGACCCAGGTTCTCCACATTACATGTCATTGACTGCGCGTCAAGGAACTCGTAGGCTGACAGTGTCTCTGACAACATGAGCTTGGCCTGCCACAGGATGCGGCGCACCATATCAAAGCTCTCACAACCTGACAACAGCAGAATGGAGGTTATTTCTGACATGCACTTGAAAACAGACTGTCTTTATTAGCTATTGGCACTGTGAAAGTTAGAAAACAATCAAGTATATAGTAAAACCAACCAGTCCTAATTGCTATGTCTATTATTGATCCTTATTGTAAACCAGTGTTTAGTTTTATTATCACAGAACATGCTTATGATACTGCTAACAAACATTTTGGGAGTGACTTTGTTGTACTCTGATATATAAAATAGCAACTGTTCTTTGGCTATATGCTGCTCTTATTTTTGAAATGTGGCAAAACTGAACTACAGGCTATATCACATAAAACTGTTCCTTTTTTCAGTGAGATAGTTTCTTTGCAAAGGTTGCAAAATGATGGTATTATTTTTGGGATTGGATGACTCCATGTTCATGAATGTTAGTTAATGGAATCATGATAAACACCTGTACTTTCAATGATATTGGTCAAATCAAATGTCATTCATAATTCATATTAACATATACAGGAAACAACATTTACAGAAAACATGGCGGTCAAAAGGGCCGGCACTTCTTGAGCACTGTCAGTCTGGTGGAAGTTGTTGGTATCCAGTCTCTGGACATGCGGTCATTTTGAATGCTGCTGAACACGCTTACTGCTACAATGATGCGTGATGACAACTTACCAAGGAATGCCACCTGCGTGCTGTTGGGCCTGACTGGACACAGGATGGACACAGCAGTGACCACACCAAGAGTGCCCTCAGACCCAATGAACAGTTGCTTCATGTCATAACCAGTGTTGTCCTTCCTCATGGTAGACAGACAGTCCACAATGTCACCATTGGCTAGGACCTGCAACACCATGCATGTCATCAACTTCCTTCTGCTATGGGCATAGCGCTTTGTATCATGCAAATGCTAACACAGTCAATACTGATACAGTCATACGCGAAGCTCATATGTTCAGGCGCCTCGGATATATTCTAAAGAAAATTTGTGTTACTTATTTTTAAAATGTTGACGTGGCCCCTTACCTGACCAGCCAATGGGTACTGGTAGCCATTTTGGATCTTCCAAAATCGCATGTCTTTACCATGTATTGGTGGTTTGAACCTATATGAAACGCCACATACGAACATTGCAAACTTAGAGATGACCCCTCAATGTGTTCCCACTATGAAGGCAATGACAGAAAAGTGAAATACGACCGTACCGCCTCCAGACCCAGTACAGAGCCATGTAGGGAACCGTATCGCAGTAGACGCAGACCTCCTGCATTTGTCGATACATTTCCTCCAATCCTACAGCTGCCCTTCGAGCCAAGGTCAATGGGCATCATGAGGTGAAGCTCGCCAAGATGGTCGTCAAGGTTGGCGAGAACACAGCCAGCCTGACACACCAAGATGCCTGCACAGAGAGCAAAGGACACGTCAGGAACTAGTTTGTTCTGCACAAAATATATCAATTTCAGACCTCTTGATTAGAAATTGTTTTAAAGATCACCGAACACCAACAGTAAAAAAACTCCTTTGGACTAATACATCTATATGTGACCCCTGACCAAATGAGGCTGTTGAAGTTTTATGTTATATATGCAAATGGATTGCATGGAAATATTACATGCACAACATTCAAATGTGGCACACAGTATGTAATATGTATGTTATGTTGCAATGATACACTGGAAGTACAAATGTGCTGCTCCAAAGACTTATCAAGTTATGCCAGATTATGTCTTCATGTGTAAAACTAAGGACAGATTATTTGAGAGCAAAGGGTAGACTCACTGTTTGACACAGTTTAAAACATACAGGCAACTGTCCAGTTTAACAGGGGTCTAGTGGCTTAATGTTGTCTGTTGACACAAGCTACTGCCAGTGACCAATTACACATTAGTCACAGTTTCCATCAAACAATAGCAGGCAGAGAATCTTAGGTCCACAGCTGGGTGTAATACACAACCAGAGCCACCACTGATTCATGGTCAAGTAGATTAGCTCAATGCACCAACTAAGACAATACACAACACTGAGTGACAGTGTCCAGATTGAGGCCTAAGCAGTGTCCTCATTGCTGAATAGATCAATTAAACCTGCCAAGTGGGTGACATTCTGCACAAGTATTCATTAATCCTTAGTAATTGTTCAGAACACCATACTGACCACCACTAAACAAAGCGAATGTAATAGGTGAAGAACAGGCAGTGTTCAAACAGGGGTATTGGTTGAATTGTATTTGTCTCGATGCAAAAGGCTTTATTGTGCCTTCATTGATTATAAGAAAGCATTTGATTTAGTAGACCGGTCCTCCCTGTGGTCTAAGATAATTTAATGCAGTATTAATGGTATTGTGTTGAAAGTTGTATACAACATATACAAAAATGCTAAATCATGTATAAATCAGGGCCAGGCTGTGTCAGCCTTCTTCTCGTGTGATGTATAGGTATGGCAAGGAGAAAACTTGTGTCCTTTGTTATTTGCTATTTACCTGAATCATTTTGAACACTGTTAGTCACAATTATAACGGACTTGACATGGCAGCTGGTGAAATTTACAACAACCTTAGGGATGATGATGTAGAAAATGTATGTTCTACTATATGCTGATGACACTAGAATGATTCAATCAAATACAGATTTCTTGCTTGTGTATAGTGGAACTATGTCATTTTGACATTTGGTTGTTTCAGGTGTCAACTATATTGTGAATCTGTAATTATTAGTCTACATTGATACAATTGATTTACACAGTACCATGTCTACACAAGGCATGGCAAGCATAAACAGAACAGTAGAATGCATTTGATATCAATAAAGTGTAGGATATTTCACTCAATAGTTGTCCAGAATATTAATTTTCTATGTTTGTCACCTACAGGTGACAGAATAAAAAATTTCTATGTTTGTCACCTACAGGTTTCTACAGACAATACATCTTTAACCAATAGACACCAAAGTCACACCATTTTATAATAATTAAATAACATAAAAATAAAGACAACTTGCAATTATAGAAAATCAATAGTTTTGAAGATACAGTTTAAAAGTTTTAGGTAACTGTTCAGTCTAACAGGGGTCAAGTGTGTCTACTCTGCCTGGACCCTGTGACCAATTAAAGATTAGTCAAGGTCTCAGTGGAAGCACTAGGCTGCAGAGTTTAGTCAAGCTGCTGGCTTTCTGGCACATTAAACAAAATCTACTGTTGGGGTGGTCTCAAGGGCCCTTCTCAAAACCACATCACTAAATAATGTAAAACTTTGGCACTTTGGGGGCCCCTTATGTGCCCTTAGAATTATTTAATCAAATACAGATTTCTTGTATATAGTGGCAGCACCCTAAGATACATCTATGCAAAATTAGAAAAAAAGTTGCTGAACAGTTTTTGAAAAAATAGGCAAAATGTTACATTTTTTCCAGTTTTGGGGTCCTTGGAGGCCCTAGGGAGCCCTTAAAATGATTAAATCAAATACAGATTTCTCGTGCATAGTGGCAGTGCCCTAAGATGTCTGTGCAAAATTAGAGAAAAAGTTGCTGAACGGTTTCTGAGATACGGCAGCTAACGGTGGATGGCGGATGCAGAGTGATGGCAATAGTCCCTTGGACCTTCGGCCAAAGGACTAAAAATGGGCCAAGAGGTCCTAAAGTCCTTTGGACTAATACATCTATATGTGACCCCTGACCAAATGAGTGATAAGTCGGAAATATTGTAACATTGTTTTCTTACATTCTAGTAAAGGTTGGGTAGGGTGCTTTACACGGTTTCAAAAATTGTGACTGCTACAAAAATTGACGAAGTTATGGAGCACTGAACATGGTAGGGGTCAAAAAGTGAAAATGAATAAAATGGCTATTGAAGTTTTACATTATATATGCAAATGGACTGCATGGAAATATTACATGCATGACATTCAAAGGTGGCACACATTGTGTATGTTATGTTGCAATGATACACTGGAAGTACAAATGTGCTGCTACAAAAACGTATCAAATAATGCTAGATTATGTCTTCATGTGTAAAACTAAGAGGGCAGATTATTTGAGAGCAAAAGGTAGACTCACTGTTTGACACAGTTTAAAACCTACAGGCAACTGTCCAGTTTAACAGGAGTCTATCAAACAATAGCAGGCACTACCACATGAAATGTCTATGAAAAATTAGAGAAAAAGTTACTGAACAGTTTTTGAAAAAAAATAGCCCCACAGATATAAATTATAGTTATTGTTAAGATGTTTAACCTAGTTCTATTATCTGACATTGTGCCAACATATTGGTGTATTGGGATCATTAAGCCTATATAATGATTATATAAACATAGCAGCAGACACTGGGACAGTGTGCCTGCTGCCTGGCTAAATGGATGCAATGGTGCTTTGAAGTTAGTTCTTCTGCCAACTATCCTTTTCACACAAGCCTATAGGTTTAGTACCTGCCAGCACACTACTGAACCTAAACTACCATGCAGGTGTGAAAAACGTGCTGATGTATTTGAACTTGACCCACTAATTAACTGTCCACCAAGCAGTAGCAGAGCAGTTTATAATAATAATAATCCACAAGTTAAGTGGCAGTGATCTTCCTTTTATTATTCATGTGATGTTTATTGTGAGCAGGGCAGACAAATGGTTATCATATGTAGACAGGTACAGAAAGAAATTAATGTTTTCTACAAAAAGAACTTGTTTGCCTATCAATGGCATGTATCTCCTATTGTTGCCGTTTCTGCTGGGCAGAAACAGTTTCTGCCCGGCATAAATCAAACAACCCTGTAGGTAATTATTAATCAAATGTTTTTTTGGTGAATCATAGTTACAGATCATTAAGGGTTATGTTGGAAGTAAAATGTTGACATGTTTACTGTTCACTTATTGCACCAAGTCTTGCATTTAGAGGAATAATTATAATAGAAAATAAAATGTTGTGGCACATATTTTTAAATACACGCATTGATGAAAAACCGGGTATTACTTTTCTGTAGCCTAAGAATAACAAATTTCAATTAACTTTCTGCTTATATAAAACAACTGCATAAAAATAGATATCCATACAAGACACAGATTCTGCATGTGACAGATGTTTTGGGAAGGGGAATATTGTTCTGTTTCTGGTACAATACACAAAATCTACTGTTAGGGGATAGTCTCAAGGGCGCTTCTCGAAACCACATCACTAGATAGTGTAAACATTTTGCATTTTGGGGGGCTGTGTCAGCCTTCTTCTCAAGTGGTGTAGAGTTACCACAAGGAGAAAACTTGTCTCCTTTGTTATTTGCTATTTACCTGAATGATTTTGAACACTGCTAGTCATAATTATAAGGGACTTGACATGGAAGCTGAAATTTACAACCTTAGTGATGATGATGTAGACATTTTCTTGCAACTGTATGTTCTACTATATGCTGATGATACTAGAATGATTCAACCAAATACAATGTGGTTGTTTCAGGGTGACTCCTTAGAATGTAGGCACAACTGTCCAGGGGTCTAGAGGGTGCTGTGTCTGTTGACCCAAGCCTCTGCCAGTGACCAATTACAGATTAGTCACACTTTCCACCAGCAGCCACAGTGACCCAAGCCTCTGCCAGTGACCAATTACAGATTAGTCACACTTTCCACCAGCAGCCAGTGACCCAAGCCTCTGCCAGTGACCAATTACAGATTAGTCACACTTTCCACCAGCAGCCACAGTGACCCAAGCCTCTGCCAGTGACCAATTACAGATTAGTCACACTTTCCACCAGCAGCCACAGTGACCCAAGCCTCTGCCAGTGACCAATTACAGATTAGTCACACTTTCCACCAGCAGCCACAGTGACCCAAGCCTCTGCCAGTGACCAATTACAGATTAGTCACACTTTCCACCAGCAGCCACAGTGAGGTGTGACAGATGTTGTGGGAAAAGGGATTAGTTGAACAAAAGGACTGGAAGCCTGCTAGATCATCTGCTGTGGTAGACCATTTAGTTAGCAAATTTAGCATTTTAGGGGACCTTTGATGCCCTTAGAATGATTCAATCAAATACAGATTTCTTGTGTACAGTGGCACTACCACATGAGATGTCTATGCAAAATTAGAGAAAAAGTTGCTGCATGGTTTCTGATATATGGCAGCTAATGGCAGGCGGCAGACAGAGGACGCAGAGTGGTGGCATAAGTTTGTTGGACCATCGACCCAAAGGACTAAAAACTGGTGCTGTTCTTTTCATGGTATTGTAAAGCATCTTCAAACAGATTTTGTTTTTAAAAGTATGTGTCAACACTGATAGACATACCAGCTGTGACGTCGACACTGATGATGTCAGTCATGAGTTCTGTGGACAGAACAATCTCATCGAAGGCCGGGATGCTGCCTGCCACTAGCCCTGTGTTACCCCCTTGGGGTACAATGGCGAGACGGCGTGTGTTGCAGTATTTGAGTACAGCAGAGACCTCCTTTGTTGAATGTGGTCGCAGGACAAGTTGGCTACTTCCTGGAAACAAACACCAGATTCTAGTCACTCAACTACCTCTGACCAATGCTGTTAGTGTTAGGACCCTTTCAAATTCTTTGTGTGGATTTATGGTGGGCTAAATGAGTTGCGTGTAATATTCTTGTGGTTGAAACTTTCAGTTTTAACTATTAACCTTCATAAAAAGACCCCTCCACCATTATCAAGGTGACTACATTACGTGCCACAAAAAGGGTTGTTGACAATTGTTGACATTTATTTATTAGTACAGACTGTATGCAAGGGGGGGAGGGTGAAGGTCTGCACATATACTAATTATAAAATGTTGGTTGCATATGAATTGCATAACTGTACTCCAATATCTTTATTGAGAATCAGACACTCTAACCAAGATACCATTGTACTCCAATATCTTTATTGAGGGTCAGACACTCTAACCAAGATACCACTGTACTCCAATATCTTTATTGAGAGTCAGACACTTTAACCAAGATACCACTGTACTCCAATATCTTTATTGAGAGTCAGACACTAACCACTATACTACTGTATTCCAATATCTTTATTGAGAGTCAGACACTAACCACTATACTACTGTATTCCAATATCTTTATTGAGAGTCAGACACTCTAACCAATACTGTACTCCAATATCTTTATTCAGAGTCAGACACTAACCAGGATACCACTGTACTCCAATATCTTTATTCAGAGTCAGACACTAACCAGGATACCACTGTACTCCAATATCTTTATTGAGAGTCAGACACTAACCAAGATACCACTGTACTCCAATATCTTTATTGAGAGTTAGACACTCTAACCAAGATACCACTGTACTCCAATATATTTACTGAGGGTCAGACACTAACCAAGATACCACTGTACTCCAATATCTTTAATGAGAGTCAGACACTAACCAAGATACCACTGTACTCCAATATCTTTATTGACCAAGATACCACTGTACTCCAATATCTTTATTGAGAGTCAGACACTAACCAGGATACCACTGTACTCCAATATCTTTATTGAGAGTCAGACACTAACCAGGATACCACTGTACTCCAATATCTTTATTGAGAGTCAGACACTAACCAAGATACCACTGTACTCCAATATCTTTATTGAGAGTTAGACACTCTAACCAAGATACCACTGTACTCCAATATATTTACTGAGGGTCAGACACTAACCAAGATACCACTGTACTCCAATATATTTAATGAGAGTCAGACACTAACCAAGATACCACTGTACTCCAATATCTTTATTGACCAAGATACCACTGTACTCCAATATCTTTATTGAGAGTCAGACACTAACCAAGATACCACTGTACTCCAATATCTTCATTGAGAGTCAGACACTAACCAAGATACCACTGTACTCCAATATCTTTATTGAGAGTCAGACACTCTAACCAAGATACCACTGTACTCCAATATCTTTATTGAGAGTCAGACACTCTAACTAAGATGTCATTGTACTCCAATAAAAGTGTGTATTTTTTATTACAGACCTGGGTTCAATTCTTAATTGAATTAGAATTGATTGAAAAAATGCATGAATTTGAAATGAATTGGAATTGAAATCTGCAAAGTAAGATGAATTGAATGAATTGATCGAAATGGAAACTATATTTACAATGTTTTTTTTACATAAACTGACATGTATAAACTACAAAATATGTTAAACTGTAAAATTTGTGGATGTGTCTTTTCGGTCAAAGACCAAAATAAAACAACCAACAGCTGAACTACCAGTATTTATATGCACAGAAGCATTTGTCACCAGACAAAACATGGGCAGCAATTGTTTGTCTAGCAGTTATCTGCTCTCCCAGTCCCTATGGCTATGTATCCCAGTTTTATTAGCAGCCTAGAACAGAGTTGCTAAGTGTTAACTGACCACCAGAGACCAAAACTACTGTTTCCTGAGGGGGTGAATTAGAATTTTTCAATGGCCAGAGTTCAGCATACCCTCTGTTCTTTAGCCAGGCTGCAATGTGGCATCATACCAGATACTGGTGCAGGTTGTCTGACTTGGCATAGGCCTGCTTAACACTGTCTCTTCTGAAACTAAGCATGCATTTTATTATGGACTTCCTGGCTTATGCTTAATTGTTTTAAGTTACAAAACTTTATTTATTTAATCGAAAGTCACAACAAAACAGCTAATGTAACCGATTTGAATTAGACTTGATCCTATTTTGTGAACACATTGAATTAAATTGGAACTGATCCTTGGTAAATACACAGGACTTGGAATAGAACTGATAAAAGTTAACTGAACCCAGGTCTAATGTGTAATTTTTTATGATGGTTATTATTACAGGTCCTTTGCATGTTGTGTAATTACATACCTACAATGACAGTCAATCTAAAAACTTATGGACATTTCATTTTTAATGTAATATTTCCGAGGGAGGGAAATTCTGAAAATTAGTATGCTCTGAACAAATAGGTAAATGTCAACAATTGTACAATTTTAAAACATAAAAAATAACCATGATTAAAATGTTTACGTTCCTGTAACCCCACATGTAAGAGCAGTTAGGAGTGCTGTCATGTGACAGTCACCAATGTCACATGACTACTGAGAACAGCACAGTACAACACTGATGATGACGCTGTGAGTGTGCAGAGAGCTCCACTGAGCCAACACAAGGATTCAGAGAGGTGATGTACCGTACATCCTAATCAAAATTATTCTAACTGAATCTGGAAGTAATTTTCATGCTGAAACATGTTGTAAGTTTATGTTTAAGTTGAGACATGACTAATTACCTTTAGCTATGCCAATCCAATCAGTATTGTAGCCATCAAGTCCGTCTGAGGAACAAAGCACTTTGCTTTCCCCAGGCAGAATACTGCGGAACACATCAACATCTCCATTGGTCAGCTCAGCAAATGGGCCACGTTTCAGATATGGGAATCTGGCACTGGTATCCTGAGGCTTGGCTCGGGTTGCGACCACCCTGCTGTGGTTGATGTGTCGACTGGTGGGGTGCCACACTCCCACCCTCAGGGGGGCGAGTTGCAACAACTGTCTTGACAACATTCTCATCTACCTCCTCTTGGCCATCACTGTCGTGTCAGCTTCCCTGCACCAACAAAGAAAAACTAAACAGTTTCTCTGTTAAACACTAAATGATGCACAAGCTATGAAATCAGTTACAAGTCATGCGATAATGTGTATCAATTACGTTAATGACAGCGCTGTCACTGGCAATCATAATAATTAATGTCAATGAATAAATTAATCTAACAATAATCAAACCTTCAAGGCAAAGCTAGCGGGTGTATGCAGATTCATGGTTGGGATGCCCCACTGCCTGAATGCACCACCACCTGAATGCCCCACTGCCTGAATGCACCACTACTTGAATGCCCCACTGCCTGAATGCACCACTACCTGAATGCCCCACTACCTGAATGCTGCACTGCCTGAATGCCCCACTGCCAGAATGCACCACTACCTGAATGCCCCCAGTGCCTAGATGCACAAAACCTAGTCACAATGCTCCAACAGCTTGGCCGGAATGCATCACTGATTATAATATTGTCAAACCTATGTGTATATAGATAAATAAACTGTATATATATATATATTAAACAATTATTTATATTGTATTCATACTTTTTAGCGTACATGCCCTAATTAGCATACACCCCCCTTTTCTAGCAGGGTCTGATGTCGGTCTGTGACTAATCTTCAGTTACACTGACGTGTGTCATCCCGGCTGAACTAAACTTGAATGTACTCAGAGGATGGCATGGCCTACTCTCTGACTTTGTCCGTGTCTTGGCACCACTGTCCTGCAGATCGTTTGTCTTCTAACTTATCTCTCCAATGTGAAATAGTTTTAAATACTTGGTAACCTTAAATAATTGACAAAATTGTGTTTATGGTGCCATGTTTATTTTAAAAACGGAACTGAATGATCACACAGTGGAGTACAGTAGAAACAGTAAAAATACACATAATTTCCACCATGTGGCATCACCATTTTGTAATTTTCTCACAGGTTTGAGAAACAGAATTTGTGTAACTTTTAAAATATTTCGTAAGCGTACTGTAGGCTAAAAAGAAATAATATGGTAGGTATAAGTAATTGAAGTTGGTAGGTACATCGAAAGATGGGCGTGTGTGTACATGTGTGTACATGTATGTACATGTATGCACATTGTGCTGCTGGAGGTTTGTTCAAAGCGAGTTAATTCTTTTCTGGATTACCTTAAAAGATCCAGGAGACTCTCTCTCCATCTCTTTCTGTCTCTCACTCACTTAGTCACTCAGTCAGTCACTCACTCATTCACCCACCCACCCACCCACCCACCCACCCACTCACTCACTCATTCACTCTCTCTACTATTATTACATTATTATATAATTAATACATATATACAATGTTTCATTTTGACTTTTTAGACATTACTGAAGGTAAACTTTGTTTTATATTCGTACACAAGTGTGTGTACATTCACTATATGGTGTACAACATAAATGTAATACATAACATACACCTTTATAATAACCTAATATCAGCACTTATATTAACCTGAAGTTGTTACATTACCCAGAAATGATGGCAGTGTCCTTTGAATTGTCACAGAAATAGGCGTCCTACTCTTGCGTTGTGATACTGAGGTGACTTTTTATGTTGGTTTAAGTTTGTGTGTGTTAATTAAGAATATTTGGAAACTATAGTAATTGGCTTCACCTGTCCTGCTTTGTTTTATTGAGCAGATTGTTTCATGTCATCAGTCCTTTGATCTGTACATAGGGATGTGTTTAGGCCATTGTAATTGGCCTGATACTATTGTATTGTTTCATCAAGCAGATCTTTTTTGTTTGAATAACTGCATTGTACAAAGTGCATTGAAACAAAGTGAATACTTTGAATAGGAACCGAGCAGGTCTTGTGTGTAAAATTTGTGATAGAATCATATCATACTGATATCTGATCTATAATTTCTATGACTGTCACTATGTATAGGCTGTAAGGCTGTATCATGTATGCATGCAAGTATACATATTACATATTGCGTGTAACGATTAGAAAATGAAATAAAATATGTAGTAGTTCAACAGCATTGATATTATATATCTTTATATGAGCACTTGACGCGAATCATAGGCCTAGACTGGCCTTAGTATAGTAGTACTAGTAGTAGTAGTAGCCTAGCCATGACCTGGGCTGGAGCCTGGGAGTATCTCAGGCTTCACACTCGGTCAGTAGGGGGCTGGGCTAAAAAGCACTTGCATTGCCACGCATCTGGCGCTGCACAGGATAGAGGAATGATTTGAGCAACCGTACGAGTGGTTAAAAAAGAGGCAAACTGATCAATACAACAACCTGTCACTAATGCTAATGTAACGCATTCAAACTTGTTATGCTTGAACTTCGCCTCCATTCGCTGTCCTTACCTCCAATGTGACGTGCTTCAAGCGCTGATGTTCGCCAGGAGGCGCTACAGGCGGTGCATGTCAAACTTGTTGGCGTCGGGTAAGATCAGTGACAATGTGACAGGTGTTATGGTCGTATTAGGTTACAATGACTTGCTGTACTTTGGTATTCCATTAACAGAATGTACGTGATAATATAACATCGTAAAAACTCTTACGAAGTTACGGTAGAATACTAAACTGAGTGAGCGATAATGTAGTCATTTGTTTTCTATTTATTGTTTTATTTCTGTCCACCGTCCACGTAGTGCAAACACTGGAGCTCAGGATTTTGGTCTTAGTACTCTAGATACTAAGACCAAAATATGTCCAGCAACAATCAGAAATGAGAGCCATATATAGGTCTATATAATAAATATTAGGGCAATCTTTTACTTTCTCACTTAACCATGAAAACGACCACCACATGAGAAGTTCGTTATAATACTGTTATACACATTTAGGATCTACCTGTACTTGTCACACATTATATGTACAATCCAACACATACATTGTTTCAAAAACATTTATTTTGAAAAATCAATACAAATAATACTAAATTCAACACGCTCATAATTCACAATTATTCTGTGTAAGGACTAACGACAGCCAAATATGACTGCATGTCTCCATGCACCAGCACGCAACTGAAAGACAAAAATATGTGTTTGCACATTATATATATATATCCACATATAGGCCTACATGTTTACTGTTAATATTTATACCTTTCCTGTAGACAGCGTATCAGAGATTCGTGTTACTGTTCTTAGTTCACACAATAATAATATAAATTACTTTTGTGATCCACGGTAGAAACCAACGGGAAGGTAACAGTATTCTTCTACCATATGTTTTGTGTATAGTGCCATATTCTGTCACTTTGCAGACGGGAGTTAGAAATTAAATAACACTGAAAGAATTTACTAATATTGTAGTCACTATCATATGGAGTTCTTTTTTATCAAATTTTACAGGTTACACACAACACCAGACTTAACGTAACAGTAGTTTAATCTAAAGGAATAACTTGATGCGAAAAATTATTATTACAACATACATCAACTTTTGAAATGTCTGATGGTAAAAACAGCACTACGGAATGTACCAAACTACGTACATTAATATATAGGCCTATACTTTGCAAAATGTGACAGAATATGGCTTAATGATGTGCTAAGTATGCATAAATTGTACCTGGAAAGATCTCAAAACGTTAGTTACATAACAGAGCATACTGTCACTGCCTATAGTCCTGTCACACAAACCACCATCACCATGTAATTGTATCTGGATATAAATTAAAACGTTAATGACTTAACAACAACAACACCATCATTGCCTATAGTCCTGTCACTTAAACCACCATCACCACCTAATTGTATATGGGTAGAAATTGAAAAGTTAGTGACATCATAACTTCCTAGAGTCCTGTCATATCATCACTGCCTATAGTCCTGTCACTCAAACCATCACCACCCCACTATCACCACCTAATTGTACATGGATAGAAATTAAAACGTTAGTGACATAACAAAGCAACACCAACACCGTGTATAGTCCTGTCACTCAAACCACCATCACCACCTAATTGTATCTGGCAATTAAAACATTAATGACATTATGATTAATGCCTCTACTTCTGTCACTTAAACTACCATCAGCCACCATCACCACCTAATTGTGTCTGGGTAGAAATAAAAATGTTAGTCACATCATCACCTCCTATTGTCCTGTCATCCAGACCATCGTCACCACCTAATTGTATATGGATAGGAATTTATATGTTAGTGACATAACAAAGCAACACCATCACTGACTATAGTCCTGTCATTTAGACCACCATCACCACCTAAATGTATCTGGATAGAAATCAAAATGTTAATGACATAATAAAGCAACACTTTCTCTGCCTATAGTACTGGCCCTCAAACAAACATCACTATGTGAATAGTACATCAACCTCCATCCCCCCAGTCAGCCCCACCTATGTAGAAAGCTTCATGGGAGAAATGATGTTGTGTAACTTCAACACATTTAGACAAACAGTGAGATTTGATATGGTATGTGTATGTGCTGGACTAACGTGAAAATCCACCTGCTCACATTCTATATTGCTGCAGTACCTGAGAGTAACATAAATAGCATGCTAAATGGTAGTGGCTAAAACCATGTCCCGCACTTGCAGGCAACCACCTCGAGGTCCAAAAGGAATTGGGAACTATCTATATGTATATAATGTTCTGGTCACTAAGATTAATTTATATTCTTTTCCTTTTTGGGACACTTGAAGTCTTGGCACATCTCTTTCTCTTCACCTGACCTGGCTTTTTCCCACCATTAGGTCCTGTCACTGCCAATTTGCCGTCAGTTGATATGACAGTTCTGGAATCCATCATCCAAATGAAACGAATAAATTTCTTGAAATGATTATCCCTTTTCTCCTTGGGAAGGCACGACCACACATCAATAGGCACATAAAATTTGGTAAATGGTGGGCACAGAATATAGTCTCCCTGGCCAGCCAAACATCTTTTCAGATCCTGGTACTGAGTCCGCACAACATCGTAAAGTTTTAACACTAGGGTGGTCAACGGTTGTCCCTTCCAATTGACAGCATGCTTCAGCATGGCATTCAGACTTTCACAATTATTGTTAGTCCAGTTTACAAGAGGGGTCACACCTACTGCTTTAGCCTGGGTTATGAAGTTGGAATGAAGAAGAGAGACAACCCTATCTTGAAAATATGTGTTAAAGGATGGTGCAGCAATATTGATTAAATCCTCTGTCTTCTTTAATGCGTGGTCAAATGTGACATCCTCATCAGCACTTGTGATGCCACTTGGCCCAAATATTGAGGTGATGATAGATGAACGGTCTTTATGGCACACACCAATCTTGTCTTTTAGGTAGGCGTCTACATTCTGTTTCAGGTGCCGGGTGCAACTGAGTAGGTTAGAATCCGGAAAAGCTGCTTGCATGGCTTGCTTCATTGACTTCTCATCATCTGTGCCAAAGATGGGATGTGATGGTGTCCCTCGTAGCTTACCAGCAAGGTGGCTGAAGAAACTGTTATAACTTAAAAAGTCACTGTTGCCGTGTAAATAAAATGGGCCTGCAAAGATTGGGTGGTCATTTGTGTCCCTCCTGGTCACTGCTAAATGTTTAAAGACACAAACGGTAACATGGACGTCGCCTAAATTAAAAGTCTTGTCAACGCCGAGAACAGCAGAGTGGGCGAGTGGAGCAGAGCAGCAGAAACGTTTGATGTCAAGCAGCTGGTTCTCTGTATATAAAATTATAGCAGGCACCTTGTCCTTCCCAACTTCTACTCGCTGCACAAATTCATGGGTCTTTACCATTGTCTCAATGTTCTGCACGTGGTCAGTAAAATTAACCTGGTTTTTCTGTGAAAGCCGCTGTCTTTGCTTTTTCTCCCTATACCTCATATTTGCTACTTGCTTTCGCGACCTGGGACCACCCATCTCTCCAGAATCATCTAGGCTCTGCCACACCTGGTTTGGGGGACAGTGCTGAACTTGCTCCTTCATGTTATCTAGTACAGCTCCTTTGGTACAAATGTAATTTCTGCTACAATGTTTGCTGCTTCCATGAGGCACCCAACCTGGAAATGTACCTATATACTCTGCAACTGCAACCTTCTGCTTGCCATCTAACAATGCCATAATCATATTTTGCTCAATCCATGATATCCTGCGTTTATACTGTCCAAAGGTTATTAAAAAAATTATATCAGATATAATATATATATATATACTGCGGTATTGCAATTTTGTAAATAGTGTAACATGTATATTTATGTTGTATATTACATGTCAAACAAAGATATATACTGCACACATGAATCAGCCTCCATTCATTGTGGATGCTTCCCAGTAAAGTCGAGATGGTATTCAGTTGAACAGGTCTGCCAGGGTGTAAAGTGTAAAGAGCCTTGATCATTGCTATCCTGAGGACTGGATACTGCGCTATATAAGAACCTACCTTTACCATCATTTTTGAGTAATGAAATTGTCTGTGAAAGTGTCAAAATTTTAATGATGGTGGACTGGCATCCTCTTAATTAGTTGACAATTAAAGGAAATGACTGACATGTTGATAAGTGTGCTCTGGCAGTATCAGTTATATGCTTGGCTGCACATGGTTGGATAAGCAGATATGTAAGTAGTTCTGAACTGGAGGGGGTACCCTAATGACAGCATGTATACTGAGATAACAGAATGCCATTCTATAGAAATGCTACTTAGAGGATTAGCTTAAAGACACCAATATTATGTGTTAATTGTGTCAAGATACTTGCCCACCTGTGTGTGAGCCAGATATGTTACTTCTTTGGTATTGGTCTGAAAAATATGAACTAAACCACTGAAGAGCTGTGCCAGATATACCAAAATGTATATTAAGGCGATGTAAAAGAATGTTGTGATCTATTGTATCAAAAGCAGCTGATAGATCTAGTAAGGTGAGAGCAGTTAAGTTGCTATTGTCCATATTGCATTTGATAAATGCTGTGAATAAATGTGTTCATGGAGTCGATTTGCAACAATCTTCTCCAATACTTTCGACAAAAAACTAAGATTTCAGATAGACTTCAGCTATAATGTAAACACCCATAAATATCCAGTCTGATCGCTTGTATCAGTATGAATAAAACATTTGAAACAACATTATTTTGCTGCATGTTTATTATAAATAGCATGTATGTTAATTTGGGCCCATGTGTCAACGGGCTTTGCACTGTATATTATTTGTTATCAACAAACTTATAAATGTTGATACATTTTGCTCAGTTACGTAAATTGTTACACACCATGATTTATAATGTTACCTAAGAACAGTTTGTTTTCCAACATGTAATTTCATGTAGGTTTTTGTCAAAACACTATATTGGAATATATAGGATATTAGCCTTGGTTTATGGGAATGTGTATCAAATCAAACGTTATGAAAGGTATGTAAAATTTTACATCACAGTATGCGTTTTTATAATAAAATTGGGCATCTGATAGATCATTTCTCAAGGTTGGCATATTTGTAATGTATCCAGTGTCTCTCCCCCAGAATGATAAAATCAAAGAGAGTCAGCACACATTGAGCCAAGTAATCAAGATTATCTTAACTGCACTGCAGCTCCCACCCCTGGGTATCCCCCCCCCCCCAGCATATGCATGCAGACCAACAAGTGACTGGAGCTGTACAGAGTGGCAGGTCAGATTGTCCAGTACTACTGAACAGTGAGGCAGGAGGGTCTAATGACAGTACACAGGAATAGCTTAGACCCATATATCAAATTACCATTTGGGTCATTAACTTTAATTGTTGAAATGCATAGCCCCTAATATGTTTTAATTTAACTAAACTTTTAATTTAATAATTTCATATTTTATGAAGGTAAATATTGTACATAGTTTGTAACAAAAATATAACTTGCACTATAAAGGAATGTTGTATATATCAGTACAAAAACAGTTGTTGAATAGAACAGTAATGATATATACCAATATATATTGTATCATTACTGTTGTATTCAACAACTTATGTATGCCAGATATCATAAACAGAATGCAGAAATTTTTTGTATCTGACAAATAAATTACGACAGTTCAACAATATGTCTCAAATTACAGTACCACATAAATTTTTACCAGATCCCAATACTTGTTATGGTGATCTGGTGATACTACTAAAATTAGGAACATGGCACAGACGAACACTGGTGTTTGGCAAAACATGTTTTAATAATTGAGTCATTCTACAGTACTGGGTATTGATCAATGTTTGGTTGACAAACTGCATTATTTTCATCTTTTGATTTTGAATGCAATTTTACGTATGCTGTAAAGAGAAATGTCTATAGATTCTAAAACAGTTTGTATTAAAGTTCTTGAGAGAAGAGATTTTTAAAAAATGGTTTCAAGCTTATAATACTGGAGTTGTTGCGTGCATAACAGCGTGACACCAAAACATGTGCTGCTGTCACATAGGAGAAAGAATTTTACTTATTAGTGTTGAATGTGAATTACTTAAGTTACAGAAACTATCTGAAGCCGTTACAATAGTTGCCACTGTGATGTTAGTGATACAGTTATGTGGACATCTGGTGTGACACCGTTACACACGCAACACCTTGAACTGAAACATTTCCTACAAACACGTTTTTGTGAGTATTTAATAAAGCAATAACAATAATATAAAACATGGTGAATTCATTTGAATCGAGTTCCGTATTACGTAAACAAAGCAAACAAAAACACAACATTTATGATAATGAGCGAGCCGTTGCAGCATAACACGTGACACCAAAAAGTTGTTGTTTATATAAGGCAATACAAACAACAGAAAAGCTGTTTTTCTTGTTCTAATATTCTTGTTTATTCAATTCTAATTTAAGATTGACAGTTGTAACAATTAGAAATATGACAACATGATTCATAATTCTTGATAAAGTAATTTTTTGTGTAAGTGGAAAAACCATATAAGCTACGTGTAGAAATTCTATCAAGGATGATGTTTGGAGTATTGTTAACAGTTTGTATAATGTTGTGTCTGATGTACTTTTTTGCATATTGATGATTAACTCTGGGAATAAATAAGTTGTTTTTACCACGTGTGTTATATTGGTGAATTGCAAAGTTGTATGTGTATGGAATATGACTGAAGTATTCTGGCATAACCTTGTTGATCAATTTGTAATAAAATTTGAGCTGTTGGAGTCTTTAGATGTCATTCAACTTAAGAAATTTACATTTTTTAAACATAGGATCTGTGTGAGAATTATATTTACAAGCTGAAGTGAACTTGAAGTAACTATTCGCACTGCTTTCTTTTGAAGTAAGTTTTAAAATGCGATGGGCTTGATGACCCCACACCAATATGCCATAATTGATCTTTTGAAGTTAGTTACATAGAAGCAATTAAGCTGAATATCTTGCAAAATCGTAAAGGATTATGTGGCAACAGCTGTCTGTTGACATTGATACTGACAGATCAGTGACAGTGGTGGACATCGTATGATACGTGTCCTCAATCAAAAGACAAAGCCTCAATGAAGAAATTCCAGAAATACCTTCTCGCGAAAAGTGTACAGTAATGGTAAAGTAACATGCCAAAAATAAATCTTTAATCCATGGTTTACTGGTATTGTTAAATTAACAGAACATTTATTTTTTGCAAGTTACTACCGTTACTTAACACTTTTGCGATGTTCTTATTATCCTTATAGTTATAATGCCATTCGCCAGGTGGCGCTACGGTGCCAAGACTAGATGTTCTCTAGTTCTAGTTCTAGTTGTTCTAGTTGTTTCCAGCACTCGGCAACGTTCTATTAACTGACTAGTCTGTATATATTGTGGTTACACTGATCTTATGAGGTCTCATTCAACTAGTCAGCCTTTTTCAGAACATTATCGCCAAGCCGACCTTTCTATGCTGGCACTGAGGGTGGTCACTGCCAGGGTGCTTGTCGTCCTCAGTGGTTCTTTTACGTCCCAAATTGAGACGGGACCGACATTAACGTGATCTCCGAGTCACGAGGGATACACAGTCCCCAATGTTGAGAGCCAGGTTTTTACACCAAATATACCATACCTGCCCGGTCCGGGTTTCGAACTCGGGGCGCCGGCATGTCAGGCGGATGTGCTAACCACTACACTATCGCGGGCGCGATGTTCGTCCGGAAGATCGGATAAAATGCCTAAATTGTGTAACTCCTGGGTGAAATACAGACTCAAAATTTTTAACAATGCACACACAAACCCTATATATACCATCAACGGTCAAACTATCTACCAACACATTATATTACATGGTCGTTCGTGGTCGTTCGTGGTCGTGCGTGGTCGTGCGCCTTTTAGTAAAACCCCCACCTATGCTATACCTCCTATACTATAGTCGCCAAACTTCTTCTCACATATCTTACATACATATACACACACTACATTACAAAAAAAAATTTCTTACATTCCTATAATGATAAAAATTCACAAAACAAATGGAATTAATACACGATGTCACTGGCGGCAACTACCCGCAGCTCCACGGTTACCATAAAATTGATATTGTGTCAAGGTATCGCTACATAAATGGGCTTCACAGAAATTCTGTACAGTGGCGCTATCATTACAGTGTGCGTGCCACTGCACGGAGTCCCTGTATTAAGATAAAGCTTTACACAGGGACTGTTCGCGACACCTTGACACAATATCAATTTTACGGTAACCACGGAGTAGTCGCTGCTGGTGATATCGAGTTTTACTTTTTAGTTTGTTTTGTGATTTTTGATCATTATGAGAATGTAAGAGAATTGCATTTGTAAAATACTGTGTGTATATGTATGTAAGATATGTGAGGAGAAGTTTGGCAGCTGTAGGTGGTCGTTTTCATGGTTAAGTCAGAAAATAAAAGATCACCAATATTAATAGTCAGTTCTTGCTTGGCCTTGCTATGATATGTTGGTAAGACTGAAATTAGTATATATGGAATATATATTTTAATGCCAAGTCCAAGATATTCAAAAAAGTCAAACTAACATCAGTCGACACCCTGTGCGAGAGAGACAAACAAAGTTTAAGTCAAAGAGGCACAGCTCAAGTGACCATAAATAACCACTGCTGTACAACAAGAGGTTTACATCACCTAATTATTTTAAACAAACTTGGCTGACAGACACTATAATGAAGATGATTAGAACATCTTATAGGCTAATACACCCACATTCGATAAAGTGATCTTACAATGCTAGAACTATACCTCGCGAAGAGTGTACATTTGTCTCTTTAAAAAAATGAAATCCTCTAGATACACAAAACATTCTTTACAACTTACTTTTTGTTTTGATTAAAGATAATAAATAGCATTTTGGCATTAAAAATTAATCACCATTGTACTAGGTTTGTGGGTATAATTTGGGCAGTCAGATTGTTAATATCCTCTGGCATGTGTACTGACAAATGTTGAACAAACCACATCATTTATGTGCTCATTTTACGGCAATAGCAACATACTAGATGGGATTAGAATGGTACAGACTTTATGCAGGATCAGATTCAACTAACCAATAGAGAATATTTCCAAAGAATTTAAGAAATAAAAATGCTTATAAATTGTACATGTATATACATTATATAACACTTAGTGGAATTGGAATCGGATTCAACAATATATATGTTGAAATCAGAATCAGCAAAGGGTGGAATATGAATCAGAATAAAAAATGTGTTGGAATTGCTATTGTGTGGGTGGTATCAGAATAAGAAGGGGAGTTGGAATCAGAATCACTGATGTGGAATAAACCCTGGGTCTGCTAGTATGGTGTATTAACTTCAAAATCAATTTTAGTCAACCAAAGGTTCCCGAGTACGGTATTTAATTTATATGTAAAATTTGTTACCACCGTAATACTAATTTATTGTGGCATATTTTTGTGATATTTTCTTTAAAATATTCAAAATTATTTAAATCAAAATGCTAATAAATTGTAATTACTGTCAGAGACACAGTATCAATATAACACTTCTGTGGCACTTAAATCCTCAAGAACCTCAGCTCAATATATAGCACAGCAAGCCAGCATCTTTAAGAAATTAAATAATGGCTCTTAGCTGGAAAATTACACTTATAAGTAGTGTTTTTATTTATGCTATTGTCTTATAT
Source organism: Escarpia spicata (assembly GCA_963995525.1). NCBI lineage: Eukaryota > Metazoa > Annelida > Polychaeta > Sabellida > Siboglinidae > Escarpia > Escarpia spicata. Next base: position 52,160,306 of record OZ023214.1, on the reverse strand, counting down.
ATGTATATATATATATATAATCGTAAAGGAAGCAAAAGTAGACTGCTCCAGTATGAGAGACAACATATACAACTTCCAAGAACAATGCTCTAAAAATCACCAAAATTATAATTTAATTTATTTAAAATAAATAAGTTTATTTTAAGTTAACATCTTACTACCATATTCCAAATATTTTGTTGCATTATATTAAATTTATTTATTAATATTTGTATTACTATTGTATGGCACAATGTTTAGTTTAGATGACTGTTAGTACTCATATTATACTTTAATGGTCATGACGCATGATGTACTGTAAAGAGCCATGAACAATTGAGGATCTGGCACTATAACAAATTAAATATATTATTATATATTATGGCATTTGCTGTTGATCTAGGAGACGTATTTCATCCCCGCATGTAGGTTTACTCTTTGTGGTACATATTTTCATGTGCAGAAACTCAGTGTTTGCACATACAGGTGTAGAGTGAAGATTAAGATAAGGCCGACATTCTTATGCAGCTAGGCTTCCACAATCTCCTTTACATTCCTGCACAGTCAGTGCTGCGAACACTGAGAGAACATGGCCGATTGTGGTCTCTGTTGATGTCAGTCAATCAGTCATGTCTGTGATTGTATGACTGTATCTGTCTGGTTGTACGTTTGGATTGGCACATCGTAAGAAGCCACATTTGTTCTGTGTTTGTAGGGTACCTGGTGATGTGCACTGTGTCTGTGTCTTTATAGGACTATGTTTGTGTGTTTGTAGGGCATCTGTTGATGTATACCTTGTCTATGTTTTTGTAGGGCTGTGTCTGTGTCATGATTTGGTATTGAAAACTTAGGTAGCTATCGACTGTGAGAGACTAAAATAGGGGTTACCCTATACCAAGTATTGACGGCTGGCTAGTGCTTACACAATGTGTGCATGCATTGGGAGATGGCATAGGGTCAGGTTTTCAAAAAGCCGGGGGAACTTTACATCATCAGGGTTAACAGGTAGGATAGTTGAGTCTGATATGTAATAATTATAAAATGGAAGACAGCTTTATATGAACAGGAACTGTGGTATGGTTGGAAACATATGTGGAATAATTTCACAACATATTGGAATGCCGCTATAATGAGGATTTATATACATGTTGAATGAGTGTATAAACTATGGGGCCGTGGAATTCTTACAATGATGTCAGCATCAGAATGGGTCACATGACAGATGCGATATTGTTCACTGACTAGTGATTGAGACATATAGATCACACCTGTCCAGAGTTACGCGTAGAAAGGAGGATGTAGCCTGTTTTCCATTGTAACCAGATATTGTTACTGTGTGGTGGTCAAACCAAGACAGAAGTCATACCTAGCGTTTGCGTAAATAGACAACAAAGTCTTACATACATGCCCATTCTAGAACATAATACCAAACTGTAACCAGTGATATGTAAAATACATTGTTTGTGTACACCTGAGTGAATATTAGCTTATAGGTATTGTATTGGTTATCTGGTTTATAGTGTTAAGGTTGAAAAGGGTGTGGCCAAGGATAAATGAACCTTGGTTAGTGCGATGATACTGATGTCGTGCATACTATACCGGATAGCGGATCATCGCTCAGCTATGCGATTGTTATGTAACAATAATCGAATGTGGATTGTAATATTGTTGTCACGGATGATATTCACGGGTGCGTAGATTGATGAAATGTAAAATACTTTTGGGGTCACTGTTTAGTGAAGACTAATTTAAAAAAAATTATATTTTGCTCTGATATGTATACGTCAAAGATATATATAGGTATTATAATTGTGTTTTGGATTGATGGAAATAACATATCCTGAGGGGTGTATCGTTCACACCATTGAGTAGGAATATTTTGTTATTGTAGTTAACATTTATTGTAGTGTCGGGTGAGGGTGACGGCCATCAACATCTAAACGTTTGTTTGTGATGCCGAGAGACCTATGGTGATACTCCACGTGAATAGGTGGTATCAACGTCATGAGTGAATTCCCGCGAGAAGAGGGAAGTTCCCTCAAATTGAGCTGAGTCAACTTTGGAAGGTTACGGATGGCTATAACCGAATCAAGTTGACGTCTGTGTCGAAATAGAGTATCGTTGGACTCGAACATCCTTCGAATTATATTTACGTTACGATGGCCTTGAGGGTAACATTACCCAGACATTTCACTATTGTGATTGCAGAAGGGTGTATTTGTTTGTTATGATTGTTTGTGTTGACTATGGTGGAGGGACTTTTACAACCTGTATATAAGTCGTAACTTGGAAGAGCTGTTTATATGTTCATATCTTTAGGATGATAAGAGGGTGTCTGAGGCTGACGAGTCCCGATAAGGAGTATTTTAAAGGTGGTATGAGAAGTTAATATTCTCCCCAAGGTTATTTGTGAATATTTATATTTTGTCTTCGGTGGGGTGAATAAATTATGGAAATCTGTACCTTGCCTTGATATTTCTGTCGAGTTTTACACTATCTCTGAATCCAAATATAAATACAACTTCGCTTCACCTGGCGGATCTTGACAGTCGGTGTGTTTATAGGGTTGTGTCTGTATGTTTGTATGTCATCTGTTCAAGTGGTCTGTGTGTTTGTATGTCATCTGTTCAAGTGTTCTGTGTGTTTGTATGTCATCTGTTCAAGTGTTCTGTGTCTTTGTCGGTCATCTGTTGATGTGTTCTGTATTTGTGTTTATAGGCATCCGCTGGCCACAGCCTGTCCACTTGAACCACCAGCAGTGCCTCTGTTGACAAGATGTGGACGGGCCCCAGTGTTGACCCATATGGGTGATTGCTGAAGCTAATCAAAGTCATTAGTGTAGGAGTAATCGTGAAAAAATGACTGCTGTCCACTTAGCTACAAACACTGTTGCTGATTTATTGCTGATCCAAATCCATTATGGCTATTACTGGCTGTCTGTGGCAGGTGATCAGCCAGCACACACAGCTCAGTTTACAGCAAGGTAGTCCGCATTGCCATGCACACATCGCATGAGATGAGGCTGCCTCACAAATGGATCCTGTTTGTGGCAGTGGCTGGTGTCTATCTCCTCACTACATACGTAGGAGTGTCGTGGAAGCCAGCATCAGATATACAGCACCAAATGAAAACCGTTCCGACGACGTTTCACAACATTGTATCAGGCCCATATATTCAGAGAGATCTCCAGGCCAAGCACAATGCTACACGCCTGGCACGGCTTGAAGATCTGCCGGATGTCCAGGTGAAGTCAATCAGTTGTGAGAAGTTGTTTAGTGGGGACTCGCATGAACAGAAGCGGGCAAAGAAATACCACAATGACTACCCGAAGAAGATTCTGACAGCAACACAGTACATTACGATGACTACCAACTGCACTGCATTCACACAGCAACGCAAATATCTTGTGAATCCAGCATCAAAGGAAGAAAGAAACTTCTCCCTAGCATACAGCATACTCATGTTCAAAGATGTGGAACAGACGGAGCGACTGCTACGAGCAATCTACCAGCCACAGAACTACTACTGCATTCATGTTGATGCAAAGTCACCGAAGGAGATTCATGAAGCCATGGCAGCAATAGCTGGGTGCTTCAGTAACGTGTTCATTGCATCCCGGTCCATACAAGTTCACTGGGCCACGTACAGCGTACTAGAGCCAGAACTTGTATGTATGCGTGACCTGTGGTTCTACTCCAACTGGCGCTACTTCATCAATCTGACAGGACAAGAGTGGCCGCTGAAGACCAATGGGGACCTCGTGAAGATACTGACAGCCTACCATGGAGGCAATGATGTAGAGGGCTCTGTCAAAAGGTACACCAAAGTCCATTATATAACTTTTTAATTGAAAGACGTTACAGCACAAATTTGAGACATCAGACTTTTTATTTGAATTATAAGTAATATAACTGGTTAATTAAAAAAAGTAATATGTAGTTGATACAAATACTCATATTTTCTAGCTGGGTTAGATGACTGTTTTGGTTGTTTCCAGGAGTGATCCTGAACGCTACAAGTACTCTTACTCTGAGTTGACCATTGGAGAAGAGAAAGCACCACTGAAACTGGACGTTACACTGACGAAGGGATCAGTGCACGTAGCTGTACAGCGCGGCTTTGTCGACTTCATTCTTCACAATCCTATATCCGCCAAGTTCCAGGAGTGGGTCAACGACACATGGATTCCAGATGAGACGTTCTTCTCCTCTCTCAACCACAGTCCCCAGCTGAAGGTTCCTGGGGCATATCTTGGTAAGTTTCTCAACCACAGACCCCAGCTGAAGGTTCCTTGGGCGTAACTTGGTAAGTCAACCACAGTCCCCAGCTGAAGGTTTCTGGGATGTATCTTGGTAAGTCTCTCAACTACAGATCCCAGCTGAAGGTTCCTGGAACGTACCATGGTAAGTTTCTCAACCACAGACCCCAGCTGAAGGTTCCTGGGATGTATCATGGTAAGTCTCTCAACCACAGAACCCAGCTGAAGGTTCCTGGGACGTTTCATGGTAAGTCTCTCAACCACAGACCCCAGCTGAAGGTTCCTGGGACGTATCATGGTAAGTCTCTCAACCACAGACCCCAGCTGAAGGTTCCTGGGACGTATCTTGGTAAGTCTCTCAACCACAGTCCCCAGTTGAAGGTTCCTGGGACGTATCTTGGTAAGTCTCTCAACCACAGACCCCAGCTGAAGGTTTCTGGGACGTATCTTGGTAAGTCTTTCAATCACAGTTCCCAGCTGAAGGTTCCTGGGACGTATCTTGGTAAGTCTCTCAACCACAGACCCCAGCTGAAGGTTCCTGGGATGTATCTTGGTAAGTCTTTCAATCACAGTTCCCAGCTGAAGGTTCCTGGGATGTATCTTGGTAAGTGTCTCAACTACAGACCCCAGCTGAAGGTTTCTGGGACGTATCTTGATAAGCCTAGAAGAATGACAATATTTATTATATTGTGTACTGTGTGCTTACCTTCTGTTGTGTCAATAAGTTGGAAAAATGAAAACAAACCGTAGAAAAACATTGGTATATTTTGTTGATACATTTCAAGATTTATTTGCAATAAAATGTTAAAATTGCACCCTTGAAAGTAACCATTAATTACTTATATATTATATATATTAAGCTCAAACAAATTACATGGTTAGTTCTCAGGTAAGAATAAAAAACAGCCAGGAAAATATAACGTTTCCAAAAATGTTCACTAGTTTCAAAGTGGCATATCAAAATATTGTTCTTCAAACACCTAGACAATGCAGAAAATATCCTACCAGAGTTCTTAGGTAATAAACAATGAAAGTGTACTGATGGTGCCTCCTGGTGTTTTACTATATAAGCTCATTGCTAAGGAGCCAAATGGATGTTAAAGAGCAACATCGGACCATGTAGCCATAAGACAGCCATTACTCGACTTTGTCAATATCACCTAATTGTGTTACTATAACTTTAATGACCTACAAGGTCCTTCTCATTACTTGTGTTGTTGCCCCTCCAGGACCCCCAGAAACCCACCCTCTCATGAAGCCCTTCCTGACGCGCTTCAAGAACTGGGGAATTTGGCCCTTCAACTTCCCCTGCGAAGGTCGCTGGGTCAAACAGATCTGCGTGCTGGGCATTGGCGACCTTCCTCTACTCTACAAACGCAAGGAGATGTTTGCAAACAAGTTCTACCTTGACTTTGAGCCTCTGGCCCTGGACTGCATGGAGGAATTGCACTGGAAGAACGTGAGAGGGGAGATCGCTGGGACACGTCACTTTGACAGCTCCTACTACGCTCACCTATCGTTTGCTAAGTACCACTTAAATTAGATGATTGACAGCGGTGTCAGATGATGTTTATACCGTGATGCTATACCCATGTGCTACACAGATAATCCTTATTCAACTCAGGAAGTTTTCCCTGATGAAATCATGTCATATAATTTCTCCCAGTTACAAAGGGACACAAATATAGTTATATAATGTATTTTTAATGTACTTTGGATTATTGTGTTTCTCCTCTGATGCACCGGGGCCACTCACCTTGCCATATATTCACTGAAGGTCACTCACCTTGTCATATATTCACCGAGGGCCACTCACCTTGCCATATATTCACCGAGGGCCACTCACCTTGCCATATATTCACCGAGGGCAACTCACCTTGCCATATATTCACCGAGGGCAACTCACCTTGCCATATATTCACCGAGGGCCACTCACCTTCCCATACATTCACCGAGGGCAACTTACCTTGCCATATATTCACCGAGGGCAACTTACCTTGCCATATATTCACCGAGGGCAACTCACCTTCCCATACATTCACCGAGGGCAACTTACCTTGCCATATATTCACCGAGGGCAACTCACCTTGCCATATATTCACCGAGGGCCACTCACCTTCCCATACATTCACCGAGGGCAACTTACCTTGCCATATATTCACCGAGGGCAACTTACCTTGCCATATATTCACCGAGGGCCACTCACCTTCCCATACATTCACCGAGGGCAACTTACCTTGCCATATATTCACTGAGGGCAACTTACCTTGCCATATATTCACCGAGGGCAACTCACCTTCCCATACATTCACCGAGGGCAACTCACCTTGCCATATATTCACCGAGGGCAACTTACCTTGCCATATATTCACCGAGGGCAACTCACCTTCCCATACATTCACCGAGGGCAACTTACCTTGCCATATATTCACCGAGGGCAACTTACCTTGCCATATATTCACCGAGGGCAACTCACCTTGCCATATATTCACCGAGGGCCACTCACCTTCCCATACATTCACCGAGGGCAACTCACCTAGCCATATATTCACCGAGGGCAACTCACCTTGCCATACATTCACCGAGGGCCACTCACCTTGCCATATATTCACCGAGGGCAACTCACCTTGCCATACATTCACTGAGGGCAACTCACCTTGCCATATATCCACTCGCTTCCTTGGATCATTGGTCTCTGCCATTTGGCAACGTAGTTCAAAGATCAGGAAGGCAGTTACTTAGACTTATTTACTTTTTCAGTGGACAAATTGAGTGGTCAGACATTCTCCAGGGGATGCCACTGTGAAGTTACTATTGATTTATCGGGAGGCTGTTATCAGCTGCATGCAATGCCGTAACTGCATGATGGCAGAAATTAAAATGGTTATCGAGAAGGGGTAGTGGTATACATAATTAATTTAGTTGCATGAAACAAACATCAAGGTATGTCACATCAAATTAGTTGGTGTTTAAATGAGATACTACAATGTAGAAACTAGCTGTAGTATGTTCAACCTTGTCAAGTAAATTGTTAGAGATGTAACAAAATGCATCCAGTTATATTATGATGTAAATATTTATTTACAAAAACATATTTACCTCATTGCATATTTATGTCAGTAATAATGTATATTGCATACAGAAATATAAGTTTGGTAATTAAAATAAAACAATTATGTATGGTGGAACCTCACTGTTAAGGTCACCTCTGGGACAAAAGTGACCTGAATAGCAAGGTGACCTTATTAGCGGGACTAATATCCTATACGTTATAGTATATGGAAATAATTTGGATTGTTCTAGGGTGAATTGTGAGGTGGCTGTATTACCAAGGTGACCTCAATTGTGAGGTGGCTGTATTACCAAGGTGACCTTAAAATGAGGTTTCACTGTAATTGTAATGATAATATGAATGCATCCAGACATTCTAGAAAGAGGTATCTTGATCAGAAATATAAATTTGGTAATTAAAGTAAAACGATCACTTAACTGATTATAGTTTCATACATCAAAATTATGAAGGTATCAATTAAAATCATAGTTGAGCTATGTAATAAGTTATTAACTGTGTAGGTTAATCATGTGCACAAATGTTTGATTACACTAGTAAATCATGAAATGTTTTTGTTGTCCACGCTACAATGTAGGAAACACACCTTGATTACATAGCACTACTCTTTACTGACAGTCATAGTCCACTAAGTTAAATTAATGATATGAACATATTTTGCATAATGTGGAATGTTAAAGGGGGGATGAAACGCTTGAACAACCACAGTCCAAACATAAGAACATGCCATGTACATATCACCATGACTTGATGAGCATAGCTCCCAGAAAAACCAACAAATCACATACAAAAACATAAAGATAGAACAATCGAATGCACGGAATGGCTACTGGATATACTATAAATGTTAGTAAGCAACTTTTCACATACTTCCACGGAAGGATTCCAACAGAAAAAAGCAGGTCATTATTTCTCGGGAGATGTGTAGGTGGGCATTTTGCTACCAAACGCAAATAAACAAAGTTCCGTGTGTGTGTGTGTGTGTGTGTGTGTGTGTGTGTGTATGTACAGTCACTTTATCATATAATCGTTCACTTACGTGACATTTTGTTGACATTGTAATCAAAATTAACTTACCAGCTGTCAGGTCAAAGGTTACAGCAATAGGTAATGTGTGTTTTGTCGCCCAAATGGTTAGTGCCAGATCATTGTACCTCCTATAATAAAATATTCTATTCTAAGTGCTATCAATTCTTTTTTAATTAAATGTTTTGAATCATAGAACACTATATTGTTCTGGTAATTTGAAATAAAATTATATGAAAAATAAGGTTTATAGTTTTGCGAAAAAATAACAATGTAGCACAAGAGTTATACATAAGAAACAGCAACAGAAGTAACAGCTTGCCTGCCACCAGGACATGCGTGACTGGGAATTACAGAACTGTGAATTACTGGCACACGTAGCATAACAGCAGATAATAAAATTTTCAAATATATCTGTACAGGCGTGAGTGATGTTTTAAAAAGGTGTGTGATGTTAATATCTGGTAGGAAGCGTTGCCAGCATGAAACAAAGTAGCACATTTTAATAGGAAAACACTTTAAAGTAACGTGACTGTGCATGCAAGTAAACAATTTAATATACTAACATAACTTAGAAAAATGCGTATCTTTATATTATAACATGCCCACAATGGACTAATGTTGTAATGCAATGGACTAATGTTGTCATGCAATGGACTAATATTGTAATGTAATACAATGGAAAAATTTTTTACGGAACCTATCTTGGGCAACCTCTTTTGGATGACTACTTGTCTTGGACAACCAATTTATTGGTTCCTTTTGACAGTCTTTTCAAGTTTTTAATGTTGATTGTCCAGCCACCTGTCTTGGGTGATCGCTTACGCTGGGCGGAAGTGGTGCTCGCATAAGACAGGTTCTACTGTAATGTAAATTGTAAGATGGACTAATGTTATAATATAAGTAATAATGTTGTTATTGTTGGAACAAGTATGCTAAATGAAGCACGTGTGTATGTGTGTATAATATTATGTATTCTTGTACAATACATCATCTTCATGTGTGGATGGTTAGACAGCCAGTTTGACCACATAATGACCGCTTTTGAGACTAGCTGATAGTGAGATCAAGACAAAGCAACCTATTGTATCATGAGCCACATGTACAATATCACAGCCTGTATAGCACCTATATTAAATATAAGTAACATGATGAACACTATTTACACAACTTACTGGCATTTGCACTTGTGAAATGTAAATCTTATTTAGAATGTGCAACCTTGTGATATGCCGAGTGTTCATTCCAGAGCAAGACGGTATGATAGATCTATATTAGTAAAAAACAAAAAGATGTTTTCCAGCACTTTTAAAATAAGTAGCTGAATATAAGGTGTAAGGAAAAGCATACAAAATTGACTGTTGTTACTGTAAAACACCGACTGCATCGAGAACAGTCTCCACAACTACATGGCCAGCTTAGTACTTGGATACAATATACCAAGTATTTATTCAGGGAGACTGTATGGTGGCCATTAGGTTTTAATATGTATGCTATAATATTATATATGTTTAAACATGATTGTAAAAATGAATGAACAAGTGTAATTGCAGACTTAGTAGGTGCTAAATAACTTTTTTTATAATGATCGAGCTTGAATCAGAATTTAATATTATACATTTGTTTACATATGACATAGCTGAACAGCGAATAGATTTATGATCATTCTTTTGATCACACAATATTATCAGATTGTTAATGCTAGCAATGTATTTTTGTAGTCCACATAGTTACCAAAAGGTTACTCAATACCGTCTAGTGTAAACATGGGTTGTATATTTATTGATACTTATTTATCAAGGACAAGTTTGTGATCACTTGTTGCATTGGAGTTGTTACTATTGCATGCGTTACAGAATACCACCATCAGCATGAATTCATTTGTGCAAATGTGTACCTTTGTAGAGTATAAATAAATACTAAAACAGATCTGTCGAGTTCTTGTGTGTTTCAAATGCAGTTCATGCTAAGAAGTTTGTTCCATTACCCCAGCCAGGGTGGTAATCTAACTGGTGTCAACTGCACGACCTGCCACAGCAGTGGGTACAGTATACAAAGTTGAGTCCACAAATCAGAATGCCTCGTGTTAAAATATCTGGCAGTTTTTGACTTATTGCTAAAATTGAAGCGGGTTCGTAAACGTATGCATTTGATTTGTTTTGGATTATTTGTTCAGGAAAACAAACTGAACATTGAAAGGTGAGAATTGTTTGTGTTGACTATGGTGGAGGGACTTTTACAACCTGTATATAAGTCGTAACTTGGAAGAGCTGTTTATATGTTCATATCTTTAGGATGATAAGAGGGTGTCTGAGGCTGACGAGTCCCGATAAGGAGTATATTAAAGGTGGTATGAGAAGTTAATATTCTCACCAAGGTTATTTGTGAATATTTATATTTTGTCTTCGGTGGGGTGAATAAATTATGGAAATCTGTACCTTGCCTTGATATTTCTGTCGAGTTTTACACTATCTCTGAATCCAAATATATATACAACTTCGCTTCACCTGGCGGATCTTGACAGTCGGTGTGTTTATAGGGTTGTGTCTGTATATTTGTATGTCATCTGTTCAAGTGTTCTGTGTCTGTGTGTTTGTATGTCATCTGTTCAAGTGTTCTGTGTGTTTGTATGTCATCTGTTCAAGTGTTCTGTGTCTTTGTCGGTCATCTGTTGATGTGTTCTGTATTTGTGTTTATAGGCATCTGCTGGCCACAGCCTGTCCACTTGAACCACCAGCAGTGCCTCTGTTGACAAGATGTGGACGGGCCTCAGCTTGAATGTCACTAATGTGTATTCTGTAAACTATGTTCTACTAACAATTATTGTGCAGTAATCTCTCTGTTTGAGATATGAACACATGGCATTTTTAGCAAACACAAACAGACCTACTCATGTGTGAATTTTTTGTTTATTACTGACTTGTTTTGTTGTAGACAAATCTTCTTGCATTATCTCATTCTTTCTTTGTCATCTGGTGCCTTCTATTTAAGCAAATGTCCTTCCAACTAAGACCCTTACACCACTCTTTACCTTCTTCTATTTCTTATAGTTCAGCAGCTCCACCTTTCTTTCTTCGTTGTAAACACGTGTCAGTTTATGTGGCATTGTATCACACAGTACAGCTTACAGCTTGCCGCCGTAGGATCTTACATGTATATCGCCTCTAAGGTGTCACCTCTTTGTTCTAATCTTGCCATCTCTCCAGGTGCCGTTTCATTTAATTGATACTCATGCATGTCGTGATGTGGAAGATTAAGTTACGTATCACGATCTCCCATACATACCAGTGAAGTCAGGGGATGATGGCTCATCTGGCATTTATAAACTTCTGCCTCAACATTAGCTCAACACTAGGCGGGAGATGTCAGATAAATTTAGTAAAATCTCCATGGATGACTTCTGAAATTATACTATCTAAAAGGCGTCGTCGTTATTTAGAGCGTGTATGGCGCAAATCACGCTCGCCATTAGATAGATCGCGTTATTCTAAGCAATGTCGCCTCTGTAACAGACAAATGGCTAAAGCTAAATCAGATTATTTTACAGATATGGTCATAAATAAGTCTGATAATCCGCGTCAGTTATGGAACTGCATCAATAACATTCTACACAGACGGCCTACTCCATCGTTACCTGATCATATGTCAATTAAGTCTCTATGTGATTCGTTCTCTAGTCACTTCAAGAATAAAATCAGTATCATTCGTTCTGCTTTCCCACATCATAATATAAGTAATGTCAGTGTGGACTTTCCACAAGTAAATTCTCAACTTGTATCATTTGAACCTGCAACAGTTGATGAAGTTAGGAAAATAATTATGTCCTCCCCAAATAAATCTTGTGCACTTGATCCATTTCCAACAATGCTGCTAAAAGCATGTCTCGATACACTAATTGGACCTATAACAAATATTATAAATGCATCACTTTGCTCTGGCTGTTTTCCTGATGATTTTAAATACGCCCATGTCACACCACTTCTTAAGAAGTCATCTCTGCCTAAGCAAGACCTAAACAGTTATAGACGTATCTCTAATCTCAGCTTCATTTCCAAAATACTAGAAAAGGTTGTAGCAAGTCGTCTAAGGTCTCACATTAGCACAAATGTGTTAACTAATGTGTCACAATCAGCATATAAGCAGTTTCATTCAACAGAGACTGCCCTTTTAAAGGTTCATAATGACATTACCTTGAACATTAATAATGGTAAAGTGACTGCACTTACCTTACTAGATCTCTCTGCCGCGTTTGACACTATTGATCACAGCATTCTCATTGAACGCCTATTAAAGTGGTACGGCATATCTGGCACAGCTCTAAGCTGGTTTTCTTCGTATCTAACTGATAGATACCAAACTATCAAGATTGGGAACTGCTTTTCAGCTGCACTGCCGGCTTTATTTGGTGTTCCCCAGGGTTCTGTTCTTGGGCCTTTGCTTTTTACTCTTTACACCACGCCACTAAGCTCTGTTATACAAAAACATAACTTAGATCATCATCTTTATGCTGATGACACTCAGATTTACATTTCGTTGGCTACCCCGGATACAAATCGCTCCCTTAACCAACTTATTGATTGCCTTCAAGATATCTTCCATTGGATGACTGACAGCAAGTTGAAATTAAATGCAAATAAAACTGAATTGATCATTATTGGTACTCGAATGCAGCGTTGTAAACTGGATGGTTTTTTCCCTACGCGTATTTTGAATCAGTACATCACGCCAGCAACCTCGGTGCGTAATCTAGGAGTAATCTTTGATAGAAACTTCAATTTCCGACAACATATATCTCAAACATGTCGCTGCTGTTTTTATCATATTCGTGATCTTCGCCGTATTCGCCGGTATGTGTCATTTTCTGTTGCTAAGACTATTGCAACAGCGCTTGTTAGCAGCAGAATTGACTATTGCAATTCCCTCCTTTATAATATCGCTAGCAAGGATATCACAAAACTTCAGCGTGTCCAAAATTGTCTAGCAAGAGTAGTTACAAGATCTCCTCGTTTTTCTCGCTCTGTGCCACTTTTGAAGTCTTTACATTGGCTTCCTGTACGATATCGTATAATTTTTAAGATCTGTACCATTACATATCAGGCACTGTCCAATAAGCAACCATCTTATTTGCATTTATTGCTTACTCCTGTAAGAAAATCTATCCAGCTTCGATCATCTAGTTCTGAGCTACTTTTTGTTCCTAGAGCCAACACTAACATTGGAACTAGGGCTTTTTCTGTTGCTGCACCAACTCTTTGGAATATGCTTCCTCTTAGTGTTAGATCAGTTGAAAATATTACAAAATTCCGTCGTCATTTAAAAACGTATCTTTACAACCTTGCTTATCCACCTTAGCTCCCTAGCGCCTTGACCCATCTGTTGACAACTGGAAAACTACTTATGGACTTTGAGATTGACCAACCCTTTTGTTTTGATGCGCCTCTGAGCTTGGTTTCCAAGGATTTAGGCGCAATAGAAGTTATCTTATTATTATTATTAAAATTTTATTCAAGGCAAAATAAAAAAAAATACTTGTCTGCTTACACCAGCACTATGATTAATTTAAGTTGCCTCATAAGATGTTTTATAGAGGAAACACCTGTTTCAATACAGGTATACTTCATTAATGCGGTAACCTAATCGTGGTCAGTGGTAGTTATGCTGTGTCCTATTTTGTTATGAATATTATGCAATGTCTTGATAATATTATTATTATACAGAATATGTACTTTCTGCTGGACAATGTTAATGACAATAGGCACACACATTAAGGTATGACTCTGCTAGTTTCTTTATCAGTGTTATTGCTGCAATATTTCTACTGCATTTGGAACATTAGATTCTCTTGAAACTTCGGCAATGGTCCCGTTATATTGCATTGCTCCATGACATAGTACAGGTGTCTTCTTCATGAATGCTATCAGGGGCAATCATCTCTACATCTCCATGTTTCACATTTCCTATCCAAAGACATCCTACAAAAGATGTTTTCCAGCACTTTTAAAATAAGTAGCTGAATATAAGGTGTAAGGAAAAGCATACAAAATTGACTGTTGTTACTGTAAAACACCGACTGCATCGAGAACAGTCTCCACAACTACATGGCCAGCTTAGTACTTGGATACAATATACCAAGTATTTATTCAGGGAGACTGTATGGTGGCCATTAGGTTTTAATATGTATGCTATAATATTAGATATGTTTAAACATGATTGTAAAAATGAATGAACAAGTGTAATTGCAGACTTAGTAGGTGCTAAATAACTTTTTTATAATGATCGAGCTTGAATCAGAATTTAATATTATACATTTGTTTACATATGACATAGCTGAACAGCGAATAGATTTATGATCATTCTTTTGATCACACAATATTATCAGATTGTTAATGCTAGCAATGTATTTTTGTAGTCCACATAGTTACCAAAAGGTTACTCAATACCGTCTAGTGTAAACATGGGTTGTATATTTATTGATACTTATTTATCAAGGACAAGTTTGTGATCACTTGTTGCATTGGAGTTGTTACTATTGCATGCGTTACAGAATACCACCATCAGCATGAATTCATTTGTGCAAATGTGTACCTTTGTAGAGTATAAATAAATACTAAAACAGATCTGTCGAGTTCTTGTGTGTTTCAAATGCAGTTCATGCTAAGAAGTTTGTTCCATTACCCCAGCCAGGGTGGTAATTTAATTGGTGTCAACTGCACGACCTGCCACAGCAGTGGGTACAGTATACAAAGTTGAGTCCACAAATCAGAATGCCTCGTGTTAAAATATCTGGCAGTTTTTGACTTATTGCTAAAATTGAAGCGGGTTCGTAAACGTATGCATTTGATTTGTTTTGGTTTATTTGTTCAGGAAAACAAACTGAACATTGAAAGGTGAGAATTGTTTGTGTTGACTATGGTGGAAACCGAATCAAGTTGACGTCTGTGTCGAAATAGAGTATCGTTGGACTCGAACATCCTTCGAATTATATTTACGTTACGATGGCCTTGAGGGTAACATTACCCAGACATTTCACTATTGTGATTGCAGAAGGGTGTATTTGTTTGTTATGATTGTTTGTGTTGACTATGGTGGAGGGACTTTTACAACCTGTATATAAGTCGTAACTTGGAAGAGCTGTTTATATGTTCATATCTTTAGGATGATAAGAGGGTGTCTGAGGCTGACGAGTCCCGATAAGGAGTATTTTAAAGTTGGTATGAGAAGTTAATATTCTCCCCAAGGTTATTTGTGAATATTTATATTTTGTCTTCGGTGGGGTGAATAAATTATGGAAATCTGTACCTTGCCTTGATATTTCTGTCGAGTTTTACACTATCTCTGAATCCAAATATATATACAACTTCGCTTCACCTGGCGGATCTTGACAGTCGGTGTGTTTATAGGGTTGTGTCTGTATATTTGTATGTCATCTGTTCAAGTGTTCTGTGTCTGTGTGTTTGTATGTCATCTGTTCAAGTGTTCTGTGTGTTTGTATGTCATCTGTTCAAGTGTTCTGTGTCTTTGTCGGTCATCTGTTGATGTGTTCTGTATTTGTGTTTATAGGCATCTGCTGGCCACAGCCTGTCCACTTGAACCACCAGCAGTGCCTCTGTTGACAAGATGTGGACGGGCCTCAGCTTGAATGTCACTAATGTGTATTCTGTAAACTATGTTCTACTAACAATTATTGCGCAGTAATCTCTCTGTTTGAGATATGAACACATGGCATTTTTAGCAAACACAAACATACCTACTCATGTGTGAATTTTTTGTTTATTACTGACTTGTTTTGTTGTAGACAAATCTTGCATTATCTCATTCTTTCTTTGTCATCTGGTGCCTTCTATTTAAGCAAATGTCCTTCCAACTAAGACCCTTACACCACTCTTTACCTTCTTCTATTTCTTATAGTTCAGCAGCTCCACCTTTCTTTCTTCGTTGTAAACACGTGTCAGTTTATGTGGCATTGTATCACACAGTACAGCTTACAGCTTGCCGCCGTAGGATCTTACATGTATATCGCCTCTAAGGTGTCACCTCTTTGTTCTAATCTTGCCATCTCTCCAGGTGCCGTTTCATTTAATTGATACTCATGCATGTCGTGATGTGGAAGATTAAGTTACGTATCACGATCTCCCATACATACCAGTGAAGTCAGGGGATGATGGCTCATCTGGCATTTATAAACTTCTGCCTCAACATTAGCTCAACACTAGGCGGGAGATGTCAGATAAATTTAGTAAAATCTCCATAATTAAAATTAAATTCAAGGCAAAATAAAAAAAAATACTTGTCTGCTTACACCAGCACTATGATTAATTTAAGTTGCCTCATAAGATGTTTTATAGAGGAAACACCTGTTTCAATACAGGTATACTTCATTAATGCGGTAACCTAATCGTGGTCAGTGGTAGTTATGCTGTGTCCTATTTTGTTATGAATATTATGCAATGTCTTGATAATATTATTATTATACAGAATATGTACTTTCTGCTGGACAATGTTAATGACAATAGGCACACACATTAAGGTATGACTCTGCTAGTTTCTTTATCAGTGTTATTGCTGCAATATTTCTACTGCATTTGGAACATTAGATTCTCTTGAAACTTCGGCAATGGCCCCGTTATATTGCATTGCTCCATGACATAGTACAGGTGTCTTCTTCATGAATGCTATCAGGGGCAATCATCTCTACATCTCCATGTTTCACATTTCCTATCCAAAGACATCCTACAAAAGATGTTTTCCAGCACTTTTAAAATAAGTAGCTGAATATAAGGTGTAAGGAAAAGCATACAAAATTGACTGTTGTTACTGTAAAACACCGACTGCATCGAGAACAGTCTCCACAACTACATGGCCAGCTTAATACTTGCATACAATATACCAAGTATTTATTCAGGGAGACTGTATGGTGGCCATTAGGTTTTAATATGTATGCGATAATATTATATATGTTTAAACATGATTGTAAAAATGAATGAACAAGTGTAATTGCAGACTTAGTAGGTGCTAAATAACTTTTTTATAATGATCGAGCTTGAATCAGAATTTAATATTATACATTTGTTTACATATGACATAGCTGAACAGCGAATAGATTTATGATCATTCTTTTGATCACACAATATTATCAGATTGTTAATGCTAGCAATGTATTTTTGTAGTCCACATAGTTACCAAAAGGTTACTCAATACCGTCTAGTGTAAACATGGGTTGTATATTTATTGATACTTATTTATCAAGGACAAGTTTGTGATCACTTGTTGCATTGGAGTTGTTACTATTGCATGCGTTACAGAATACCACCATCAGCATGAATTCATTTGTGCAAATGTGTACCTTTGTAGAGTATAAATAAATACTAAAACAGATCTGTCGAGTTCTTGTGTGTTTCAAATGCAGTTCATGCTAAGAAGTTTGTTCCATTACCCCAGCCAGGGTGGTAATTTAATTGGTGTCAACTGCACGACCTGCCACAGCAGTGGGTACAGTATACAAAGTTGAGTCCACAAATCAGAATGCCTCGTGTTAAAATATCTGGCAGTTTTTGACTTATTGCTAAAATTGAAGCGGGTTCGTAAACGTATGCATTTGATTTGTTTTGGTTTATTTGTTCAGGAAAACAAACTGAACATTGAAAGGTGAGAATTGTTTGTGTTGACTATGGTGGAAACCGAATCAAGTTGACGTCTGTGTCGAAATAGAGTATCGTTGGACTCGAACATCCTTCGAATTATATTTACGTTACGATGGCCTTGAGGGTAACATTACCCAGACATTTCACTATTGTGATTGCAGAAGGGTGTATTTGTTTGTTATGATTGTTTGTGTTGACTATGGTGGAGGGACTTTTACAACCTGTATATAAGTCGTAACTTGGAAGAGCTGTTTATATGTTCATATCTTTAGGATGATAAGAGGGTGTCTGAGGCTGACGAGTCCCGATAAGGAGTATTTTAAAGTTGGTATGAGAAGTTAATATTCTCCCCAAGGTTATTTGTGAATATTTATATTTTGTCTTCGGTGGGGTGAATAAATTATGGAAATCTGTACCTTGCCTTGATATTTCTGTCGAGTTTTACACTATCTCTGAATCCAAATATATATACAACTTCGCTTCACCTGGCGGATCTTGACAGTCGGTGTGTTTATAGGGTTGTGTCTGTATATTTGTATGTCATCTGTTCAAGTGTTCTGTGTCTGTGTGTTTGTATGTCATCTGTTCAAGTGTTCTGTGTGTTTGTATGTCATCTGTTCAAGTGTTCTGTGTCTTTGTCGGTCATCTGTTGATGTGTTCTGTATTTGTGTTTATAGGCATCTGCTGGCCACAGCCTGTCCACTTGAACCACCAGCAGTGCCTCTGTTGACAAGATGTGGACGGGCCTCAGCTTGAATGTCACTAATGTGTATTCTGTAAACTATGTTCTACTAACAATTATTGCGCAGTAATCTCTCTGTTTGAGATATGAACACATGGCATTTTTAGCAAACACAAACATACCTACTCATGTGTGAATTTTTTGTTTATTACTGACTTGTTTTGTTGTAGACAAATCTTGCATTATCTCATTCTTTCTTTGTCATCTGGTGCCTTCTATTTAAGCAAATGTCCTTCCAACTAAGACCCTTACACCACTCTTTACCTTCTTCTATTTCTTATAGTTCAGCAGCTCCACCTTTCTTTCTTCGTTGTAAACACGTGTCAGTTTATGTGGCATTGTATCACACAGTACAGCTTACAGCTTGCCGCCGTAGGATCTTACATGTATATCGCCTCTAAGGTGTCACCTCTTTGTTCTAATCTTGCCATCTCTCCAGGTGCCGTTTCATTTAATTGATACTCATGCATGTCGTGATGTGGAAGATTAAGTTACGTATCACGATCTCCCATACATACCAGTGAAGTCAGGGGATGATGGCTCATCTGGCATTTATAAACTTCTGCCTCAACATTAGCTCAACACTAGGCGGGAGATGTCAGATAAATTTAGTAAAATCTCCATAATTAAAATTAAATTCAAGGCAAAATAAAAAAAAATACTTGTCTGCTTACACCAGCACTATGATTAATTTAAGTTGCCTCATAAGATGTTTTATAGAGGAAACACCTGTTTCAATACAGGTATACTTCATTAATGCGGTAACCTAATCGTGGTCAGTGGTAGTTATGCTGTGTCCTATTTTGTTATGAATATTATGCAATGTCTTGATAATATTATTATTATACAGAATATGTACTTTCTGCTGGACAATGTTAATGACAATAGGCACACACATTAAGGTATGACTCTGCTAGTTTCTTTATCAGTGTTATTGCTGCAATATTTCTACTGCATTTGGAACATTAGATTCTCTTGAAACTTCGGCAATGACTTTTACAACCTGTATATAAGTCGTAACTTGGAAGAGCTGTTTATATGTTCATATCTTTAGGATGATAAGAGGGTGTCTGAGGCTGACGAGTCCCGATAAGGAGTATTTTAAAGGTGGTATGAGAAGTTAATATTCTCCCCAAGGTTATTTGTGAATATTTATATTTTGTCTTCGGTGGGGTGAATAAATTATGGAAATCTGTACCTCGCCTTGATATTTCTGTCGAGTTTTACACTATCTCTGAATCCAAATATATATACAACTTCGCTTCACCTGGCGGATCTTGACAGTCGGTGTGTTTATAGGGTTGTGTCTGTATATGTGTATGTCATCTGTTCAAGTGTTCTGTGTCTGTGTGTTTGTATGTCATCTGTTCAAGTGTTCTGTGTGTTTGTATGTCATCTGTTCAAGTGTTATGTGTCTTTGTCGGTCATCTGTTGATGTGTTCTGTATTTGTGTTTATAGGCATCCGCTGGCCACAGCCTGTCCACTTGAACCACCAGCAGTGCCTCTGTTGACAAGATGTGGACGGGCCCCAGTGTTGACCCATATGGGTGATTGCTGAAGCTAATCAAAGTCATTAGTGTAGGAGTAATCGTGAAAAAATGACTGCTGTCCACTTAGCTACAAACACTGTTGCTGATTTATTGCTGATCCAAATCCATTATGGCTATTACTGGCTGTCTGTGGCAGGTGATCAGCCAGCACACACAGCTCAGTTTACAGCAAGGTAGTCCGCATTGCCATGCACACATCGCATGAGATGAGGCTGCCTCACAAATGGATCCTGTTTGTGGCAGTGGCTGGTGTCTATCTCCTCACTACATACGTAGGAGTGTCGTGGAAGCCAGCATCAGATATACAGCACCAAATGAAAACCGTTCCGACGACGTTTCACAACATTGTATCAGGCCCATATATTCAGAGAGATCTCCAGGCCAAGCACAATGCTACACGCCTGGCACGGCTTGAAGATCTGCCGGATGTCCAGGTGAAGTCAATCAGTTGTGAGAAGTTGTTTAGTGGGGACTCGCATGAACAGAAGCGGGCAAAGAAATACCACAATGACTACCCGAAGAAGATTCTGACAGCAACACAGTACATTACGATGACTACCAACTGCACTGCATTCACACAGCAACGCAAATATCTTGTGAATCCAGCATCAAAGGAAGAAAGAAACTTCTCCCTAGCATACAGCATACTCATGTTCAAAGATGTGGAACAGACGGAGCGACTGCTACGAGCAATCTACCAGCCACAGAACTACTACTGCATTCATGTTGATGCAAAGTCACCGAAGGAGATTCATGAAGCCATGGCAGCAATAGCTGGGTGCTTCAGTAACGTGTTCATTGCATCCCGGTCCATACAAGTTCACTGGGCCACGTACAGCGTACTAGAGCCAGAACTTGTATGTATGCGTGACCTGTGGTTCTACTCCAACTGGCGCTACTTCATCAATCTGACAGGACAAGAGTGGCCGCTGAAGACCAATGGGGACCTCGTGAAGATACTGACAGCCTACCATGGAGGCAATGATGTAGAGGGCTCTGTCAAAAGGTACACCAAAGTCCATTATATAACTTTTTAATTGAAAGACGTTACAGCACAAATTTGAGACATCAGACTTTTTATTTGAATTATAAGTAATATAACTGGTTAATTAAAAAAAGTAATATGTAGTTGATACAAATACTCATATTTTCTAGCTGGGTTAGATGACTGTTTTGGTTGTTTCCAGGAGTGATCCTGAACGCTACAAGTACTCTTACTCTGAGTTGACCATTGGAGAAGAGAAAGCACCACTGAAACTGGACGTTACACTGACGAAGGGATCAGTGCACGTAGCTGTACAGCGCGGCTTTGTCGACTTCATTCTTCACAATCCTATATCCGCCAAGTTCCAGGAGTGGGTCAACGACACATGGATTCCAGATGAGACGTTCTTCTCCTCTCTCAACCACAGTCCCCAGCTGAAGGTTCCTGGGGCATATCTTGGTAAGTTTCTCAACCACAGACCCCAGCTGAAGGTTCCTTGGGCGTAACTTGGTAAGTCAACCACAGTCCCCAGCTGAAGGTTTCTGGGATGTATCTTGGTAAGTCTCTCAACTACAGATCCCAGCTGAAGGTTCCTGGAACGTACCATGGTAAGTTTCTCAACCACAGACCCCAGCTGAAGGTTCCTGGGATGTATCATGGTAAGTCTCTCAACCACAGAACCCAGCTGAAGGTTCCTGGGACGTTTCATGGTAAGTCTCTCAACCACAGACCCCAGCTGAAGGTTCCTGGGACGTATCATGGTAAGTCTCTCAACCACAGACCCCAGCTGAAGGTTCCTGGGACGTATCTTGGTAAGTCTCTCAACCACAGTCCCCAGTTGAAGGTTCCTGGGACGTATCTTGGTAAGTCTCTCAACCACAGACCCCAGCTGAAGGTTTCTGGGACGTATCTTGGTAAGTCTTTCAATCACAGTTCCCAGCTGAAGGTTCCTGGGACGTATCTTGGTAAGTCTCTCAACCACAGACCCCAGCTGAAGGTTCCTGGGATGTATCTTGGTAAGTCTTTCAATCACAGTTCCCAGCTGAAGGTTCCTGGGATGTATCTTGGTAAGTGTCTCAACTACAGACCCCAGCTGAAGGTTTCTGGGACGTATCTTGATAAGCCTAGAAGAATGACAATATTTATTATATTGTGTACTGTGTGCTTACCTTCTGTTGTGTCAATAAGTTGGAAAAATGAAAACAAACCGTAGAAAAACATTGGTATATTTTGTTGATACATTTCAAGATTTATTTGCAATAAAATGTTAAAATTGCACCCTTGAAAGTAACCATTAATTACTTATATATTATATATATTAAGCTCAAACAAATTACATGGTTAGTTCTCAGGTAAGAATAAAAAACAGCCAGGAAAATATAACGTTTCCAAAAATGTTCACTAGTTTCAAAGTGGCATATCAAAATATTGTTCTTCAAACACCTAGACAATGCAGAAAATATCCTACCAGAGTTCTTAGGTAATAAACAATGAAAGTGTACTGATGGTGCCTCCTGGTGTTTTACTATATAAGCTCATTGCTAAGGAGCCAAATGGATGTTAAAGAGCAACATCGGACCATGTAGCCATAAGACAGCCATTACTCGACTTTGTCAATATCACCTAATTGTGTTACTATAACTTTAATGACCTACAAGGTCCTTCTCATTACTTGTGTTGTTGCCCCTCCAGGACCCCCAGAAACCCACCCTCTCATGAAGCCCTTCCTGACGCGCTTCAAGAACTGGGGAATTTGGCCCTTCAACTTCCCCTGCGAAGGTCGCTGGGTCAAACAGATCTGCGTGCTGGGCATTGGCGACCTTCCTCTACTCTACAAACGCAAGGAGATGTTTGCAAACAAGTTCTACCTTGACTTTGAGCCTCTGGCCCTGGACTGCATGGAGGAATTGCACTGGAAGAACGTGAGAGGGGAGATCGCTGGGACACGTCACTTTGACAGCTCCTACTACGCTCACCTATCGTTTGCTAAGTACCACTTAAATTAGATGATTGACAGCGGTGTCAGATGATGTTTATACCGTGATGCTATACCCATGTGCTACACAGATAATCCTTATTCAACTCAGGAAGTTTTCCCTGATGAAATCATGTCATATAATTTCTCCCAGTTACAAAGGGACACAAATATAGTTATATAATGTATTTTTAATGTACTTTGGATTATTGTGTTTCTCCTCTGATGCACCGGGGCCACTCACCTTGCCATATATTCACTGAAGGTCACTCACCTTGTCATATATTCACCGAGGGCCACTCACCTTGCCATATATTCACCGAGGGCCACTCACCTTGCCATATATTCACCGAGGGCAACTCACCTTGCCATATATTCACCGAGGGCAACTCACCTTGCCATATATTCACCGAGGGCCACTCACCTTCCCATACATTCACCGAGGGCAACTTACCTTGCCATATATTCACCGAGGGCAACTTACCTTGCCATATATTCACCGAGGGCAACTCACCTTCCCATACATTCACCGAGGGCAACTTACCTTGCCATATATTCACCGAGGGCAACTCACCTTGCCATATATTCACCGAGGGCCACTCACCTTCCCATACATTCACCGAGGGCAACTTACCTTGCCATATATTCACCGAGGGCAACTTACCTTGCCATATATTCACCGAGGGCCACTCACCTTCCCATACATTCACCGAGGGCAACTTACCTTGCCATATATTCACTGAGGGCAACTTACCTTGCCATATATTCACCGAGGGCAACTCACCTTCCCATACATTCACCGAGGGCAACTCACCTTGCCATATATTCACCGAGGGCAACTTACCTTGCCATAT
Organism: Escarpia spicata; assembly: GCA_963995525.1. NCBI lineage: Eukaryota > Metazoa > Annelida > Polychaeta > Sabellida > Siboglinidae > Escarpia > Escarpia spicata. The sequence continues at coordinate 52,136,225 of OZ023214.1, read as the reverse complement.
ATTCACCGAGGGCAACTCACCTTCCCATACATTCACCGAGGGCAACTTACCTTGCCATATATTCACCGAGGGCAACTTACCTTGCCATATATTCACCGAGGGCAACTCACCTTGCCATATATTCACCGAGGGCCACTCACCTTCCCATACATTCACCGAGGGCAACTCACCTAGCCATATATTCACCGAGGGCAACTCACCTTGCCATACATTCACCGAGGGCCACTCACCTTGCCATATATTCACCGAGGGCAACTCACCTTGCCATACATTCACTGAGGGCAACTCACCTTGCCATATATCCACTCGCTTCCTTGGATCATTGGTCTCTGCCATTTGGCAACGTAGTTCAAAGATCAGGAAGGCAGTTACTTAGACTTATTTACTTTTTCAGTGGACAAATTGAGTGGTCAGACATTCTCCAGGGGATGCCACTGTGAAGTTACTATTGATTTATCGGGAGGCTGTTATCAGCTGCATGCAATGCCGTAACTGCATGATGGCAGAAATTAAAATGGTTATCGAGAAGGGGTAGTGGTATACATAATTAATTTAGTTGCATGAAACAAACATCAAGGTATGTCACATCAAATTAGTTGGTGTTTAAATGAGATACTACAATGTAGAAACTAGCTGTAGTATGTTCAACCTTGTCAAGTAAATTGTTAGAGATGTAACAAAATGCATCCAGTTATATTATGATGTAAATATTTATTTACAAAAACATATTTACCTCATTGCATATTTATGTCAGTAATAATGTATATTGCATACAGAAATATAAGTTTGGTAATTAAAATAAAACAATTATGTATGGTGGAACCTCACTGTTAAGGTCACCTCTGGGACAAAAGTGACCTGAATAGCAAGGTGACCTTATTAGCGGGACTAATATCCTATACGTTATAGTATATGGAAATAATTTGGATTGTTCTAGGGTGAATTGTGAGGTGGCTGTATTACCAAGGTGACCTCAATTGTGAGGTGGCTGTATTACCAAGGTGACCTTAAAATGAGGTTTCACTGTAATTGTAATGATAATATGAATGCATCCAGACATTCTAGAAAGAGGTATCTTGATCAGAAATATAAATTTGGTAATTAAAGTAAAACGATCACTTAACTGATTATAGTTTCATACATCAAAATTATGAAGGTATCAATTAAAATCATAGTTGAGCTATGTAATAAGTTATTAACTGTGTAGGTTAATCATGTGCACAAATGTTTGATTACACTAGTAAATCATGAAATGTTTTTGTTGTCCACGCTACAATGTAGGAAACACACCTTGATTACATAGCACTACTCTTTACTGACAGTCATAGTCCACTAAGTTAAATTAATGATATGAACATATTTTGCATAATGTGGAATGTTAAAGGGGGGATGAAACGCTTGAACAACCACAGTCCAAACATAAGAACATGCCATGTACATATCACCATGACTTGATGAGCATAGCTCCCAGAAAAACCAACAAATCACATACAAAAACATAAAGATAGAACAATCGAATGCACGGAATGGCTACTGGATATACTATAAATGTTAGTAAGCAACTTTTCACATACTTCCACGGAAGGATTCCAACAGAAAAAAGCAGGTCATTATTTCTCGGGAGATGTGTAGGTGGGCATTTTGCTACCAAACGCAAATAAACAAAGTTCCGTGTGTGTGTGTGTGTGTGTGTGTGTGTGTGTGTATGTACAGTCACTTTATCATATAATCGTTCACTTACGTGACATTTTGTTGACATTGTAATCAAAATTAACTTACCAGCTGTCAGGTCAAAGGTTACAGCAATAGGTAATGTGTGTTTTGTCGCCCAAATGGTTAGTGCCAGATCATTGTACCTCCTATAATAAAATATTCTATTCTAAGTGCTATCAATTCTTTTTTAATTAAATGTTTTGAATCATAGAACACTATATTGTTCTGGTAATTTGAAATAAAATTATATGAAAAATAAGGTTTATAGTTTTGCGAAAAAATAACAATGTAGCACAAGAGTTATACATAAGAAACAGCAACAGAAGTAACAGCTTGCCTGCCACCAGGACATGCGTGACTGGGAATTACAGAACTGTGAATTACTGGCACACGTAGCATAACAGCAGATAATAAAATTTTCAAATATATCTGTACAGGCGTGAGTGATGTTTTAAAAAGGTGTGTGATGTTAATATCTGGTAGGAAGCGTTGCCAGCATGAAACAAAGTAGCACATTTTAATAGGAAAACACTTTAAAGTAACGTGACTGTGCATGCAAGTAAACAATTTAATATACTAACATAACTTAGAAAAATGCGTATCTTTATATTATAACATGCCCACAATGGACTAATGTTGTAATGCAATGGACTAATGTTGTCATGCAATGGACTAATATTGTAATGTAATACAATGGAAAAATTTTTTACGGAACCTATCTTGGGCAACCTCTTTTGGATGACTACTTGTCTTGGACAACCAATTTATTGGTTCCTTTTGACAGTCTTTTCAAGTTTTTAATGTTGATTGTCCAGCCACCTGTCTTGGGTGATCGCTTACGCTGGGCGGAAGTGGTGCTCGCATAAGACAGGTTCTACTGTAATGTAAATTGTAAGATGGACTAATGTTATAATATAAGTAATAATGTTGTTATTGTTGGAACAAGTATGCTAAATGAAGCACGTGTGTATGTGTGTATAATATTATGTATTCTTGTACAATACATCATCTTCATGTGTGGATGGTTAGACAGCCAGTTTGACCACATAATGACCGCTTTTGAGACTAGCTGATAGTGAGATCAAGACAAAGCAACCTATTGTATCATGAGCCACATGTACAATATCACAGCCTGTATAGCACCTATATTAAATATAAGTAACATGATGAACACTATTTACACAACTTACTGGCATTTGCACTTGTGAAATGTAAATCTTATTTAGAATGTGCAACCTTGTGATATGCCGAGTGTTCATTCCAGAGCAAGACGGTATGATAGATCTATATTAGTAAAAAACAAAAAGATGTTTTCCAGCACTTTTAAAATAAGTAGCTGAATATAAGGTGTAAGGAAAAGCATACAAAATTGACTGTTGTTACTGTAAAACACCGACTGCATCGAGAACAGTCTCCACAACTACATGGCCAGCTTAGTACTTGGATACAATATACCAAGTATTTATTCAGGGAGACTGTATGGTGGCCATTAGGTTTTAATATGTATGCTATAATATTATATATGTTTAAACATGATTGTAAAAATGAATGAACAAGTGTAATTGCAGACTTAGTAGGTGCTAAATAACTTTTTTTATAATGATCGAGCTTGAATCAGAATTTAATATTATACATTTGTTTACATATGACATAGCTGAACAGCGAATAGATTTATGATCATTCTTTTGATCACACAATATTATCAGATTGTTAATGCTAGCAATGTATTTTTGTAGTCCACATAGTTACCAAAAGGTTACTCAATACCGTCTAGTGTAAACATGGGTTGTATATTTATTGATACTTATTTATCAAGGACAAGTTTGTGATCACTTGTTGCATTGGAGTTGTTACTATTGCATGCGTTACAGAATACCACCATCAGCATGAATTCATTTGTGCAAATGTGTACCTTTGTAGAGTATAAATAAATACTAAAACAGATCTGTCGAGTTCTTGTGTGTTTCAAATGCAGTTCATGCTAAGAAGTTTGTTCCATTACCCCAGCCAGGGTGGTAATCTAACTGGTGTCAACTGCACGACCTGCCACAGCAGTGGGTACAGTATACAAAGTTGAGTCCACAAATCAGAATGCCTCGTGTTAAAATATCTGGCAGTTTTTGACTTATTGCTAAAATTGAAGCGGGTTCGTAAACGTATGCATTTGATTTGTTTTGGATTATTTGTTCAGGAAAACAAACTGAACATTGAAAGGTGAGAATTGTTTGTGTTGACTATGGTGGAGGGACTTTTACAACCTGTATATAAGTCGTAACTTGGAAGAGCTGTTTATATGTTCATATCTTTAGGATGATAAGAGGGTGTCTGAGGCTGACGAGTCCCGATAAGGAGTATATTAAAGGTGGTATGAGAAGTTAATATTCTCACCAAGGTTATTTGTGAATATTTATATTTTGTCTTCGGTGGGGTGAATAAATTATGGAAATCTGTACCTTGCCTTGATATTTCTGTCGAGTTTTACACTATCTCTGAATCCAAATATATATACAACTTCGCTTCACCTGGCGGATCTTGACAGTCGGTGTGTTTATAGGGTTGTGTCTGTATATTTGTATGTCATCTGTTCAAGTGTTCTGTGTCTGTGTGTTTGTATGTCATCTGTTCAAGTGTTCTGTGTGTTTGTATGTCATCTGTTCAAGTGTTCTGTGTCTTTGTCGGTCATCTGTTGATGTGTTCTGTATTTGTGTTTATAGGCATCTGCTGGCCACAGCCTGTCCACTTGAACCACCAGCAGTGCCTCTGTTGACAAGATGTGGACGGGCCTCAGCTTGAATGTCACTAATGTGTATTCTGTAAACTATGTTCTACTAACAATTATTGTGCAGTAATCTCTCTGTTTGAGATATGAACACATGGCATTTTTAGCAAACACAAACAGACCTACTCATGTGTGAATTTTTTGTTTATTACTGACTTGTTTTGTTGTAGACAAATCTTCTTGCATTATCTCATTCTTTCTTTGTCATCTGGTGCCTTCTATTTAAGCAAATGTCCTTCCAACTAAGACCCTTACACCACTCTTTACCTTCTTCTATTTCTTATAGTTCAGCAGCTCCACCTTTCTTTCTTCGTTGTAAACACGTGTCAGTTTATGTGGCATTGTATCACACAGTACAGCTTACAGCTTGCCGCCGTAGGATCTTACATGTATATCGCCTCTAAGGTGTCACCTCTTTGTTCTAATCTTGCCATCTCTCCAGGTGCCGTTTCATTTAATTGATACTCATGCATGTCGTGATGTGGAAGATTAAGTTACGTATCACGATCTCCCATACATACCAGTGAAGTCAGGGGATGATGGCTCATCTGGCATTTATAAACTTCTGCCTCAACATTAGCTCAACACTAGGCGGGAGATGTCAGATAAATTTAGTAAAATCTCCATGGATGACTTCTGAAATTATACTATCTAAAAGGCGTCGTCGTTATTTAGAGCGTGTATGGCGCAAATCACGCTCGCCATTAGATAGATCGCGTTATTCTAAGCAATGTCGCCTCTGTAACAGACAAATGGCTAAAGCTAAATCAGATTATTTTACAGATATGGTCATAAATAAGTCTGATAATCCGCGTCAGTTATGGAACTGCATCAATAACATTCTACACAGACGGCCTACTCCATCGTTACCTGATCATATGTCAATTAAGTCTCTATGTGATTCGTTCTCTAGTCACTTCAAGAATAAAATCAGTATCATTCGTTCTGCTTTCCCACATCATAATATAAGTAATGTCAGTGTGGACTTTCCACAAGTAAATTCTCAACTTGTATCATTTGAACCTGCAACAGTTGATGAAGTTAGGAAAATAATTATGTCCTCCCCAAATAAATCTTGTGCACTTGATCCATTTCCAACAATGCTGCTAAAAGCATGTCTCGATACACTAATTGGACCTATAACAAATATTATAAATGCATCACTTTGCTCTGGCTGTTTTCCTGATGATTTTAAATACGCCCATGTCACACCACTTCTTAAGAAGTCATCTCTGCCTAAGCAAGACCTAAACAGTTATAGACGTATCTCTAATCTCAGCTTCATTTCCAAAATACTAGAAAAGGTTGTAGCAAGTCGTCTAAGGTCTCACATTAGCACAAATGTGTTAACTAATGTGTCACAATCAGCATATAAGCAGTTTCATTCAACAGAGACTGCCCTTTTAAAGGTTCATAATGACATTACCTTGAACATTAATAATGGTAAAGTGACTGCACTTACCTTACTAGATCTCTCTGCCGCGTTTGACACTATTGATCACAGCATTCTCATTGAACGCCTATTAAAGTGGTACGGCATATCTGGCACAGCTCTAAGCTGGTTTTCTTCGTATCTAACTGATAGATACCAAACTATCAAGATTGGGAACTGCTTTTCAGCTGCACTGCCGGCTTTATTTGGTGTTCCCCAGGGTTCTGTTCTTGGGCCTTTGCTTTTTACTCTTTACACCACGCCACTAAGCTCTGTTATACAAAAACATAACTTAGATCATCATCTTTATGCTGATGACACTCAGATTTACATTTCGTTGGCTACCCCGGATACAAATCGCTCCCTTAACCAACTTATTGATTGCCTTCAAGATATCTTCCATTGGATGACTGACAGCAAGTTGAAATTAAATGCAAATAAAACTGAATTGATCATTATTGGTACTCGAATGCAGCGTTGTAAACTGGATGGTTTTTTCCCTACGCGTATTTTGAATCAGTACATCACGCCAGCAACCTCGGTGCGTAATCTAGGAGTAATCTTTGATAGAAACTTCAATTTCCGACAACATATATCTCAAACATGTCGCTGCTGTTTTTATCATATTCGTGATCTTCGCCGTATTCGCCGGTATGTGTCATTTTCTGTTGCTAAGACTATTGCAACAGCGCTTGTTAGCAGCAGAATTGACTATTGCAATTCCCTCCTTTATAATATCGCTAGCAAGGATATCACAAAACTTCAGCGTGTCCAAAATTGTCTAGCAAGAGTAGTTACAAGATCTCCTCGTTTTTCTCGCTCTGTGCCACTTTTGAAGTCTTTACATTGGCTTCCTGTACGATATCGTATAATTTTTAAGATCTGTACCATTACATATCAGGCACTGTCCAATAAGCAACCATCTTATTTGCATTTATTGCTTACTCCTGTAAGAAAATCTATCCAGCTTCGATCATCTAGTTCTGAGCTACTTTTTGTTCCTAGAGCCAACACTAACATTGGAACTAGGGCTTTTTCTGTTGCTGCACCAACTCTTTGGAATATGCTTCCTCTTAGTGTTAGATCAGTTGAAAATATTACAAAATTCCGTCGTCATTTAAAAACGTATCTTTACAACCTTGCTTATCCACCTTAGCTCCCTAGCGCCTTGACCCATCTGTTGACAACTGGAAAACTACTTATGGACTTTGAGATTGACCAACCCTTTTGTTTTGATGCGCCTCTGAGCTTGGTTTCCAAGGATTTAGGCGCAATAGAAGTTATCTTATTATTATTATTAAAATTTTATTCAAGGCAAAATAAAAAAAAATACTTGTCTGCTTACACCAGCACTATGATTAATTTAAGTTGCCTCATAAGATGTTTTATAGAGGAAACACCTGTTTCAATACAGGTATACTTCATTAATGCGGTAACCTAATCGTGGTCAGTGGTAGTTATGCTGTGTCCTATTTTGTTATGAATATTATGCAATGTCTTGATAATATTATTATTATACAGAATATGTACTTTCTGCTGGACAATGTTAATGACAATAGGCACACACATTAAGGTATGACTCTGCTAGTTTCTTTATCAGTGTTATTGCTGCAATATTTCTACTGCATTTGGAACATTAGATTCTCTTGAAACTTCGGCAATGGTCCCGTTATATTGCATTGCTCCATGACATAGTACAGGTGTCTTCTTCATGAATGCTATCAGGGGCAATCATCTCTACATCTCCATGTTTCACATTTCCTATCCAAAGACATCCTACAAAAGATGTTTTCCAGCACTTTTAAAATAAGTAGCTGAATATAAGGTGTAAGGAAAAGCATACAAAATTGACTGTTGTTACTGTAAAACACCGACTGCATCGAGAACAGTCTCCACAACTACATGGCCAGCTTAGTACTTGGATACAATATACCAAGTATTTATTCAGGGAGACTGTATGGTGGCCATTAGGTTTTAATATGTATGCTATAATATTAGATATGTTTAAACATGATTGTAAAAATGAATGAACAAGTGTAATTGCAGACTTAGTAGGTGCTAAATAACTTTTTTATAATGATCGAGCTTGAATCAGAATTTAATATTATACATTTGTTTACATATGACATAGCTGAACAGCGAATAGATTTATGATCATTCTTTTGATCACACAATATTATCAGATTGTTAATGCTAGCAATGTATTTTTGTAGTCCACATAGTTACCAAAAGGTTACTCAATACCGTCTAGTGTAAACATGGGTTGTATATTTATTGATACTTATTTATCAAGGACAAGTTTGTGATCACTTGTTGCATTGGAGTTGTTACTATTGCATGCGTTACAGAATACCACCATCAGCATGAATTCATTTGTGCAAATGTGTACCTTTGTAGAGTATAAATAAATACTAAAACAGATCTGTCGAGTTCTTGTGTGTTTCAAATGCAGTTCATGCTAAGAAGTTTGTTCCATTACCCCAGCCAGGGTGGTAATTTAATTGGTGTCAACTGCACGACCTGCCACAGCAGTGGGTACAGTATACAAAGTTGAGTCCACAAATCAGAATGCCTCGTGTTAAAATATCTGGCAGTTTTTGACTTATTGCTAAAATTGAAGCGGGTTCGTAAACGTATGCATTTGATTTGTTTTGGTTTATTTGTTCAGGAAAACAAACTGAACATTGAAAGGTGAGAATTGTTTGTGTTGACTATGGTGGAAACCGAATCAAGTTGACGTCTGTGTCGAAATAGAGTATCGTTGGACGCGAACATCCTTCGAATTATATTTACGTTACGATGGCCTTGAGGGTAACATTACCCAGACATTTCACTATTGTGATTGCAGAAGGGTGTATTTGTTTGTTATGATTGTTTGTGTTGACTATGGTGGAGGGACTTTTACAACCTGTATATAAGTCGTAACTTGGAAGAGCTGTTTATATGTTCATATCTTTAGGATGATAAGAGGGTGTCTGAGGCTGACGAGTCCCGATAAGGAGTATTTTAAAGTTGGTATGAGAAGTTAATATTCTCCCCAAGGTTATTTGTGAATATTTATATTTTGTCTTCGGTGGGGTGAATAAATTATGGAAATCTGTACCTTGCCTTGATATTTCTGTCGAGTTTTACACTATCTCTGAATCCAAATATATATACAACTTCGCTTCACCTGGCGGATCTTGACAGTCGGTGTGTTTATAGGGTTGTGTCTGTATATTTGTATGTCATCTGTTCAAGTGTTCTGTGTCTGTGTGTTTGTATGTCATCTGTTCAAGTGTTCTGTGTGTTTGTATGTCATCTGTTCAAGTGTTCTGTGTCTTTGTCGGTCATCTGTTGATGTGTTCTGTATTTGTGTTTATAGGCATCTGCTGGCCACAGCCTGTCCACTTGAACCACCAGCAGTGCCTCTGTTGACAAGATGTGGACGGGCCTCAGCTTGAATGTCACTAATGTGTATTCTGTAAACTATGTTCTACTAACAATTATTGCGCAGTAATCTCTCTGTTTGAGATATGAACACATGGCATTTTTAGCAAACACAAACATACCTACTCATGTGTGAATTTTTTGTTTATTACTGACTTGTTTTGTTGTAGACAAATCTTGCATTATCTCATTCTTTCTTTGTCATCTGGTGCCTTCTATTTAAGCAAATGTCCTTCCAACTAAGACCCTTACACCACTCTTTACCTTCTTCTATTTCTTATAGTTCAGCAGCTCCACCTTTCTTTCTTCGTTGTAAACACGTGTCAGTTTATGTGGCATTGTATCACACAGTACAGCTTACAGCTTGCCGCCGTAGGATCTTACATGTATATCGCCTCTAAGGTGTCACCTCTTTGTTCTAATCTTGCCATCTCTCCAGGTGCCGTTTCATTTAATTGATACTCATGCATGTCGTGATGTGGAAGATTAAGTTACGTATCACGATCTCCCATACATACCAGTGAAGTCAGGGGATGATGGCTCATCTGGCATTTATAAACTTCTGCCTCAACATTAGCTCAACACTAGGCGGGAGATGTCAGATAAATTTAGTAAAATCTCCATAATTAAAATTAAATTCAAGGCAAAATAAAAAAAAATACTTGTCTGCTTACACCAGCACTATGATTAATTTAAGTTGCCTCATAAGATGTTTTATAGAGGAAACACCTGTTTCAATACAGGTATACTTCATTAATGCGGTAACCTAATCGTGGTCAGTGGTAGTTATGCTGTGTCCTATTTTGTTATGAATATTATGCAATGTCTTGATAATATTATTATTATACAGAATATGTACTTTCTGCTGGACAATGTTAATGACAATAGGCACACACATTAAGGTATGACTCTGCTAGTTTCTTTATCAGTGTTATTGCTGCAATATTTCTACTGCATTTGGAACATTAGATTCTCTTGAAACTTCGGCAATGGCCCCGTTATATTGCATTGCTCCATGACATAGTACAGGTGTCTTCTTCATGAATGCTATCAGGGGCAATCATCTCTACATCTCCATGTTTCACATTTCCTATCCAAAGACATCCTACAAAAGATGTTTTCCAGCACTTTTAAAATAAGTAGCTGAATATAAGGTGTAAGGAAAAGCATACAAAATTGACTGTTGTTACTGTAAAACACCGACTGCATCGAGAACAGTCTCCACAACTACATGGCCAGCTTAATACTTGCATACAATATACCAAGTATTTATTCAGGGAGACTGTATGGTGGCCATTAGGTTTTAATATGTATGCGATAATATTATATATGTTTAAACATGATTGTAAAAATGAATGAACAAGTGTAATTGCAGACTTAGTAGGTGCTAAATAACTTTTTTATAATGATCGAGCTTGAATCAGAATTTAATATTATACATTTGTTTACATATGACATAGCTGAACAGCGAATAGATTTATGATCATTCTTTTGATCACACAATATTATCAGATTGTTAATGCTAGCAATGTATTTTTGTAGTCCACATAGTTACCAAAAGGTTACTCAATACCGTCTAGTGTAAACATGGGTTGTATATTTATTGATACTTATTTATCAAGGACAAGTTTGTGATCACTTGTTGCATTGGAGTTGTTACTATTGCATGCGTTACAGAATACCACCATCAGCATGAATTCATTTGTGCAAATGTGTACCTTTGTAGAGTATAAATAAATACTAAAACAGATCTGTCGAGTTCTTGTGTGTTTCAAATGCAGTTCATGCTAAGAAGTTTGTTCCATTACCCCAGCCAGGGTGGTAATTTAATTGGTGTCAACTGCACGACCTGCCACAGCAGTGGGTACAGTATACAAAGTTGAGTCCACAAATCAGAATGCCTCGTGTTAAAATATCTGGCAGTTTTTGACTTATTGCTAAAATTGAAGCGGGTTCGTAAACGTATGCATTTGATTTGTTTTGGTTTATTTGTTCAGGAAAACAAACTGAACATTGAAAGGTGAGAATTGTTTGTGTTGACTATGGTGGAAACCGAATCAAGTTGACGTCTGTGTCGAAATAGAGTATCGTTGGACTCGAACATCCTTCGAATTATATTTACGTTACGATGGCCTTGAGGGTAACATTACCCAGACATTTCACTATTGTGATTGCAGAAGGGTGTATTTGTTTGTTATGATTGTTTGTGTTGACTATGGTGGAGGGACTTTTACAACCTGTATATAAGTCGTAACTTGGAAGAGCTGTTTATATGTTCATATCTTTAGGATGATAAGAGGGTGTCTGAGGCTGACGAGTCCCGATAAGGAGTATTTTAAAGGTGGTATGAGAAGTTAATATTCTCCCCAAGGTTATTTGTGAATATTTATATTTTGTCTTCGGTGGGGTGAATAAATTATGGAAATCTGTACCTTGCCTTGATATTTCTGTCGAGTTTTACACTATCTCTGAATCCAAATATATATACAACTTCGCTTCACCTGGCGGATCTTGACAGTCGGTGTGTTTATAGGGTTGTGTCTGTATATTTGTATGTCATCTGTTCAAGTGTTCTGTGTCTGTGTGTTTGTATGTCATCTGTTCAAGTGTTCTGTGTGTTTGTATGTCATCTGTTCAAGTGTTCTGTGTCTTTGTCGGTCATCTGTTGATGTGTTCTGTATTTGTGTTTATAGGCATCTGCTGGCCACAGCCTGTCCACTTGAACCACCAGCAGTGCCTCTGTTGACAAGATGTGGACGGGCCTCAGCTTGAATGTCACTAATGTGTATTCTGTAAACTATGTTCTACTAACAATTATTGCGCAGTAATCTCTCTGTTTGAGATATGAACACATGGCATTTTTAGCAAACACAAACATACCTACTCATGTGTGAATTTTTTGTTTATTACTGACTTGTTTTGTTGTAGACAAATCTTGCATTATCTCATTCTTTCTTTGTCATCTGGTGCCTTCTATTTAAGCAAATGTCCTTCCAACTAAGACCCTTACACCACTCTTTACCTTCTTCTATTTCTTATAGTTCAGCAGCTCCACCTTTCTTTCTTCGTTGTAAACACGTGTCAGTTTATGTGGCATTGTATCACACAGTACAGCTTACAGCTTGCCGCCGTAGGATCTTACATGTATATCGCCTCTAAGGTGTCACCTCTTTGTTCTAATCTTGCCATCTCTCCAGGTGCCGTTTCATTTAATTGATACTCATGCATGTCGTGATGTGGAAGATTAAGTTACGTATCACGATCTCCCATACATACCAGTGAAGTCAGGGGATGATGGCTCATCTGGCATTTATAAACTTCTGCCTCAACATTAGCTCAACACTAGGCGGGAGATGTCAGATAAATTTAGTAAAATCTCCATAATTAAAATTAAATTCAAGGCAAAATAAAAAAAAATACTTGTCTGCTTACACCAGCACTATGATTAATTTAAGTTGCCTCATAAGATGTTTTATAGAGGAAACACCTGTTTCAATACAGGTATACTTCATTAATGCGGTAACCTAATCGTGGTCAGTGGTAGTTATGCTGTGTCCTATTTTGTTATGAATATTATGCAATGTCTTGATAATATTATTATTATACAGAATATGTACTTTCTGCTGGACAATGTTAATGACAATAGGCACACACATTAAGGTATGACTCTGCTAGTTTCTTTATCAGTGTTATTGCTGCAATATTTCTACTGCATTTGGAACATTAGATTCTCTTGAAACTTCGGCAATGACTTTTACAACCTGTATATAAGTCGTAACTTGGAAGAGCTGTTTATATGTTCATATCTTTAGGATGATAAGAGGGTGTCTGAGGCTGACGAGTCCCGATAAGGAGTATTTTAAAGGTGGTATGAGAAGTTAATATTCTCCCCAAGGTTATTTGTGAATATTTATATTTTGTCTTCGGTGGGGTGAATAAATTATGGAAATCTGTACCTCGCCTTGATATTTCTGTCGAGTTTTACACTATCTCTGAATCCAAATATATATACAACTTCGCTTCACCTGGCGGATCTTGACAGTCGGTGTGTTTATAGGGTTGTGTCTGTATATGTGTATGTCATCTGTTCAAGTGTTCTGTGTCTGTGTGTTTGTATGTCATCTGTTCAAGTGTTCTGTGTGTTTGTATGTCATCTGTTCAAGTGTTATGTGTCTTTGTCGGTCATCTGTTGATGTGTTCTGTATTTGTGTTTATAGGCATCCGCTGGCCACAGCCTGTCCACTTGAACCACCAGCAGTGCCTCTGTTGACAAGATGTGGACGGGCCCCAGTGTTGACCCATATGGGTGATTGCTGAAGCTAATCAAAGTCATTAGTGTAGGAGTAATCGTGAAAAAATGACTGCTGTCCACTTAGCTACAAACACTGTTGCTGATTTATTGCTGATCCAAATCCATTATGGCTATTACTGGCTGTCTGTGGCAGGTGATCAGCCAGCACACACAGCTCAGTTTACAGCAAGGTAGTCCGCATTGCCATGCACACATCGCATGAGATGAGGCTGCCTCACAAATGGATCCTGTTTGTGGCAGTGGCTGGTGTCTATCTCCTCACTACATACGTAGGAGTGTCGTGGAAGCCAGCATCAGATATACAGCACCAAATGAAAACCGTTCCGACGACGTTTCACAACATTGTATCAGGCCCATATATTCAGAGAGATCTCCAGGCCAAGCACAATGCTACACGCCTGGCACGGCTTGAAGATCTGCCGGATGTCCAGGTGAAGTCAATCAGTTGTGAGAAGTTGTTTAGTGGGGACTCGCATGAACAGAAGCGGGCAAAGAAATACCACAATGACTACCCGAAGAAGATTCTGACAGCAACACAGTACATTACGATGACTACCAACTGCACTGCATTCACACAGCAACGCAAATATCTTGTGAATCCAGCATCAAAGGAAGAAAGAAACTTCTCCCTAGCATACAGCATACTCATGTTCAAAGATGTGGAACAGACGGAGCGACTGCTACGAGCAATCTACCAGCCACAGAACTACTACTGCATTCATGTTGATGCAAAGTCACCGAAGGAGATTCATGAAGCCATGGCAGCAATAGCTGGGTGCTTCAGTAACGTGTTCATTGCATCCCGGTCCATACAAGTTCACTGGGCCACGTACAGCGTACTAGAGCCAGAACTTGTATGTATGCGTGACCTGTGGTTCTACTCCAACTGGCGCTACTTCATCAATCTGACAGGACAAGAGTGGCCGCTGAAGACCAATGGGGACCTCGTGAAGATACTGACAGCCTACCATGGAGGCAATGATGTAGAGGGCTCTGTCAAAAGGTACACCAAAGTCCATTATATAACTTTTTAATTGAAAGACGTTACAGCACAAATTTGAGACATCAGACTTTTTATTTGAATTATAAGTAATATAACTGGTTAATTAAAAAAAGTAATATGTAGTTGATACAAATACTCATATTTTCTAGCTGGGTTAGATGACTGTTTTGGTTGTTTCCAGGAGTGATCCTGAACGCTACAAGTACTCTTACTCTGAGTTGACCATTGGAGAAGAGAAAGCACCACTGAAACTGGACGTTACACTGACGAAGGGATCAGTGCACGTAGCTGTACAGCGCGGCTTTGTCGACTTCATTCTTCACAATCCTATATCCGCCAAGTTCCAGGAGTGGGTCAACGACACATGGATTCCAGATGAGACGTTCTTCTCCTCTCTCAACCACAGTCCCCAGCTGAAGGTTCCTGGGGCATATCTTGGTAAGTTTCTCAACCACAGACCCCAGCTGAAGGTTCCTTGGGCGTAACTTGGTAAGTCAACCACAGTCCCCAGCTGAAGGTTTCTGGGATGTATCTTGGTAAGTCTCTCAACTACAGATCCCAGCTGAAGGTTCCTGGAACGTACCATGGTAAGTTTCTCAACCACAGACCCCAGCTGAAGGTTCCTGGGATGTATCATGGTAAGTCTCTCAACCACAGAACCCAGCTGAAGGTTCCTGGGACGTTTCATGGTAAGTCTCTCAACCACAGACCCCAGCTGAAGGTTCCTGGGACGTATCATGGTAAGTCTCTCAACCACAGACCCCAGCTGAAGGTTCCTGGGACGTATCTTGGTAAGTCTCTCAACCACAGTCCCCAGTTGAAGGTTCCTGGGACGTATCTTGGTAAGTCTCTCAACCACAGACCCCAGCTGAAGGTTTCTGGGACGTATCTTGGTAAGTCTTTCAATCACAGTTCCCAGCTGAAGGTTCCTGGGACGTATCTTGGTAAGTCTCTCAACCACAGACCCCAGCTGAAGGTTCCTGGGATGTATCTTGGTAAGTCTTTCAATCACAGTTCCCAGCTGAAGGTTCCTGGGATGTATCTTGGTAAGTGTCTCAACTACAGACCCCAGCTGAAGGTTTCTGGGACGTATCTTGATAAGCCTAGAAGAATGACAATATTTATTATATTGTGTACTGTGTGCTTACCTTCTGTTGTGTCAATAAGTTGGAAAAATGAAAACAAACCGTAGAAAAACATTGGTATATTTTGTTGATACATTTCAAGATTTATTTGCAATAAAATGTTAAAATTGCACCCTTGAAAGTAACCATTAATTACTTATATATTATATATATTAAGCTCAAACAAATTACATGGTTAGTTCTCAGGTAAGAATAAAAAACAGCCAGGAAAATATAACGTTTCCAAAAATGTTCACTAGTTTCAAAGTGGCATATCAAAATATTGTTCTTCAAACACCTAGACAATGCAGAAAATATCCTACCAGAGTTCTTAGGTAATAAACAATGAAAGTGTACTGATGGTGCCTCCTGGTGTTTTACTATATAAGCTCATTGCTAAGGAGCCAAATGGATGTTAAAGAGCAACATCGGACCATGTAGCCATAAGACAGCCATTACTCGACTTTGTCAATATCACCTAATTGTGTTACTATAACTTTAATGACCTACAAGGTCCTTCTCATTACTTGTGTTGTTGCCCCTCCAGGACCCCCAGAAACCCACCCTCTCATGAAGCCCTTCCTGACGCGCTTCAAGAACTGGGGAATTTGGCCCTTCAACTTCCCCTGCGAAGGTCGCTGGGTCAAACAGATCTGCGTGCTGGGCATTGGCGACCTTCCTCTACTCTACAAACGCAAGGAGATGTTTGCAAACAAGTTCTACCTTGACTTTGAGCCTCTGGCCCTGGACTGCATGGAGGAATTGCACTGGAAGAACGTGAGAGGGGAGATCGCTGGGACACGTCACTTTGACAGCTCCTACTACGCTCACCTATCGTTTGCTAAGTACCACTTAAATTAGATGATTGACAGCGGTGTCAGATGATGTTTATACCGTGATGCTATACCCATGTGCTACACAGATAATCCTTATTCAACTCAGGAAGTTTTCCCTGATGAAATCATGTCATATAATTTCTCCCAGTTACAAAGGGACACAAATATAGTTATATAATGTATTTTTAATGTACTTTGGATTATTGTGTTTCTCCTCTGATGCACCGGGGCCACTCACCTTGCCATATATTCACTGAAGGTCACTCACCTTGTCATATATTCACCGAGGGCCACTCACCTTGCCATATATTCACCGAGGGCCACTCACCTTGCCATATATTCACCGAGGGCAACTCACCTTGCCATATATTCACCGAGGGCAACTCACCTTGCCATATATTCACCGAGGGCCACTCACCTTCCCATACATTCACCGAGGGCAACTTACCTTGCCATATATTCACCGAGGGCAACTTACCTTGCCATATATTCACCGAGGGCAACTCACCTTCCCATACATTCACCGAGGGCAACTTACCTTGCCATATATTCACCGAGGGCAACTCACCTTGCCATATATTCACCGAGGGCCACTCACCTTCCCATACATTCACCGAGGGCAACTTACCTTGCCATATATTCACCGAGGGCAACTTACCTTGCCATATATTCACCGAGGGCCACTCACCTTCCCATACATTCACCGAGGGCAACTTACCTTGCCATATATTCACTGAGGGCAACTTACCTTGCCATATATTCACCGAGGGCAACTCACCTTCCCATACATTCACCGAGGGCAACTCACCTTGCCATATATTCACCGAGGGCAACTTACCTTGCCATATATTCACCGAGGGCAACTCACCTTCCCATACATTCACCGAGGGCAACTTACCTTGCCATATATTCACCGAGGGCAACTTACCTTGCCATATATTCACCGAGGGCAACTCACCTTGCCATATATTCACCGAGGGCCACTCACCTTCCCATACATTCACCGAGGGCAACTCACCTAGCCATATATTCACCGAGGGCAACTCACCTTGCCATACATTCACCGAGGGCCACTCACCTTGCCATATATTCACCGAGGGCAACTCACCTTGCCATACATTCACTGAGGGCAACTCACCTTGCCATATATCCACTCGCTTCCTTGGATCATTGGTCTCTGCCATTTGGCAACGTAGTTCAAAGATCAGGAAGGCAGTTACTTAGACTTATTTACTTTTTCAGTGGACAAATTGAGTGGTCAGACATTCTCCAGGGGATGCCACTGTGAAGTTACTATTGATTTATCGGGAGGCTGTTATCAGCTGCATGCAATGCCGTAACTGCATGATGGCAGAAATTAAAATGGTTATCGAGAAGGGGTAGTGGTATACATAATTAATTTAGTTGCATGAAACAAACATCAAGGTATGTCACATCAAATTAGTTGGTGTTTAAATGAGATACTACAATGTAGAAACTAGCTGTAGTATGTTCAACCTTGTCAAGTAAATTGTTAGAGATGTAACAAAATGCATCCAGTTATATTATGATGTAAATATTTATTTACAAAAACATATTTACCTCATTGCATATTTATGTCAGTAATAATGTATATTGCATACAGAAATATAAGTTTGGTAATTAAAATAAAACAATTATGTATGGTGGAACCTCACTGTTAAGGTCACCTCTGGGACAAAAGTGACCTGAATAGCAAGGTGACCTTATTAGCGGGACTAATATCCTATACGTTATAGTATATGGAAATAATTTGGATTGTTCTAGGGTGAATTGTGAGGTGGCTGTATTACCAAGGTGACCTCAATTGTGAGGTGGCTGTATTACCAAGGTGACCTTAAAATGAGGTTTCACTGTAATTGTAATGATAATATGAATGCATCCAGACATTCTAGAAAGAGGTATCTTGATCAGAAATATAAATTTGGTAATTAAAGTAAAACGATCACTTAACTGATTATAGTTTCATACATCAAAATTATGAAGGTATCAATTAAAATCATAGTTGAGCTATGTAATAAGTTATTAACTGTGTAGGTTAATCATGTGCACAAATGTTTGATTACACTAGTAAATCATGAAATGTTTTTGTTGTCCACGCTACAATGTAGGAAACACACCTTGATTACATAGCACTACTCTTTACTGACAGTCATAGTCCACTAAGTTAAATTAATGATATGAACATATTTTGCATAATGTGGAATGTTAAAGGGGGGATGAAACGCTTGAACAACCACAGTCCAAACATAAGAACATGCCATGTACATATCACCATGACTTGATGAGCATAGCTCCCAGAAAAACCAACAAATCACATACAAAAACATAAAGATAGAACAATCGAATGCACGGAATGGCTACTGGATATACTATAAATGTTAGTAAGCAACTTTTCACATACTTCCACGGAAGGATTCCAACAGAAAAAAGCAGGTCATTATTTCTCGGGAGATGTGTAGGTGGGCATTTTGCTACCAAACGCAAATAAACAAAGTTCCGTGTGTGTGTGTGTGTGTGTGTGTGTGTGTGTGTATGTACAGTCACTTTATCATATAATCGTTCACTTACGTGACATTTTGTTGACATTGTAATCAAAATTAACTTACCAGCTGTCAGGTCAAAGGTTACAGCAATAGGTAATGTGTGTTTTGTCGCCCAAATGGTTAGTGCCAGATCATTGTACCTCCTATAATAAAATATTCTATTCTAAGTGCTATCAATTCTTTTTTAATTAAATGTTTTGAATCATAGAACACTATATTGTTCTGGTAATTTGAAATAAAATTATATGAAAAATAAGGTTTATAGTTTTGCGAAAAAATAACAATGTAGCACAAGAGTTATACATAAGAAACAGCAACAGAAGTAACAGCTTGCCTGCCACCAGGACATGCGTGACTGGGAATTACAGAACTGTGAATTACTGGCACACGTAGCATAACAGCAGATAATAAAATTTTCAAATATATCTGTACAGGCGTGAGTGATGTTTTAAAAAGGTGTGTGATGTTAATATCTGGTAGGAAGCGTTGCCAGCATGAAACAAAGTAGCACATTTTAATAGGAAAACACTTTAAAGTAACGTGACTGTGCATGCAAGTAAACAATTTAATATACTAACATAACTTAGAAAAATGCGTATCTTTATATTATAACATGCCCACAATGGACTAATGTTGTAATGCAATGGACTAATGTTGTCATGCAATGGACTAATATTGTAATGTAATACAATGGAAAAATTTTTTACGGAACCTATCTTGGGCAACCTCTTTTGGATGACTACTTGTCTTGGACAACCAATTTATTGGTTCCTTTTGACAGTCTTTTCAAGTTTTTAATGTTGATTGTCCAGCCACCTGTCTTGGGTGATCGCTTACGCTGGGCGGAAGTGGTGCTCGCATAAGACAGGTTCTACTGTAATGTAAATTGTAAGATGGACTAATGTTATAATATAAGTAATAATGTTGTTATTGTTGGAACAAGTATGCTAAATGAAGCACGTGTGTATGTGTGTATAATATTATGTATTCTTGTACAATACATCATCTTCATGTGTGGATGGTTAGACAGCCAGTTTGACCACATAATGACCGCTTTTGAGACTAGCTGATAGTGAGATCAAGACAAAGCAACCTATTGTATCATGAGCCACATGTACAATATCACAGCCTGTATAGCACCTATATTAAATATAAGTAACATGATGAACACTATTTACACAACTTACTGGCATTTGCACTTGTGAAATGTAAATCTTATTTAGAATGTGCAACCTTGTGATATGCCGAGTGTTCATTCCAGAGCAAGACGGTATGATAGATCTATATTAGTAAAAAACAAAAAGATGTTTTCCAGCACTTTTAAAATAAGTAGCTGAATATAAGGTGTAAGGAAAAGCATACAAAATTGACTGTTGTTACTGTAAAACACCGACTGCATCGAGAACAGTCTCCACAACTACATGGCCAGCTTAGTACTTGGATACAATATACCAAGTATTTATTCAGGGAGACTGTATGGTGGCCATTAGGTTTTAATATGTATGCTATAATATTATATATGTTTAAACATGATTGTAAAAATGAATGAACAAGTGTAATTGCAGACTTAGTAGGTGCTAAATAACTTTTTTTATAATGATCGAGCTTGAATCAGAATTTAATATTATACATTTGTTTACATATGACATAGCTGAACAGCGAATAGATTTATGATCATTCTTTTGATCACACAATATTATCAGATTGTTAATGCTAGCAATGTATTTTTGTAGTCCACATAGTTACCAAAAGGTTACTCAATACCGTCTAGTGTAAACATGGGTTGTATATTTATTGATACTTATTTATCAAGGACAAGTTTGTGATCACTTGTTGCATTGGAGTTGTTACTATTGCATGCGTTACAGAATACCACCATCAGCATGAATTCATTTGTGCAAATGTGTACCTTTGTAGAGTATAAATAAATACTAAAACAGATCTGTCGAGTTCTTGTGTGTTTCAAATGCAGTTCATGCTAAGAAGTTTGTTCCATTACCCCAGCCAGGGTGGTAATCTAACTGGTGTCAACTGCACGACCTGCCACAGCAGTGGGTACAGTATACAAAGTTGAGTCCACAAATCAGAATGCCTCGTGTTAAAATATCTGGCAGTTTTTGACTTATTGCTAAAATTGAAGCGGGTTCGTAAACGTATGCATTTGATTTGTTTTGGATTATTTGTTCAGGAAAACAAACTGAACATTGAAAGGTGAGAATTGTTTGTGTTGACTATGGTGGAGGGACTTTTACAACCTGTATATAAGTCGTAACTTGGAAGAGCTGTTTATATGTTCATATCTTTAGGATGATAAGAGGGTGTCTGAGGCTGACGAGTCCCGATAAGGAGTATATTAAAGGTGGTATGAGAAGTTAATATTCTCACCAAGGTTATTTGTGAATATTTATATTTTGTCTTCGGTGGGGTGAATAAATTATGGAAATCTGTACCTTGCCTTGATATTTCTGTCGAGTTTTACACTATCTCTGAATCCAAATATATATACAACTTCGCTTCACCTGGCGGATCTTGACAGTCGGTGTGTTTATAGGGTTGTGTCTGTATATTTGTATGTCATCTGTTCAAGTGTTCTGTGTCTGTGTGTTTGTATGTCATCTGTTCAAGTGTTCTGTGTGTTTGTATGTCATCTGTTCAAGTGTTCTGTGTCTTTGTCGGTCATCTGTTGATGTGTTCTGTATTTGTGTTTATAGGCATCTGCTGGCCACAGCCTGTCCACTTGAACCACCAGCAGTGCCTCTGTTGACAAGATGTGGACGGGCCTCAGCTTGAATGTCACTAATGTGTATTCTGTAAACTATGTTCTACTAACAATTATTGTGCAGTAATCTCTCTGTTTGAGATATGAACACATGGCATTTTTAGCAAACACAAACAGACCTACTCATGTGTGAATTTTTTGTTTATTACTGACTTGTTTTGTTGTAGACAAATCTTCTTGCATTATCTCATTCTTTCTTTGTCATCTGGTGCCTTCTATTTAAGCAAATGTCCTTCCAACTAAGACCCTTACACCACTCTTTACCTTCTTCTATTTCTTATAGTTCAGCAGCTCCACCTTTCTTTCTTCGTTGTAAACACGTGTCAGTTTATGTGGCATTGTATCACACAGTACAGCTTACAGCTTGCCGCCGTAGGATCTTACATGTATATCGCCTCTAAGGTGTCACCTCTTTGTTCTAATCTTGCCATCTCTCCAGGTGCCGTTTCATTTAATTGATACTCATGCATGTCGTGATGTGGAAGATTAAGTTACGTATCACGATCTCCCATACATACCAGTGAAGTCAGGGGATGATGGCTCATCTGGCATTTATAAACTTCTGCCTCAACATTAGCTCAACACTAGGCGGGAGATGTCAGATAAATTTAGTAAAATCTCCATGGATGACTTCTGAAATTATACTATCTAAAAGGCGTCGTCGTTATTTAGAGCGTGTATGGCGCAAATCACGCTCGCCATTAGATAGATCGCGTTATTCTAAGCAATGTCGCCTCTGTAACAGACAAATGGCTAAAGCTAAATCAGATTATTTTACAGATATGGTCATAAATAAGTCTGATAATCCGCGTCAGTTATGGAACTGCATCAATAACATTCTACACAGACGGCCTACTCCATCGTTACCTGATCATATGTCAATTAAGTCTCTATGTGATTCGTTCTCTAGTCACTTCAAGAATAAAATCAGTATCATTCGTTCTGCTTTCCCACATCATAATATAAGTAATGTCAGTGTGGACTTTCCACAAGTAAATTCTCAACTTGTATCATTTGAACCTGCAACAGTTGATGAAGTTAGGAAAATAATTATGTCCTCCCCAAATAAATCTTGTGCACTTGATCCATTTCCAACAATGCTGCTAAAAGCATGTCTCGATACACTAATTGGACCTATAACAAATATTATAAATGCATCACTTTGCTCTGGCTGTTTTCCTGATGATTTTAAATACGCCCATGTCACACCACTTCTTAAGAAGTCATCTCTGCCTAAGCAAGACCTAAACAGTTATAGACGTATCTCTAATCTCAGCTTCATTTCCAAAATACTAGAAAAGGTTGTAGCAAGTCGTCTAAGGTCTCACATTAGCACAAATGTGTTAACTAATGTGTCACAATCAGCATATAAGCAGTTTCATTCAACAGAGACTGCCCTTTTAAAGGTTCATAATGACATTACCTTGAACATTAATAATGGTAAAGTGACTGCACTTACCTTACTAGATCTCTCTGCCGCGTTTGACACTATTGATCACAGCATTCTCATTGAACGCCTATTAAAGTGGTACGGCATATCTGGCACAGCTCTAAGCTGGTTTTCTTCGTATCTAACTGATAGATACCAAACTATCAAGATTGGGAACTGCTTTTCAGCTGCACTGCCGGCTTTATTTGGTGTTCCCCAGGGTTCTGTTCTTGGGCCTTTGCTTTTTACTCTTTACACCACGCCACTAAGCTCTGTTATACAAAAACATAACTTAGATCATCATCTTTATGCTGATGACACTCAGATTTACATTTCGTTGGCTACCCCGGATACAAATCGCTCCCTTAACCAACTTATTGATTGCCTTCAAGATATCTTCCATTGGATGACTGACAGCAAGTTGAAATTAAATGCAAATAAAACTGAATTGATCATTATTGGTACTCGAATGCAGCGTTGTAAACTGGATGGTTTTTTCCCTACGCGTATTTTGAATCAGTACATCACGCCAGCAACCTCGGTGCGTAATCTAGGAGTAATCTTTGATAGAAACTTCAATTTCCGACAACATATATCTCAAACATGTCGCTGCTGTTTTTATCATATTCGTGATCTTCGCCGTATTCGCCGGTATGTGTCATTTTCTGTTGCTAAGACTATTGCAACAGCGCTTGTTAGCAGCAGAATTGACTATTGCAATTCCCTCCTTTATAATATCGCTAGCAAGGATATCACAAAACTTCAGCGTGTCCAAAATTGTCTAGCAAGAGTAGTTACAAGATCTCCTCGTTTTTCTCGCTCTGTGCCACTTTTGAAGTCTTTACATTGGCTTCCTGTACGATATCGTATAATTTTTAAGATCTGTACCATTACATATCAGGCACTGTCCAATAAGCAACCATCTTATTTGCATTTATTGCTTACTCCTGTAAGAAAATCTATCCAGCTTCGATCATCTAGTTCTGAGCTACTTTTTGTTCCTAGAGCCAACACTAACATTGGAACTAGGGCTTTTTCTGTTGCTGCACCAACTCTTTGGAATATGCTTCCTCTTAGTGTTAGATCAGTTGAAAATATTACAAAATTCCGTCGTCATTTAAAAACGTATCTTTACAACCTTGCTTATCCACCTTAGCTCCCTAGCGCCTTGACCCATCTGTTGACAACTGGAAAACTACTTATGGACTTTGAGATTGACCAACCCTTTTGTTTTGATGCGCCTCTGAGCTTGGTTTCCAAGGATTTAGGCGCAATAGAAGTTATCTTATTATTATTATTAAAATTTTATTCAAGGCAAAATAAAAAAAAATACTTGTCTGCTTACACCAGCACTATGATTAATTTAAGTTGCCTCATAAGATGTTTTATAGAGGAAACACCTGTTTCAATACAGGTATACTTCATTAATGCGGTAACCTAATCGTGGTCAGTGGTAGTTATGCTGTGTCCTATTTTGTTATGAATATTATGCAATGTCTTGATAATATTATTATTATACAGAATATGTACTTTCTGCTGGACAATGTTAATGACAATAGGCACACACATTAAGGTATGACTCTGCTAGTTTCTTTATCAGTGTTATTGCTGCAATATTTCTACTGCATTTGGAACATTAGATTCTCTTGAAACTTCGGCAATGGTCCCGTTATATTGCATTGCTCCATGACATAGTACAGGTGTCTTCTTCATGAATGCTATCAGGGGCAATCATCTCTACATCTCCATGTTTCACATTTCCTATCCAAAGACATCCTACAAAAGATGTTTTCCAGCACTTTTAAAATAAGTAGCTGAATATAAGGTGTAAGGAAAAGCATACAAAATTGACTGTTGTTACTGTAAAACACCGACTGCATCGAGAACAGTCTCCACAACTACATGGCCAGCTTAGTACTTGGATACAATATACCAAGTATTTATTCAGGGAGACTGTATGGTGGCCATTAGGTTTTAATATGTATGCTATAATATTAGATATGTTTAAACATGATTGTAAAAATGAATGAACAAGTGTAATTGCAGACTTAGTAGGTGCTAAATAACTTTTTTATAATGATCGAGCTTGAATCAGAATTTAATATTATACATTTGTTTACATATGACATAGCTGAACAGCGAATAGATTTATGATCATTCTTTTGATCACACAATATTATCAGATTGTTAATGCTAGCAATGTATTTTTGTAGTCCACATAGTTACCAAAAGGTTACTCAATACCGTCTAGTGTAAACATGGGTTGTATATTTATTGATACTTATTTATCAAGGACAAGTTTGTGATCACTTGTTGCATTGGAGTTGTTACTATTGCATGCGTTACAGAATACCACCATCAGCATGAATTCATTTGTGCAAATGTGTACCTTTGTAGAGTATAAATAAATACTAAAACAGATCTGTCGAGTTCTTGTGTGTTTCAAATGCAGTTCATGCTAAGAAGTTTGTTCCATTACCCCAGCCAGGGTGGTAATTTAATTGGTGTCAACTGCACGACCTGCCACAGCAGTGGGTACAGTATACAAAGTTGAGTCCACAAATCAGAATGCCTCGTGTTAAAATATCTGGCAGTTTTTGACTTATTGCTAAAATTGAAGCGGGTTCGTAAACGTATGCATTTGATTTGTTTTGGTTTATTTGTTCAGGAAAACAAACTGAACATTGAAAGGTGAGAATTGTTTGTGTTGACTATGGTGGAAACCGAATCAAGTTGACGTCTGTGTCGAAATAGAGTATCGTTGGACGCGAACATCCTTCGAATTATATTTACGTTACGATGGCCTTGAGGGTAACATTACCCAGACATTTCACTATTGTGATTGCAGAAGGGTGTATTTGTTTGTTATGATTGTTTGTGTTGACTATGGTGGAGGGACTTTTACAACCTGTATATAAGTCGTAACTTGGAAGAGCTGTTTATATGTTCATATCTTTAGGATGATAAGAGGGTGTCTGAGGCTGACGAGTCCCGATAAGGAGTATTTTAAAGTTGGTATGAGAAGTTAATATTCTCCCCAAGGTTATTTGTGAATATTTATATTTTGTCTTCGGTGGGGTGAATAAATTATGGAAATCTGTACCTTGCCTTGATATTTCTGTCGAGTTTTACACTATCTCTGAATCCAAATATATATACAACTTCGCTTCACCTGGCGGATCTTGACAGTCGGTGTGTTTATAGGGTTGTGTCTGTATATTTGTATGTCATCTGTTCAAGTGTTCTGTGTCTGTGTGTTTGTATGTCATCTGTTCAAGTGTTCTGTGTGTTTGTATGTCATCTGTTCAAGTGTTCTGTGTCTTTGTCGGTCATCTGTTGATGTGTTCTGTATTTGTGTTTATAGGCATCTGCTGGCCACAGCCTGTCCACTTGAACCACCAGCAGTGCCTCTGTTGACAAGATGTGGACGGGCCTCAGCTTGAATGTCACTAATGTGTATTCTGTAAACTATGTTCTACTAACAATTATTGCGCAGTAATCTCTCTGTTTGAGATATGAACACATGGCATTTTTAGCAAACACAAACATACCTACTCATGTGTGAATTTTTTGTTTATTACTGACTTGTTTTGTTGTAGACAAATCTTGCATTATCTCATTCTTTCTTTGTCATCTGGTGCCTTCTATTTAAGCAAATGTCCTTCCAACTAAGACCCTTACACCACTCTTTACCTTCTTCTATTTCTTATAGTTCAGCAGCTCCACCTTTCTTTCTTCGTTGTAAACACGTGTCAGTTTATGTGGCATTGTATCACACAGTACAGCTTACAGCTTGCCGCCGTAGGATCTTACATGTATATCGCCTCTAAGGTGTCACCTCTTTGTTCTAATCTTGCCATCTCTCCAGGTGCCGTTTCATTTAATTGATACTCATGCATGTCGTGATGTGGAAGATTAAGTTACGTATCACGATCTCCCATACATACCAGTGAAGTCAGGGGATGATGGCTCATCTGGCATTTATAAACTTCTGCCTCAACATTAGCTCAACACTAGGCGGGAGATGTCAGATAAATTTAGTAAAATCTCCATAATTAAAATTAAATTCAAGGCAAAATAAAAAAAAATACTTGTCTGCTTACACCAGCACTATGATTAATTTAAGTTGCCTCATAAGATGTTTTATAGAGGAAACACCTGTTTCAATACAGGTATACTTCATTAATGCGGTAACCTAATCGTGGTCAGTGGTAGTTATGCTGTGTCCTATTTTGTTATGAATATTATGCAATGTCTTGATAATATTATTATTATACAGAATATGTACTTTCTGCTGGACAATGTTAATGACAATAGGCACACACATTAAGGTATGACTCTGCTAGTTTCTTTATCAGTGTTATTGCTGCAATATTTCTACTGCATTTGGAACATTAGATTCTCTTGAAACTTCGGCAATGACTTTTACAACCTGTATATAAGTCGTAACTTGGAAGAGCTGTTTATATGTTCATATCTTTAGGATGATAAGAGGGTGTCTGAGGCTGACGAGTCCCGATAAGGAGTATTTTAAAGGTGGTATGAGAAGTTAATATTCTCCCCAAGGTTATTTGTGAATATTTATATTTTGTCTTCGGTGGGGTGAATAAATTATGGAAATCTGTACCTCGCCTTGATATTTCTGTCGAGTTTTACACTATCTCTGAATCCAAATATATATACAACTTCGCTTCACCTGGCGGATCTTGACAGTCGGTGTGTTTATAGGGTTGTGTCTGTATATGTGTATGTCATCTGTTCAAGTGTTCTGTGTCTGTGTGTTTGTATGTCATCTGTTCAAGTGTTCTGTGTGTTTGTATGTCATCTGTTCAAGTGTTATGTGTCTTTGTCGGTCATCTGTTGATGTGTTCTGTATTTGTGTTTATAGGCATCCGCTGGCCACAGCCTGTCCACTTGAACCACCAGCAGTGCCTCTGTTGACAAGATGTGGACGGGCCCCAGTGTTGACCCATATGGGTGATTGCTGAAGCTAATCAAAGTCATTAGTGTAGGAGTAATCGTGAAAAAATGACTGCTGTCCACTTAGCTACAAACACTGTTGCTGATTTATTGCTGATCCAAATCCATTATGGCTATTACTGGCTGTCTGTGGCAGGTGATCAGCCAGCACACACAGCTCAGTTTACAGCAAGGTAGTCCGCATTGCCATGCACACATCGCATGAGATGAGGCTGCCTCACAAATGGATCCTGTTTGTGGCAGTGGCTGGTGTCTATCTCCTCACTACATACGTAGGAGTGTCGTGGAAGCCAGCATCAGATATACAGCACCAAATGAAAACCGTTCCGACGACGTTTCACAACATTGTATCAGGCCCATATATTCAGAGAGATCTCCAGGCCAAGCACAATGCTACACGCCTGGCACGGCTTGAAGATCTGCCGGATGTCCAGGTGAAGTCAATCAGTTGTGAGAAGTTGTTTAGTGGGGACTCGCATGAACAGAAGCGGGCAAAGAAATACCACAATGACTACCCGAAGAAGATTCTGACAGCAACACAGTACATTACGATGACTACCAACTGCACTGCATTCACACAGCAACGCAAATATCTTGTGAATCCAGCATCAAAGGAAGAAAGAAACTTCTCCCTAGCATACAGCATACTCATGTTCAAAGATGTGGAACAGACGGAGCGACTGCTACGAGCAATCTACCAGCCACAGAACTACTACTGCATTCATGTTGATGCAAAGTCACCGAAGGAGATTCATGAAGCCATGGCAGCAATAGCTGGGTGCTTCAGTAACGTGTTCATTGCATCCCGGTCCATACAAGTTCACTGGGCCACGTACAGCGTACTAGAGCCAGAACTTGTATGTATGCGTGACCTGTGGTTCTACTCCAACTGGCGCTACTTCATCAATCTGACAGGACAAGAGTGGCCGCTGAAGACCAATGGGGACCTCGTGAAGATACTGACAGCCTACCATGGAGGCAATGATGTAGAGGGCTCTGTCAAAAGGTACACCAAAGTCCATTATATAACTTTTTAATTGAAAGACGTTACAGCACAAATTTGAGACATCAGACTTTTTATTTGAATTATAAGTAATATAACTGGTTAATTAAAAAAAGTAATATGTAGTTGATACAAATACTCATATTTTCTAGCTGGGTTAGATGACTGTTTTGGTTGTTTCCAGGAGTGATCCTGAACGCTACAAGTACTCTTACTCTGAGTTGACCATTGGAGAAGAGAAAGCACCACTGAAACTGGACGTTACACTGACGAAGGGATCAGTGCACGTAGCTGTACAGCGCGGCTTTGTCGACTTCATTCTTCACAATCCTATATCCGCCAAGTTCCAGGAGTGGGTCAACGACACATGGATTCCAGATGAGACGTTCTTCTCCTCTCTCAACCACAGTCCCCAGCTGAAGGTTCCTGGGGCATATCTTGGTAAGTTTCTCAACCACAGACCCCAGCTGAAGGTTCCTTGGGCGTAACTTGGTAAGTCAACCACAGTCCCCAGCTGAAGGTTTCTGGGATGTATCTTGGTAAGTCTCTCAACTACAGATCCCAGCTGAAGGTTCCTGGAACGTACCATGGTAAGTTTCTCAACCACAGACCCCAGCTGAAGGTTCCTGGGATGTATCATGGTAAGTCTCTCAACCACAGAACCCAGCTGAAGGTTCCTGGGACGTTTCATGGTAAGTCTCTCAACCACAGACCCCAGCTGAAGGTTCCTGGGACGTATCATGGTAAGTCTCTCAACCACAGACCCCAGCTGAAGGTTCCTGGGACGTATCTTGGTAAGTCTCTCAACCACAGTCCCCAGTTGAAGGTTCCTGGGACGTATCTTGGTAAGTCTCTCAACCACAGACCCCAGCTGAAGGTTTCTGGGACGTATCTTGGTAAGTCTTTCAATCACAGTTCCCAGCTGAAGGTTCCTGGGACGTATCTTGGTAAGTCTCTCAACCACAGACCCCAGCTGAAGGTTCCTGGGATGTATCTTGGTAAGTCTTTCAATCACAGTTCCCAGCTGAAGGTTCCTGGGATGTATCTTGGTAAGTGTCTCAACTACAGACCCCAGCTGAAGGTTTCTGGGACGTATCTTGATAAGCCTAGAAGAATGACAATATTTATTATATTGTGTACTGTGTGCTTACCTTCTGTTGTGTCAATAAGTTGGAAAAATGAAAACAAACCGTAGAAAAACATTGGTATATTTTGTTGATACATTTCAAGATTTATTTGCAATAAAATGTTAAAATTGCACCCTTGAAAGTAACCATTAATTACTTATATATTATATATATTAAGCTCAAACAAATTACATGGTTAGTTCTCAGGTAAGAATAAAAAACAGCCAGGAAAATATAACGTTTCCAAAAATGTTCACTAGTTTCAAAGTGGCATATCAAAATATTGTTCTTCAAACACCTAGACAATGCAGAAAATATCCTACCAGAGTTCTTAGGTAATAAACAATGAAAGTGTACTGATGGTGCCTCCTGGTGTTTTACTATATAAGCTCATTGCTAAGGAGCCAAATGGATGTTAAAGAGCAACATCGGACCATGTAGCCATAAGACAGCCATTACTCGACTTTGTCAATATCACCTAATTGTGTTACTATAACTTTAATGACCTACAAGGTCCTTCTCATTACTTGTGTTGTTGCCCCTCCAGGACCCCCAGAAACCCACCCTCTCATGAAGCCCTTCCTGACGCGCTTCAAGAACTGGGGAATTTGGCCCTTCAACTTCCCCTGCGAAGGTCGCTGGGTCAAACAGATCTGCGTGCTGGGCATTGGCGACCTTCCTCTACTCTACAAACGCAAGGAGATGTTTGCAAACAAGTTCTACCTTGACTTTGAGCCTCTGGCCCTGGACTGCATGGAGGAATTGCACTGGAAGAACGTGAGAGGGGAGATCGCTGGGACACGTCACTTTGACAGCTCCTACTACGCTCACCTATCGTTTGCTAAGTACCACTTAAATTAGATGATTGACAGCGGTGTCAGATGATGTTTATACCGTGATGCTATACCCATGTGCTACACAGATAATCCTTATTCAACTCAGGAAGTTTTCCCTGATGAAATCATGTCATATAATTTCTCCCAGTTACAAAGGGACACAAATATAGTTATATAATGTATTTTTAATGTACTTTGGATTATTGTGTTTCTCCTCTGATGCACCGGGGCCACTCACCTTGCCATATATTCACTGAAGGTCACTCACCTTGTCATATATTCACCGAGGGCCACTCACCTTGCCATATATTCACCGAGGGCCACTCACCTTGCCATATATTCACCGAGGGCAACTCACCTTGCCATATATTCACCGAGGGCAACTCACCTTGCCATATATTCACCGAGGGCCACTCACCTTCCCATACATTCACCGAGGGCAACTTACCTTGCCATATATTCACCGAGGGCAACTTACCTTGCCATATATTCACCGAGGGCAACTCACCTTCCCATACATTCACCGAGGGCAACTTACCTTGCCATATATTCACCGAGGGCAACTCACCTTGCCATATATTCACCGAGGGCCACTCACCTTCCCATACATTCACCGAGGGCAACTTACCTTGCCATATATTCACCGAGGGCAACTTACCTTGCCATATATTCACCGAGGGCCACTCACCTTCCCATACATTCACCGAGGGCAACTTACCTTGCCATATATTCACTGAGGGCAACTTACCTTGCCATATATTCACCGAGGGCAACTCACCTTCCCATACATTCACCGAGGGCAACTCACCTTCCCATATATTCACCGAGGGCAACTTACCTTGCCATATATTCACCGAGGGCAACTCACCTTCCCATACATTCACCGAGGGCAACTTACCTTGCCATATATTCACCGAGGGCAACTTACCTTGCCATATATTCACCGAGGGCAACTCACCTTGCCATATATTCACCGAGGGCCACTCACCTTCCCATACATTCACCGAGGGCAACTCACCTAGCCATATATTCACCGAGGGCAACTCACCTTGCCATACATTCACCGAGGGCCACTCACCTTGCCATATATTCACCGAGGGCAACTCACCTTGCCATACATTCACTGAGGGCAACTCACCTTGCCATATATCCACTCGCTTCCTTGGATCATTGGTCTCTGCCATTTGGCAACGTAGTTCAAAGATCAGGAAGGCAGTTACTTAGACTTATTTACTTTTTCAGTGGACAAATTGAGTGGTCAGACATTCTCCAGGGGATGCCACTGTGAAGTTACTATTGATTTATCGGGAGGCTGTTATCAGCTGCATGCAATGCCGTAACTGCATGATGGCAGAAATTAAAATGGTTATCGAGAAGGGGTAGTGGTATACATAATTAATTTAGTTGCATGAAACAAACATCAAGGTATGTCACATCAAATTAGTTGGTGTTTAAATGAGATACTACAATGTAGAAACTAGCTGTAGTATGTTCAACCTTGTCAAGTAAATTGTTAGAGATGTAACAAAATGCATCCAGTTATATTATGATGTAAATATTTATTTACAAAAACATATTTACCTCATTGCATATTTATGTCAGTAATAATGTATATTGCATACAGAAATATAAGTTTGGTAATTAAAATAAAACAATTATGTATGGTGGAACCTCACTGTTAAGGTCACCTCTGGGACAAAAGTGACCTGAATAGCAAGGTGACCTTATTAGCGGGACTAATATCCTATACGTTATAGTATATGGAAATAATTTGGATTGTTCTAGGGTGAATTGTGAGGTGGCTGTATTACCAAGGTGACCTCAATTGTGAGGTGGCTGTATTACCAAGGTGACCTTAAAATGAGGTTTCACTGTAATTGTAATGATAATATGAATGCATCCAGACATTCTAGAAAGAGGTATCTTGATCAGAAATATAAATTTGGTAATTAAAGTAAAACGATCACTTAACTGATTATAGTTTCATACATCAAAATTATGAAGGTATCAATTAAAATCATAGTTGAGCTATGTAATAAGTTATTAACTGTGTAGGTTAATCATGTGCACAAATGTTTGATTACACTAGTAAATCATGAAATGTTTTTGTTGTCCACGCTACAATGTAGGAAACACACCTTGATTACATAGCACTACTCTTTACTGACAGTCATAGTCCACTAAGTTAAATTAATGATATGAACATATTTTGCATAATGTGGAATGTTAAAGGGGGGATGAAACGCTTGAACAACCACAGTCCAAACATAAGAACATGCCATGTACATATCACCATGACTTGATGAGCATAGCTCCCAGAAAAACCAACAAATCACATACAAAAACATAAAGATAGAACAATCGAATGCACGGAATGGCTACTGGATATACTATAAATGTTAGTAAGCAACTTTTCACATACTTCCACGGAAGGATTCCAACAGAAAAAAGCAGGTCATTATTTCTCGGGAGATGTGTAGGTGGGCATTTTGCTACCAAACGCAAATAAACAAAGTTCCGTGTGTGTGTGTGTGTGTGTGTGTGTGTGTGTGTGTATGTACAGTCACTTTATCATA
Organism: Escarpia spicata; assembly: GCA_963995525.1. Taxonomy (NCBI): domain Eukaryota; kingdom Metazoa; phylum Annelida; class Polychaeta; order Sabellida; family Siboglinidae; genus Escarpia; species Escarpia spicata. The sequence goes on along the minus strand of OZ023214.1, from coordinate 52,102,303 downwards.
TAATCGTTCACTTACGTGACATTTTGTTGACATTGTAATCAAAATTAACTTACCAGCTGTCAGGTCAAAGGTTACAGCAATAGGTAATGTGTGTTTTGTCGCCCAAATGGTTAGTGCCAGATCATTGTACCTCCTATAATAAAATATTCTATTCTAAGTGCTATCAATTCTTTTTTAATTAAATGTTTTGAATCATAGAACACTATATTGTTCTGGTAATTTGAAATAAAATTATATGAAAAATAAGGTTTATAGTTTTGCGAAAAAATAACAATGTAGCACAAGAGTTATACATAAGAAACAGCAACAGAAGTAACAGCTTGCCTGCCACCAGGACATGCGTGACTGGGAATTACAGAACTGTGAATTACTGGCACACGTAGCATAACAGCAGATAATAAAATTTTCAAATATATCTGTACAGGCGTGAGTGATGTTTTAAAAAGGTGTGTGATGTTAATATCTGGTAGGAAGCGTTGCCAGCATGAAACAAAGTAGCACATTTTAATAGGAAAACACTTTAAAGTAACGTGACTGTGCATGCAAGTAAACAATTTAATATACTAACATAACTTAGAAAAATGCGTATCTTTATATTATAACATGCCCACAATGGACTAATGTTGTAATGCAATGGACTAATGTTGTCATGCAATGGACTAATATTGTAATGTAATACAATGGAAAAATTTTTTACGGAACCTATCTTGGGCAACCTCTTTTGGATGACTACTTGTCTTGGACAACCAATTTATTGGTTCCTTTTGACAGTCTTTTCAAGTTTTTAATGTTGATTGTCCAGCCACCTGTCTTGGGTGATCGCTTACGCTGGGCGGAAGTGGTGCTCGCATAAGACAGGTTCTACTGTAATGTAAATTGTAAGATGGACTAATGTTATAATATAAGTAATAATGTTGTTATTGTTGGAACAAGTATGCTAAATGAAGCACGTGTGTATGTGTGTATAATATTATGTATTCTTGTACAATACATCATCTTCATGTGTGGATGGTTAGACAGCCAGTTTGACCACATAATGACCGCTTTTGAGACTAGCTGATAGTGAGATCAAGACAAAGCAACCTATTGTATCATGAGCCACATGTACAATATCACAGCCTGTATAGCACCTATATTAAATATAAGTAACATGATGAACACTATTTACACAACTTACTGGCATTTGCACTTGTGAAATGTAAATCTTATTTAGAATGTGCAACCTTGTGATATGCCGAGTGTTCATTCCAGAGCAAGACGGTATGATAGATCTATATTAGTAAAAAACAAAAAGATGTTTTCCAGCACTTTTAAAATAAGTAGCTGAATATAAGGTGTAAGGAAAAGCATACAAAATTGACTGTTGTTACTGTAAAACACCGACTGCATCGAGAACAGTCTCCACAACTACATGGCCAGCTTAGTACTTGGATACAATATACCAAGTATTTATTCAGGGAGACTGTATGGTGGCCATTAGGTTTTAATATGTATGCTATAATATTATATATGTTTAAACATGATTGTAAAAATGAATGAACAAGTGTAATTGCAGACTTAGTAGGTGCTAAATAACTTTTTTTATAATGATCGAGCTTGAATCAGAATTTAATATTATACATTTGTTTACATATGACATAGCTGAACAGCGAATAGATTTATGATCATTCTTTTGATCACACAATATTATCAGATTGTTAATGCTAGCAATGTATTTTTGTAGTCCACATAGTTACCAAAAGGTTACTCAATACCGTCTAGTGTAAACATGGGTTGTATATTTATTGATACTTATTTATCAAGGACAAGTTTGTGATCACTTGTTGCATTGGAGTTGTTACTATTGCATGCGTTACAGAATACCACCATCAGCATGAATTCATTTGTGCAAATGTGTACCTTTGTAGAGTATAAATAAATACTAAAACAGATCTGTCGAGTTCTTGTGTGTTTCAAATGCAGTTCATGCTAAGAAGTTTGTTCCATTACCCCAGCCAGGGTGGTAATCTAACTGGTGTCAACTGCACGACCTGCCACAGCAGTGGGTACAGTATACAAAGTTGAGTCCACAAATCAGAATGCCTCGTGTTAAAATATCTGGCAGTTTTTGACTTATTGCTAAAATTGAAGCGGGTTCGTAAACGTATGCATTTGATTTGTTTTGGATTATTTGTTCAGGAAAACAAACTGAACATTGAAAGGTGAGAATTGTTTGTGTTGACTATGGTGGAGGGACTTTTACAACCTGTATATAAGTCGTAACTTGGAAGAGCTGTTTATATGTTCATATCTTTAGGATGATAAGAGGGTGTCTGAGGCTGACGAGTCCCGATAAGGAGTATATTAAAGGTGGTATGAGAAGTTAATATTCTCACCAAGGTTATTTGTGAATATTTATATTTTGTCTTCGGTGGGGTGAATAAATTATGGAAATCTGTACCTTGCCTTGATATTTCTGTCGAGTTTTACACTATCTCTGAATCCAAATATATATACAACTTCGCTTCACCTGGCGGATCTTGACAGTCGGTGTGTTTATAGGGTTGTGTCTGTATATTTGTATGTCATCTGTTCAAGTGTTCTGTGTCTGTGTGTTTGTATGTCATCTGTTCAAGTGTTCTGTGTGTTTGTATGTCATCTGTTCAAGTGTTCTGTGTCTTTGTCGGTCATCTGTTGATGTGTTCTGTATTTGTGTTTATAGGCATCTGCTGGCCACAGCCTGTCCACTTGAACCACCAGCAGTGCCTCTGTTGACAAGATGTGGACGGGCCTCAGCTTGAATGTCACTAATGTGTATTCTGTAAACTATGTTCTACTAACAATTATTGTGCAGTAATCTCTCTGTTTGAGATATGAACACATGGCATTTTTAGCAAACACAAACAGACCTACTCATGTGTGAATTTTTTGTTTATTACTGACTTGTTTTGTTGTAGACAAATCTTCTTGCATTATCTCATTCTTTCTTTGTCATCTGGTGCCTTCTATTTAAGCAAATGTCCTTCCAACTAAGACCCTTACACCACTCTTTACCTTCTTCTATTTCTTATAGTTCAGCAGCTCCACCTTTCTTTCTTCGTTGTAAACACGTGTCAGTTTATGTGGCATTGTATCACACAGTACAGCTTACAGCTTGCCGCCGTAGGATCTTACATGTATATCGCCTCTAAGGTGTCACCTCTTTGTTCTAATCTTGCCATCTCTCCAGGTGCCGTTTCATTTAATTGATACTCATGCATGTCGTGATGTGGAAGATTAAGTTACGTATCACGATCTCCCATACATACCAGTGAAGTCAGGGGATGATGGCTCATCTGGCATTTATAAACTTCTGCCTCAACATTAGCTCAACACTAGGCGGGAGATGTCAGATAAATTTAGTAAAATCTCCATGGATGACTTCTGAAATTATACTATCTAAAAGGCGTCGTCGTTATTTAGAGCGTGTATGGCGCAAATCACGCTCGCCATTAGATAGATCGCGTTATTCTAAGCAATGTCGCCTCTGTAACAGACAAATGGCTAAAGCTAAATCAGATTATTTTACAGATATGGTCATAAATAAGTCTGATAATCCGCGTCAGTTATGGAACTGCATCAATAACATTCTACACAGACGGCCTACTCCATCGTTACCTGATCATATGTCAATTAAGTCTCTATGTGATTCGTTCTCTAGTCACTTCAAGAATAAAATCAGTATCATTCGTTCTGCTTTCCCACATCATAATATAAGTAATGTCAGTGTGGACTTTCCACAAGTAAATTCTCAACTTGTATCATTTGAACCTGCAACAGTTGATGAAGTTAGGAAAATAATTATGTCCTCCCCAAATAAATCTTGTGCACTTGATCCATTTCCAACAATGCTGCTAAAAGCATGTCTCGATACACTAATTGGACCTATAACAAATATTATAAATGCATCACTTTGCTCTGGCTGTTTTCCTGATGATTTTAAATACGCCCATGTCACACCACTTCTTAAGAAGTCATCTCTGCCTAAGCAAGACCTAAACAGTTATAGACGTATCTCTAATCTCAGCTTCATTTCCAAAATACTAGAAAAGGTTGTAGCAAGTCGTCTAAGGTCTCACATTAGCACAAATGTGTTAACTAATGTGTCACAATCAGCATATAAGCAGTTTCATTCAACAGAGACTGCCCTTTTAAAGGTTCATAATGACATTACCTTGAACATTAATAATGGTAAAGTGACTGCACTTACCTTACTAGATCTCTCTGCCGCGTTTGACACTATTGATCACAGCATTCTCATTGAACGCCTATTAAAGTGGTACGGCATATCTGGCACAGCTCTAAGCTGGTTTTCTTCGTATCTAACTGATAGATACCAAACTATCAAGATTGGGAACTGCTTTTCAGCTGCACTGCCGGCTTTATTTGGTGTTCCCCAGGGTTCTGTTCTTGGGCCTTTGCTTTTTACTCTTTACACCACGCCACTAAGCTCTGTTATACAAAAACATAACTTAGATCATCATCTTTATGCTGATGACACTCAGATTTACATTTCGTTGGCTACCCCGGATACAAATCGCTCCCTTAACCAACTTATTGATTGCCTTCAAGATATCTTCCATTGGATGACTGACAGCAAGTTGAAATTAAATGCAAATAAAACTGAATTGATCATTATTGGTACTCGAATGCAGCGTTGTAAACTGGATGGTTTTTTCCCTACGCGTATTTTGAATCAGTACATCACGCCAGCAACCTCGGTGCGTAATCTAGGAGTAATCTTTGATAGAAACTTCAATTTCCGACAACATATATCTCAAACATGTCGCTGCTGTTTTTATCATATTCGTGATCTTCGCCGTATTCGCCGGTATGTGTCATTTTCTGTTGCTAAGACTATTGCAACAGCGCTTGTTAGCAGCAGAATTGACTATTGCAATTCCCTCCTTTATAATATCGCTAGCAAGGATATCACAAAACTTCAGCGTGTCCAAAATTGTCTAGCAAGAGTAGTTACAAGATCTCCTCGTTTTTCTCGCTCTGTGCCACTTTTGAAGTCTTTACATTGGCTTCCTGTACGATATCGTATAATTTTTAAGATCTGTACCATTACATATCAGGCACTGTCCAATAAGCAACCATCTTATTTGCATTTATTGCTTACTCCTGTAAGAAAATCTATCCAGCTTCGATCATCTAGTTCTGAGCTACTTTTTGTTCCTAGAGCCAACACTAACATTGGAACTAGGGCTTTTTCTGTTGCTGCACCAACTCTTTGGAATATGCTTCCTCTTAGTGTTAGATCAGTTGAAAATATTACAAAATTCCGTCGTCATTTAAAAACGTATCTTTACAACCTTGCTTATCCACCTTAGCTCCCTAGCGCCTTGACCCATCTGTTGACAACTGGAAAACTACTTATGGACTTTGAGATTGACCAACCCTTTTGTTTTGATGCGCCTCTGAGCTTGGTTTCCAAGGATTTAGGCGCAATAGAAGTTATCTTATTATTATTATTAAAATTTTATTCAAGGCAAAATAAAAAAAAATACTTGTCTGCTTACACCAGCACTATGATTAATTTAAGTTGCCTCATAAGATGTTTTATAGAGGAAACACCTGTTTCAATACAGGTATACTTCATTAATGCGGTAACCTAATCGTGGTCAGTGGTAGTTATGCTGTGTCCTATTTTGTTATGAATATTATGCAATGTCTTGATAATATTATTATTATACAGAATATGTACTTTCTGCTGGACAATGTTAATGACAATAGGCACACACATTAAGGTATGACTCTGCTAGTTTCTTTATCAGTGTTATTGCTGCAATATTTCTACTGCATTTGGAACATTAGATTCTCTTGAAACTTCGGCAATGGTCCCGTTATATTGCATTGCTCCATGACATAGTACAGGTGTCTTCTTCATGAATGCTATCAGGGGCAATCATCTCTACATCTCCATGTTTCACATTTCCTATCCAAAGACATCCTACAAAAGATGTTTTCCAGCACTTTTAAAATAAGTAGCTGAATATAAGGTGTAAGGAAAAGCATACAAAATTGACTGTTGTTACTGTAAAACACCGACTGCATCGAGAACAGTCTCCACAACTACATGGCCAGCTTAGTACTTGGATACAATATACCAAGTATTTATTCAGGGAGACTGTATGGTGGCCATTAGGTTTTAATATGTATGCTATAATATTAGATATGTTTAAACATGATTGTAAAAATGAATGAACAAGTGTAATTGCAGACTTAGTAGGTGCTAAATAACTTTTTTATAATGATCGAGCTTGAATCAGAATTTAATATTATACATTTGTTTACATATGACATAGCTGAACAGCGAATAGATTTATGATCATTCTTTTGATCACACAATATTATCAGATTGTTAATGCTAGCAATGTATTTTTGTAGTCCACATAGTTACCAAAAGGTTACTCAATACCGTCTAGTGTAAACATGGGTTGTATATTTATTGATACTTATTTATCAAGGACAAGTTTGTGATCACTTGTTGCATTGGAGTTGTTACTATTGCATGCGTTACAGAATACCACCATCAGCATGAATTCATTTGTGCAAATGTGTACCTTTGTAGAGTATAAATAAATACTAAAACAGATCTGTCGAGTTCTTGTGTGTTTCAAATGCAGTTCATGCTAAGAAGTTTGTTCCATTACCCCAGCCAGGGTGGTAATTTAATTGGTGTCAACTGCACGACCTGCCACAGCAGTGGGTACAGTATACAAAGTTGAGTCCACAAATCAGAATGCCTCGTGTTAAAATATCTGGCAGTTTTTGACTTATTGCTAAAATTGAAGCGGGTTCGTAAACGTATGCATTTGATTTGTTTTGGTTTATTTGTTCAGGAAAACAAACTGAACATTGAAAGGTGAGAATTGTTTGTGTTGACTATGGTGGAAACCGAATCAAGTTGACGTCTGTGTCGAAATAGAGTATCGTTGGACTCGAACATCCTTCGAATTATATTTACGTTACGATGGCCTTGAGGGTAACATTACCCAGACATTTCACTATTGTGATTGCAGAAGGGTGTATTTGTTTGTTATGATTGTTTGTGTTGACTATGGTGGAGGGACTTTTACAACCTGTATATAAGTCGTAACTTGGAAGAGCTGTTTATATGTTCATATCTTTAGGATGATAAGAGGGTGTCTGAGGCTGACGAGTCCCGATAAGGAGTATTTTAAAGTTGGTATGAGAAGTTAATATTCTCCCCAAGGTTATTTGTGAATATTTATATTTTGTCTTCGGTGGGGTGAATAAATTATGGAAATCTGTACCTTGCCTTGATATTTCTGTCGAGTTTTACACTATCTCTGAATCCAAATATATATACAACTTCGCTTCACCTGGCGGATCTTGACAGTCGGTGTGTTTATAGGGTTGTGTCTGTATATTTGTATGTCATCTGTTCAAGTGTTCTGTGTCTGTGTGTTTGTATGTCATCTGTTCAAGTGTTCTGTGTGTTTGTATGTCATCTGTTCAAGTGTTCTGTGTCTTTGTCGGTCATCTGTTGATGTGTTCTGTAGTTGTGTTTATAGGCATCTGCTGGCCACAGCCTGTCCACTTGAACCACCAGCAGTGCCTCTGTTGACAAGATGTGGACGGGCCTCAGCTTGAATGTCACTAATGTGTATTCTGTAAACTATGTTCTACTAACAATTATTGCGCAGTAATCTCTCTGTTTGAGATATGAACACATGGCATTTTTAGCAAACACAAACATACCTACTCATGTGTGAATTTTTTGTTTATTACTGACTTGTTTTGTTGTAGACAAATCTTGCATTATCTCATTCTTTCTTTGTCATCTGGTGCCTTCTATTTAAGCAAATGTCCTTCCAACTAAGACCCTTACACCACTCTTTACCTTCTTCTATTTCTTATAGTTCAGCAGCTCCACCTTTCTTTCTTCGTTGTAAACACGTGTCAGTTTATGTGGCATTGTATCACACAGTACAGCTTACAGCTTGCCGCCGTAGGATCTTACATGTATATCGCCTCTAAGGTGTCACCTCTTTGTTCTAATCTTGCCATCTCTCCAGGTGCCGTTTCATTTAATTGATACTCATGCATGTCGTGATGTGGAAGATTAAGTTACGTATCACGATCTCCCATACATACCAGTGAAGTCAGGGGATGATGGCTCATCTGGCATTTATAAACTTCTGCCTCAACATTAGCTCAACACTAGGCGGGAGATGTCAGATAAATTTAGTAAAATCTCCATAATTAAAATTAAATTCAAGGCAAAATAAAAAAAAATACTTGTCTGCTTACACCAGCACTATGATTAATTTAAGTTGCCTCATAAGATGTTTTATAGAGGAAACACCTGTTTCAATACAGGTATACTTCATTAATGCGGTAACCTAATCGTGGTCAGTGGTAGTTATGCTGTGTCCTATTTTGTTATGAATATTATGCAATGTCTTGATAATATTATTATTATACAGAATATGTACTTTCTGCTGGACAATGTTAATGACAATAGGCACACACATTAAGGTATGACTCTGCTAGTTTCTTTATCAGTGTTATTGCTGCAATATTTCTACTGCATTTGGAACATTAGATTCTCTTGAAACTTCGGCAATGGCCCCGTTATATTGCATTGCTCCATGACATAGTACAGGTGTCTTCTTCATGAATGCTATCAGGGGCAATCATCTCTACATCTCCATGTTTCACATTTCCTATCCAAAGACATCCTACAAAAGATGTTTTCCAGCACTTTTAAAATAAGTAGCTGAATATAAGGTGTAAGGAAAAGCATACAAAATTGACTGTTGTTACTGTAAAACACCGACTGCATCGAGAACAGTCTCCACAACTACATGGCCAGCTTAATACTTGCATACAATATACCAAGTATTTATTCAGGGAGACTGTATGGTGGCCATTAGGTTTTAATATGTATGCGATAATATTATATATGTTTAAACATGATTGTAAAAATGAATGAACAAGTGTAATTGCAGACTTAGTAGGTGCTAAATAACTTTTTTATAATGATCGAGCTTGAATCAGAATTTAATATTATACATTTGTTTACATATGACATAGCTGAACAGCGAATAGATTTATGATCATTCTTTTGATCACACAATATTATCAGATTGTTAATGCTAGCAATGTATTTTTGTAGTCCACATAGTTACCAAAAGGTTACTCAATACCGTCTAGTGTAAACATGGGTTGTATATTTATTGATACTTATTTATCAAGGACAAGTTTGTGATCACTTGTTGCATTGGAGTTGTTACTATTGCATGCGTTACAGAATACCACCATCAGCATGAATTCATTTGTGCAAATGTGTACCTTTGTAGAGTATAAATAAATACTAAAACAGATCTGTCGAGTTCTTGTGTGTTTCAAATGCAGTTCATGCTAAGAAGTTTGTTCCATTACCCCAGCCAGGGTGGTAATTTAATTGGTGTCAACTGCACGACCTGCCACAGCAGTGGGTACAGTATACAAAGTTGAGTCCACAAATCAGAATGCCTCGTGTTAAAATATCTGGCAGTTTTTGACTTATTGCTAAAATTGAAGCGGGTTCGTAAACGTATGCATTTGATTTGTTTTGGTTTATTTGTTCAGGAAAACAAACTGAACATTGAAAGGTGAGAATTGTTTGTGTTGACTATGGTGGAAACCGAATCAAGTTGACGTCTGTGTCGAAATAGAGTATCGTTGGACTCGAACATCCTTCGAATTATATTTACGTTACGATGGCCTTGAGGGTAACATTACCCAGACATTTCACTATTGTGATTGCAGAAGGGTGTATTTGTTTGTTATGATTGTTTGTGTTGACTATGGTGGAGGGACTTTTACAACCTGTATATAAGTCGTAACTTGGAAGAGCTGTTTATATGTTCATATCTTTAGGATGATAAGAGGGTGTCTGAGGCTGACGAGTCCCGATAAGGAGTATTTTAAAGGTGGTATGAGAAGTTAATATTCTCCCCAAGGTTATTTGTGAATATTTATATTTTGTCTTCGGTGGGGTGAATAAATTATGGAAATCTGTACCTTGCCTTGATATTTCTGTCGAGTTTTACACTATCTCTGAATCCAAATATATATACAACTTCGCTTCACCTGGCGGATCTTGACAGTCGGTGTGTTTATAGGGTTGTGTCTGTATATTTGTATGTCATCTGTTCAAGTGTTCTGTGTCTGTGTGTTTGTATGTCATCTGTTCAAGTGTTCTGTGTGTTTGTATGTCATCTGTTCAAGTGTTCTGTGTCTTTGTCGGTCATCTGTTGATGTGTTCTGTATTTGTGTTTATAGGCATCTGCTGGCCACAGCCTGTCCACTTGAACCACCAGCAGTGCCTCTGTTGACAAGATGTGGACGGGCCTCAGCTTGAATGTCACTAATGTGTATTCTGTAAACTATGTTCTACTAACAATTATTGCGCAGTAATCTCTCTGTTTGAGATATGAACACATGGCATTTTTAGCAAACACAAACATACCTACTCATGTGTGAATTTTTTGTTTATTACTGACTTGTTTTGTTGTAGACAAATCTTGCATTATCTCATTCTTTCTTTGTCATCTGGTGCCTTCTATTTAAGCAAATGTCCTTCCAACTAAGACCCTTACACCACTCTTTACCTTCTTCTATTTCTTATAGTTCAGCAGCTCCACCTTTCTTTCTTCGTTGTAAACACGTGTCAGTTTATGTGGCATTGTATCACACAGTACAGCTTACAGCTTGCCGCCGTAGGATCTTACATGTATATCGCCTCTAAGGTGTCACCTCTTTGTTCTAATCTTGCCATCTCTCCAGGTGCCGTTTCATTTAATTGATACTCATGCATGTCGTGATGTGGAAGATTAAGTTACGTATCACGATCTCCCATACATACCAGTGAAGTCAGGGGATGATGGCTCATCTGGCATTTATAAACTTCTGCCTCAACATTAGCTCAACACTAGGCGGGAGATGTCAGATAAATTTAGTAAAATCTCCATAATTAAAATTAAATTCAAGGCAAAATAAAAAAAAATACTTGTCTGCTTACACCAGCACTATGATTAATTTAAGTTGCCTCATAAGATGTTTTATAGAGGAAACACCTGTTTCAATACAGGTATACTTCATTAATGCGGTAACCTAATCGTGGTCAGTGGTAGTTATGCTGTGTCCTATTTTGTTATGAATATTATGCAATGTCTTGATAATATTATTATTATACAGAATATGTACTTTCTGCTGGACAATGTTAATGACAATAGGCACACACATTAAGGTATGACTCTGCTAGTTTCTTTATCAGTGTTATTGCTGCAATATTTCTACTGCATTTGGAACATTAGATTCTCTTGAAACTTCGGCAATGACTTTTACAACCTGTATATAAGTCGTAACTTGGAAGAGCTGTTTATATGTTCATATCTTTAGGATGATAAGAGGGTGTCTGAGGCTGACGAGTCCCGATAAGGAGTATTTTAAAGGTGGTATGAGAAGTTAATATTCTCCCCAAGGTTATTTGTGAATATTTATATTTTGTCTTCGGTGGGGTGAATAAATTATGGAAATCTGTACCTCGCCTTGATATTTCTGTCGAGTTTTACACTATCTCTGAATCCAAATATATATACAACTTCGCTTCACCTGGCGGATCTTGACAGTCGGTGTGTTTATAGGGTTGTGTCTGTATATGTGTATGTCATCTGTTCAAGTGTTCTGTGTCTGTGTGTTTGTATGTCATCTGTTCAAGTGTTCTGTGTGTTTGTATGTCATCTGTTCAAGTGTTATGTGTCTTTGTCGGTCATCTGTTGATGTGTTCTGTATTTGTGTTTATAGGCATCCGCTGGCCACAGCCTGTCCACTTGAACCACCAGCAGTGCCTCTGTTGACAAGATGTGGACGGGCCCCAGTGTTGACCCATATGGGTGATTGCTGAAGCTAATCAAAGTCATTAGTGTAGGAGTAATCGTGAAAAAATGACTGCTGTCCACTTAGCTACAAACACTGTTGCTGATTTATTGCTGATCCAAATCCATTATGGCTATTACTGGCTGTCTGTGGCAGGTGATCAGCCAGCACACACAGCTCAGTTTACAGCAAGGTAGTCCGCATTGCCATGCACACATCGCATGAGATGAGGCTGCCTCACAAATGGATCCTGTTTGTGGCAGTGGCTGGTGTCTATCTCCTCACTACATACGTAGGAGTGTCGTGGAAGCCAGCATCAGATATACAGCACCAAATGAAAACCGTTCCGACGACGTTTCACAACATTGTATCAGGCCCATATATTCAGAGAGATCTCCAGGCCAAGCACAATGCTACACGCCTGGCACGGCTTGAAGATCTGCCGGATGTCCAGGTGAAGTCAATCAGTTGTGAGAAGTTGTTTAGTGGGGACTCGCATGAACAGAAGCGGGCAAAGAAATACCACAATGACTACCCGAAGAAGATTCTGACAGCAACACAGTACATTACGATGACTACCAACTGCACTGCATTCACACAGCAACGCAAATATCTTGTGAATCCAGCATCAAAGGAAGAAAGAAACTTCTCCCTAGCATACAGCATACTCATGTTCAAAGATGTGGAACAGACGGAGCGACTGCTACGAGCAATCTACCAGCCACAGAACTACTACTGCATTCATGTTGATGCAAAGTCACCGAAGGAGATTCATGAAGCCATGGCAGCAATAGCTGGGTGCTTCAGTAACGTGTTCATTGCATCCCGGTCCATACAAGTTCACTGGGCCACGTACAGCGTACTAGAGCCAGAACTTGTATGTATGCGTGACCTGTGGTTCTACTCCAACTGGCGCTACTTCATCAATCTGACAGGACAAGAGTGGCCGCTGAAGACCAATGGGGACCTCGTGAAGATACTGACAGCCTACCATGGAGGCAATGATGTAGAGGGCTCTGTCAAAAGGTACACCAAAGTCCATTATATAACTTTTTAATTGAAAGACGTTACAGCACAAATTTGAGACATCAGACTTTTTATTTGAATTATAAGTAATATAACTGGTTAATTAAAAAAAGTAATATGTAGTTGATACAAATACTCATATTTTCTAGCTGGGTTAGATGACTGTTTTGGTTGTTTCCAGGAGTGATCCTGAACGCTACAAGTACTCTTACTCTGAGTTGACCATTGGAGAAGAGAAAGCACCACTGAAACTGGACGTTACACTGACGAAGGGATCAGTGCACGTAGCTGTACAGCGCGGCTTTGTCGACTTCATTCTTCACAATCCTATATCCGCCAAGTTCCAGGAGTGGGTCAACGACACATGGATTCCAGATGAGACGTTCTTCTCCTCTCTCAACCACAGTCCCCAGCTGAAGGTTCCTGGGGCATATCTTGGTAAGTTTCTCAACCACAGACCCCAGCTGAAGGTTCCTTGGGCGTAACTTGGTAAGTCAACCACAGTCCCCAGCTGAAGGTTTCTGGGACGTATCTTGGTAAGTCTCTCAACTACAGATCCCAGTTGAAGGTTCCTGGAACGTACCATGGTAAGTTTCTCAACCACAGACCCCAGCTGAAGGTTCATGGGATGTATCATGGTAAGTCTCTCAACCACAGACCCCAGCTGAAGGTTCCTGGGACGTATCATGGTAAGTCTCTCAACCACAGACCCCAGCTGAAGGTTCCTGGGACGTATCATGGTAAGTCTCTCAACCACAGACCCCAGCTGAAGGTTCCTGGGACGTATCATGGTAAGTCTCTCAACCACAGACCCCAGCTGAAGGTTCCTGGGACGTATCTTGGTAAGTCTCTCAACCACAGTCCCCAGTTGAAGGTTCCTGGGACGTATCTTGGTAAGTCTCTCAACCACAGACCCCAGCTGAAGGTTTCTGGGACGTATCTTGGTAAGTCTTTCAATCACAGTTCCCAGCTGAAGGTTCCTGGGACGTATCTTGGTAAGTCTCTCAACCACAGACCCCAGCTGAAGGTTCCTGGGATGTATCTTGGTAAGACAGCCATTACTCGACTTTGTCAATATCACCTAATTGTGTTACTATAACTTTAATGACCTACAAGGTCCTTCTCATTACTTGTGTTGTTGCCCCTCCAGGACCCCCAGAAACCCACCCTCTCATGAAGCCCTTCCTGACGCGCTTCAAGAACTGGGGAACTTGGCCCTTCAACTTCCCCTGCGAGGGTCGCTGGGTCAAACAGATCTGCGTGCTGGGCATTGGCGACCTTCCTCTACTCTACAAACGCAAGGAGATGTTTGCAAACAAGTTCTACCTCGACTTTGAGCCTCTGGCCCTGGACTGCATGGAGGAATTGCACTGGAAGAACGTGAGAGGGGAGATCGCTGGGACACGTCACTTTGACAGCTCCTACTACGCTCACCTATCGTTTGCTAAGTACCACTTAAATTAGATGATTGACAGCGGTGTCAGATGATGTTTATACCGTGATGCTATACCCATGTGCTACACAGATAATCCTTATTCTACCCAGGAAGTTTTCCCTGATGAAATCATGTCATATAATTTCTCCCAGTTACAAACGGACACAAATATAGTTATATAATGTATTTTTAATGTACTTTGGATTATTGTGTTTCTCCTCTGATGCACCGGGGCCACTCACCTTGCCATATATATATTCACTGAAGGTCACTCACCTTGTCATATATTCACCGAGGGCCACTCACCTTGCCATATATTCACCGAGGGCCACTCACCTTGCCATATATTCACCGAGGGCAACTCACCTTGCCATATATTCACTGAAGGTCACTCACCTTGCCATATATTCACCGAGGGCCACTCACCTTGCCATATATTCACCGAGGGCAACTTACCTTGCCATATATTCACCGAGGGCAACTCACCTTCCCATACATTCACCGAGGGCAACTCACCTTGCCATATATTCACCGAGGGCAACTCACCTTGCCATATATTCACCGAGGGCAACTCACCTTGCCATATATTCACCGAGGGCCACTCACCTTGCCATATATTCACCGAGGGCAACTCACCTTGCCATACATTCACCGAGGGCAACTCACCTAGCCATATATTCACCGAGGGCAACTCACCTTGCCATACATTCACCGAGGGCCACTCACCTTGCCATATATTCACCGAGGGCAACTCACCTTGCCATACATTCACTGAGGGCAATTCACCTTGCCATATATTCACCGAGGGCAACTCACCTTGCCATATATCCACTCGCTTCCTTGGATCATTGGTCTCTGCCATTTGGCAACGTAGTTCAAAGATCAGGAAGGCAGTTACTTAGACTTATTTACTTTTTCAGTGGACAAATTGAGTGGTCAGACATTCTCCAGGGGATGCCACTGTGAAGTTACTATTGATTTATCGGGAGGCTGTTATCAGCTGCATGCAATGCCGTAACTGCATGATGGCAGAAATTAAAATGGTTATCGAGAAGGGGTAGTTGTATACATAATTAATTTAGTTGCATGAAACAAACATCAAGGTATGTCACATCAAATTAGTTGGTGTTTAAATGACATACTACAATGTAGAAACTAGCTGTAGTATGTTCAACCTTGTCAAGTAAATTGTTAGAGATGTAACAAAATGCATCCAGTTATATTATGATGTAAATATTTATTTACAAAAACATATTGACCTCATTGCATATTTATGTCAGTAATAATGTATATTGCATACAGAAATATAAGTTTGGTAATTAAAATAAAACAATTATGTATGGTGGAACCTCACTGTTAAGGCCTGGTACGGGTGCTAATTTACGCTTTTTTGAAAAAATATGTCAATTTAATTTTCCAGCGCCAGATAGTAGATTTGTATGTTTACTATAAATAAACTTCACTTTTAGACTAACAACATACCTCTAAACGACTTTTATTCGTGTATAAAGTCCACCCTTATCACACTGATATATCCATTTGTATTGGGAAGACGCGAAATGCGCTGAAAGTTGTCAATGTTTACGCCATGACAACGCGGTCCTTCCTTCGACTTACGCCATCTTGTTTGATATTTTTGGAACCGCCAAAACGTCGTCTGTCAATCACCGTAGTCGGTAATCCCGCCCTTGTGAAAGCATTCGGCCAACATCGTTATTTATGCAAGCTATATTTGGCCGAGAATGACCTTATTTGGCATTCGGTAACCGTCGTGTCGTCATCCGCTAAGTTCCGTGACGCGCCTCGTGTCTACGAACACTCTGATTGGTTTACGAAGTTGCGCGAGCGCAAAACTCTCCCAGCATGCCACTTGTTGCTACTTCCCATTGTTGATAAAATATGGCGGTTTTCTCGAGCGATGTGAGTTTTGTCTCTGACGATGTTGATAAGAGATAGTTTAGAGTTAGTTAGCATAGAGAAAAGTTGCGGAAAAGGACGTTGTGGCTGAATGTCATTTGTGAAGAAAAGGCAGCAGTTATTGGCGGCTTCTGCGTGGGGAAAACGCAAGTTAATTTCGTCGCGTGTCAGAAACGCTGGCGAAGACGCGGCAATGCCAGTCGGAGCTGTCACTTCGACTTCGCTGCCCGTTGCCATGGCTGAGTGTGGGGCTTGTGCTAATGTTACTATCGGCACCAGTGACGGTACGATAGTTAAAGAGACTGCAGCTTTGCCAAATAGTGCGTCCTGTAGCCGGACAAAGCTAGTACTGATGCGTGATGACAGCAGGCCTGTTAACAGGCCTTGCCCTTGGGCTTGACATGTTAACTGTTTGGTATATAAGACTAAGTTATTGCTTTGTTAACTGATATTTTCAGAACTGTGCAACTTATATATGGGCGTCTGTTCTTTTCAGTAAAACCTGTAACTTGCTGTTGCCCCAGATTTGTTGGCATATAAATACAATTGTATTATTATCATGTGGATATATTTCATTTGTTGGCATATAAATAAATTTTTATTATCGTGGATATATTTCATCATAAACATTGCTTGTTATGCATAATTAATGTTGTGAGAAAACAAACACTTTTAATTGAATTGTTTTGGCTGTTTACAGCCATTACTATTCACATCTTGACATTTCAGTGTCAGATGGACGTTTACAGAAAATCAGATGATGATGCAAATGCCCTTTATATTTATAAAAAAAGCTAAATTGTATAAATTCTGTGGGTGTATTTCATCTCAGATATTATTTATTGTGCATAATTAATGTCTGGGAGATAAACAAACACAATTTATTGAATGTTTTATTGTTTACAATAATATTATTCATATTATCACTGTGTAAACTTTGACGGCCGTTTACAGAAAATCACGTTTTTGGCCATATAAACTTGCAACACTCTGGAAGTAAAAATGATATGAAGGGGAAATGAAACGATTGAACAACCACAGCCCAAACATAAGAACATACCATTTAGAGTACATGTCACCATGATTTGACAAGTACAGCGTCACGGTATATTTTAAATCATTTTTCAAACGTAGCTACTATCGGCACAAGGCGCCGCCATCATGCTCCAGGAGCGTGTGGTTGTACATCCGGTTTGATTGGCGAGATGTCTCCCAAAGCTGTATACAGCAATTCGATAGGCGACGCAGCGTAGCTCTCAGAAAAACCGACGAAACGCATACAAACACATAAAAACAGAACAATTTAATGCACTGCGTGGCTACTAGATATACTATAAGTGTTAGTAAGCAACTTTTCACATACTTCCACAGAAGGATTCCAAAAGAAAAAAACAAGTTATAGATGATGACTTTGACGTGTTCGCCGGCGGCAAGATTGGCAAAAGTCTGCGGTGGTCACTTTCAAACGCCGATTGCAAGCCTAAATACGAAAGTGACGAGCATAAAGACATTGAACGTCGAAACATAATTCTTGGTTAAAGTCACAGGTCCATCTTCAGTCGATTTGTTTACATATAACTATGCACCGATGAAGTAAAATTAAACGAAATCGACCTGGAAGCTCGACATTATTGCCTTATTTGGAGGGTGAAGCGGCGCGTAGGAAATAACAAGCTGAAACCAGCTTGTTGTTGCCAAGGTGACTCGGCACTCACGAGTTCTGTCAGGTATCATTACGACCACTATATAGTCCCGCAGTTCTAGTTCAAAGTCTGCATATATACAAATATGACGTATTCAAAATTGAAATGTAATAAGAAATGTTAATGTGATAAAGTACAAATACGTGTGAATACTATGATATAATTGGGAATAATGAGTGCTTGTAATCCGCCGATTTAGTTTACGGCAAGTCGTGCCGGCGTGTTGCTACGTCTGAATACCGCAACGTCTACATTTACGAGTCTATGTTATCGACTTAGTTGCTGGTGGGGGGAATAACCTTCAAAATAATTACAAAAATAAATGTCAGCTACCGTAGCCATTATAACGTTTTGTGAAATAGTGTCGTCATCTATTAATCAACATTAGTCACAGTCCGGACCAAGCCCTGTCAATCATGTATTGTAGGCATTGGAATGTATTAATTTAAAAGAAATAGTTAAAGACAAATATTGTTGAAGTTGGACTGCTCAAATACTATAAAATGTAACCGCATTTAATTAAGTGACATTACAAGTATTTAAATCCTTAAAAATACTTGTTATACAGTCAATAGCATACAACAAAACACTATAGTCATATCGGATATAATTAGTTATTGGCATAGTAAGTAGGTTCACATCAGTCAACTAAAGTCAATCACCATGTAGGCCTGATACTAATTTATGTGTCTCAAATATTGGCTTGTAACAATGGACCCTGAATTGATGCTCCAGTTTTGAGGCGACAATTTAGCAAGCATGCTATCATACCAACTTTTTTCCCGATATAGATTGCATGACTGCAAACACCAATGTATGCTTTTAATAACAAGGACATTGTATATAATTTATTGACTTTTGAATGTAAGCCTAACAAGGAAAAAAGGAAATAACGTCACAGGAAAAAGCCACAAAGATTAATAAATATGTATTTTGTATTTATAAAGTTCAAATGTTAAACACATTTGAGTGCGCATGCATTTTAATCATGAAAATTAAAGATAACACACATATATCCACTAAAAAAAAACCTTGAAAAAGTCACTTGTAAATCGCACTTGTGCTCCAATTTTAATTAATATTTGCAAGATTGTGTCATTTTGTTCATAATATATAACGGAAGTATCCACACAACCATAGGGCCTAATACCGAGCGCAAGCTTCGAAGGATCCAGCGAAGGATTTAGCACGCGAGATGACATCGTCCCTCGTGGTAATACAAATGTCACTTGTAGTGCTGTCACGCCATCGAACTGTAGTGTCAAAACATAAAGGAAGCCAGTGGTCGTGTCGCCAGTGCGACACTGTCGATGCAGTAGTTAATACTGACAATACTGTTGTTCCATTGAACATTCACCATGCCCAGTCTCACTATCGCCATCTTCAGACGATTCTGTCTGCAACAGCGAGAAGAGAAACATTGAAGTGAGTGATGCAGAATATGTTGTAGCATGTGACAGCGGTATCACTGATGATGACTCAAGCGGTTCTTACACTAATGGGAAAGAGAGAAAGTTTGTCATCTGTGAGAAAAACATCATTTCACTTTTCTGCACCTGCTAAAACACCAAACTGCAATAAACCACTTATATCAAAGCCTAGCATCACAGTGACTTGATTTGCAGTGGTTGTGACCACAGAATGTGTTGATGGCCACTCGTTCATGTGGCACTCGCAACCCAAGATTGGTAACATTTATGAGAGTAACTTGTTGATACCAAGCGTCCTCTTCCTGACTGAACATTCATTCACTATGTACAATTTGGTCAACCTAATGAACCTATGTGCCTTGTCACACCGCCAGTGCTACAACATACAGCGGGCGTACATACTGCCAGAGATAGAGGACATGCCATTCAGAGGCCATCATGTCAGCTCTGGCCGGACAGAGCGTGGTCGCATCAGACGATGCAAGATATGACAATCCAGGACACAACGCTACATTTGGCATTTACTTCGTCATGGACACTGATAGCCAACTCATCATTGCTCAAGAAACTGTTCGGGTCACAGAGGTCAAGAACAGTTACTGGATGGAAGTGGAGGGCTTGAAACGCTGCTTGGACAACCTGACTGACCATGGGGTGAAGATCACCACACTTGCCACTGACAGACATCCCAGCATTAGAAAGAGAAAGAAATAATGGTTGTTGCCTGCCAAGAAAGTTGAAGTTGTCCCTTTGATAGGCGCAATTGCCACCCTTAGCCAAAAAAACCTATAGATTTTCTATAGAAAACTACAGGATTTTTGCGCATAGTTTTCTATAGAAAATTTTCTATAGAAAACTACAGGATTTTTGCGCAGTTTTCTATAGAAAACTATAGGAAATTTTCTATAGAAAACTACAGGATTTTTGCGCAGTTTTCTATAGAAAACTATAGGAAATTTTCTATAGAAAACTACAGGATTTTTGCGCAGTTTTCTATAGAAAACTACAGGATTTTTGCGGTTTTCTATAGAAAACTAAAGGAAATTTTCTATAGAAAACTACAGGATTTTTGCGGTTTTCTATAGACAACTATAGGAAATTTTCTATAGAAAACTACAGGATTTTTGCGCAGTTTTCTATAGAAAACTATAGGAAATTTTCTATAGAAAACCACAGGATTTTTGCATTTTCTATAGAAAACTATAGGAAATTTTCTATAGAAAACCACAGGATTTTTGCAGTTTTCTATAGAAAACTATAGGATTTTTGTGCAGTTTTCTATAGAAAACTATAGGAAATTTTCTATAGAAAACTACACGATTTTTGCAGTTTTCTATAGAAAACTATAGGATATTTTCTATAGAAAACCACAGGATTTTTGTGGTTTTCTACAGAAAACTACACATTTTATAACGTTTTTTTTTTACAGAATATCCTATAGAAATTTGTCTATAGAAAATATCCTATAGTATTTTCTATGGAATATTTCCTGTAGGATATATCCTACAGAATATATCCTGTAGAAAATATTCTGTATGACATACTCATTAACAGAGGTACACGTTAATCTTCAAATATTTGTATTATATTATATATTCAAATACATTAATCATACAGGCAATCTACAGTAATATCCAAGCATATTGAATGACCAAATAATACAAATACAAAATAAAGTATATTGAGCATATATGTACACATTATAATACAATATGAACAATTAAGTATATGATAAATACAACAAATAGACTACTGAGCATACAACATGTCAAGAAATTAATCCTTAAATACTTGTGAACAGTAATGAGCCATTATCTGAAATAGCACAGACTACATGTCACAATGACATTCACAACAGGGGTAGCAAGAAAAATATTGTTGGAAACATAAAATATATTACTGCTAAAATACACATCAATCAACACCCATGTAGGAAACAAATTAAATATTGTAATACTTGTTTTATTTACATAGGCATTGGAACCTGCCAGGGGGCTTAGTCCCTAATATTTGTTGATTAGGAGCTTAGCTCCCCAACATTTAGGAAGGGGTGTGCAGTTTGTGGTGTATGGGGGCTGGAGATAGGACTACCCCTAAATATTGCGAATGGGGGTGCTTATTTAGGTTTTCAGAGTGCCTTAGGTTTTTTTTTTTCAGCGAGCCTCAAGGGGGTGCAGATCGAGATGTCTGGAGAACCTCAAGGTGGTTTTTTTTGGAACACCCCCTTCCCTGTTCCAATGCCAGTGACTTGATATACACTGTACTCGGGTATACTACCATTTTCATACATGGTACAAACACCAAAGATTGCCAGCCAGTAAGCGACATCTCATGTCATTTTGTACATAACATCATCAAATTATGTTGACAAACAACATATCCCAATATAACATTTGCCATTATTTTTGCTATTGGCGGTTTTGTAAAAAGAATTCTGAAAAGTACCTTTAATACATATTTGTATTGAAATATATACTTTTTCATTTTATCATATTTCAATCCTTCAAGATTATTTGTATTTAAATACATGTCAATGAATTTGACCCATATCCACTGGTATACTACCACGGTAATTTGAAACAGGTACAACATGGTATTCCATTTGATATTGACAAAGAGAGCAAAGAAAACTCAATAAACGTCATGCAGCTCTGGTGACATATTTGCCTAGGTAAAATTGCAGAATTGAAATGTACAGTAGAACCTGTCTTGAGTGACCGCCACTTCAGCCTAGCAAAAGTGGTCTTTCAAGACGGGTGGTCGCCCATGACAGGTCAATAAACATTGAAAATATGGTCAATTTCAAGAGGAACCGAGAAAGCAGGTGGTTATCCAAGACAGATTCTACTGTAAAAAAAAATAGTTTGGGTCTAGATATCGGTCATTGTGATTTTGTAGTATTGAGATATTCAATATCATGTCAATTTTAAGATGATATTTACACTATTGTGCTTTGCCCTGAAACCTTACACATGTACCATATTTATTGGTCAAATAAATTGATTCCGAGTTCTGTATTGCAATATACAGTATAATTGTACTGGGTATGTTATCGTAATATTCAATAATTAAGAATGCATACACACAAACACTATACCACTTATATTGGTATCAGTGCTGTCAGAATGGACAAATCTTGCTTTTGGACATCTGTGATGACACCAACCTGAAAAAAATTGAACAGAACACAATAAAAATACAATATGTGTGGCTTATATTATAAACCATAAATCTAAAAAAATTGAACATTTTGGCAAATACTTATTATTCAGCAAAGTCCTATTACAATGTTGCACTGTGGTTTTATCTCATAATATCCTCATCTACATGCCCAACAGGTAGTAAGTCCACTACAGGATGGACTCAAATTAGCTCATTTATCCCATGTGTGGGATCTTTTACTTCCTCTGGCAGATAACAGTTAGAAGGGACCAATGGCCAAGTGTATTTTCCAAGAGAAAAAAATTTCCCAACTTTTTTTAAACTGGCCGATAATTGGATTCGACTCCAGTCCACTCGACCGGTGCTTTACGTACCACTTGGCCACCGGTTCCCATTATCGGCAGTAGCCGGTAACCATATAATTTTTTAACAAGTAGGTCTAGTACTGTGACAGTAATCTACCTTTATATATATATCACTATTATCAGGATTAGTAACATTAACAGACAACTAAATTGTTAATATTGTTATTATGAATCAAAATAGTTATTTAAATCATTGGCATTGCCATTAGGCATTACATACATTAGTGTAGACTTGATGTCTATATCTAAAAATGTTAATTATATACCTACAGGCTACACTAGTCCCTAGCTGGCTATGGCCTATGGCTATGCATCACAAAAAAAGGTAAAAAGTATGAACTTGAAACACACATATCATCGATCACATATTTGCATTCTATTGTCATTTAGTTTAGGGTATTTTTTTAACAGTCTGTGTTGCATTTTACTTGTTTTTATTATTCATTCACGTGGCCATGGCAATGCAGTTGGTTACTTAGTACGTACAACGAAATGAGCGACAATTGAGCCAGCAAATCTACTCTGTCTCTAGTCTAGTGGGTCGAGGCCACTTTACCATCTGGCTAAATGTAAAATAATTGATAAGAAAATAATGCTCGGTGTGTACCTCAAACAATAATTGACATACACAAACAATATGGAGTGATGGAATGATCGATTTGGTATAGAAAACGAGGTAAAATCGTTGCATCGATGCAGGTTGGAATTGGCGGTTACGCAAACGGCTGTCTGTCTATAACTATTTCGTAATATTGTTAACAGTATTTTACTCTGTGGATCAAATAGTTATAAAAACAACACACAGCAATCTTTAGCAACGTCCTACCGTTTGTCTCGTGGCATGAATGGCCGAAATGTCTTCATTATAATGACTCTGTCCGCAATCTACCAACTTCGCGCTAGGTCGTCTCGCCTTCTTCTATTTGAAATTAAACGTTACGCGCCGAAATGACTCACGGGTAATAACATTATGGGATGCGGTATTCATAACAATAATGTTTCGGTATAAAATAATACAGTAGCATCGTTTTAGTTTACAACATACTGACATATATATATTTCTATGTAACATCCACCACATGTACATAACAAAAAAATACATACAGTGGTTAAAAGTTTCCACAGAAACTAAAATAACATTTCTACAGAAAACTATAGAATTCTATAGAAATATTCTATAGATTTCTGTAGAATCGTACAACAAAAACTATAGGTTCTCTAAAATATATAGGATTGTATAGAATATTCTATAGTTTTCTATAAAATCCTACAAAAAACTATAGATTCTCTAAAAACTATAGGATTGTATAGAATATTCTATAGTTTTCTGTAGAATCCTACAACAAAAACTATAGGTTCTCTAAAATGTATAGGATTGTATAGAATATTCTATAGTTCTCTATAGAATCCTAAAAAAAACTATAGGTTCTCTATAAACTATAGGTTTCTATAGAATATTCTAGTTTTCTAAAAAATCCTACAAAAAACTATAGGTTCTCTAAAAACTAAAGGATTCTATAGAATATTCTATAGTTTTCTCTAAAATCCTACAGAAAACTATAGGTTCTATAAAAACTATAGAATTCTATAGAATATTCTATAGTTTTCTACAGATTCCTACAAAAAAAACCTATAGGTTGTCTTAAACTATAGGATTCTATAGAATATCCTATAGTTTGCTATATATTCCTACAAAAAACCTATAGGTTGCCTAAAAACTATAGGATTCTATAGAATATTCTATAATTTTCTATAGAATCCTACAGAAAACTATAGGTTCTTTAAAAACTATAGCATATTCTATAGAATTCTATAAAATATTCCATAGAATTCTGTAGGAAATTAAGATTTCCATAGCCAATTTATAGTTTTCTATAGAATACTATAGAATACTATAGAAAAACTATAGAATACTATAGAATACTACAGAATACTATAGGAAATTTATAGTTTTCTATAGAATTTTTAGCTAAGGGCAACCACCTGTGGTATTGCGCATCAGCTTGTTATGGTGATCCCCGCTTGATGAAGGAGATGTGGATCTCGCTCCTCCATCACATCAGGAATTCCATTCATGGACAGCAAGCGCAGAGTTGTACCGGAAGTGCAGTCATGCAACGTATACACAACAAGAAGTGAAAACAAGACTGAAGGTACAGAAGCCTTCACTGTCCAGAAAGCTATACTGGACTGTTGCCTACTGTATGATATAGAGAGCGTTATGAAGTGTGTTCACACTGGTGAACTGGAAAGCTTACATGCCCTCTTCCTCAAGTATGCACCCAAATTCAGCCATCAAGGCATCATAGCCAGACTCCACTTGGCCACCATTGACCACAACACAAATACAAGGTAAGGCTTGTGATATCAATAGTGTTAACATTTGATGTTACAAAATAATGTATCAGTTGCTTGACAAAGCTGCACACTTTAGAAATCCAGCATTGCATTAGGAAATAAACTGAAATGGCTGAAAATCCCTGCCTGTACTCGATAGCAAAACAATGTTAGGAATACAGTTTCGAAAATACAATCTCACTGCACAAGAGTATGCATGCAAACAGATAACATAATTAAAATTGAGGACATTTGTTTATTGTTACTTGAATTGTTTAATTATATATCAATGGAATTGGAATGGTACGCTTTGGAATTGCTTATTGAAATATCAACTGATGCATATATAAATTATATATATATGATTCAATAATAAATATTTGAATGTATTATGGAATTGGAATTCATTGGAAGTTTAAATTGAAAAGGATGGCAGAATTCGGAACCGATTAATAAATGACATTAGCCGTTTGATTTCGAGAGAGAGAGCGAGAGAGAGCATACAAGCAAGCTGCTATAGCCAGCTATTCTTCAGATATTTCTATTGTTATACTGACTTTAGATTTATCATTTGTTCAATCAGCGGGAAATGGTGAAAACAGCAGACAACAAGCTATGGTATCAGCTGCAGTATTCAAAGTCTGCTGGGTATGTAGTGAAGAAAGTGATGGCGTCAAAGGACTACAGCTACCGAGGAGAAATTCTAGAGGGCATTGCAGCTAGATGCACGAGTGGCACAAAGCTGTGAAGTGTGCTCCAAGTTGCAACATCAAGTAAGGAGGTAACTCTAGCAGAGCATGCAGGCATCGAAAAACCAGCAAATGTGGAGGCTGTGGCAAAGCAAAGAAGCGGCTTTACGGAAAATTAATTGTATCCGTATCAATTCGGTTTAGTGCCACCCAATTGATACGACATCCAATTTCAAATGACAATGGATTTCTATGCTTAAATAACATAGTTTGAACATCACTGGCAGAAATAGAGAAACGTTTTAGACAAAGTGCATTCTCACTACTGTATAGGACCTCCTAAAGTAAGGAACATCCACTTAAAAGCTTGTATCCTAGTTGTGGTGTGCAATGTATTTTATTATACACTATTCTACGTAGGGAACTTTGGGTATATGTAATTTACTGGAATAGTTTAACCAAGTCCAAACATGTTACTTATAGTGAGTTTTTTACAACAGACTACCATTCTCAAACAGCACACTGAACTGTACATGTATTTGTTCATATGACTCACTGTACACTTTTAATGTGGCTTCTAGGACGTGTGTCACAAAAATGATAAGGGCCATTACCATTAAAACTGGACTGTTACCATCAAGTTTAGTAAAAGTAAAGTGCCATCTTACAACAAAAATATATTTTTTGTTTAATCTGTATGTTTTAGCCAGTATTATTAAAGTGTACTACAAACTAATGAAGCAGCAAAGGATTCAGCTATATGTTTTTTATATATTCATACTTCATTGTTAGTATTACATTTGACATTATCACAAAACAACATCTCAAAAAGTACTTAATAATAAGAAGAACACTTATATAGTGCCATAAATCTAGATAAATCCATTTGGAGGCACTTGATAGATTTTTAAACTAGTACTACAAGTTTTGAATATGTATCTTGAATAATAATACTTGTTTTCTTGACACATGGCCCTAGTGTTGAAACCCACAATTATGTAAAACTGGAACTGTAATGGAATATTTTGTATGTAATAATTTTTGTATCACAATATTTGATCATAATGATGACCCATATCATCAATAAACGTGTTACTTATTGATGTACTATATGTGCACAGGACTGGCACAGACCCAAATTGTAATACAGTTAGATTAAAATGTGTCACAGTGTGAAGTGAATAAACTGAAAGAAACATTGAAAACTGGTGTGTGAATTTGACTAATGCATTGGCACAGTCTGCTATGTAGTCTTATTTATTTGTGAATTGTTTCTCCATATGAATAAACTGTTGATATATTTCATGTTGGCTTCAGTATTACAAATCGAATTATGAATAAGGACATGCAAGACACTACAGATCACATTGTTGTTGCCAAAAATGGGATAAGAAGGCACCGAATAATTCATTCGTCCTTTTGGTCAATCTAATCTTACTTATCCATGGTTTTTATTTTCACTGTACACTCACCTGTATAGTGCAATGTCCATAGCTTAAATTTTCATAAACCCCATTCACTTCTGGATACAGTGCAGGCTGGTATAACACGTCTGTTGCCTTTTCCAAGTCTCTCCCTTGACCACAACGTGAAGTGACGATAGGCGGCTAATCGAATCAATCGATATGTTCTGAAAATTCATTTATTTGCATTAGTTGATAATAAACAACCGGTATCTTCTAATTATTGTTATACTGGCAAAACTGTGTTTTATCAATATCACATCATGAATTCAGTGAATTGGTTCATTTGTTTGAGAAGGGCTGTAATAATTATGATTGTAAGACTACATTTCATGATGTGGTCTTGATAACACACACACATAATATACATAACATTTGTATTATATTAAAAACTCCACTTAAATATTTTTGTATCAATAATACATTGCACAATGTCCTGATTATGCATCTATTAATGCATGGTAGTGTGCAATTTGTCTACATTTTTATATAAATTAAGCAAGTTGCTTGAACACTTTTAAATAGGGAATTAAACAACTGTATAAAAAGGATGCACACATCCTGTCAAGAATAAAAGTAAGTTTATTAAGAAAATGATCAAAAATTGTTTGATGAAAATCATATACATAGTATTTTATGAAGATTGAGTGAACCTGAACATTTGAGGTGGGAACAAGTATAATTACTCTATTTAAGTTTGAAATAGTTATTGTTAGAATAATTATTTGATACCTGTTGAACTACGTAGTACTTACCTACTAGCTATTGGTCGAATCAATGAGTCTGCACGCAAATCGTACAATGACAACAGACCGACTTCCAAGTTCCAACACCGCCCTGTTGGTGCAAACCGTTTCGAAGTCGTCACTGGGTGAAACCCGTATGGCACAGGTCCTTTGTGTGTGTCAACCGTATCAACCGTAATTTCCGAGTGACAAGTCGAACTAGAGTCTTCATCTGTCGTGTCGATTTTCTCCCCAAGTGATACGGAAGTTTTAAAAATCACTTTTAATAACTCGTCTCTACCAGAATCCTTCGACGTTTTTGTCAACAAAATAAAAATAGTCCCGGTATGCGCGCGCATCTAATATTCTGAACTTTGCTTTGAAAACTCCGCCCCCTTCTGGCAGCTAAAATCTTCGTTCGGGAAGTGCGACTTTAACAACGATTTCATTGGTTATAAATCGTTGCCATTTAATTTCACCTTTTTATTTCGAACGCATATACAAGTTATTTGTTGACATATGGAACGCCTATCGTGTATAATAGGGCACCATATCTTTGTTTTCGCACAGAAATGTCTACTAATGAAGTAAACCGAAAAACCCCGAAATTTAACATTGGTTAGATAGGAGTGAATCAAACCACTCGCTTGGAACAAAGATGGCGATACGCAGTGCTCTATAGCGACGATTTAGGCATCGAACAAAATCTTTTTTTTAGTTTGTCTTATAATGAGTACGTTTCTGTTTAATTACATTAATGTATACTTATATAGTATATATTTAAATATGTAGCATGAAACAGCTGCATTTCATTTCCCCTTTAAGGTCACCTTTGGGACAAAAGTGACCTGAATAGCAAGGTGACCTTATTAGCGGGACTAATATCCTATACGTTATAGTATATGGAAATAATTTGGATTGTTCTAGGGTGAATTGTGAGGTGGCTGTATTACCAAGGTGACCTCAATTGTGAGGTGGCTGTATTACCAAGGTGACCTTAAAGTGAGGTTTCACTGTAATTGTAATGATAATATGAATGCATCCAGACATTCTAGAAAGAGGTATCTTGATCAGAAATATAAATTTGGTAATTAAAGTAAAACGATCACTTAACTGATTATAGTTTCATACATCAAAATTATGAAGGTATCAATTAAAATCATAGTTGAGCTATGTAATAAGTTATTAACTGTGTAGGTTAATCATGTGCACAAATGTTTGATTACACTAGTAAATCATGAAATGTTTTTGTTGTCCACGCTACAATGTAGGAAACACACCTTGATTACATAGCACTACTCTTTACTGACAGTCATAGCCCACTAAGTTAAATTAATGATATGAACATATTTTGCATAATGTGGAATGTTAAAGGGGGGATGAAACGCTTGAACAACCACAGTCCAAACATAAGAACATGCCATGTACATATCACCATGACTTGATGAGCATAGCTCCCAGAAAAACCAACAAATCACATACAAAAACATAAAGATAGAACAATCGAATGCACGGAATGGCTACTGGATATACTATAAATGTTAGTAAGCAACTTTTCACATACTTCCACGGAAGGATTCCAACAGAAAAAAGCAGGTCATTATTTCTCGGGAGATGTGTAGGTGGGCATTTTGCTACCAAACGCAAATAAACAAAGTTCCGTGTGTGTGTGTGTGTGTGTGTGTGTGTGTGTGTGTGTGTGTGTGTGTGTGTGTGTGTGTGTGTGTGTGTGTGTGTGTGTGTGTGTGTGTGTGTATGTACAGTCACTTTATCATATAATCGTTCACTTACGTGACATTTTGTTGACATTGTAATCAAAATTAACTTACCAGCTGTCAGGTCAAAGGTTACAGCAATAGGTAATGTGTGTTTTGTCGCCCAAATGGTTAGTGCCAGATCATTGTACCTCCTATAATAAAATATTCTATTCTAAGTGCTATCAATTCTTTTTTAATTAAATGTTTTGAATCATAGAACACTATATTGTTCTGGTAATTTGAAATAAAATTATATGAAAAATAAGGTTTATAGTTTTGCGAAAAAATAACAATGTAGCACAAGAGTTATACATAAGAAACAGCAACAGAAGTAACAGCTTGCCTGCCACCAGGACATGCGTGACTGGGAATTACAGAACTGTGAATTACTGGCACACGTAGCATAACAGCAGATAATAAAATTTTCAAATATATCTGTACAGGCGTGAGTGATGTTTTAAAAAGGTGTGTGATGTTAATATCTGGTAGGAAGCGTTGCCAGCATGAAACAAAGTAGCACATTTTAATAGGAAAACACTTTAAAGTAACGTGACTGTGCATGCAAGTAAACAATTTAATATACTAACATGCGTATCTTTATATTATAACATGCCCACAATGGACTAATGTTGTCATGCAATGGACTAATATTGTAATGTAATACAATGGAAAAATGTTGTACGGAACCTATCTTGGGCAACCTCTTTTGGATGACTACTTGTCTTGGACAACCAATTTATTGGTTCCTTTTGACAGTCTTTTCAAGTTTTTAATGTTGATTGTCCAGCCACCTGTCTTGGGTGATCGCTTACGCTGGGCGGAAGTGGTGCTCGCATAAGACAGGTTCTACTGTAATGTAAATTGTAAGATGGACTAATGTTATAATATAAGTAATAATGTTGTTATTGTTGGAACAAGTATGCTAAATGAAGCACGTGTGTATGTGTGTATAATATTATGTATTCTTGTACAATACATCATCTTCATGTGTGGATGGTTAGACAGCCAGTTTGACCACATAATGACCGCTTTTGAGACTAGCTGATAGTGAGATCAAGACAAAGCAACCTATTGTATCATGAGCCACATGTACAATATCACAGCCTGTATAGCACCTATATTAAATACAAGTAACATGATGAACACTATTTACACAACTTACTGGCATTTGCACTTGTGAAATGTAAATCTTATTTAGAATGTGCAACCTTGTGATATGCCGAGTGTTCATTCCAGAGCAAGACGGTATGATAGATCTATATTAGTAATCAGCTTGAATGTCACTAATGTGTATTCTGTAAACTATGTTCTACTAACAATTATTGCGCAGTAATCTCTCTGTTTGAGATATGAACACATGGCATTTTTAGCAAACACAAACAGACCTACTCATGTGTGAATTTTTTGTTTATTACTGACTTGTTTTGTTGTAGACAAATCTTCTTGCATTATCTCATTCTTTCTTTGTCATCTGGTGCCTTCTATTTAAGCAAATGTCCTTCCAACTAAGACCCTTACACCACTCTTTACCTTCTTCTATTTCTTATAGTTCAGCAGCTCCACCTTTCTTTCTTCGTTGTAAACACGTGTCAGTTTATGTGGCATTGTATCACACAGTACAGCTTACAGCTTGCCGCAGTAGGATCTTACATGTATATCGCCTCTAAGGTGTCACCTCTTTGTTCTAATCTTGCCATCTCTCCAGGTGCCGTTTCATTTAATTGATACTCATGCATGTCGTGATGTGGAAGATTAAGTTACGTATCACGATCTCCCATACATACCAGTGAAGTCAGGGGATGATGGCTCATCTGGCATTTATAAACTTCTGCCTCAACATTAGCTCAACACTAGGCGGGAGATGTCAGATAAATTTAGTAAAATCTCCATAATTAAAATTTAATTCAAGGCAAAATAAAAAAAATACTTGTCTGCTTACACCAGCACTATGATTAATTTAAGTTGCCTCATAAGATGTTTTATAGAGGAAACACCTGTTTCAATACAGGTATACTTCATTAATGCGGTAACCTAATCGTGGTCAGTGGTAGTTATGCTGTGTCCTATTTTGTTATGAATATTATGCAATGTCTTGATAATATTATTATTATACAGAATATGTACTTTCTGCTGGACAATGTTAATGACAATAGGCACACACATTAAGGTATGACTCTGCTAGTTTCTTTATCAGTGTTACTGCTGCAATATTTCTACTGCATTTGGAACATTAGATTCTCTTGAAACTTCGGCAATGGCCCCGTTATGTTGCATTGCTCCATGACATAGTACAGATGTCTTCTTCATGAATGCTATCAGGGGCAATCATCTCTACATCTCCATGTTTCACATTTCCTATCCAAAGACATCCTACAAAAGATGTTTTCCAGCACTTTTAAAATAAGTAGCTGAATATAAGGTGTAAGGAAAAGCATACAAAATTGACTGTTGTTACTGTAAAACACCGACTGCATCGAGAACAGTCTCCACAACTACATGGCCAGCTTAGTACTTGCATACAATATACCAAGTATTTATTCAGGGAGACTGTATGGTGGCCATTAGGTTTTAATATGTATGCTATAATATTATATATTTTTAAACATGATTGTAAAAATGAATGAACAAGTGTAATTGCAGACTTAGTAGGTGCTAAATAACTTTTTTATAATGATCGAGCTTGAATCAGAATTTAATATTATACATTTGTTTACATATGACATAGCTGAACAGCGAATAGATTTATGATCATTCTTTTGATCACACAATATTATCAGATTGTTAATGCTAGCAATGTATTTTTGTAGTCCACATAGTTACCAAAAGGTTACTCAATACCGTCTAGTGTAAACATGGGTTGTATATTTATTGATACTTATTTATCAAGGACAAGTTTGTGATCACTTGTTGCATTGGAGTTGTTACTATTGCATGCGTTACAGAATACCACCATCAGCATGAATTCATTTGTGCAAATGTGTACCTTTGTAGAGTATAAATAAATACTAAAACAGATCTGTCGAGTTCTTGTGTGTTTCAAATGCAGTTCCTGCTAAGAAGTTTGTTCCATTACCCCAGCCAGGGTGGTAATTTAACTGGTGTCAACTGCACGACCTACCACAGCAGTGGGTACAGTATACAAAGTTGAGTCCACAAATCAGAATGCCTCGTGTTAAAATATCTGGCAGTTTTTGACTTATTGCTAAAATTGAAGCGGGTTCGTAAACGTATGCATTTGATTAGTTTTGGATTATTTGTTCAGGAAAACAAACTGAACATTGAAAGGTGAGAATATGAGATAGGCATTTCTGCCAAAATAATTTTTTTTCTCGAGGCATGGTGCATGTAGAATAGGTTTGTGTTGGTATTACCAAGCTTGCTGTGGCGGGTATATATCACTAATACAGTGTGATGAATATTATGAAAATTTCAATCTGAATGATTTCCGTTTGGCAGACTGAATATATTTCCAACATGTTTATTCTAATAATATAAACATTAAAACTGAAGAAAATGACACTAGCCATAATGCACATAGAATGTTTCAAACACAGCGCAAATCTGTTTCTAAAAGTTTATTTGGTTTAAAATACGACTCCAACAGCACTGTATCACAATTGACATAGGACACACGACTCATGAAACACTGCACATAAATACCAGACTTGGCTGCAATGTCAACCAATGTGGCCTAACTCGAATGGTACTAGTGAGCATGCTAGACCACCAAACAGGTGACATGACAACAACGATGACGGTGGAACATGCACACAAGTAAAATGGTACCTTTGCATGCACAACAAAATATCAATAGCTAAAACTCAAAATCAATCTCTTAGCAACAAGAAAATATGTCCTCATACACACATTCCCTATTACCGACACTGGCTTTACATATTAACAGGTATTACAAGTTCAATCCACAGAACCAAAAGTGCATAGTGTCACGACCTTAGTGGAATGTTATTTAATTACAACTCTTACATTTTAAGTCACCCACTCAGGCACTTATAAAGGATTACATCCATTGGATGAAGTATTCAGTAGCATCATACTGAAAACAGGTGTAAGGCATTACCCACGTCATCTTCAAAGTGACATTTGAACCCTATTGGAGTGATCAAGAAGTCCAGTCCAAAGGATGTACAAAAAGCACAGTACAGCTTGCAAGGACCGGGACTTTGATCAGCATTTTGTCGTTTTAAAGCAATTTGATTCACTCCACTTAGCTTGTGTCACTTGGGAGAAACACCAACAGCCATTTCTACCTAGTTTCTGTACCAGGATAAATACAAGATACCACACAGGGTCAATGTGTAACTTGTCATGATAAACTCTGCACACACGGCACCAATTTGTGAGGAATGCAATATAAACCAGCAGAATGATATGGTTGTGTGGTCTCGGTTTGCCAGAATTAATATCCACAAAGATGTAGCATAATTTATTCTTTGGTAATAGAGATGACATACCAAATAATGTGACTCTGATGAAATAGGGTGCAATGCTAACTACCCTGGGTGAGTGGAGTTACCATCTCGCCAATCTTGTTGCTCTTATCTACCGACATTGAATGTGAAGCTGGGAAACACCACTGGAGTCCAGCTAGAGACAGGCAACTGTCGAACTGTGACCACTGACAATGTCTGACTGACAGAGACATCGACAGTGTTAGTGGCATCAGTCTGCAGCAACATCAGGAGTTGCTGTGTCTCAAAGCAATAGATCCAAGTGTCATTTTGTTGGCAAGTTTTCACACAGATCTGCATTATTACACAAGGAAGGTGAGTGACAAGACTTATTCTTCTCCAGACCCCATGCCTCGATTCGTGCGTCGTTGCCGTGGTGACTGTCGTGGAGATCTCCTCGGTGATTTGTCTGCAACAGAGCAGCAACAATTAGCAAAAGCAGATGAGAAAACATGGATGTAGTGATACTAAAGGGAATACAATTAAATTAATTGTAACTCTATAACACGTACAAATCCAAATTATATGTATTAGTGTAAATGAACAACTGTAACAACAATACACCATGAAATATTACAATCCCTACACAAAGAATTCTGAATTTGATTTCTTTAAAAGTATAGAATTACAAAATACTTACTCATATTATTAATTGTGTCTTTAGGTAGCCAGTCGTAATCAACATCATTCTTGTTCTGTGTGCCCAGTTCCACAATAGGCTTTGACTTCTTTGGCAAGTGTTTCTTCTGCACACAGAAACAACAATGTCAAAACTTGTAGCAAGATAACACAGGTTGACTTTTTGTATCTATTTTGTTAGCTCAGTAAGTTTTTACATTTGGATTTACTCTAGTTTGTAGATCAACATCAACTATCCTCACATTACAATTCAAAGTGTGTTTATTTAATAATATTCCAGTAGCTTTATTGGTGTACTACCAAAAGTTTTTTCTAATGTTTTATGGAACTTCTATCGGTATTACACGAATGATGATAGCGAGTTTTGTTATATACATACATATGCAAATGAAAAACCCGAATTAATGCAACATTTTTGTCAAAAATCATCACGATTTGTCACGGTTTCTGAACAACAACGACAGAAGCAAATAGCGCTGCACACGTGTATTTTAATGCATCATTTGAGACAAAGGCCGATATGGATAAACAAATGTGACTAGAGCTGGTGCCTTCACAACTTCAAGTAAATCACATGGGGGAAAGCTGCTTTCCTTGATAACTGCCATGTATGTTTGTTAAAAGAAACTGGCTTGTTGGATAGCTCTGTCTATTATAGGCAAAATACATACATGTGTGGGTCTTACGCCAGGTTTCATACATAGACAGTCTCACTCACCCCAAAAGAAGCCAACAACTGCTGTGCTCCAACCACCAGAAGCACAACCACAGCTGCCAAAAATACGTAGAGGAAGAATCTGAAAAAAAGTAAAGCCAATATAATTGCCGTTGCACCACATAATAACAAGAGTAATACTACATGATAGTAACTGTTAGACATGACCTAAACTCCCATCTGACATAGTGAAAGAAGATGGGGCTCAAACGCATGTCGTATTGCTGTAGCAAGTCTCAAGGAAGACCTTGAAGGAAGACAGCCTTCAGGGTCAGCTGGTGACTTGCAGGTAAACACCACGTAGCTATATTTTAACACAGTAAGCATTATAACAACCTGAATAAATGTAACCAAACTGTCATACATTATCTGTTTGGTGCATATAACAAAACATTCATCCAGCAACAAACATACAGCTGTACTAGCTCCTATGCTAGGAGTCTGCCTGTTCATGCACATAATGAACAGACTGATGGGGGGGGGGGGGGGGGGGGGGGATTGACAGTCAAATACTACTACAATGTGGGATCATGATAACTGAATTGATAAGATACACAGACCACAAAGTTCTCAAAACAATACTGACGATACAAATTTGTGAAAACTCACGTTTCTCCATCAAAACCATCGTCCGGTTCTACAATGTTGATGGTCTCGTTGAAGACAGCATCCTGGAACTGTTTTCCCTCCTGCAAACAACAATGGACTTACAACAGGACTGCCTACCTGATAAAAACAATTTCCATAATGACCCCATGCACGCCAGTCCACAAAGTTGCCAATCAAACCTTTCTCTGAAGTACCAGTAGATAAAGTGACAAGCCCAGCCCTTTATGGTGCCTGGGAATCCATGAAGGTACTAAGGCCGTGTTCACACTGGTGATTTTAGCGATGTGAATGGTTCACGTCCAGTTGGCCATGTACACACTGGTTCCGCTGCGTCGGGTCCGCTCAGACCACCTCTCGATGTGTTCTTAGTGGACGCGAACGATGCACAATCTGCATATTTTACTGCTACCCATGATTGCATATATTACAATTATTATATATATATACACATAAATTATCTCATATATTTTAATAATATTCATATAGAAGTTTTCTTTTCTTTTAATGAATTAAATCGAATGGATGCGAACAGTACGAGAACCGGACGCAGTGTGAACACGTCCTTATTTAACCATCAAATGTAGATAGACCTTGTTTCATATTGTGTTGCTACATTGTGTCCTGGGTTTGCACTTCAAAAGGATGCTTGTTTTGCAACATCCAATAAGTTACACTGTGTTAATTATGTGCATGCATGGCCAGATATGCCCAAGTGTTTATGTCTATAGAGCATCAGTGGGAAAGACAAGCGCCAGTTAATAGCCAATAATAATCAAACGAGCTTCAAAATTTACACACAGCAGGAAACATTATTATTACTAAGTCAATGACAATGTTATATTTTTGTATTCAAATAAAAAAGCTTTGCATAAAAATGTGATAGTTTTCTATCGCAATTACAACAATAATTATAATACTTATTTTACTGACACTGATATTTTGGCTGCTCTACTAGTAATATGCCCAAGTGCCACAGCAGTTATCAACAGGCTGCTGGCAGTCAAAGTTGTAACTGTACACATGCACAGCTTTGGATGACGTCAGCATACTGACTTCTTAGAACTTGTAGACTAAACATTTGTTGATAATTTCTTCAGGGCATTTGGAGCAGCATTATTTGTAGATTTACCAATTCTTTAATGTGTACAATTTTGTGTAGTAGGATATTTTTATTTCCATAATACAACGGCAGTTTCCCTAATGCCGTAATCTGAGGTGAATTTCTGTAATCATTATGGAAAATCTGAAATGGTAGGCAGCCCTGTTACAATAACCACAGCAGCACAAGTCAATGAATTCTGAGACGGGCACACCAAATATAGGCCATCTAACTATCAAAGAAGTCAGTTGAAATCAACATTCTTCTATACATTGAATCTGTACAGAACTGACTAGCTGTACTCACTGCGTCCTTGTAGTTGACGTTGATGGTAAGGCCAAAGGGACGACTACTGAATGTGTCACTGGGTGTGAATCCGTACTCAAAGGTTGCTTGTCGGCTAGGCTCCACCAGTCGGTTGTATCTCGCACCAGTGAACTGTAGTAGATAGGATCATCTGTTGTCATACATGTCAACACGGCGGAACCGGCACTGCTGTAAGTTTAATATATCTACCACTGGTTACCACAAATGTTGCAATAATGAAAGCCATATTTTGATGAACTGGTGACATAAAATGTGTAATTTAACATTTGTAATGAATTAGTTGGCAAGACCGTATTATGGCCTTCCAGTACATATTGCCTTGGTTTGTTGTTAATCCATTCACTGGCAGCTATTAGAAAAGCACCACAAGACGTTATCTGACATGTTTGTCCTCAGTCATTGTTAACATAATCATCTACAAGTAGTGAAAGCATGGCTCATCCATAGTAGTGCGGAAACACTCCGACCAAATATAGACTGCCAGCTCGTATCTACCTGCTCAGTCCAAATGCCTTCAGTTACATCACTGGACAACAACAAAAGTAAATACCGAGTGTTGCAAGTTTTGTTACGTGCCAAATGTTGTATGATTTCATAACATCATTAAGAATAATTACATTTCTATTATGGAAAATAATGTTATTTTGTATTTATCACAACATGCTTAGACAGACTAAAAGTGCGTGATGAAACTGTGTTCATACGAGTACCGTTACTTTATTGTAGCAATTACAAAAAAGATGATCACAAATCACCATATCAAGATGGTATGGCCATGACCAGCAATATGTTGATATTTTCGTACACTTTGATATCTTGCGTGGCCCGACAGAAAATTTAATTATAAAATATTGATAAGAAATACGTGAAAACGAGTACTTAGTTGCATGACCGTTGGTCCAGAAGTTTAAAAAACATCACGTAATCCAACTGATATGCACAAAACACGCCATTTATTTGCTTCGATTGTAATGCAAAGCAACGACGGAATGCCACGATGTCGGGCATCAACAGACAACTAAAAGTTTCAACTGTGCGCCTGGACGTGTATAATGTAATGCCTGACCCCATTCCCGCATCAAAACAATGTAGAAACGTGCTTGAATACTCATTATTCACAATGCATGCATTAGCTAGCCAATGAGCTGGCCGCGCACACAGACAGAATGTTTGTTAAAGCCGATGGATTTGGTATTCAAAAGCGCACTTGGAACATGGCAGGAGGCAGTAAACCAGTGAAGACAGGTGTGTAAGTTGTATTAGTTAAGCTAAGATTAATATATATTCGCATCAATGCGAAAATTATTGAAAATCGCAACAGTTACCTTCTCGTTTTTTTCATGTTCATGTTGACAATGACAATTAACATTGTTGGTAATATTGTTATAAAAAGATACTACCTTGTGCCAGTTTAAAAGCAGGATTGAATTAAAACTAATGTAATACGACACTAATTGGGTATGTGAGTAGAATGAAAACGAGAATGTAATATTTTACGAATAGCTACGCCCACTGCAGTACTGTCATGGCATGGGCCTGGCATACAGTCACATGCAAGTTATTATCAATAATATTTGTATCAAGACAAATCATGTTAACATTGTTGCGAGTTATTTCCCAAATTGAAAAACACCAGTTTTATTGATTAATTATTTACTTTAAATACATTACTTCATTCAGTATATTATTTTTCGTCACTATCGTGTCATTCGTAATTGAGTTGTGCAAGTTGTTTTATTTGCACAAGTCAGGGATGAAAGTGACATTCAAAGAAAAAACTGGAAATTTTGCTGTGGCCCACATTTCAGCCCGAGAGGACTGTCTCATCTAATCGGGGGGTGACTCCTCAGATATTTTTTTAATTGTAGACGACATATGGTGTATTTTGAGCAATATTAAATAGAAAATCTTAACATTTCCAATAGTAAAAAAACCACACGGACTCAATCACACATTGTCATAGTACTAACTCACTTGTTAATTATATATTTCCGGGCTGAACCCAAGTTGGCTGACAGGCAGCTTTGTCAAAACAGCCCCTGTTGATGGGCCATTCTAGTTTTCTTCGTTGCCAGTTCAATTGCTTCCTTAGCTTTGTACTTGGTGGCTGCCTTCGTCTTTGACATGTTCAGCTCAGTTTTCTTCTCATCCTTCATCTTTCCTTCCTCGGCAAGATGGATGGAGTACATTTTGTGTGCACCCCTCGTGTTGTGAACGAGGTGACCAGTCCTGTTTGTGGAAGTCCTGTATAGCAGTCTTGTTGCTTGCCATGACGGCATGAGTGAGCACTTCACTGTCTGGATAGTGTTGAATGTACTAACATTCTTTCTGGCAGTGGCAATATTCATGATGCTAGACATGCGACTAAAACACCCTTCCACTTGAGGACCATGAAAGCAGCTCATCATTGCAGCCACCAGCTTTGACAAGGCTGGGAACTTGCCAGTAGAGAATATGGTAGCCCACCTGGAACACTGAGTCCAATCTGGAACTTGTGGGTGCTTGTGGAAGTGTGTTGTCTACATGGAATCGGCGAACTTCTATGTGATACGCCCTCTGTTCAGGTTCTAATAGAACATTGGTGACCAGCGTGGGCAGTGCCAGCGTGTGTACTTCATTGCCTTCGGTTCCCCTCTGACTGCAGTGTAGCTTGTAGTCAGTGTAGGATCCAATCCGCATAGTTGACA
Source organism: Escarpia spicata (assembly GCA_963995525.1). Classification (NCBI taxonomy): domain Eukaryota; kingdom Metazoa; phylum Annelida; class Polychaeta; order Sabellida; family Siboglinidae; genus Escarpia; species Escarpia spicata. The sequence continues at coordinate 52,061,833 of OZ023214.1, read as the reverse complement.
TTGGCCTCGCACCACAAACAGTAGGCTTTCCCTGGTGCTGATAATTTACTGATGAATACATCCAACATAGTGTCTCCAGCTGATCTCTCCAGCTACGCCCAATTCCACTTATTCTTGACACTTTTGTCAATGTCCTTCACGCAACATTTGTCTTGCTGTACAACAAATCGTCGATTAGCCATTGTGTTCGAAAGTGCTGAAGCGAACAGCCGACAGAACTAAGGGTTTTACTTCGCAGATTCACGGGTTCGGTTGGGTCGGTTCTGTCTCTAATCGCCAGGCAGCGTCATTAACACATGGCGACACCCGGTGGATAGATGGTTAACTCAATCCGCAGACAGATCGTCAGTGAATTGTCCAGGATTTTATATGCCCTACCCCCCAACATTAATTTTGTTCTCCCCGGATTTACACAATTCACAAAAGTGATCTTTGGAGCAGTATAAAAACCGGAATTCCGGCAAAAACCGGAAATTTCTCATCCCTGACAAGTATACAACTAATAATACCTGTCGATTCATCCCAATTCGAAGCCTTCCAAAGTACATTTTCATGGATAAATATCACATCAATTAGCATGCCCATTATATACCGTCTATCCATTTATCTGCCTCCTTCTACGTTGAATAACCAATGAATATTAGTGATTCCTACATGTTTCTCAATGACGACAAGATACTAACGTCATTCAATGGTAATCAACCAATAGGGATCCATAACACTATGGTGTGGGGTTTCCAAGTGCAGACTACAACTAGAATCGTATCCCGGATAAAATGGGTATCACTACATAACAGTCCACAGTATCCAGGTCATTAGTTTGAATGATTCAATCAATTAGAGATTTTTTGTGTATAGTGGCACTACCATATGAAATGTCTGCAAAATCAGAGAACGAGTCACTGAATAGTTTTTGAAAAAATAGGCAAAATGTGAAAAGTTACCAGTTTGGGGGCCCCAGGGGCTGTTAGAATGATTAAATCAAATATAGATTTCTCGTGCATAGTGGCAGTACCCTAAGATGTCTATGCAAAATTAATAAAAAAGTTGCTTAACGGTTTCCGAGATATGGCAGCTAACGGCACAAGTAGAGTGATGACATAAGTCTGTTGGACCTTCGGCCCCAAAAAACTGTTCAACAATCAAACATGTTATTATGACAAGCTGGCTTACATTCTGGATGAAGAAGCTATAATCTTGTGGGTATCGGAAAGATGCTTCCATTGATTCGACAATGAAGTCCTTCTCGCCATTATTGCTGAAACCCATCAACAACTTCACCATGTGACCTGCTTTGAAGCCTACAACACGAGAAAGCAACATTACACACCTGTCTGAAACCTACATGACAAGACAACAACAAATGACACAGGACTGTTGACCATAATCACAATAGCCTTGAATAACTTGCTACAAAGATGCTCATCAGAGAAAATGATCTCACCAAACCTATACAAAGAAGCTGGAAGTATAAGAAAAGGGAGTAAACATTAGGGTGGAATTAACTGAATATGAAACATTGTGCAGAACGAGTGATGCACATTGGAAAGAGGGTTTAAAATTGACAGCCTGCCCCATCTCCTGTACACTACTTGCTACTCACTCATATCAGCTGGCTCTGTGAAGAGCAGGTAGGTGTTGGCCTCAGGGGAAGCCTTCAGTGGCTCGTTCTCTTCATCCTCCTCTTCCTAGCAACATCACAACACATGAGATACAGGTGAACTCTTCCAAGTGTAAACATACACGTGCCTTCCTGGTAAGTGACCAGGCAGCCTAAACTACAGGCCATATCTTGGTGAAAACTCATCTTCATAAAATGTGTGGATTATGTTAGTTAGGTGAAGGTTGTTGAATGTCTTCAAAGTTGGCTAATTTGCATAAATGTTGCCATAGTTTATGTGCCTATGGACATATGCCCTCACGGGAAAATGATTCAGAGTGATAGGAAACACCATCATACTATTAGAATAACCTGTTTGTTGGAATGTTTCTTTGCACAATAAGGTGATTCTGGGCTCTAGCCTTGTGTTTTATGATCACAGTCAATTGCACCATTCAGGTTAAAATTTGTTAAAACTCCCTAATCGGTTGGCCGTTGTTTACAAACCCTTAAAATCAAGTTATGACATCCAAAATAGCTCATTGCACCTGGAACGTTTCACAGAATAACTGGTGGAAATTTAAATTCTCTATCTTGTGTAGTTTTCCAAAATAATTTTTTTCCATTGCCACAAATGGTCAAAAATATTTTTAGAAAACAGCCAAAACGAAATAAGAACGTTATATGGTAAGCAGGACATCATCCAATTATAGGTATTTGTAATCAGAATCTTGAAAAATGCAATGTATTGGGAATGCATTACATGTCGATCTATTAGAAAATGATGAAATCCCAAAATGGCAAAAAATCAAATTCAGGACCAGCGGCTACCCATAACTGACAAGTGTCCTCAGCCATTGTTAACATAATCAACCACAAGTAGGAAAAGCATGGCTCATCCATAGCAGTATGGAAACACTCCAACCAAATACAGACTGCCAGCTCTTATCTACCTGCTCAGTCCAAATGCCTTCAGCTACATCACTGGACAACAACTATCTCATATTTTAACACAAACCAATTGCAATGGTGGCAACGTTTATAAAATTGCAGATTATGTTTCGAACATCCCAATATTTTTTATATGCGTGAAATAACACAATAAATATTTACAACCTTTCTCTGATACTAGGGCTGGGTCCAATTACATGATTGTAATTGATTACAGACAAATGTTGTAACTGATCCCGTTTTTAGAAATATAATGCAATAGATTAGTTTGTATATAACTGAAACAATTACATCACTTACGATCAATTAGTTTTCTTACATTACACGCTTTATGTATAAAAAATACTAAGAAACAGATCTCCCAGATTTATAAAGTACAAACTAATAAAACCATACAAAATACCCAATGCGTAAGTTGTGATCCCAATGTGTCATCCACCCACCAGTGGTAATTAAGGCGAGGCTCGGGTCGAAATTTACAGATTTTTGAAAATAAAATGAATTTTTTATGTATAAAAATTACTCCCCATATAACTTCCCATTCATATACGTTATACTACCGAAATAAACGTGTGTATGTCACAAAACATGCAGTTTGTGTGATGCTTATCACTGCGAAGTCTTTGTTTTTGTCAAACGAAGCGTGAATAATCGAACATTATGCAATTTTCCGCGATCGATTGCATCGCGAAAAATACTGCCATTCCATCATGGCGCGCATCACGGAAAAGCCGTTTTCGCTCTGTATGATATCAACTATTTTAAGATGGCACCGCTGCTGCCTGAATAATCCAGCCTATAAACGACCGCCTCTCTTGCCACTTCGGGGACAAATGAATGGGTGACCCTACAACGATTGGTCAGGCTGCATCACGTGACGGCGGAATCCTCTGATTCCGTCAAGTCAAATGTTCTGATTGGTTGTAATACGTCCAACCTATGACGTCAGCTTGTAATACCAGCTACATTCAACAGGATTGACATTTTATTCTCCGCGTTTCTTTATCTTTCTAAAACGACATTATGCCGTTTGGTCGAAAGTGAGCGAGTGGTTTCCGTGCCGCGAAGCGACGCAATATTGAGCAGCTGCAGTTAGTACGTGAAAGAAAGACTATGCAAGTTGAATTTGTTGTTGAATATGTGACGACGACGTCTTCGCCTTTGGATCCGACCACGATGACAGGCCCAGTGGCAGAGCAGTGACTGTGTCAATAGCACCCAGAGTAAGGAAAATTTCTGTGTTTTATATGTTCTCGATAACACTGACAGTGTAAATAATACATATATATATTCATGTTGTCTCCACAGTTAGTCTTCTTGCCTTGGTATGTCTCTTTATGACATACAGTTACACTGCATATAATTCAGTACTAACAAAATAAACAAAAGGCGCAAGATAAACTAGTCACAGAATTATAGTACTGGGAGGGGCTTTTATTGTTAGTAATACCTGTGTTCATGAAATACATTGGTATCGTGTACTTGTTTCTTAGCGTCAACTTTGCTGCCAGTGTCACCCGATCCATCTCAGACTGTTTGTGACTGAGCGGAAGTTTGGCTACACGGATCTTCTGGATGAGATGGGGGTCTCACACTTCCCGGATTAGGATGAAGGAGATACTTGTGCAGATCTGCCGACTGTACTTGTACGCTGCGCCATGTTGCTGTCGCGAACCTGCCGTGCTCTTCTTCAGTGAACTTTATTTAGGTTACAATGAACTTCATCTGAGCTCCAGTGAACTAGATTTGTGCTCCAGTGAACTTTATCTGTGCTCCTGTGAACTTTATCTGTATAAATGTTGGAATGATGTGCTATTTTATAAATATGGTTTCCTGTTCTGTAATGTTTTTGCTACATTGCTTTGTTCGACATATTACTATGCTGTTCAAATCACTTTGAACTATGCCATTTGATAGATTATACATTGAGTAACATGTGTACAAAGTTTCAATCAGTTAGGTTGCTTTTTAGATGTTGAAAAGTGTGTACAAGTGTAACTAAACTTTGAACGCGATTTTCTCAGAAACATGATTTCACTCACACCAGCCGTCTTCTTGTTTATTTATCTGAGTAACTGCTGGACAGATTTGCTTGAAACTTGCTACAATGTATTTTGACATTATGCCCCAAGCTACTTTTTAAAAAGCAAGGCGTTTTTTTTTTTTAAATGAGTCGCTAGCAAAAAATATCGGGAACAATTTTTTTTTTGGGAAAAATCATTAAACAAGTTTTTGTTAAAACACAAAATGTAGCTTGCTGGTTACACTTAGGGTTATATGGAGTAACTACACACCAAATTTGAGTAATGTAAGTCCAGTAGTTAGCAAGATAGTTCAACACATGCATTAAAAATTCCAGGCCTTCCCGTTAGGTGGACTATCAATCTGTGAAAGTTTCAGCTCTGTAGAGTAAGTAACAATGAAGCTATAAAATAACATACGTTTAGACCCAAGCCTCCCCTTAATGAAGAAGCCATGTAGCTGGAGGTGTCCAAGACTACTGATTTCCTGCCTTATTCAAATATTTACAACTGTGGTTATTAACTAGAGTACTGACTGGGAAAGTAATTGTAATTGATTTTATTTTGTGCAATTGGACCTAGGTCTGTCCAATGCTTATTCAATATTGCAAACATTGTAATTAAACAAAAACGTATCCCAAATTACACATTCAACGGATGTTAACACAATCCCATGTTTTATGGCTGTTATTTGGTCTAGTGTACACAAATGAATAAAATCAATAGCAAACAAATGTAGGAAATAACAAAGACACTGGCCAGGACAGGATACTATGCCATGTCCAGTTTATTCTAGCAAGACGTCTAAAGACCAAGTGGATAGAAACCTCTTGGTCAGCTGGTTCTTGCATTAGATATATTTTCAAATTAGGGTACTCTCATGTCAAGGAAACCAATGATCCAAAATTGGGTCCTCAGAATCGACTTAAATTTATTACCAATGATTTAGTGGCCACAAATTTACAAGTTACATAACTGAGATTTGCTGAATATGTAGATATACCGGTACTTCTCATTACTGGGCTGTATAGAGGCACCTGAAAACAGGTAATTATAACCAGTGTGGTTTCGGGCATTTAAACAGTTTACATAACATGGCATTATGCAAATGCTTAGTTTTATCTGAGAAGTACAAGGAAAAGACACTGGATAAATTCAAATTCTAAATAAAAAACTCTATTTCCCCCCGAATTGGTTTTGATCTGACATGGAATGACCCATTAAAAAGTGAAGTATTAGTATTACTGGTACACACTTTCTCGGTTTCAGCGACAGTAGACTCATCCCCAGTACCCTCGATGGTTCCCTCATCACTCTCGACGGTCGCCTCTGAATCATCCTCACCATCGGCCAAGTCCTCCACAGTATCGTCAGAGTCTTGCGCATTAGCCAGAGCTGAGGAGCCACCCCCTGTCAGCAAGAACAGACGTTGTAGAAAGACCGAAGTCATAAGGCAAACACTACAGCAATCTCAATGTACAAAAGTATCTACAAGACATCTATGTAAATTATTTGTTCTGGATTACAAAGAATCTTCAAAGGCGTTCAACATTTTGTTATCTTTGAAAATGTGTAGGACTTGGCAAAAGTTGGTCAGAAGAGGCCAACACAACATGCCATGTCCATTTTACTCTAGCAAGATGTCTAAAGAACAAGAGGATAGAGGCCTCTTGCTCAGCTGGTTCTTGCATAATTACCATACGAAGTGTTATTTAAAAGGATTTCTTGTTGACCACACAACACAAAGATTAATACTCATGCACACGACCACAACAAAATAAATTTGTAAACCTTATTATTACTACAACTTAACCAATTTGATCCGGGATACGATTGTAGTCGTAGTTACCCTTTGTATCCGGGATACGATTGTAGTCGTAGTTACCCTTTGTATCCGGGATACGATTGTAGTCGTAGTTACCCTTTGTATCCGGGATATGATTGTAGTCATAGTCTGCACTTGGCGCGGAAACCCTGCGCCATAGTGTTATGGATGGGTTGATTAACCCATTTCATTCGGGATACGCCTACGGGCGTAGTTAACCTTTTCATTCGGGATACGCCTGCAGGCGTAGTCAACGCACGTGACGGCCTTATCGGGTATTTATAGAAACTGTGTGCATCGTAGCAAGCTTTTCCCATTTTTCCCATGATGCAGTATGACCACACTACCGGTTTGGAAGCCATTTGCAAATTTTCAACCGCGTGTTTATCTGCAAGTTTGGAGTGAAGTTAGAGTTCGATATTTTGGAGATTTTTGGCATTTAAAAATGGCGGATGATGGTACAGTTAGTGATGGAAGCGATATCGACGTGGAAGACAGTGAAATCGGCAGTAGTACGAGCAGTATTTCGACTGAAAACGACGCAGACGAATCTGTTGTGTCCAGTGCCAACAGCCAGTGCACTTGGAGTGTGTCTGTATGCACTTCCACAGGCTGTTCAACTTGTGACTTGGCACTTGGCAGTCAGTGACGTGAACAATATGAACTGTGACATCGCCGATGTCATGAACAGTGTCATGGACATTATTGCCTTAGTTCGGTGAAGGGTTATTGTTTCATTAAATTTTATTATGCACATTATATCTTGTGTTGTAATTCGTTTTCATTGGAAACTGCAATGCCAAGGCAATGGCAATGCCAATTGTGAATTACTGTAAGGAAATTACTCATTTTGTGTACGTGACGACTTCCATTCTAAAAACTATAACTTTGGACTGACATATGACATTTACATCAAATTTTTACCACTGTTTGAAGAAATGAAGTTGGGAGGTTTCTCTCACTGGATATATGATATGTCTAAGTGGCTATGTATAGGTAAAACTAGCCCAAAGTCTGTGTACACATTTTTTTTAAATTTTATTTCTTTCATTCTTCTTCTCCGTGAGATAACTTCCTCCATGTTCACTCTACAGAAACAGTTTCAACACCATCATGTAGGCAATTCTCTTCTGATTCCAGAAATGTATGGGTTTATACACTTTTCTTCAACAGTTGCCTGAACAAAAATTATAATTGAAGCGTTGGTGAATCCCTGTCAGGAAAGATATCTTTTCACATACTCGACAACATTCATTCAGAAATGTGTAACTTCCAACTGAAACAAGATATTTACATGAAATTTTTACCACTGTTTGAAGAAATGAATTTGGCAGATTTCTCTCATTGGATGTATGACCATCCTGAGTGGTTGTATACAGGTAAAACAAGTCCAAAGTCGATGTACAATCTGTTTTTATTATTATTGCTTTTCAGTCTTCTTCTTCACCTTGAGATAACTTCTTCTATGCTCACTCTATACAAACAATTTTAACACCATCATGTAGGCAATTCTCTTCTGATTCCAGAAATGTAAGGGTTTATACACTTTTCTTCAACCAAAACCTGGCCAAAAATGAGTAAGTGACCCACCCGTTGAAATAATTTATCACAACTGTAAATTGGTAATTTTTTCCAGATCTGAGCAATGTGGCCAGCTAACTAGCTGTCAGAATGAAATGGGTTAACACTGAATGTCAGTATTTTCTTCATACTGGCGATAACAAGGAGGCAGACAAGCGGATAGACGACATAATATGCACTGGCATGCTAACTGATGTGATATTTGTCTGTGAAAATGTACTTTAAAAGCATCGAATTGGGGTGAACTGACAACGGCACCTATTTTCGGCAGCAACAATTTTATTTTATTTTCAACAATAGTAACTGCTTTACAAATAAATTTACACCAAACTGTTTACCAAATTTGTTATTTTAGTTTGTCGATTTATTTGTTATAAGAAATGAAACACAAATAGATGTAGTTGACAGAAGATACTCAACAAAAAAATTTCCATAAATCCGCTCAGTAACGCCACATGCTGCCATTCTGTTATTTGGAGTAGGGATGTTACTACTGAATTGTATAACAAAATAATTATCAAGTGATGTGAACAAGTTTTATACCACGGTTTTCAGGGGAGAATGGTATAAAATAAACTTGCTCATTGAGATGTTGCCTCCTTCATGGAGAAAATGTCTGGTGAAAAGTAAAATACTGAAATGCCACACAAAAATTGAATTTGTTGGGAAATGTTTTATCTTATGTCACATATCAAACAACTAATCTATCAATATAATTGCAGTACTTCAAGTTTGACAAAATCAGGGGAGCGATAAGTCGCTCGCCTAAATATGCCAAATATAGTGCGAGTGGTTTATTTAGGTGGCGTTCCTGCTTGTCCGTCTGGTGACACCACTGCAGTCATGCCAAAACGCAATCGAGGCTAGCCATGCCAAAACAGTATCCATTCTTAGGCGTGGGAACGGGGGACAAGTGCCCCCCCCGAATTTCTCCGGGGGCAGACATATGGTTCTGCCCCCCATTAAATGTGAAAGTGAATGTTGTTTTTGTGGCGAGCATCAATGGTGGGTGGAAATCTAAATTTTATGACGTTTTTCAGTGGTGCTGAAGCTCCGGTAGCCCCCCCAATTTGAATTTTGTTCCCGCGCCACTGTATCTATTATACAAGATTAATTCAATCGGGTCAATTCGGGACATCAAGCATTGGCACAGATTGAAAAGTTGCATGCTCATAAAACATTTCAGACAGGAAGTATTAGCGATGATGTTACAGAAAATGACAGCAGTCTAATAATGCTGATGATTAAACTGTTTTGTTTATGGGACGGACGTTAGCTGCTGTCAGCACCGCGGTTACCAATGCACACCCACGACTCGAGCAGAGATCGTGCCAACGCTACTTTACGTGACAACAGACTTTCTTTCAAACAAATGGGTGTATATTTGGCCATTAGAGGGCACTGTAATTGCAGTTGTATCTGCTTTCTAATGGCATATCACATTTGAAAATAATTAAGTTATGTCCATTTTAAACGAAGACCTGACATTTTCTGATGCTGACAAAGTGATTTCTTGGATATGGTCAGGGACGGGCTGCTTCAAAGTAAATTTTTAACGACTTCCCATAGTTTTTTGTTGTATACTGCTCCTAGTGTTTATAAATTGGATGTTACTATGTAGCCATAACTAACCACAAATAACACATGCTACTAATGTTAATGGATGTTCATTGTACCAGAACTGGTCTAAATTGTAGACAAATAGAAAACATGTGTAGGAAACAACAGACACTGGCCAGGATAGGACAGCATACCATGTCATGTTCAGCTCATTCTAGCAAGACGTCTAAAGACCAAGTGGATAGAAACCTCTTGGTCAGCTGGTTCTTGCACTAGCATGTTTAATATTGAAATTCGCTGTTTGCCACTTTGTTTAATTTGGTGGTGGAAAACAAAACTTTAGGCAAGGCTATAGTTTGTAGCTAATAACCAGTGAAAAGTAAAATAATGAAATGCCACACAAAAATTGAATTTGTTGGGAAATGTTTTATCTTATGTCACATATCAAACAACTAATCTGTCAATATAATTGCAGTACTCCAAGTTTGACAAAATCAGGGGAGCGATAAGTCGCTCGCCTAAATATGCCAAATATAGTACGAGTGGTTTATTTAGGTGGCGTTCCTGCTTGTCCGTCTGGTGACACCACTGCAGTCATGCCAAAACGCAATCGAGGCTAGCCATGCCAAAACAGTATCCATTCTTAGGCGTGGGAATGGGGGGCAAGTGCCCCCCCCCCCGAATTTCTCCGGGGGCAGACATATGGTTCTGCCCCTCATTAAATGTGAAAGTGAATGTTGTTTTTGTGGCGAGCATCAATGGTGGGTGGAAATCTAATTTTTTTTAACGTTTTTCAGTGGTGCTGAAGCTCCGGTAGCCCCCCCAATTTGAATTTTGTTCCCGCGCCACTGTATCTATTATACAAGATTAATTCAATCGGGTCAATTCGGGACATCAAGCATTGGCACAGATTGAAAAGTTGCATGCTCATAAAACATTTCAGACAGGAAGTATTAGCGATGATGTTACAGAAAATGACAGCAGTTTAATAATGCTGATGATTAAACTGTTTTGTTTATGGGACGGACGTTAGCTGCTGTCAGCACCGCGGTTACCAATGCACATCCACGACTCGAGCAGAGATCGTGCCAACGCTAATTTATGTGACAACAGACTTTCTTTCAAACAGATGGGTGTATATTTGGCCATTAGAGGGCACTGTAATTGCAGTTGTATCTGCTTTCTAATGGCATATCACATTTGAAAATAATTAAGTTACGTCCATTTTAAACGAAGACCTGACATTTTCTAATGCTGACAAAAGTGATTTCTTGGATATGGTCAGGGACGGGCTGCTTCAAAGTAAATTTTTAACGACTTCCCATAGTTTTTTGTTGTATACTGCTCCTAGTGTTTATAAATTGGATGTTACTATGTAGCCATAACTAACCACAAATAACACATGCTACTAATGTTAATGGATATTCATTGTACCAGAACTGGTCTAAATTGTAGACAAATAGAAAACATGTGTAGGAAACAACAGTCACTGGCCAGGATAGGACAGCATACCATGTCATGTTCAGCTCATTCTAGCAAGACGTCTAAAGACCAAGTGGATAGAAACCTCTTGGTCAGCTGGTTCTTGCACTAGCATGTTTAATATTGAAATTCGCTGTTTGCCACTTTGTTTAATTTGGTGGTGGAAAACAAAACTTTAGGCAAGGCTATAGTTTGTAGCTAATAACCAGTGAAAAGTAAAATAATGAAATGCCACACAAAAATTGAATTTGTTGGGAAATGTTTTATCTTATGTCACATATCAAACTAATCTGTCAATATAATTGCAGTACTCCAAGTTTGACAAAATCAGGGGAGCGATAAGTCGCTCGCCTAAATATGCCAAATATAGTGCGAGTGGTTTATTTAGGTGGCGTTCCTGCTTGTCCGTCTGGTGACACCACTGCAGTCATGCCAAAACGGTATCCATTCTTAGGCGTGGGAACGGGGGGCAAGTAAGTGCCCCCCCCGAATTTCTCCGGGGGCAGACATATGGTTCTGCCCCCCATTAAATGTGAAAGTGAATGTTGTTTTTGTGGCGAGCATCAATGGTGGGTGGAAATCTAAATTTTATGACGTTTTTCAGTGGTGCTGAAGCTCCGGTAGCCCCCCCAATTTGAATTTTGTTCCCGCGCCACTGTATCTATTATACAAGATTAATTCAATCGGGTCAATTCGGGACATCAAGCATTGGCACAGATTGAAAAGTTGCATGCTCATAAAACATTTCAGACAGGAAGTATTAGCGATGATGTTACAGAAAATGACAGCAGTCTAATAATGCTGATGATTAAACTGTTTTGTTTATGGGACGGACGTTAGCTGCTGTCAGCACCGCGGTTACCAATGCACACCCACGACTCGAGCAGAGATCGTGCCAACGCTACTTTACGTGACAACAGACTTTCTTTCAAACAAATGGGTGTATATTTGGCCATTAGAGGGCACTGTAATTGCAGTTGTATCTGCTTTCTAATGGCATATCACATTTGAAAATAATTAAGTTATGTCCATTTTAAACGAAGACCTGACATTTTCTGATGCTGACAAAGTGATTTCTTGGATATGGTCAGGGACGGGCTGCTTCAAAGTAAATTTTTAACGACTTCCCATAGTTTTTTGTTGTATACTGCTCCTAGTGTTTATAAATTGGATGTTACTATGTAGCCATAACTAACCACAAATAACACATGCTACTAATGTTAATGGATGTTCATTGTACCAGAACTGGTCTAAATTGTAGACAAATAGAAAACATGTGTAGGAAACAACAGACACTGGCCAGGATAGGACAGCATACCATGTCATGTTCAGCTCATTCTAGCAAGACGTCTAAAGACCAAGTGGATAGAAACCTCTTGGTCAGCTGGTTCTTGCACTAGCATGTTTAATATTGAAATTCGCTGTTTGCCACTTTGTTTAATTTGGTGGTGGAAAACAAAACTTTAGGCAAGGCTATAGTTTGTAGCTAATAACCAGTGAAAAGTAAAATAATGAAATGCCACACAAAAATTGAATTTGTTGGGAAATGTTTTATCTTATGTCACATATCAAACAACTAATCTGTCAATATAATTGCAGTACTCCAAGTTTGACAAAATCAGGGGAGCGATAAGTCGCTCGCCTAAATATGCCAAATATAGTACGAGTGGTTTATTTAGGTGGCGTTCCTGCTTGTCCGTCTGGTGACACCACTGCAGTCATGCCAAAACGCAATCGAGGCTAGCCATGCCAAAACAGTATCCATTCTTAGGCGTGGGAATGGGGGGCAAGTGCCCCCCCCCCCCGAATTTCTCCGGGGGCAGACATATGGTTCTGCCCCTCATTAAATGTGAAAGTGAATGTTGTTTTTGTGGCGAGCATCAATGGTGGGTGGAAATCTAATTTTTTTTAACGTTTTTCAGTGGTGCTGAAGCTCCGGTAGCCCCCCCAATTTGAATTTTGTTCCCGCGCCACTGTATCTATTATACAAGATTAATTCAATCGGGTCAATTCGGGACATCAAGCATTGGCACAGATTGAAAAGTTGCATGCTCATAAAACATTTCAGACAGGAAGTATTAGCGATGATGTTACAGAAAATGACAGCAGTTTAATAATGCTGATGATTAAACTGTTTTGTTTATGGGACGGACGTTAGCTGCTGTCAGCACCGCGGTTACCAATGCACATCCACGACTCGAGCAGAGATCGTGCCAACGCTAATTTATGTGACAACAGACTTTCTTTCAAACAGATGGGTGTATATTTGGCCATTAGAGGGCACTGTAATTGCAGTTGTATCTGCTTTCTAATGGCATATCACATTTGAAAATAATTAAGTTACGTCCATTTTAAACGAAGACCTGACATTTTCTAATGCTGACAAAAGTGATTTCTTGGATATGGTCAGGGACGGGCTGCTTCAAAGTAAATTTTTAACGACTTCCCATAGTTTTTTGTTGTATACTGCTCCTAGTGTTTATAAATTGGATGTTACTATGTAGCCATAACTAACCACAAATAACACATGCTACTAATGTTAATGGATATTCATTGTACCAGAACTGGTCTAAATTGTAGACAAATAGAAAACATGTGTAGGAAACAACAGTCACTGGCCAGGATAGGACAGCATACCATGTCATGTTCAGCTCATTCTAGCAAGACGTCTAAAGACCAAGTGGATAGAAACCTCTTGGTCAGCTGGTTCTTGCACTAGCATGTTTAATATTGAAATTCGCTGTTTGCCACTTTGTTTAATTTGGTGGTGGAAAACAAAACTTTAGGCAAGGCTATAGTTTGTAGCTAATAACCAGTGAAAAGTAAAATAATGAAATGCCACACAAAAATTGAATTTGTTGGGAAATGTTTTATCTTATGTCACATATCAAACTAATCTGTCAATATAATTGCAGTACTCCAAGTTTGACAAAATCAGGGGAGCGATAAGTCGCTCGCCTAAATATGCCAAATATAGTGCGAGTGGTTTATTTAGGTGGCGTTCCTGCTTGTCCGTCTGGTGACACCACTGCAGTCATGCCAAAACGGTATCCATTCTTAGGCGTGGGAACGGGGGGCAAGTAAGTGCCCCCCCCGAATTTCTCCGGGGGCAGACATATGGTTCTGCCCCCCATTAAATGTGAAAGTGAATGTTGTTTTTGTGGCGAGCATCAATGGTGGGTGGAAATCTAAATTTTATGACGTTTTTCAGTGGTGCTGAAGCTCCGGTAGCCCCCCCAATTTGAATTTTGTTCCCGCGCCACTGTATCTATTATACAAGATTAATTCAATCGGGTCAATTCGGGACTTCAAGCATTGACACAGATTGAAAAGTTGCATGCTCATAAAACATTTCAGACAGGAAGTACTAGCGATGATGTTACAGAAAATTACAGCAGTCTAATAATGCTGATGATTAAACTGTTTTGTTTATGGGACGGACGTTAGCTGCTGTCAGCACCGCGGTTACCAATGCACACCCACGACTCGAGCAGAGATCGTGCCAACGCTACTTTACGTGACAACAGACTTTCTTTCAAACAAATGGGTGTATATTTGGCCATTAGAGGGCACTGTAATTGCAGTTGTATCTGCTTTCTAATGGCATATCACATTTGAAAATAATAAAGTTATGTCCATTTAAAACGAAGACCTGACATTTTCTGATGCTGACAAAGTGATTTCTTGGATATGGTTAGGGACGGGCTGCTTCAAAGTAAATTTTTAACGACTTCCCATAGTTTTTTGTTGTATACTGCTCCTAGTGTTTATAAATTGGATGTTACAATGTAGCCATAACTAACCACAAATAACACATGCTACTAATGTTAATGGATGTTCATTGTACCAGAACTGGTCTAAATTGTAGACAAATAGAAAACATGTGTAGGAAACAACAGACACTGGCCAGGATAGGACAGCATACCATGTCATGTTCAGCTCATTCTAGCAAGACGTCTAAAGACCAAGTGGATAGAAACCTCTTGGTCAGCTGGTTCTTGCACTAGCATGTTTAATATTGAAATTCGCTGTTTGCCACTTTGTTTAATTTTGTGGTGGAAAACAAAACTTTAGGCAAGGCTATAGTTTGTAGCTAATAACCAGTTCTTATAAGTAGTTTGATGAGTTACACTTCCACATTAGAAAAGTGATTAATGGACCATTGCTGGTCTGTCAAGTGTCAACATAAACAAAAAATAGGTCACTAGGTCCCGAAGTCCTTTGGACTGTGTGCATGCCAGTGAAAATACACCTGGAAATAAATTATTTTAGTAGACCGTTTCGTAAAGACTGTATAGGTTAATGTGTTATTTTATATATTATTTTATACCTAATATTATATTATTAAGTTATTTTAATCCTAGATCATACATTTATATTTAATTGACATTATATTGTAATTTATATACAAAATTAGATGTCAGAAAATGTCATTAAATTCGAAACTTTACCCAGGCTAGCTGTAGTTTTGTTTATATTTCACTTAGATACATGCAACAACTACCATTGTACTTTTTATAGTGACTACTGTCAGGGAAAAATCTTAAGAATTTTTACGAAACAAAATTTTGGTCCAACCACCCTACCAACAAGTCCTGTTTTGTGTTTTAGTGGAGTTTAATTTAATTTCGCAAACATTTTGTTTAATAAACATAACCCCACTTAATTGGTTTGACATTGCTCACTAAATGTAAGGCACAATATGATGAAATTCACATTACCAGAAGGGCGGTGTAGTCCGGAATGAACAAACACCAAACACTGAAATAGCTGCCACGTACGTAATATGTGGAACCTGGAATAGGGGGTAACCAAGTGTTTATGATCTTACCGTTTCCTGCCAACATAATAACCGTAGGAAGAACCAACAGCAGTATCAACATAAATCTTCCCAGTAACCGAGCCATGATCCAAAGTCGCGCAGTCGTTCACCGCAAACCCGATGGAAGAGGATGTTAAAACACCCTCTAACTTTTGAAGCCTTCGTGTAGATGGTTCCCCGTCAGAAAAGGAAGCGGAAACACGTCATCAAACCGTGATTCCGTTGGTGAACATATACATATGTAAAATCGAAGGTGATTGGCTGAAACGTGTCAGAACCGATTACGAGAAAATCATTAAACCAATCAGAAATTACGGTACATAGCCGAGTACTATTCTAGTTCTCTGTGAGGTGTTTCCCGGGGATTTTTATTGGAGGTGTGTGACGGTGAGTTTGTTTGACATGAGTTGAGTTTACACATATTTCTCGCAAAATAAAGCATTCAGCGAAGTTAACCAAATCACAGAGCTATGCATGCAGTTTATACCTAACAATGCATTTATTTTTAAACGATGTTATATGCGTGTGTATTAGTGTTAAAAGTGCAGATTGGTGACAAGACTGCGTCGTCACCAATCACTGGCACTGGCTGTCAGTGTAATTCCAACCTAGCCTCGGGCTAGGCTCGTAGTTGTAGGCGTAGCACAACTCATGCGCGTACTCGAACAAGTCGTCTTTCGTTTTATTATTTAATTAAATGGTTGGATTATGCATGGAATTGTCAAGGACATTGTGTTAACCTCGAGTTTGCTAGTGTAATATTATCACAAGACCAGGTGGCAAATATTAATAACAGCTGTCGCCGTGTCGGAGTGTCGATACAATTGCCCGGATACGTCAATTGAGCTGAACAGAAGAAGGATTGCTAGTATACCGGATTGTTCCCGTAGCTTTTTGTACACAAACATTTTAAATGCTTGGGTCTAAATTGGTAAAATAATATCACCTTGGCCAGCAGAAGTTTAGGTTATCCGGACCCCCCTATAATCCGTAAATCTTAGCATCCAAAAATCATTTCACAGGCATGTACCCCATTAAATGTGCATGTTTACCTGGAAAACTTGTATTAGATGCATACACTGGGGGTAAAAGTGTCCATATTAAGTTATTAAAAGGTTCCACTTAACCAGTGTGCATATTATAAATAAATATTTGCCTACAAGGCTACATTGATGTAACAAATATGTAAATAAGTACATTCTTGGATTAATGATAATTATCATATCTGATTTAATTTAGTTGTCTTAATTACTCTCTTTTTTAAAAATCTCAGGCAATTTCACTTAGCATTGCCAAACTTGCAATGTTCTCTGTTAGCCTGCCAACATGGTCTTTTTTGTAGTGCATAGCAGTGTTGGTAAGCTTACACTGGTATAATCTGTGATGTTGTCCAGCTAGTTTTCCTTCTGGTGGCTGTACCTTCTCTTTCTGTTGTCCTATAGGATGCCAAGCAAAAATATATTCCCTTGCAAAGTGAACTGAAGAAAGTTATTATCTTTTTCCCACGTGGTGGCAGCACCATATTTTCAACCATTGTTGAAAATTCATAACATACTGTATATTATTTTGTAGTCATGTCAACAGTTGCTCAACTGCATAGTCATGGTGTTAGTGTAGTGCTTTGCCAGTTCAAATGAATGGTCTCCTTGCTCATAGGGTTGGTGACACTTGAGTTATAATACAGCTTTGTAAATTTGTGGTTCAACTGTAGCAAGGGGATTTCAGTGTGTTCCATTCTTTGCCACAGAAAAGTTGGCAGCGCTTTTTGTAATGTTTACTTCAAAGGTTTCTGTTTGATTGTAATATTTTCAAACAAACAAAAAGCAGAACTTTGCTACAAGCATTGGGCAAATTTATTGCCACAAAAGAGAATAATCAGTGTCTATTCATAATGACTAGTTTACATTATTCAAATTTTTGCATTTTGCATTTCAAAATCCAAGAAAATTTCTTTCAGGCATACCAAAAACCTACAGCTCCAACTGTACCCCCATGAAGGTGACCAAAAACCTCCAACTGCACCCCGATTGGGACCTCCAGTTGCACCCCCTTAAGGTTCCAAAACCCCAACTACATCTAAAAGCCTACAACAACCCTGGAGATTTTTTTATTTTTACCACGGTCTGCCAATAACCAAAAGCTACTATGGTAAGACAATAAAGAAAGTAAAATTAGGAAACAAGCTTTAGAATGACACTCTATTTATATTTACTACCCCTACAACATGTAAAATAACGGGGCCTATGGCAATGTGTGTAGGCCCTTGGTAGAGATTGTAGGGGTGGGACTAGGTGTGTGCACTTGGCTGACCCTCCATTCAGTTGAGCAGCTTTTATTATTAGTGGGTGTCACATTGTGTGACTCAAAGACTTGCCTGGATGTCAGTAACAGCTCTGACTGGGGACGAGTGTCAGTGAGACCGTGCACCGCCATGCACATGCAGACACTGCCAACGCTTCGACACACTTTATTAACTATGTACATTCGATAGATGATTAATTATTTCTTGTGTGTGCCTCCATGGCCATGTTACAGTAGGGCTCATGCAGGATACAGGTATGTGTGAATGTTTCTTCCTCGAGCCTTTTATGCAGCCACAGACTGGGTCACTTGTAATGCTTTGCTTTTTGTTTACTTGCGATTGCGTAATACCCTCATGGTGCGGGCTGAGGGCAGGTTTCATGCTAGAGGCCAACTTGTCAGTAAAATAAGAAACAAGCTACAGGTTTGTTTGGGAGCAACATAAGCTGGTAAGCCTGGTATCCCCATTCAGTGTCAGTGTATTGCCCGTCATTACTCACTCACAAACAGTTGTGTCAGATCAGAATTCAGGGCCGTCATGCGGAACACATTGTGCAAGTAACACGGGTAGGAGCACAGCTTCAGTTCTCCCAGCACAACACTTCCAAGAGGACTTTTATAATAGGAATCTAATGACACCAAGCTGCCTGTATTGTGTTGGTTGAGTAAACATTGTTTTTTAATTAAGGGAATTCATAAACTGTTCTATGGTGGCTCATGCTAGTGAAATGTTATTTTCTCATAAATCTATTCATTTTAAAACAATTATATCTTAAATTGATACTTCCGGTACAACATCATTGACTATCACATGACTCGTTAATGATTTAATTCTTCAGCCAGCATGTGATTGCATGTTACCATGAAAATAAATATTGGAAAATTAGTACTTAATTCACATTATATATTGGATACCTATGAAAACCTAAAGATCGCTGTCATTTTGGTGCTTGAATAATTTGGTTCCCTCCATATTGTCTCAGTTCATTCGGCTGTATAAATGAATAGTTGGTTACATAGACAGTGGTGGATATATGAACAAATAGTCTGTGCAGTAATTGTAGCATGTCTGAATGTTTCATCGACAAATCGATGTTCTAATGAACAGGTGTGTCAGTGGGTGAATTGTAAAATGCTTTGAGTAGTTCCTCAGACTAGATAAAAACTTACCTTTGCAGCAGCTTACATTCATTTTACAGAACAAAAGAAGCATATTTTATGTTTGAACCATATTATTGCAAGTGGACAGGATTGCCAAAGGAACACTTAGAGTCTTGTTATTTAAGTTGTTAGGTTTGAGCCTAGGTTGTTGATCAAATTTGTGTGAGGTTGTGTAACAGCCAGGCTAGTGGAGATCACTGGACTTTGTATGGCAAGTTGTCATGGGTCTAACAGTGGATTTGTTATTCTTGTATAACAACTCATTGATATTTAAGGAAGTTTTCAACACATAAGCCCCCCAAAATGGCCCCCATGTTCAAACATACTCTCTGGGGATTAACACATAATATGTTTGGTTAAAATATTCCCAATCCATGATAGATGACAAACAATATACATTATGTATTGACAGATGTTGTTGATATTTCCCGGGGGGGGGGGGGGGGGTGCAGGTACACTGTTATTAATGTGACTTCCATGGCCATACACCTACTACTACCGGTAGGTATGACACACTTTCCTAATTAATGAGAACTCATGGCATAGCCCTGTAGCATTGCTACTGTGGTCAAAGTTGTCACTGCCCTCATGGTTATTAATTATAATCTAATTAAATATCAACAAGATAGAAGTAAGACTACTTTGTAGTCGTACTAAATAAAGTAAAACTGATAATTAAAATAAATTGTTGCTATCAGTTACATGACAGACCTTTTCTGAAGGCATTTCTCATTTGTATTCTTTATCAATAGGTCACAGTTGATTGACCTTTACATAAGCACGACTTGTACTTAAAGTAGAGCATTATGACAGGTGCATTGAGAATAAGTTTTTAGTGAATGGAACGAGCTGTGGCCTCAGAACATTATTGATTATTTAAGCATGTAGCGACATGACCAGTTGAATGGAAGACCATTATGAGGTGTCTACAGATCTGCTGACTGGTTCACTCAACCGGCGATTCTCTGTCAACAGCAATTATCGATTATCAATGACAGTGTATTTTTGAGAATTCCTTCAGGTGACACTTTCAATACTGTGGGTGTGCCAGTCAGACTTGTTAGCTGTCTGGCCATGGCATAATAGCGTTTCGTAGAATGAGACCACTATCACTATAATAGTTATGAATGTTTGCAATAAATGCCCAAATTCACAACTACATTAATAACTAAGTAGTGAGCTGACATAGTCATGTGTTTGCCACTGTTGTCATGACAACCACCCTAAACTAGGTTGATTGTTACATATGCATCAAGGTCAACTGGTAAAAATAATTATTTGCCATCACTGGGTAGAATTGACACGAAAGGAGCATGTTTTGTTATAAAAACTACTGAAATAATAAATGACAATTTAAATCATGTCAGCCAGTCAAATCAGGATTGAAAAGGTAATGTTTAAAATAAAAAAGTCAGATTTATTTAATTTAAATATAATTGATTTGATTTATTATATTTTTTAATCAGTGATTGGATGTTCATGCAGATGTTTAAATATGTATACACCATTTCAGATGTGTTCAATTAAATTAAATTTGCATAGTCGTATTTTATTAGTATGTACAAAGTTATCTGTTGGGCTCATTGAGACAATGATCCCACTGTCTCTACTCCACAGGGTGTCTTGGGGTGGATTAGCACCTGTCCAGGGCTCTGTGTATACTCTGGGGATCTCAAGACAAACTGCAAATTGTTAGGAAACATTGTCATCATCATCAACAACAGTCAGCCTGGGCTGGAGCATTGATGAGACAACTGTAGTGCAGAATGACCATTTCAATTGAGTTAGCTTGAGATGTTTGCTTTAAGTGGATTTTAATGCATGATTTCTGACTTCAAAAGATTCAGCTTCTTGAAGACAAATCTGTATTATTTTACTGTATTAAATGTACATGTATATGAAACTATAAAATATTCAACTAAATCCAGTCAGACTTACTACAGGAATAAATGTCATGGCCATAAAGGGAACAGTGATTTAAATCAAATCAGTATGGTGTTTATACTCTATAGTTTTGTTTACTTTATAAAAGTTTTGTTACAATGTTTGTGGCAAATTATTAAACACAATTTACACCCATTATTTACTAACAGGCATTGGATTTTTGTGTGCTTTTAGCCATGGTTCTCATGCTTGATATTGATAGGGAATTGGAAGAATTATTTATTTATTAGGTACACATATACTATGGAGGCAGTCTGTTCCGCTCCCTAGAATTTGTAACAGGAAGTTTGCTGGTTGAACATGGGAAAATGAGAAATCAGTATACAATGAACATCAAAAGGTTTTGCAGTCAACTCAGCCTTGGCAGTATTGTCAATAAAGCTTGTTTAAAAACTGGATGTCTTGTTGACCATTAATTTTGAACATGCTGCAGGTTTGTAACTTTGAAATACTGAACATTGTTAATGGGCTTACTAAATAGAGGTTGGCGAGAGTCAAGAAGTATGCTTTCAGCATAATATTTATTATAGTCTTAAGAAGATTATATTAATTAATAAATGAAAAAACTAGGAACCGAGTGCCACCTCTTAAGTAGTTCTAAATAATAAAGGTAAGTTCTTATATAGCGCAGTATCCAGTCCTCAGGTCTGCTCAAAGCGCTTTATACTTTACTCCCTGGCAGACCTGTTCAAGCGAACACCATCTTGACTTCTCTGGGAAGCATTCAGCCACGCTGCAATTAATGCACGAAGACTATTCGTACACAAATATTCACCACTGTCTATGGCCAGGTACTCATTCATACAGCTGAGTGAACTGAAGCAATGTAGAGTAAACGAACTTGCCCAAGGTTTGACACTGCTGCACAGGATTTGAACCTACGATCTCTCAGTCGAGAGTCCGGAGCTCTTACCACTGCGCTACTCCGCTCCACAATGATATGGTTATGGTGGATTTAGTGTCATGGTTCACACAACTGAACATCACTGAACATTGCAACAATGTCACGGTTGATACAACTGAACATTGCAACAATGTCTTGGTTGATTCAGATTCATTGTTTATTTAGCTTCATTGTTGATTTAACATGGCTGAATAAGCATCATGGTTGATTCAACATCAATGATGACCATGGTTCATTAAATCAAACATAAACTGTTGATTTCTGCTCATATCAACTTCAAGACATGTGCTGTTAACTTTAAAAGCTTTTAGGAAGTTAAACAAATTTATTATTGTCCCATGAGATGTGGGCCTAGTTTGTAGTATGACGTAATGGTGCACACTGTGAGTCAGTCTAAGAGTAGCACAGGGGCGTTGTCTGGCTTGGTGTCGTCGGTGCTCTCTGCCTACTGGCAATGTTATAAAGGATCATGCTGTTTTGTGTAGTCAACTCAGTTATGTGTGGAATGTTTGGAAAATTATCCGTAGACATATTATAGTACACACAAAGTACCATCGCCATTGTCGCTTCTCTTATGGAATCTTAATGTTGCGGAATGTTCTGAAAATTATACGCAGGCCTAGTATTGCACACATATTCTGTGGCCTGCCGTTGTCTGTTTTCTTACTGAATTGTAATGTTGTATTTGTGCTGCACTCTGGCCAAGGGAGTACGAAGTTTACAACTTTACATATATGCATGTAAGTAATAATGTATAATTTAAAAACAGAGTGTGGGTCTCTGTCGTATGCATATTTCTTCGAGTATGTTTGCAATCAGTTTTGCATGTGTGGGGCTGAAATTGTGTGGGTGTGCTAACAATCCCATTAGGGTGGTTCATAGATTTAGAGTTTTAAAAATATCACCTGGATATCACCTGGATTGAAAGTTTACGGAACTTGCATGTTATTTCTGACAGGGAGGCAATACATAAACATGGCTTGTAAACAGGACTTGTAAAGTTTACTTGGTGAAATGTGCACAATAAAGTATCAAAATAGAAGTACAAGGCTTACAAAATAGCATGCCATTTCTTGTAAATCAGTGTAATTTTGGCTGCCACTGAAACAGTTTTGATAGATGTCTCATTGTGCAATGCCGGGGTAAGTCAGCTACTTAATTTATTGTTATTTTAGTATACATTTTTTACTGGACTTTATGCCATTTTATAAAGTAGAACAATTGTTTTATTGAGTAAATGTTAACTCTAATATCAACATTCTTTTTGTTCACAGACATTTACTAAAATTCCAGCATACATTCAATTCCAGGATATAATACAAAAGTGAATCAACCACAGTAAGTGCTCTAGCCCAAAGTGATAATACTTTAAAAGCGAAGTCCAATGTAGCTGGTCCTGCTGAAACAAAGTGCTACTATAATGATTCAGTTGTGTATATGACTACATGGTACATGTACAGCAGTGTGCATTGCAAGTCCCATCTGTTGCATTGTATCTTCTTTTCTCACGATGACAGAGTGGCTAGTATCGTGATGGTCCTTCAACACTGCTCACTGTATAATTTCTTCCAGTTGGTTATCTTTCAGCAGCATGCACCTATATTAATTCAAAAAGGAAGTACTTACGGGGTCAATACAGAGTCTAACTAGAACATGACCCCTTACTAGGACCTGCAATAAGGTGGCATGTTATGCAATGGCTACAGTGCTGCCACATATCAGGTTTGTTGGAGTTAGTAGTGAGCTGAACCAGAAGGGAGATCCTTGGCATTTCACTTCAGTGTCCATCAGATAATTTATGACTAAAGACTGCTGCTTCTCAGATGGTGTGCCCAGATTGCCTTTCTTATCACTGAATGTTGTTGAGGATGGTGGTAGGCTCTATAGTAGCTATACTTTTGGACTATTAGTCAAGATATTCTGGGTTCGAATTCTCTTGCTGCCATTTCGAACTTTGGGGAAGTTCGTTCAATCTACATTGCTCCAGCTGACTGAATGAGTACCTGGCAGTGGTGGATATTTGTGTATGAAGAATATTTGTAGTATTTTGTACATTAATGGTAGTGTGGCTGAATGCTTCACAGATAAGTTGAGATGCTTTTCGAACAAAAAGGTCTGCCCGGGAGTAAAGAATAAAGGTTGTTGATCAGCCATTAGGACTGGATACCTAAGAATGATCCCCATAGCTTTGAATCTGACTACCAGGGACGATAACTCATGGAAATACTTACTTTTTTGAAGGCAAAATGTATACAAAAGAGATGTGTTTCCATAAAAATTTTATTTTCAATATGCATTCAACCTTAATTAAAACATAATCAAGATTGTGATTGATTTGTTCATCAAAAGCTTGAAGATTGATGAAATTGATTAATGAGAAGAAGACTGGAGCACACATTGACTAATTACCACAGCAATTAACATATGAGATGATTATAAATTGAAAATAAAAGTAGAATGCTTGGCAAGTACAGTGTATCTAGACTGTGGAACTCCACTCTTAAGGTCACTCTCCGCACTGGGTCAACGTGACCTGAATAGCGAGGTGACCTTGTTAGCAAGATTAATTTCCTGTAATTTACTATTATGGAAATAATTTGGCACATTTCGTAAGGTTATCATAATTGCAAAGTTGCTGTATTACAGAAATGACCATAAAGTGATGCTTAGTGGTAATATCAGTATTACAGGTATAAATATTTGCAAAGTATCGGCAGTGTGTGAAGTTTGTGGAGTACAATAAAAACAATCTTGCAAGTGTCTGATACGTTCTTGAGCTGTTTGACTGATGTTTGAGGTGGTTCACTCCAGTTATAAAACACTAGGATAAATGGTCACAAGATTTTTAGAGGTTGTCGTACATGAATAAAAATGACTGTGTGGGTGAACTAGCATTGGGAGTCAAAGGAATGTTGCGTGGGCCAGAATAATTTTTTCAAATCGATTCGGTTTGTGTATGAGTCACGTAGCAAAGTACAATGACACTGTTTTGTGCTTACTAAGATACAGCCTTAGAACTGGCACTAACAGATGCCTTATGGTAGCAGCATGGGTGCTTTCAAACCTACTCTACCTTTCTTGTGTGGGTGCCTTCAAACCTACTCTACCTTCCTTGTGTAGGTGCTTTCAAACCTACTGTACCTCCCTTGTGTAAGTGCCTTCAAACCTACTCTACCTTCCTTATGTGGGTGCCTTCAAACCTACTCTACCTTCCTTGTGTAGGTGCTATCAAACCTACTCTACCTTCCTTGTGTGGGTGCCTTCAAATCTACTCTACCTTCCTTGTGTAGGTGCTATCAAACCTACTCTACCTTCATTATGTGGGTGCTTTCAAACCTACTTTACCTTCCTTGTGTGGGTGCTATCAAACCTACTCTACCTTCCTTGTGTGGGTGCTTTCAAACCTACTCTGCCTTCCTTGTGTGGGTGCCTTCAAACCTACTCTACCTTCCTTGTGTAGGTGCTTTCAAACCTACTCTACCTTCCTTGTGTAGGTGCTATCAAACATACTCTACCTTCATTGTGTGGGTGCTGTCAAACCGACTCTGCCTTCAAATTCGAAACTTTCATTTTTCATATCCAAGAATCATGTTAAATTACCTGGTAGAGGCTTTCGTTGACGTGTCACGTCGACTTCATCAGTACCTATGACGCTGAATGACGTCATCGTACACGTGAGGCAGTTCGTAATTGCCCTCGTCTCTGTTGATGGGTGTTTGGGTTTTTCTGATCCAGATGGCTTCCTTGATTTGCCGAATTCTTCTGTTGGGTTCTTTGTCAACAATTTTCACTCCCTCCCAGTCTATGATATGGTTTTCAGTTGTCGCATGGTCTGTAAGGGCGGATTTATTGATGGTAGACATCAATCTTTTTTTTCCGCTCCTTGTGTATTTCTCATTTTTCGTGTTGTCTACCTCCATTCTGTGTTCCTCCAGTCTTGTTTTGAGTAGTCTTCCTGTCTCCCCAATGTATTCCCCACCACAATTCTTGCACGGTATTTGGTACACCAGTTCGCCCTGTTCTTCTAGCTGTACTTTGTCCTTGGGATGTACCAACAGGTGTCTGAGGGTGGTGTGGGGACGCATGGCCGTTGCTACTCCATATTTTTTCAGTACTCGATGTACTCTCTCCGATACCCCCTCTATGTATGGGATGACTACTTGGCTCTGATAGTTTTTGTCCTTAGTCTTTTTGTTGGTCTTTTTCTTCTTACTGCTATCTGTCGCCTTTTTCAAGGCCCACGACGGATAGCCACATACTCTTAGAGCTCCTCTCAGGTGTTCCACCTCTTCTTTCTTGTCCCCCTCCTCCGAAGTTATTGTCTCACACCTGTTCATAAGGGTTTTGACAACTCCCAACTTCTGATGTTTGGGGTGGTGGGATGCAAAATTCAGGTCTGCCTTCCTTGTGTGGGTGCTTTCAAATCTACTCTACCTTCCTTATGTAGGTGCTATCAAACCTACTCTATCTTCCTTGTGTAGGTGCTGTCAAGCCTACTTTACCTTCCTTGTGTAGGTGCTATCAAACCTACTCTACCTTCCTTGTGTGGGTGCTTTCAAACCTACTCTGCCTTCCTTGTGTGGGTGCTGTCAAACCTACTCTACCTTCCTTGTGTAGGTGCTATCAAACCTACTCTACCTTCCTTGTGTAGGTGCTTTCAAACCTACTCTATTTTCCTTGTGTAGGCGCTTTCAAACCTACTCTGCCTTCCTTGTGTGGGTGCTGTCAGACCTACTCTACCTTCCTTGTGTCGGTGCTATCAAACCTACTCTACCTTCCTTGTGTGGGTGCTGTCAAACCTACTCTACCTTCGTTGTATGGGTGCTGTCAAACCTACTCTACCTTCCTTGTGTGGGTGCTGTCAAACCTACTCTACCATCCTTGTATGGGTGCCTTCAGACCTACTCTACCTTCCTTGTGTAGGTGCTATCAAATTTACTCTACCTTCCTTGTGTAGGTGCTATCAAACCTACTCTACCTTCCTTGTGTAGGTGCTTTCAAACCTACTCTATTTTCCTTGTGTAGGCGCTTTCAAACCTACTCTGCCTTCCTTGTGTGGATGCTGTCAGACCTACTCTACCTTCCTTGTGTCGGTGCTATCAAACCTACTCTACCTTCCTTGTGTGGGTGCTGTCAAACCTACTCTACCTTCGTTGTGTGGGTGCTGTCAAACCTACTCTACCTTCCTTGTGTGGGTGCTGTCAAACCTACACTACCATCCTTGTCTGGGTGCCTTCAGACCTACTCTACCTTCCTTGTGTAGGTGCTATCAAATCTACTCTACCTTTCTTGTGTAGGTGCTATCAAACCTACTCTACCTTCCTTGTGTAGGTGCTTTCAAACCTACTCTATTTTCCTTGTGTAGGCGCTTTCAAACCTACTCTGCCTTCCTTGTGTGGGTGCTGTCAGACCTACTCTACCTTCCTTGTGTCGGTGCTATCAAACCTACTCTACCTTCCTTGTGTGGGTGCTGTCAAACCTACTCTACCATCCTTGTCTGGGTGCCTTCAGACCTACTCTACCTTCCTTGTGTAGGTGCTATCAAATCTACTCTACCTTCCTTGTGTAGGTGCTTTCAAACCTACTCTATCTTCCTTGTGTAGGTGCTTTCAAACCTACTCTATCTTCCTTGTGTAGGTGCTGTCAAACCTACTCTACCTTCGTTGTGTGGGTGCTGTCAAACCTACTCTATCTTCCTTGTGTGGGTGCTTTCAAACATACTCTATCTTCCTTGTGTAGGTGCTGTCAAACGTACTCTACCTTCCTTATGTGGGTGCCTTCAAACCTACTCTACCTCCCTTGTGTGGGTGCTATCAAACCTACTCTACCTTCCTTGTGTTGGTGCTGTCAAATCTACTCTACATTCCTTGTGTGGGTGCTGTCAAACCTACTATTCTGTCGTTTCCGGTTTTATGTATGGATCTATGAGAGTCGTAGGTGGCAGGCATATTTGTGTAGTGACCTAGAAGGTGGTGACAGTTGGTTGAAGGCACATTAATGATAAACTTTCATCTGTGAAGTCTGTATGAAGTATGCATGCTACAACAAAGTTGGTAGGTTTTGTTTTCTAGCTAATTGTATGTTGGCTGCTAGGATTTTTTATGTTGTCGGGGAAAGCATTAGACATATATTACCAGCAGTTACTGACAATCTTCTGCCTATTATCATTGATATAATTGTTGTATTGTTGATGGAATGGCATGGCCTTATTTTAAGAGAGTATTAATGAGACATCCATTGCTGTGATGCCATAGAGTAAAGTTGACTTAAACCACATATGGCAGATAAGAGTGTTCAGCAAGTAATGTGATGCTGTTCAGTAGTCCTCACACGCAACTCTTGGTTTTGTTGATTTCTTACAAGTGATAATGTTGTCCATTAGCTGTGTCACCTGACGCGCATCTGTTTGCCTACCTGACGCAGGTATGTCTGTCACTGGTGATGACACCAACCAAAATGACTCCGTGTCTCAAGTGACAATCAGCAAACACACTGATGACTCTACGCCATGTCACCCAACTCGCGTCACCATAGTTACCAGTGATACTCCGCCGTGTCAACAAACCCATGTCACCATAGTTACCAGTGACAAAGGACAGCTGCCCCGAGTATTCGGCCCAGGTTTACCTTCTTCACTAGGTAGGTCAACAATTTTGCATGCATGAGATGCTTTTTTGGTTTACTCGCTGGGAAAGTTGTCTTATTTTTCCAAGAAGTATCAAAGTAGTTTCTGGTCGAAGTGGAACTAATTAAGGTGTGTGCAATTACTTACAGTTAAAATGAATGGTTAAGGTGAAGGTGACTACTTAAGGTCAAGGCAATAATGGTGAGGGTGTTTAAGGTGAGAAAACCTAAGGTGGGAAAGATTTATGTGAGACCAAGACAACACAATAGTTCCTTTTAAACCTGTTTTCGTGTGAGAATGCCAATACAGTGTTATTGACCAAATCCACAAATCCACTACTCATTAAGAACAATAGTGTAAGCATAATTATCTGTTTGGAAGACCACACACATGTTTAGATGACCACATGCATGTTGGGAAGACCACACACATGTTTAGATGACCACATGCATGTTGGGAAGACCACACACATGTTTAGATGACCACATGCATGTTTAGATGACCACATGCATGTTGGGAAGACCGCATGGCTGTTTATAAGATTGCATGGTATTTTGAATGTTTGGAGACAAGGATGTTTCGAAAAAAACATGGATGTTTCGAAGAAAACATGGATGTTTAGAAGAAGACATGTATGTCTGGAAGAAGACACGGATGTTTGGAAAAAGACATGGATGTCTGGAAGAAGACATGGATGCCTGGAAGAAAACATGAACGTCTGGAAGAAGATACGGATGTTTGGAAGAATACATGAATGTCTGGAAGAAGACAAGGATGTCTGGAAGAAGACAAGGATGTCTAGAAGAAGACATGAATGTCTGGAACTTGGAAGAATGTCTGGAAGATGACACTGATGTCTGGAAGAAGACACAGATGTTTGGAAGAAGACATGAATGTTTGGAAGAAGGCATGGACATTTGGAAGACAACATGGATGTTTGGAAGAATACGTGGATGTTTGGAAGAAGTCTTGAATGTTTGGTAGATGACACAGATGTTTGGTAGAAGACACATATATTTGGAAGAAGGCAAATATGTCTAGTAGAAGACATGGATGACTGCACAGGTGTTTATAATGTTTATATATAATGGTCCAAGCTTTCGTGATATAAACTTACAACATACTTCATTTAACTGGATACAAAATCTACGTTCATTCTTAATAATCAGGTTTCTGAACACAGCGTAAGCCTAGAATCTTGATCAATGGTATCTATTTCGCAAAATGTGTTTTGGTCATTCAGTAATCATACATATTTCACTCAAAACTAAATTGTTATATAATCAAAATTATCACCGATCACACATGAGTATGTTAATTAATTGATTGGAAGCAGCATGAACCAACCAATCGTCGACAACATTGATGAATTGAAACAACACTAGTCACAAGTTTACTATTTAAGACTATTTAGGACAGTTAATTGTAACCCCGGAAATAGTAGCTAAGAAAATAAGGGCTATGAAGGATAATAAATCACCTGGAGTGGATGGGATTCCGCCCAAACTACTATTGGAAATTGTAGAACAAATTAGCATACCGCTTGCAACAGTTTTCAACTTGTCATTAGAAGAGGGAGTGGTTCCTTTAGAATGGAAAGAAGCAAACATTATACCGTTATTTAAAAAAGGTTCGAGAAACAAGTCGGAGAACTATAGACCAGTGAGTTTAACATTAGTGATTTGCAAATTATTAGAAAGCCTAATTAAAAATCACATGGTCGATTTTCTTGTTAAACATAATTTAATAAACCCATCTCAACATGGGTTTTTAAAAGCAAGGTCATGCTTAACAAATATGTTATGTTTTTGGAAGACATCACTAAGTGGGTAGATGAGGGATCACCAGTAGATATCGTCTACTTAGATTTTTAAAAAGCTTTCGACAAAGTACCATATCAAAGATTACTGACTAATTAAAGGAAATGGTATAATAAACTGGATAGAAAAATGGCTGATTGACAGAAGACAACGTGTAGTAGTTGATGGGTAGGCTTCAAACAGGAAATCGGTATTGATATTATTCTTAATATATATCAATGATTTGGATGATGAAATAACAAGCAAGGTGTTGAAATTTGCAGATGGTAAAAAGTGTTTAGAAGGATTAAAAATGATGGAGATAGACAGCATTTACAAGATGAATGAATGAACGTTTATTCAACAACAACAACAACATAATACATGCACAGTATGGTTTGCTGCTGCTGCTGCTGCTGCTGAAAGGACATAGCTGAAGTCATAGACTTATGTGTTGCTATGCCCTATTCGAACTATGAAAACTTAATAAATACAACAGGAATTATAAATAAATCACAAATTAATATTCACAACTCATATATACCGGTAGACTGTTTACTATAGTGCTTGTGTTACTATTACATGGGTTTAACAAAACGTCACCTTCAATTAACAATTCACAAATATGTAGAAAGTAATGACAACTTGATTGCTTTTTTAAATTGTGTTAAACTTGGAAGCCGAGTCAATTTATTTGGTAAATTGTTCCACGTTTTTATACCCTTGACGGTGATTGACAGCAGTCGGAGGGTGGTGTTTGTCTTTTTAACATAGAACAGTTTGCTTTGTCTTGTATCATGTATGTGTATAGCTGCGGTTGGTTCAAATAATGCTTGAACACGACCATTTAAAGAATGGTTGTTTGCTTTATAAAGTGTGATCATAGTCTTGTATTTAACTAAATCATGAAATTTAAGCATGTTTGAGAGATGGAAAAATACAGATGTATGATCATGATAATTAAGATTATAAATAATCCGTATAGCTTTTTTCTGTAACATAAATAGTTTTCTGAGTCTAGATTGATAAGTATTTCCCCAGATCTCACAGCAATATGACATATGTGGTTCAACAAGTGAATTATATAATGTGTGTAACGCTTGACAATCAAGAACATGCCTAGTTTTATACAAAACTGCTATGTTTTTTGATACTTTTGATTCAACCATTTTTATGTGTTCTCTCCATGTTACGTTTTCGTCAATGGTTACTCCAAGGAATTTAGTATATATTACCTGCTCAATGTTTTTCCCATTCAAAACTATATTCACACCTGTTCTAGGTTGCTTTTTATTGTTGAACATTATAAAATGTGTTTTGTTCACATTAAGTGATAATTTGTTTGCTCGAAACCACAGGTCTAGTTTTTTTAGTTCGTTGTTAATAACAGTGCTTACTTCATCTGTGTTACTAGTGGAATAAAAAATGTTTGTATCATCAGCAAACAAAATAATGTCAAGCAATTTTGAGACTTCACACATGTCATTTATGTACAGAATAAATAATAACGGGCCAAGGATTGAACCTTGCGGGACTCCACACTTGATTTCCTTTTGTTCTGAGTTACTGTTGTTATAGCATACATATTGACTACGGTTGGTTAAGTAGCTTTTTATCCAGGCCAGAGCCAGACCCCTGATTCCGTAGCATTGCAATTTACTTAGCAGTATGTTGTGGTCAACAGTGTCAAAGGCTTTTTTTAGGTCGATAAAGACCCCAATCGTGCTTTGGCATTTATCCATTGCGGATGTAATTTTTTCGACAAATTCTGTTAAAACTAGTGAAGTTGAGTGATTACTTCTGAAGCCATACTGCCCATTTGTCAATATGTGTTGTGTTTCAATGAAAGACCTTAGCCTTTTGTTGAATATTTTTTCAAGTATTTTTGAAAATTGGGATAAGAGAGATATAGAAAACTGAAAACGATCTCCTGACTTAAATATAGGAATGACTTTTGCTAATTTAATTTCATTTGGAAATGATCCGCTGATCAAAGATCTGTTAAAAATGTGGATTAGCGGTTGTACAATTTGCTTTATTACATGCTTAACTGTTTTCATGCTGATTTCATCAGGTCCGTATGAAGTTTTACTTTTGCACCCAGACACAATTTCGAGTACTTCTTGCTCAGTAACGGGGGACATATACATTGATTGTGATACAGTACGTTTTACAAAGTCGGTTGGCTTTGTTCCCGGGCAGGGTTCTATGAGGTTGGATAATTTAGTACCTATATCGACGAAGAAATTGTTAAAATGATTAGCTATTTCTTTTTTTCTAATACTACTATGTTATTGCCAACATGAAACTTGTTCAAATATGTGGTATCAGATTTTCTTTTACCTATTATGCTGTTAAGAGTTTTCCAAGTTGCCCTTATATTAGTCTTACAATCGTCAAGTTTTTTTCTGTAATATTTTTTCTTTTCTAGACGTAATAATTTTGTTAACTTATTTTTGTATTTTTTTTAGCGGATTTCTGTTAATTCTGTCCCATTTTTTAGAAACGCTAAGTACATGTTATTCTTCTTTATGCAAGCGTTTTTTAGCCCTCTTGATAACCAAGGTTTATCATTCTTTTTTGTCTCTCCTGAATACGTTGTAGTTTTTACAGGACAGGCATCGTTATAAGTATTATTTAGTATTTGCATAAAGCGCGAGAATGCTAAATCAGGGTTTGACTCGTTCATTACAGTGTCCCAGTTTGCATAATTTAAATCGTGCTTAAATTTGTTTAATGAGTCCTCATCTAACGTTCTGTTATATTTATATGTTGGATCATCGTTAATAACCGCATAAGTGCTGTTGTCACACAGGACGAAAATTGGCATATGGTCTGTAGCATCGCTTAAAACAATGCCGCACATTTTGTTTCTACACAGTTCAGAACAGAAAATGTTATCTATTATACTAGCAGTCGTGCTTGTTGCTCGTGTGGGCCTGGTGATCAAGGGATATAACCCAGAGCTGAACATTTGATCAATGAAATATTTTGATTCAGCTTGCTCTTCGCAGTGCAATAGGTCTATATTGTAATCATCACATATATACACGATTTTGCTGGTGAGATTTCCCAGTATGAATGAGAGATTGTCATTAAATTTGCTGATGCTGGTATTCGGTGCTCTATACATACAACCGACATTGATTTTTTCGTGTTTACTAATTTGTATCTCAATAAAGATGCTTTCAAAACAGTCATCAACAGCATACGATATATTCCTTAGACAAATATCAGAAGACTGGCAATTGTTAAGTACAGATTCACACACATATATGGCAACGCCGCCACCGTGTTTGTTTTTTCTGGAATTACAGTACAGTTTGTAACCCGAAAATACGACATCGTTACAGTTTACTTCACTTCCGTCCCAATTGTTTTCTTTAAGCCACGTTTCTGATATAGCAATTCTATGAAATTTATACTCCATGCTTTGGATAGTATCTTTAATCTTGGGTAAGTTAGCATTTAAACTCCGAGCAATAAAGTGTATCATACTCAGTTTGATTGGCTGGTTTTTGCCAACACTGCTAAAGTTTGTTGAAAATTGTGCTGGGGTGTAGTATTTACATTGCGTGGGCAAATCGTTATACAACAAACAATCAGTATCAATATCGTGTTCGTAACAGTGTTCATTATAATAAAACGTTGTATCATACGGAGGCGTTAACTCATCATTTTGTTGTGTAGTTGACGCCATGGTTAAGTCATCACAAAAACGTTTGCCAGGATAGTCAACAGGTACTTGGTAGTTTAACCACGGTTTGCGACATCATGTCGCTCTCTTACCACCAGTTTGTCAAATGACAAATATGCGACTTTGCCCTCTTCCCTGGCCTTCATCATTTTTGGTAGCAGTTCTTTCCGCCTTGCCATGACCCTCTGCGAATAGTCCTCGTTCAGGTAGATGCCACGAGGCCGTTTCTTCTTCGCCGCCTGCAGTACCAGCTCGCGGTCCTTGAACGACTCGAATTTAACCACGATGGTCCGGGCTCTCGTCCCCATGCCGCCAGTTCTGTGCGCGCGACCGATGTTGATGGCGCGCACTTGGGCTTCGGGGAGTTCTAGGGCTGTTGTCATAGCCCTGCGCACGCTCTTATCCGTCTGCTCCCACGTCTCGCCGTCGACCTCAGCAACGCCGTCGAAACGTAGATTACAGCGTCTTGACTGGTTTTCTTGGTAGTCAATCGCGTGCTCGACTTTCTTGATCATTTCTTCAAATTCGATCATCTTCTTCGACAGATCGTCAATGTTTTCCTTCGACTGCTTCTCTTTGATCTCCTCGACTTGGGTTTGCGTGTACTGCAAGCTGACTCGGAGTTCGGTCAGCGCGGTGGTTGTCTCACGCATAAAGCTGTCCACCCTCCTGTTGATTTCAGCTACCGCGCTTTGCAAGCACGCTTGGTACACATCTTTTTGTATTTTCAGGAGCTTCTCAACATAGGTCTGGCTTTCGTCCACGTCAGCGCTTACTTCTAGGTGGATGTCGGCAGCAGGGGCCTCGGTGGCACCACTTACGCCCGCTCCGGTCTTGGGCGGCTTTGCCTTAGCCTTAGCCATCACGGTTTGCGAGTGTCAGACGCTTAGCCACAAACAATGGCTTACCGTTAACGCACTTGAGTGGACACCCTCTTCAGCGGCTATTGTTCGTCGTCAATGTGTCCAGGTGAATGCATCGATTCCGTGTCAGCGAAGGTGAAATTTCCCGCGCCATACTGTTCAGATGGGTGATCTGAACAGGTTAATCAAATGGTCTGAAATGTGGCTGTTCAAATTTGGGAAATGTAAATGCCTCCACACAGGACATGGGAACAAAGATGTAGAATATACAATGAGGGGTACTGTACTAAGTACTACTGTAAAAGAAAAGGACTTAGGGTTAACCATTAGTGCTGATATGAAGGTTTCAGAGCAGTGCGGAATTGCAGCTTCAAAGGGAAATCAAATCCTTGGATTAATTAGGTGAAATATAGCATATAAGGAAAAAGAACTAATAATACCGCTGTACAAAACAATAGTGAGGCCTCATTTAGAATATTGTATTCAAGCATGGAGGCCATATCGCAAGGACATAGATATGCTAGAAAGAGTACAGAGGAGAGCGACTAAAATGATACCAAAACTGAGGGATCTTAATTATGAAATTCACCCAAAAGAATGTGGTTTAACAACACTACAGACCAGGAGATTGAGAGGAGATCAGATAGAAATGTTTAAAATAATAAATGGTTATGAAAATATTGATAGAAATATTTTTTTCTCAGTTAAGAAAGATAGAAAGACTAGAGGACATGAAGTTACATTAGCAAGGGAGCAGTGTAGATTAGATATAAGAAAGTTCTCATTTTCACAAAGGACTGTAAATGAATGGAACAAATTACCTGCTGATTGTGTGAGTGCCAGTAGCGTGAATGTGTTTAAAAAATAATATCGACACATACCTCAGAAGGGTGGGATACACATAGATAAAAGGGTTGGACTCTCGATAAGCCAAAGGGCTTCCTTGTCCATCTGCCACCTACAGACAATTCTCTGGGTGGCAATCTTGTTAAATCTTGTTAAAGTGATTACAATGCAAGTCTACAAGATGTAGTTGCTTCTGGAACAAACATACTCGGAGGATTTGCAGAGAAGTTGAGCTAAATCACCTTTCCCGTCTTCATTTCACACAGTCAGTGGTGGTTGTTGAATCATACACTTATTGCATGGTTTTCGTTTTATTATTAAAATGTGCTTCTTCATACTGACACTAGGTTGACATCAGCATGACCAGGCTTTC
This sequence comes from Escarpia spicata, assembly GCA_963995525.1. Lineage (NCBI taxonomy): Eukaryota > Metazoa > Annelida > Polychaeta > Sabellida > Siboglinidae > Escarpia > Escarpia spicata. Next base: position 52,025,478 of record OZ023214.1, on the reverse strand, counting down.
GACTGAAAGCCAAAGGTCAGGTGGCAGTAAAAAAAATTTGTTTTACGTTAATAAGTTTTATGACTGTTAGCTTTTACATTTCATTGTTATTAAGTCCATTAATGTAACCTTTCTCAACAATGGGCTTTGTAAGCTTGTCATTAAAATACTTAGTGGAACCATATGTTTTGATAAAATAGACAGGTTCTTAATGGCATAGCATTGCAGGGTGGTATGTTTACTTACTGGTCTGTTTCTTTGTGGAGACAGTACTTACAGAGTCACTGTCGAAACGTTAGACAATTACGGCCCCTGGGCTCTACCCAGGGGTGGTGTCTGGACCCAGGATGGCAACTGGACCCAGGATGGCAACTGGACCCTGGGGTGGAGACTGGTTTCATTGCACCTGATGTGATCTGACATACACACCTGGTGGTGCCTTTGAAACTTGAACCACCTATTGCGATTACACAAAAATGCTGTTTGTGAAACTGCAATACTGTGGAGTAACATGCTTGCTTGCTAATGGTCATTACTTGCACATGTTTTGGCGGGTGCATGTGGCATGTGTGGAGTTGACATGTGGGTGGCAGTGATGAGTAACTAGGTAAATATGTGTCCAGTGTTTGGTTACTGGTTCACATTGCCAGGGTAGGGGGCAGTGGTGGGGGAGTGTGACCGGCTGTCACTGCCCCGCCCACACCTACTCTCTCACACTGTATACTCTCCCATACATAGTCTCAGTTTTTATTTATTGCAGTATATATTTATAGTTATATACTTTACTAGTTGTAACTGCTGATTGAATGTAAGTCGGGCATTTACATGCAAGTAAACCATTTATTAACCTATTTAACTAGTATTTGTAATTTGATTACTTAAAGTGGTCGATTGACAGACAATGAATAGATGTTAAGTTATACTACACTACACATAGTCACGCACATGTTACTGGAGCGTGACAGAAATGGAAGTAGTGTGACACTAGAGGGACGCGGTTGAGCGGGCTGGTCAGCTGACCTGGCAAACATAAACTACGGCCTTATTCAGCAAGTCCGTGTAGTTGTGTCGCGCTGTCACTGGTAACTGTCTCTGTGGCCACCATTGCAACTGCTGTCAGGTAAGCCAGGAGGCTTGTCAGGTGAGGGTGGGAGGTCGAACCGGACTTATCTTACATGATAACATTAGCAACCTGTAGGCAGTGGCCGAGTGTGAGAGGTCAGTCTCGCAGCCATGTCCAGACACTGGGTCACTGTGTCTGAGCCACTGTTGCTGGTGATGACAGTCACAGCTGGTGCTAGGCATGGCATTGTCAATGTGTTCACATTTGTACAGCAGTCTGGCAGTCTGTCTGTCTGTCTGGCAGTCCATATATCAGATGATCTGTCTGTCAGATGATCTATCTGTCTAGTGATTGGTGGTGGTCTGTTTGGTGGTCTCTCTGTCTGTCTGTCTACTAATTGATCTGTTGATATGTCTGTCTGGTGATATGTCTGTCTAGTGAATGGTGGTGGTCTGTCTGGTGGTCTGGTGATATGTCTATATTTATTGTGGTATATGTGTATGTTGATCTATTTGGTTATCTGACTGTCTGATGATCTGTCTGTCTGGTGGTCTGTCTGTCTGTCTGTCTGTCTGTCTGTCTGTCTGTCTGTCTGTCTGTCTGTGTGTGTGTCTGTCTGTCTGTCTGTCTGTCTGTCTGTCTGTCTGTCTGTCTGTCTGTCTGTCTGTCTGTCTGTCTGTCTGTCTGTCTGTCTGTCTGTCTGTCTGTCTGTCTGATGATTTGTCTGTCTAGTGGTCTTTTTGGTGGTCTGTCTGTCTGGGTGTCTGACAGTCAGTCTGGTCATCGGTATGGCTGTCTGTATGACCTTTAGCCTCTTTGGCTTTCTGTCTGCCTATTGGCTTCTAACATGTAGGGAAAGATGCACTGTGTCTATAAACTTTTGATAAAAACATGGATTTTGGTTTCACAAAAGAGAGTTGAAAGAATCTACAAAACAACCATATAATAATTGTTAAATAAAACATCCACGTGCCTGTTTTAAGGAAAACCTAAAACCAGTTTAATGCAATGTTCATAGTAATTACTCTATCGCACATAAAAAATTACATGGAAACTTAAATATGTAAATGCATTTTGCTGAATATTGCATGGAGCATAATTACTATTATATTATGATGCAGCATTTCTTCCAAATTTACAACTTGGAAGAAAGCACCTCCATAAGTTGCAAGACTTCAGCTATGTCCCTTCAACAGCAGCAGCAGCAGCAGCAGCAGCAGCAGCAGCAGCAGCAGCAGCAGCAGCAGCAGCAGCACACCATTCTCTGCAAATGTATTATGTTGTTGTTGTTAAATAAACTTTTCGTTCATTCATTATATAATGTTAATTAGAAAACTGTAGCAGAAGCTGGAGGTGAAACCTGCCTGTGATGACAGTAATTAGTGAACAAGCCCTGTAATCTATAAAATACATGGAATCTCTTTGTTAGGGCTCTACTGATTCACACACCATACATTTATCAGTTCTGCTAATAACAGTAATCTATTTTGTTTAATATAGCGCCAGATCCATTAAGTAAAACTTTACTAAACAAACTACTTTAAATAAGGATAAATATACAAATGTAGTGTACTAAAATATAATAATCATATGTAATTTTTTTTTCTGTTTCTTATAAAATATATGATTTAGCAAATAGTAAAATACACACAAATAAATACAAATAAAAAGATGTTCTGAATTGTTATCTTAATTAAAACTTATGGCTAATTATATGTTGAAAGACATCTTGCAAATATAGTAACACTACATTTACAATGTGCAAACAAAAATAGGTTAATAAATAATTTACAATAATAACAGTTAGTTAATGCAGGTACTGATGTCATTTGAATTATGACAACATTGTAACTGTGTTCTCATCTGTTGTAAATATAATTGGACTCACATTGTTGTGGATAGTGTTAATTATTGTAATGTCTTGAGTTGTCATGAACGTAATCATGAAGATGTTTGTGTACTTGTGTCTGACACAAATGGTGTGTTTAGTTGCACTGTGTGTGTGTAATAACATCAACAAACACCAGTAGGTGTGTAGATCATGTAATGACATCAACAAACACCAGTAGGTGTGTAGATCATGTAATGACATCAACAAACACCAGTAGGTGTGTGGATCATGTAATGACATCAACAAACAGCAGTAGGTGTGTAGATCATGTAATAACATCAACAAACACCAGTAGGTGTGTAGATCATGTAATGACATCAACAAACACCAGTAGGTGTGTAGATCATGTAATAACATCAACAAACACCAGTAGGTGTGTAGATCATGTAATGACATCAACAAACACCAGTAGGTGTGTAGATCATGTAATGACATCAACAAACACCAGTAGGTGTGTAGATCATGTAATGACATCAACAAATACCAGTAGGTGTGTAGATCAAGTGAACCGACTGTGAATACAGTCAGTTGGGTAATGGTTGGTAAACAAACATGTTTTATGCCTTGTTGCACTTCACGTGACTGTCCTTTAGAGGCAGCATCGCACTTGTTACTATGTCCCTTGACTGTCCTTTAGAGGCAGCATCGCACTCATTGCCATGTCCCACATCAGTGAATATTCTGTGGAGATTAATCGCCACAGTTGGCACAGATGCCAGTGCGATTACGTCCCTTGTCACATGCTGTTTTTGACAGTGAGACGAGTGGTTGCATTATTGACTTGTTGTGTCTCCACTTTCGCTACCTAGTCCCTGTAAATCTCCTCAAACTGCTGTCTTGGTGAGAAGACGGCGAAAGAAACCGTTCCTTTCCACCATAAAACACGCATGCAGGCTGGTTTTTGAAGACCAAAATGGATTTATAGCTTTAGCGAACAGTCGTGGCTTCTTGGAACATGTTAGTTGCTGGCAAATAGTTGACCAGGGGACATGTCATAAATGGTTCTCTGGGGGATATGTCACATTGACAGCAGTTGCAATGATGACATTTGCTCCAAAATAAGACTGATGCAGTACTAGCTATTACTGGCAATGCATGCTATATAAAGATGATGGTACTAAAGGGGCGTGGTGTTGTAACTACTTAGAATGTCATTAACTTAAAAATAATAATTCTTAACATTCTATTTTCTTAGAATTGGAAGTTGTCACTGTAATTACAAATATAACCATCTGGTAATATTACACTATCTTTATTAATGCATGTTGATCAAAATGAAACATAGCATGCCATTTTCTGAGAAAGTTAAATATGTTTCGTATAACCGCAATGATGTTTTGCTTGCTGTAGGAAGTACTAATCAGTGATGTTTCATTTGCAGGTGAGTAGAACACCTACTATCCTGTCCTACTAAGTTATCTTCCCGCGACTACCTCCACAGTCTCAGGTAATGTTGGTAATCAAACACCAACTTTTATTACTTTTTTCAAGTGTATTGTCCCTATCAGTAAACAGTATAAGGCTTGTTTACTATTAGTAGTACTTTTTATAGTACTTAGTACAGTATTAAATTGCATGGCAACAGTGTGTGCCACTTTTGTGACACCAATTATTTAAGAAATTGTATAGAAAATGCAAAATTTCAAAGATATTCTGATCCGTAGTGCCTGTGAATGTTTGCTGCAGGAAATGAGAGGCTGACAGGTAATATTGTTTGCATTGTTCATTTACGAATTGACCACGCTGACTTGGTAAATGTATTAGAGTCGACTCGGGCTGCCCGTATGACTAACTCAGACCAGGTAGAGTTGTAGGGTCAACTAATCACTCCAGAAATCTGGTGGTACAAAACAGTTACAGGTCTCTTTCCCAGAGCTAATTGAATTGAACAGATCAAATTGTAAAGATTTCATTCTGAATAGGTCATTTGCTTGTGGGATGTCAGTACTGCAGTGAACAATATTTCCCCATGGGGGCATTCATCCAGGACCTTGTTATTTAAGTATAATTTGAACTTATCACAGTTGGAACGACTGATAGAAATAGTGATATTTAACTGACTCTGTCTCACTCTTTATTCAGAGCCATTCTCAGCTCTGTCAGACTTCATCAACTGTGCCCACATGCCTTTGAATGCCACCCATTGACTGTCGACTCCCCACTATGACTGCCAATAAGCGTCTCCGAAGTGTTCATGCTCAGAGAACCACAAATAGCAGGTGTTTTAGTGGCTGAATTCTGTAGCCTATCCTACTCCTAGTTCACATAGGTATTGTAGAACCTAGAAAAACTGGCTGCTATTATGACAATGTCAATACACATAAGCCCCAACAATGGCTGTCTGACCAGGGGTGGATATTGATATGCGAGTCCCCCCTTGTTCCTCTTATCTCACAAACTCTACTGTGTGCTTTGAGTAGATTCCAGGGTTCACTGCTAATAATAGGCTGCATACTTGTCTGAGCATTCTTGCAGCTCTGCTCAGTTTTATAGCAGACATTCAGCAAGATAAACTTTATGTGCATTAATGCCTCGTCGTAATTACTCACTGCAAGGGTACACTTAGTTAAACTTTTGTTTGTGTCACAACCGGAGTATGTTGAAGGTTGTAAGTGACTTCAATGGACATGGGAAATGAGGTAGTCAACTAGGTTACCATTAGAGGATCAAAGTATCACCAGGTTTATAATAAATATTATTTATATAATCATGTTATGTGGTATAAACTGTAACTGGTATATCACCTTGATGACCCAAATATGTTTTGTTGAGCCATAATGTACTATAATTGACTGTTCTCTTTTTATAAATAGTTACATTGCTGTTCAGCATGCAAACTATGTATGGTATTCAAAGTTGATACATCCAAATTAAGCAAATAAAGTTGTGTTACATTGGATATGGTTTAGATGCTAGAATAGTATTTAGCATGATTTCTCAATAAATAATAATATACTTTGTAGCAGTAATATAGATAACCACCCTAAATGGGACACACCCATTTAAGTCTGATGTTCACCCTGAGTGGGACACCCTCATTTAAGACTGATGCCCATCCTGAGTGGGGCACATCCATTTAAGACTGATGTTTACCCTGAGTAGGACACATTCATTTAATACTGATGCCCACCCTGAGTTGGGCACACCTTTTTAAGACTGATGCATGCCTACCCTAAGTGGGACACGCCCATTTAAGACTGATGCATGCCTACCCTGAGTGGGACACGCCCATTTAAGACTGATGCATGCCTACCCTGAGTGGGACATGCCCATTTAAGACTGGCAGTAAGATCTATCACAAATAAACCTGTAAGGTTATCTGTGACTTTTATTTGCTGCAGCTCATTAAGCCAACTGTCAGATGTTAACTTGGATCTCGCGAGATTTCATCACAGCAGATATTTGTCACTCTTTGGACGTGTTTTGAATTGATGATAATCTGTTGTTCGAATAACATTTCACAAAAGTGGGCCATGTCCTATAATACAGAAAAGCCTCATTCAGAATTCATAAAACCATAAGGAAGTTATGTCACGTCTGCCCAATGATCACATTTCAGAAGATCTGTTAGACTTACGGATGAACTTTGTAAAGGATTTGGCACCAATGAATGAAATAGAAACCTTCCATTAGGATGTTAGCCATGAAATAGTGAAAGGTAATTCACCTAGATGGCGCCACATGTTTTATCTGCTAAAGTCACGTTCTGGTTGTCCACCAGATGGCCTGTGCTCTGCATATTGGCATGTTCGGGCAGTACTCACCAGGTGTGTGTGCAGTGTGTATTGTCTATCCAGTTAACTGACTGTTACTGTGTAGTATTCCTCATGGACAGTACTAGTCTGAGACCCAACTTAACATTAACACTTATGTCTGCAGCAACCATTCAGCCACTTAATGTTCCCATAGTCTTAAATTAACTTTCAATTCATAAACAGCCGCTGGTTTTCCAGTTCCACAAAAAATCCCTTATAAAATGAGTCGTAGTAAATGCATGATCTTGATCGTACTGACATAAGAAAGATAAACCAGGAGCCTGAAATGCTACTCCAACTTCCATTTGAAAGGGCAGCTCTAAGCAGTGGGTATGACAGGTGATGTAGGTGGTGGAGCCAGTGCTGCCGTTAACCTTAAACAGTACATGGTAAATGAACCTTGTCAAGATAACACTGTTTACCCAGACTGAAAGTAGTCATACAGGTTCCAATGACTCTGCTGGCGCATTCATTCCACTTAGATCTTATCTCCATGACATTTCCTACGCATTTTAATCCAGGCACTTACGACATCTAGGTAATGTTTATATTAAAAAAACATGATTTTGTGAAAACTCATACTACTGTTTAGTGTAGCGATGGGGTAAGTTAATATGTGGCATTCAAATGGTTGTTAGCAAGGGTCGAGGCATTTACTATGTAGGATTGAAATATAGGTAGCAAATAATAATTGGCATGCATGCAGGTTACTTAATCCTACACCTTGCTTTTGCCATTCAAACATTTTGTATTGCTGGTGAGTGATGCAATATTTGATATGATATTTATTTCCTGTAGCTGAACGTATGCTGATGAACACTAATACTGCTTGGTTTAGAAGACTCGATAGTAAATCGATGCACTTCTTAGTTATTTGTTTCTTTCATTATTTAGAGTTTTGCCATTTGTTAAGATATACGTATTGAATACGTTGTACTTGTGTTGGTCTACCACATCTACCCTCTGCTAGCGAGGTCTTCATTATGGGTGAAAAATATACAATACTTTGAAACGGAAAACTTTGTTGCCCAATAGTATCCTAATGCTGGTATAATGCATGTCAGTTTAGCATGGATTCTGACTTTACCAGGGAACGCTGACATGTTAGGTAGCACGTGATGTCACTTTTGCACTGTGTATAATTGCTAATTCCAGACGGTATTTAATTATGTAAATTAAACTGATTAGTAGCATTATTTAGAAGTAAGAAATTATAACGAATTGCATAAAGACATTTTCCAACGATAGCCGCAGTATCGACCATCTAACACTCAAAGTAAAACCCGCCAGCGGACATGATGCGATTGATCTGGAGACCACACAACGTGGTGCCCTGTTTTACACGACTCAATTTCACTGTAAGAATCGGTTTCAAAGAAACGAAATTCACTTTTGCTTGGTATGAAACTTACAAGTGAACTGTGTGTGGCCGCCAGCTGCCAGCACTAATTAACCCCACGTGAAGACTAACAGACTGATACACTGTAACCTTTATGACAATCACTGTTTGTCTACCTCAGTCCTAACACCAACCTTTAGCATGTCTTTAAACAAGTCTTTTGTGTAATAGCTCGGATACACTTCAAAGCACTAGCTGCGACATTATAGTGCACTAGATTAGGTTCTGTAGAATCACTTTGGAGTCAGCACATTAATAAATGATCAAAGAAACTTAAACACAATCATAATCTATGTCCAGTTTGAAATGTGTATGTGCGCATAATGTCACTAGTCATTTAGTTTGGAGTTAATTTTTACGTTGTATTCAGGCAAATAATCCAGTAGAGATGGACGATACTGCTGATCAAAACTGATTGTTTCAATTGTTTGACTGTTTTTTCAGAAGATAAACATATCGTACTTACTAATATACATTTCCAATGGGCGATTATAAAGTTCTTTACATGATGATTGTAATTGTAATGGTGACGTTTAGACACCAGCAGTAATGGAGCATTGTGGTAAAGCACAGATCTAATAAGATGATCAATTTATAAGTGTTTGATTTCAATATTATTGGGTGAGAGAGAATGTGTTGCTAGGACAGTTGCACTGCTGCGATGGATCTAACTACCTTTAAGTCTGATTAAATGTTATTGTAAAAGAGTATTGTGATAACAATATTTAAAATTTTGAATGCTAAGGATTTAAATGATGCAAGGGTCTTTACTTCAGTGTTACTCCTTCAAATTGTTCATTCATAACCTTAGTCTATTGAAGTTTGATTAGTTTAAATGCAAGTTTTTGAATGAGATCAGTTGTTAGATTGATATCAGCTGTTTTTAGGATATATATGCCTACCATCAGTTTGATTATGCAGAAATTGGCTATAGAATGTTTTCAAACTGCATAATGTCTCACTACTGGATTGTAATTCTACTTATAATTCTAGTTCTTTCCAGCGCTTGGCAACGTTCTATTAACTGACTAGTCTCTATTATTGTGGTTACAATGTAATGGTCTTTTGAGGTCTCATTCAACTAGTCAGTCTTTTTCAGAACATTATCGTCAAACCGACCTTTATTTTTACACTGGCACTGAGGGTGGTCACTGCCAGAGTACTTGTCGTTCTGTTACATCCTTAAATGAGACGGGACTGACATTAACGTGGTCTGCAAGTTCTGAGGAATACACAGTCCCCAATGTTGAGAGCCAGTTTCTTACATCAAACGTACATGCCTGCCCGGTCCGGGTTTTGAACTCAGAGCACTGCCAGGCGGAAGTGCTAATCACTACACTCCCTTAAAGGCTTATGTTGCTAACAAGATAGAGTTTAAAATGTTAACTAAATAAAAATTTAGATGCATCAACTTCAAGATTTTGTATGAAATAATAGGTTAACTATAAAACCACTTGTTCCAGAAGTTAATGTTACAAAGACATACTGTTTTGTTTTCTTAATTTTATATATATATTACAAATAGTGTAAATTATATATATATATATATATGCATATATATGCATGTATATGTATATATATATATGTGTATATATATATATATATACATATATATATATATATACAGTGTATATATATATATATACAATTAAATATACTGTTTAATGTCAAGATTTTAGAATATATATATAATTAAATATACTTTTTAAGGTCAAGATTTTAGAATATATATACATATAATTAAATATACTTTTTAAGGTCAAGATTTTGAATATATATATATATATATATAATATATATTATATATATATTCTAAAATCTTGACCTTAAAAAGTGTTTTAATTAACTACAATGTGTTTTGTATCATTTTATCCTCAGTTACCTGGATGCAGAAACTATTTAAAACCCAGCATGTCATTGACTGCAATCTCAACCGTAACTGTGTTAGTTGTAAAAAGCTGCTCAACCATAAGGCAAATAGGCAATTGTTGCAACAAATCAACAATGATGTTGTGCGTATGTCAAAGTGTGTTATGGTCGTGACAGGTGTATACATTGACTGGCAGTATAAGTGGCTGACACCAGTCATCGAGTAGCTCTACCCTTGAACCCGCCAGACATCAGACATGACACACTTGGGTCACCAGCCCCAGGGTTATGATTGATATCATGCATGTACACAAACCTGTACCTGTCAGTCGTCTCAAGTCACGTCTCAAGTCACGCACTATGTTTACAACAAGTGCCTGTTGAAATTCTACTAGTCGACATTCCTCCTGTCACTATGTCATCAAGTGGATGTCATGTGATGTGCTGACGGAGGCTACGTCTACACCGAGTATAGCATTGATTCACTGATCAATATATAAATTATTGATTGATGGATTAATTGATCGATTATATCATATATTTATTACTACGGTTAAAGTTGTCAATATCGCCACTTCGCTAGTTGTACAGGTATGTTCTGTTATTGTATTACGGCAATAGTTGCTTACTATAATGAAGGAGTAGATCACTGGTTTCATCATTCTTTGGTAAGCTTTATACTTGTAGGTGATCGAGGCTGCATTTATTCTCTCATTTACCCACACATATGTTATTAATACCTATAACGGCTACCGTGGTACATCATACGTTGTAATGTGATGTTCGTGATTCATATAATGTCTTGAATTCTATTTTAGCCTTTCCTAGCTTTAAAAGTCTTCAAAATGACCAATCTGCCGTGATGGCTGAGCAAAATTGATTCTGCATTAGCAGATTATTTGATATGTTTGTGCTACATTTACCATTGACCTCAAAGAGTAATACAAAAATACAGAAATTATTTGTTTATTGCAAGTGTGCGACAGTCTATTTTTGTCAACACAATGACAGTGAATGACTGTGTATCTTCAAAACCTGTCAGTCTAACAGACACTGATCTAAGGTAATCTGGGACAGGTGTCTGTAATATCTGTTTCAATTATAAGGGTGGGTTGTGGTGGGGTGGGTGGGGGTGGGGGTGTGGGACAGACAAGGATCTAGGCCGTTGAATGTGTGCTATGTCCGTGCTATTTTGAATACTATTAAACTGCAATAAACACATGCTATAACCATATATTTGATGTGTATAATCATTCTTAATTACTTGACAATAACCGTGTACAAATTACCAAGTTATGACCTTTTCGTGATAAAAACGGCACTGTCATGTCTGCCACTTGTATAGTATAGCAGTTGATTCTGGTCAGTATTCGATGATAAACCTGCAATCAGTTATTTGGAGCACATTTAGTTATGTTTCTTAATGATAGTAGATAGTGTGTCAGAGAATACTGAGGTGGTTAGAGGGGACTGTTTTTTCAAACTTTTTATTACAGGTCTTTTGTTCATATAGGCATCACAAATACCAAATAAAACAGTTGATTTTAGACGTAGGTGACTTGAGGATCCTTAGAATGTGCTGTGACTCCTGAGGAAACAATGTATAACATGAGAGTTATTATCATTTTTATACTTATAATTAGTTTCATCATTAATGTTTATATAAGTGATATGTTTTACTTATTTCACAGTCAGTTTACCTTTTTCCAGCATTCAGCGGGAAAGAAACATCACGGAACAAAAAGTAAAATGACTGAAACAAGTAACAATATCAGTCAGTTGAACCAAGAACAAGAGCAAGAAGTTTTTCCAGTCAGAACCTCTTCACTTACTGTCTATAATATTATGTTTTATTATCATTATTGTCAAACCTTGTGTCACTGTTGTCATTGTAAACTACTGCCCCTGTCCATATGAGTACCAATGCCCAGGATGCTTTTGTCCTGCCCACAGTGTCACTGGTGGTGACTTCTGTGGCCGTGTCACTTTTGTCCTGCCTTCAGTGTCACTGGTGGTGATTTATGTGGCCGTGTCACCTTTGTCCTGCCTTCAGTGTCACTGGTGGTGACTTATGTGGCCGTGTCACTTTTGTCCTGCCCCCAGTGTCACTGGTGGTGACTTCTGTGGCCGTGTCACTTTTGTCCTGCCCCCAGTGTCACTGGTGATGACTTCTGTGGCCGTGTCACTTTTGTCCTGCCTTCAGCGTCACTGGTGGTGACTTATGTGGCCGTGTCACCTTTGTCCTGCCTTCAGTGTCACTGGTGGTGACTTATGTGGCCGTGTCACTTTTGTCCTGCCACCCGTGTCACTGGTGGTGACTTCTGTGGCCGTGTCACTTTTGTCCTGCCCCCAGTATCACTGGTGGTGACTTCTGTGGCCGTGTCACTTTTGTCCTGCCTTCAGTGTCACTGGTGGTGACTTATGTGGCCGTGTCACCTTTGTCCTGCCTTCAGTGTCACTGGTGGTGACTTATGTGGCCGTGTCACTTTTGTCCTGCCCCGAGTGTCACTGGTGGTGACTTCTGTGGCCGTGTCACTTTTGTCCTGCCTTCAGTGTCACTGGTGGGGACTTATGTGGCCGTGTCACTTTTATCCTGCCCCCAGTGTCACTGGTGACTTCTGTGGCCATATCACTTTTGTCCTGCCCTCAGTGTCACTGGTGGTGACTTCTGTGGCCGTGTCACTTTTGTCCTGCCTTCAGTGTCACTGATGGTGACTTGTGTGACCGTGTCACCTTTGTTCTGCCTTCGGTGTCACTGATGGTGACTTGTGTGACCGTGTCACCTTTCTCCTGCCTTCAGTGTCACTTACGGTGACTTGTGTGACCGTGTCAGTCCAGACAGTGACACTAGTGACGCAGCAGACGGACCGAATGACCCGAGACTAGGCTGGTTGCAGTGACAACTTGAAAGAGCAGCCGAGTCTTAGAGATTCCCTCATCCCAGCTACTTGTGTCCATTAACTATATTATGTCCAACCAACCAGCTAGACACATTTTTTAATAAACGTGATGCGGCGTGATGGGGCAAGCGTCGGTGCAGTGCACAGATGCTCTGACATGTCCAGTTTCCAGCCTCGTTCGCCAGATGCATTCAAGATGATTTGCAGCAAATCAGAAACCAGACACACTTGAATAGCGCATGATGTGATATCACAGGTGGCTGACATTGAATTGATTCTGTCTAATCTGTTGATTCAGCGAGTGTCAATGTCGACTGCATGGTCAAGCGATGTCGGTGCAATGTGCTGACCTCTGGTGTTAAGGATGATGTTTTTATTAGACTTGGAATTAAACAATTTAAATGCACTTGTCTGGCTTGGGTCAGTGCATACTGTACTAGGCATACAATGGCTGTGAACATTGCTTAATGACATCGTTTCGATAGTTTGAAATGTTTTCCAAACACTGCTCAAGCAATCAGCATAGGGCAACAAAAAGTCCCAGTTAGTATCGATTTACCATGATGAAACTCAAAAAGTGTTCTAAAATACCAGTTGATGTGCACTTTTCTGTAGTTAATGTGAGCAAGCAGGGTGACATGGTGCAAGCAGGGTGACATGGTGCAAACAGGGTGACATGGTGCAAGTAAAGTACAACCTTGTAGTGTAGATGAAGACTGTGCTACACAGGTAAATCACCAGAAGTACACATGCCACATATATATACCTGGGGATACCTTGATCTAACTGTGCATACCTTTGTACCTGTTCATCTCCCTCATGGGCTGGGGCTCCCAGGGGCAATGGGGAAGCTGATGAGCACTGTGTGTGTTCTTCACGGGACTGACTACGACCCCAAACCCCACTCTTGGCTCCAATGTATGTGGATTTATATCAGGGTGGCAATAGATTTGTTTACGTGAATGTCAGTAGGGAACGAAACATGCCAACATAGGTGTAAATAAAAAATTTATGGACTTGAGCGATCAATGTTTTTTTCTAATTACATAGGTGTTATATATATCATCTTAGATATCCCTGATGTCATCATTAAAGATCAAACATCTCTAGAGTACATCGACTGGCAACGTTCTATTAACTGACTAGTCTGTATTATTGTGGTTACAATGTAATGGTCTTTTGAGGTCTCATTCAACTAGTCAGTCTTTTTCAGAACATTATCGCCAAACCGACCTTTATTTTTACACTGGCACTGAGGGTGGTCACTGCCAGAGTACTTGTCGGCCTCAGTCGTTCTGTTACGTCCCAAATCATACTCGGTCAGCAATCAGCCTCCACTCATTGGTTCAACTTAAGAATCTTCTTGTTTTTAATTATACCAAGATCCTAGATGAGTTTTTCCAAGAAAATAATATATTTTATTTGGTATAACGCCACATCCAGTATTGTTCGTGATGCTTCACAACATATTAAAATACATAAAAATTGTAGAATTGCAATAAATATGTATATGTATATTAATTTAAAATAAATAGCAGTGGTAAAGAATAAAATAAATAAATACATTTGAATAATGTAGAATTTCTAAATATAGAAGTAAATAAATAGCAGTTATTCATCAAAGTTAAATAATATTAATAATAATCAATCTAGCATAATAACTATATAAAAATAATACAAATAAATATATATATGTATGATTAATAATAATAAATAATTTAGTAAACCATTTGATATAAAATAGTTTACATTTGCTATAGAAGCATTAGAGAGTGGGTGGTCATTTGACTGTCCAGGCAGTGTCCAGAATGCTGTGTGTGTTCAGCTTGACTAAGGACAAGGTAGATATCTGCTTACAGTATTGTAAGCTGTAAACTAAGCAGTTACAGTGTCGAAACAGAGACACACTTCACGATGGAAGCAAAGGGAGACACCATTAAACAAATATTTGATAGAAAAGTGAACAATGTGCTACTAGTACTACACCAGTAGCACGATACCAAAACATCCCTTTATTGAGCCAGTCCTTTAACATCTTGTTACCTTGTCACCTAAAAATGAATAATGTCATTAGAAAACGAGTTGCTTTGCATCAGTGTAGCAGTTAATAGTAGTAGTAAAAGCTTGACTTCACAGTGGTGACCCAGTCACATTTAGAATTACAGTGTGAGTTTTAATGGGCCATCACTCAGAAATTCATGCCCTCCTGTAGCCACCTTTGTTTCTTACATACATAGCTAGCTAGCTAGGACAATCTTGTGTATGCGTTCTACCTAGAATAACTACCCTGGCCTGGATATTCTATAGAAATAGTGTTGTACAATATGGACCTCCCAATGAAATATATACCCCTCTTAATTTTGTATGCTTGCATTTACTGGACATTTGTTTTATTAAAACAGTATTTCAGAATGTTTGCCTTTAGCACAGTGGTCCAACTATTGATGATAATGCCAGTCAGTGAGAGAGACAGTAATGACAGACCACACACTGATGCTCCAAGGACATATTGTAGTCTCTACCTAGCTAAGCTAGTTTTAAGCTTCACTGGGCACAATACAAAATCTATTCATCCTAATCACTTGGCCAGTGCAGTAGGAGGTGAGTGACCAGGCCAGTTGCAGCAAACAGTGGCAGTGAGAGGCTAACAGGGAGACAGTGCCTGGAGAGTAATTATCTACAGGACAGAGGTCTCTCACAAGTCCTGTATGTCTCCATCTCTTGGTGAAGGAGACCTGTTGCTTACATCAAGTTGAATTAGAGATAGTTTTTATTTTGTGTAGCTAAGTAGCATTAGTAATAGGAATTATAGGATAGTGTAAATGGGATAAAGTCTCGTGTTCACAGAGAATGATACCTGAGTAAAACATATTATTGGTTGACTACATATGTAAATGCTTACAGTTAAAATATGTTTAAAATCAGAATTGAGAGAACATTGGTGGATTTTTATTACTAGTGACATTGTTGAGCTCTTGTACTTTGGAGTTTGTAGAAATAATCCAGTCTTAGATATCATTCACATTGATTTATATTAGATTGTTGTGATGGTAATATAGTCAAACACAAACACTGCAACCACACTGTAACCACACTACAACCGCACTGCAACCACACTGCAACCACACTACAACCACACTGCAACCACACTGCAACCACACTAGAACCGCACTGCAACCACACTGCAACCACACTGCAACCACACTAGAACTGCACTGCAACCACACTGCAACCACACTGCAACCACACTAGAACTGCACTACAACCACACTGCAACCACATAGTAACCACACTACAACCACACTGCAACCACATAGTAACAACACTGGAACCACACTGCAACCACAGTGTAGTCACACTGCAACCACACAACAACCACACTTCAACCAATTAGTAACCACACTACAACCACACTGGAACCACACTATAACCACATGGTAACCACACTACAACCACTCTGCAACCAAACAGCAACCACTTAGTAATCATACTGCAACCACACTGCAATCACAATGCAACCACACTGTAACCACATAGCAACCACATAGTAACCACACTGCAACCACACTGCAACCACACTGCAACTACATAGTAACCACATTACAACCACACTGCAACCAGACTGCAATGACACAACAACCACGTAGTAACCACACTGCAAGCACACTGCAAGCACACTGCAAGCACACTGCAAGCACACTGTAAGCACACTGCATGCACACTACAAGCACACTACAAGCACACTACAAGCACACTACAAGCACACAAGCACACTAGACTACTGGGCTTGAAGGCATTCTAACAACAGGTTGGTGTAGTCGAGGTCTGGCACAGGCCTCTGGAGAGCTCAAATGTGAGACAGCCCATTAAATATTAATTGCAGAGAAATATAAATGAAAACGTCTAAAGAAAAATGTCACAAAAATCTTTCTCGTCAAAAACGCAGATTATAATTTTTTTTTCTACTTCAGTTACAAAGGCAGTGTCTTTTCTCAAGATGGTTGTCATGTCTGCGTCGCACTGACCTAATCTGTCTGTCTGTGACAGACGACACCACACTTACAAAAGCTGTGACGACAATTGCAAGTTTTGATCAATCTGAGTTGCTTGTTATTACAGCAAGAAATGGCAAACTTGCGTAGATTGAGCGCGTCAGGTGGCTGGTGACGTCTAAGTCTGTTCGGCGGCTGGTCCAGATACAGATGTATAACAATAGCCAACAGCATGATTGATATGTGATTTTTATGACGTATCGGACGTTTAATAATCGATCACTTTTTTGTCCGGCTGTCATCAAATCTGCCCCATTTTCTGTCGCCAAATCTTGGTGAGTGTGCGGCGGCTGGGCTGTGTTGCTGCTGTGACGGAGCAGTGACATTTCATCTGAGCGTTGTCACCTTGCCTTCTCGTCATCACATGTGATATTGCGAGTGAAATAGAATGCAGCTTTCATGCAATGTCTAGACGCTTCGATTGATCAATCACAGCAGGTCATCAATTATTTGTGACCCCCTTGTGACCAGTCGTTGACCACTCACTGACTAGTCACTGACCACATGTGGCCAGTCACTGACTAGTCACTGACCACATATGGCCAGTCACTGACCAATCACTGATCAATTACTGACCAGACACTGACCACATGTGACCAGTCACTGACCAATCACTGACCAGTCCCTGACCAATCACTGACCAATTATTGACCCATCGCTGACCAATCACTGACCAATCTCTGACCAATCACTGAACAATCACTAACCTCTTCTAACAGAAGTCTTATAATCAGTGTTAACTCTGGTTTGTTTGAGACATTGGGGAATTTGGGGACAGATCTGTAGCTCCTTAATTACTCCACACAGTGGAGGTTTACTGCAAGGTTTATTTCCCAGTTCCTTTAGAGTTTGTGAGTCCATGACAAGTTATACACAGCTATTCCCTGTGTGGGATTGCTTACCTTCCCTGTAAGGTAAACACCCGGTACACTTTTTATTGTCTTATCTGAAAGACAAAGTAGGGTGAATGACAATGAATTAAATTAGCCAAGTTTTGAAATGACAACAAGTGGCTTGAATCCAACCCTCTTGACTGGTGGTCTGACACCCTACTGCTGAGATACCCTTCAGTGACATTATTTGGAGTAGTATTGCGACATTGTGATATTGTGTGACATTGTGTGCATTCACTGTAAGATGACCTGAAGCAGTTGACAGGCGGATGAACACACATGAAACAAGTTGACACATCACAAAAGATAAAACGTAAAATTGACTATAGAAAGTTAAACCCTACAGTATCCAGACATTGTGTCAGGTGGCGTGACATTAAGTGACAATGTTTGCCATCGTGTATGACACTGTCTGCAACACTGACATGATATTTTGATTTTGTGACACTGCGTACAATAGATTTATGTGACACTTGGACAATACTGTGGTATTGTACGTCACACTATAGATCGTTGATTACACAGAAATCTTGTGCAATGGTGATATATATGTATATATTTCTAACCTGAAGATGCATGTATGAAAGACATCCACATTCTGTATTTCTAAAAGTGATTTCATTGATTGAGGGCAAACTACTTTTTTAGAAAAGTTAGTTTTTTGATAAATAATGATTATAATATAAAAAAACAGATTTAGCAAAATGATGCTTTATGCGTTTGTTTTTATGGGATCATCGTTTGAATGGATCTGCGGTATTTGGGCACACAACACGACTGTCAAATAGCCATATTTGTATCTCCATCACTGATGTAAAAAAGGTAGATTCTCATAGTGCAGTATTCAGTCCTTAGGACTGCTCAAAGCACTTTACACTTTACTCCATGGTAGACCTGTTCAATTAAACACCATCTTGACTTCTCTGTGAAACATTCAGCCATGCTCCAATTAATGCATGAAGACTATTTGTACACAAATATCTACCACTGCCTATAGCCAGGTACTCGTTCATACAGCTGACTGACTTGACGCAATGTAAAGTTAACAAACTTGCCCAAGGTTCGAGACCGCCGCACAGGATTCAAACCCGGGTTCTCTCAGTCGAGAGTCCCAAGCTCTACTGTGGTCCTCATGGTGCTGACACCTTTCATATTGCATATTTATATATCTTAAAACCCTATTTACCTCATTTTCTTTGAACAGTGTTTTACTTTATCAAACTATCCTACTCCCAGTGGCTGAAATATCCTACTATTATTTAGCATAACTAGCAAGATTTTGATGGAGATGAATTGCTGGAGAGGGGTGAAAACTGACCCAGTTTATAGATTGCATGTAATTATGTTTTTATATACATATATTTGTGAAGAGTTTGTCATGTGAACATACTTGACATCTCTTCAGCAGACAAGTGACTCATTTAGCATTCTTCATTCCATGAATTCACTCCATATTGCTATAGTGACGTGGTTACGGTGGATATGTGTGAACATGTTTCTGAGTAAGATTTCATGTGAACCCAGTTGACTGGATCTACTGGGATCGGTGTCCTACAGTGCTGTCAGGTCAATATCTGACAAATATCATCAAGTCTTGTAGACATGGAACCGTGGAATGACGATCAATTGGAGGCCACAGACATGGATAGGAGGCAAGAGTGTGCATTCATCCAGGGCCATGTGTTGGCACAGTGCACACACACACAGGAGGCTCATGACTTTGTAGTGTCATAGATATGTGTCCTAACACTCTACACATGCACTGATCTCCCGGCTTCAGTCTCCCTAGGTGTCAAGGTGTGAAGATGCTGCGGCAGTCAGTTAACAAATGTGTGTTAAACGCAGACAGGAAACTGTGTCGGTGGCAGGCAGGTTCTTCCCGAAACATGTTGTTTCTTACACATTCAACAGGCCTATGGTACAGCGCTTTGAGCATATTATGGATATTGCGCTCTATAAATATTACATATTATTATTATTTAGAAGACTGTAATTGACTTGCTTATCAAATAAGAGCACATTCAGGATACATAAACCATGCTGTGGTGAAACATAATTGTAAACAACAGGACAGCCAAATTAAATTCATTAAACAATTCAATAATAAACAAATTGGGGTTTAAATGAAAAAAAACTTTCTGCACCATCAGAAAAGCCCAAGTTAGTTTATGGTAGACAGGTGTAGATATTTAGTGAATGTTGAAGAAAGTGTTATAGGTTGATAATGAAACTAATGAGGATGTAGTTGCCAGGTGTGCAATGTTACCATACAGGTATGTTATAGCGACAGACTGCGCACCAGAGAGCGTTCTTGTCGCAGTTGGTCATACTGGTGTCAGATGTGCGTGCGGGCATATGCGTGTCTCGTTGCGCCGAGTGTTCGGATGTGGAATGCCTGCATTCCATTGGTGGTGGTGAGGGTATCGTGGTTGCTCAGCACAGGTTGGCTACCACGACCACAACCATGACAACACCCGGATGATGTAATAATATACACAGTCACCACAAATCAATATCATTGTAACACACGTAGCTTTATGAAAGAGACAGTGGCTGAGTTGTAATCTGGCTGTGGTGGACGGATCACCTGCGTGGTTGTCGCGTTGACATGTGACGCAGACGACATTGATCTCGCCAGACTGCCTGGGTATGCTGTGTATATTATCTGTGTGAGACGGCCGGTGGTGTGGTCATCACATGCTGTGTCTGTCCCAGTGCAGCAGTGTCTATGTCTGCCACTGGCTCCATCATCCAGTGCTGTCATCTCCAGCAGGTAAGATAATACTGTTCCTCATCTAACATCTCATTAGGTGTGCCTGGTTGTAGCAAGGTTAACAGCCAGGTGGTGGTTTTACGAGATGATGTGCAAAAGAACGCCTTGATAGAAGGTTTGGAGGAGACAGAATTTACTGTTGAAATAGCAACTTTAATCGTTGTGTCTAACATTGATACCATACATATATAT
This sequence comes from Escarpia spicata, assembly GCA_963995525.1. Classification (NCBI taxonomy): domain Eukaryota; kingdom Metazoa; phylum Annelida; class Polychaeta; order Sabellida; family Siboglinidae; genus Escarpia; species Escarpia spicata. The sequence goes on along the minus strand of OZ023214.1, from coordinate 52,004,712 downwards.
ATATATATATATCCATTTTAGCAGTTCTGCCCAGTTGTGGCATTTTTTCTCATTCAGTTTGATAACCCATTTACTGATTTTGGCAGTTTGCTCACACATTTTTGAATTTGTTCATATATTTTGGCAGTTTGTTCACCCATTTGGGTTCATTCCCTGGGAGACATTTAAGTTTAAATTATGGCTTTGTATAGTTTTTGTTGAGGTGGAACTTCTCTGAACTTGGCCTATGCAGCTTGCTCTCAATTGAAGACTTGACACATATTTGTGACCTGCCCAGTTGATAGGGTATTGACAGTGGATAAGAGAATGAAGGTTGGTGTATGTTGATCACCGTAGCAAGGTCCCCAACATTCGTATCAGAAACATCAATCGCATGGAATTTGAATATATGCCAAATCCTTGGCAAGGAATTGATCATGTGTAATTAACCATTTAGAAAATATCAATGTTTATTTAATCAGATTAACACAAAATGCCATCCATAGCAACTGTAAGTTTGAGACAACATATGGACAAGGAATCTACTTGTTTTTGTCCACCTTTCCACATCAGGGGCCGGTTTCATGAAGTGTACTTAAAAGTTACGCAATTAATTAGCGTCACGTGTTTGCGTAAACTCCTATGTTCGCCTATATTTAAAAAATCACGTCATTTACTAAGGCAATCATCTTAGCGTTAAGAATGTTCTTAGCTGCTTCATGAGACTAGCCCCTGTTTCCTTACAATGTGTCATCAGACATGATCTTTAAATTGATTCTCTACTATATATCTGTACTGTTATTAAATGCAGTTTACAGTAATGAGTATTAGTTGTAAAAACTCGACCTTTTGTTAATGATGTCAAGATTGAAAAATCTTGTCATACAGTGCATTGGAGCAGATGTACACTGTATTTGTTGCTTTAAATTATGCGTTTCAATAAACCGTATAACATGTCGCAGCTGGCTGCCACAAATGTGGGCCATATATTATACCTCAACCAGATCCCCAAATGTTCTCTGTTATGAGGGCAGTCTGGTCATGTAACGGAAGTTTAATGTCAGTGGAAGTAAGTATACAGGGCTATGTGTGCCTGGTGCTGTGTACCGGTAGGCTAGGCGCTAATACAGGCCTACCGAGGTGTCCACATAGTTGTAGTAGCACGGTTTTATCGCATTGTAGTGATAGTTTTCAATTACATACCTACATTAATTTGTCACTTGTACGTTGCTGTCAGCGATTGTCATATTTCCTGACACCTGACAGTGTCATTCAGTAAACTGTTTCATGCTTGCAACGGAAAGTGTGATTACGTTTTCTTTTTTTGTATGTGTAAATAGAAAGTTTTAATAGTTTTAGCAGTTGTTTTTTATTTGTTTTATGTGTCTAATTATGATACATATAAATTGTATGTTTTTATTAAGTTATTTGATATATTTGATGTAAAGTGCTACAGTTGTATATCACCTTTATAAACACTTGAGAGGTCAGGAATATCCACTTAAACGGAACAACTTTGAAATCCCAGGTCCAGCCTGCACTGTGTTATGTGCCCATGGATATCACACCAGACATAGTAAGATATGCCAACAGGTACCTTAGAATGAGAGTTTACTGTACAACAAATAAATAAATAATGATACATTAGTGAATTTGTGATAAATTTTATTCACATATATGTCCGGATAATGTTTAAATTTCATGCTTTTGTAGCTGTCCCTAAGCTATAAGTCCGGTGTAAGTTTTGATGTTGTGATTTTATGATTCCTGGTATTTGTGTTTTTTATTTATTTGTAATACCAAGTAAAAATTTTTGTTTGTTTGTTACAACCCAATAGTAGTCTTTGCATTACAGTTTTGTGTAAAAAAAAATTACTTTGTTTACATGGCTTTTTAAAGCTGTCATTCAAAATGCCAACTAGAGCAGAGCTAGATGCAGAGACCCGTCAAGTAAAGCCTACGTATAGCACTAAAAATACCCAGTGCCTGGAGTTGTTGCTTGCTTGTGTGGGCTGCAGTGGGGTGGTGCAGGGTGGTGGTAATGAGGGGGAGCCAGGGGCAAGTCTGTAGGCTGGACAGTGAGGCCCCCATCAATACACCCATGATCACTGCCACTCACTCCCCAAAATGTAGCTGGGAGTGGCCCCCTACACGACACCAGTGGCACCCTCTTGTGGCCATTGGTGAAGACATGGTGTCTCAGATGTTCCTGTACCAGCTATCAAACTAATTATTAGCCATTTAGTTAATGGAAAAACAAAAAATTTCACTAAACAAAATAGAAGACATTTTTGTAGTTTGATTGGGAAAAAACAGTCACTAAAAATGGCTAAAATAACAGAATATGTTAGTGAATCCAGACCAGGTGTCTCATTGTATGCCTCAGAATTGAGCAGTTTTCCATTTACAGGCAGCTTGGTAGTTTACAGGGCATACATTAGACATGGCTGCAGGGTGTTATGAGTGAAGTGTAGAAATACCAGCAAATGAACAATTCCTCATTCTTATGACAGCCTGCATGCCCTGGAGTCATGTGCTAAACCTACCAAACCTTGTTCCTTTGCAAAGAGATGCCATTTCATGGAATGTTTTCTGGACGAACTAGTCACACATAAAAAATTAAAACTTTTGTGAACAACATTTAAAAAAAAAGGTCAAAAACTTGCATAATATTCTACAATAGTGCAGTTTACAATGGTTTTAAGTATCTACTCGAGAGAAGTAGTGGAATTACTTTTAATGAGATATCATTTTCTGTTTGGTGTGTGTTATCGATTCATGGAATGTTTTCTCAATGAAATAATCGCAACCAAAAAATAAAACATTTATATGAGATACATGCGGAATAAATTTAATAACATGAAAAATATTCTACATAGTACAATTTGCAGTTGTTAAAAATATCTATGCTAGAAGAGAAGTGAAAATGCTTATAGCATAAGAGATGTGCTGTGCAAGCATGTACGATGAATTGTGATGAATTGTGAAATAGGCTGTTTTGTGAGTGCTGAACCGTGCTCGTTGGTTTTGCTCGAGGGTATAGGTGGCGCACAGTGGCAGGTTGCCACATGGTAGGGCCACAGGCGCAGTCTGGGAGGGATTTGACAACATGGATGGGGACCTCCCTCATTAGGTCAACGACAGAGAGGACAAACACTGCCTGACCAGTGCACTTTGTCCTTACAATTGATTCGTCTGACTACGTCGCATCAATGCGAGACACAAGGTCACATCCGCATGAGATAGAGGTCATTAACGCTTTCACACGTCCCGCGGTCCAGTCTCTCTAGTTGCGGTATGATAATATTCGCCTGCCTTAGATGAGGCTAGACGCAGACAGTATGCATGCCCACATGTCTGTGTGCACACGTGCGCATGTCTGTGTGCACACGTGCGCATGTCTGTGTGCACACGTGCGCATGTCTGTGTGCACACGTGCGCATGTCTGTGTGCACACGTGCGCATGTCTGTGTGCACACAATGATTTTTGTATGACATGTTTGTTTTAGTTTTTGTTACTTCATTGATTTTTCGTAATACATGACAGCGGCAATATATAGTTATATATAGTACACGTGTACACATACATACAAACTTACACACAGACATACACACATTAACTCAAATCTGCATATATTCATATGATATTCATTACAAAACTACCGATGTATAACATACAGCATGCTGCCCCACAACACGCAACACTGACCACGTGCTTGAAGAGATACATTTCTGAAGAACATCACGGCCTCAGGCCAGTCTGATTGCGTCCAGCGTGCCAACGAATGTGATTCGGCAGCAAAAAGACAGCCAGATAGAGAGAGTGGGCATTGGGCGAGGCCACACAAACTCCTACAGACGGAGACATAGCACTGCTCCACACAACCTTCTACAGACGGAGATATAGCACTGCTCCACACAACCTCCTACAGACGGAGATATAGTACTGCTCCACACATCGCTGCGCCGTACGCAAATAACGAGTGAGATTACAGCCATCTCACAGCTGTCTCATGTGATTCTCTATCGTGGTTCCACTGGTGAGTAGGTTATATAAAAAGTAATATCAAGTAGTGTGTGCCGGGTCATACGCTATGTGTCGATATGTGAATATACAGGTGTAGCATTCGGCATCGCGTATCGGTGGTTGCGGCGACGGACAACATATCTCAACATGGTTTTGTGTTGTTTTAGAACGTAACAAAAGACAGTAATGAAAAGTTTGGCTCGGCTTCATGTTGAAGCATTACTAAATTAATGTTTTAGAACATGTGTTGTTGTAATTGCACAGAAATGACGATGATGATGATGTGACATTGAATAATGTTGGCCTTTTTTTAATCAGTGAAAAAGAATTGTATGTCTCACTAACACAAACAATTTGCTAGAAATCACAAACATCAGAATTAAATAAATTGAACAGCTTTAACTAATGCATAATATGCAAATTTTTAATTGAAACCAAACTACTGTTAATATTTACATAATTATGATGATGAGACAAAATGACAAATATCTAAAGGAAACACTAGTACCTTACATTGAGGTACCTTCCTCCTGAGTACTTTGCTGCTGAGTACTTCACTCCTGAGTGCACTTCACTACTGAGTATCTCGCTACAGAGTACCTCACTACTGAGTACCTCACTACTGAGTACCTCACTACCGAGTACCTCACTACAGAGTACCTCACTACTGAGTACCTCACTGCTGAGTACCTCACTGCTGTATACCTCACTACAAAGTACCTCACTACAGAGTACATCACTTCTGAATACTGCACTACAGAGTACCTCACTACAGAGTACCTCACTACAGAGTACATCACTTCTGAATACCGCACTACAGAGTACCTCACTACAGAGTACCTCACTACAGAGTACATCACTTCTGAATACCGCACTACAGAGTACCTCACTACAGAGTACCTCACTACAGAGTACATCACTACTCAGTATCTTACTACTGAGTATCTGCTGCTGCATAGTTTCAAAAGTAAAGTGAAGTGTTTTTTTGTCTGTGAAACGATGCATATTGATCTATGCAATACAGGAAATGATGGTTTTATATTTACATTCACTGCCAGGTCACTGATGACTGTGTGAGTCAGTCAGCTCACTCCTGCAGGGAACCATTCAACCTCAATCATCTAGTTCTCGTCTACTCTTGTTCCCAGAGATAAAACTTATATTAAAGTAGGACTTTCTTGGTTTTTTCACAAAGTCCCTGAACTGGTCTTTTTAACCATACTAGCTCTCCTTAGTCCACTTGTGTTTTCATCCAGCTGTTGTACACTGATTTAGAAATTGCCTAATTCTGTGGTTTTGGTGTACCTCCTTAGCTTCATTTTCCAAGAATTGAGGATTGAGAATACCGGGTAGAAGTTGCAAAAGTACGTAATTTTAAAGAGAATCATCTTGATTCTGATATCTAGATAACCAATACTTAATAATCAGTCCGATTCCAATTTTCTAATAATAATATATGTTCCATTATGATAACAAACTAATGTTTTCTTTCATGTGATATTCAACCTAGTGATAATACTATAATATTTCTATAATATAGTGTTTCTCTGCACCATAAATCAGGCAGTTTAGGAATACATATTAACATGTTTAAAATTTGAACATAATATTGACAATAAATAAATTATATAACTAAGGTTTTAATATAATAATTAAAATACAAATGTTAAAAAAGACCCTGTACTTGTGTAATGAATGAAATGTTTCCAAAGTTGCTGGGTGAATAACTGAGCCATTCTTTCAACTCAATGTCCACGGCTATTCTCAGATTGATTAACAGTGTAGGCCTACATTGAAAAAGCAGTATTAATGTCGACCATTAGTAGTAATCTTATTTTACCTGTCTGGTGATGATACTATTAATCTACTTCAACATCCACCTGGGAGATACAGGATGCCATTGAATTTGTCTTTGTACATAGAAAAAACCAACAATATAAATATATAATACATTTTTTTAGTATAGTTACTGAAATATTGAGAGACGTCGGCACACAGGTTATGTGGCACTTCCTCTAAAGGATAATTGTCTATTTACAAAAACAGCTCAAAACAGATGTTGAAAGGTCACTTTATTAAACACTGTTGCTGAAGCGTTTAGTTCCCATAGATCTAGACAGGTGAAGCTGTGAGTAAGTCCTTCAGTATAACAGGGTCATTATCGCCCGAATTTATCGGGATTTTTATTCTTTAAAAAAACACGGATATCAAATTTCACAATTTTTTTTCAACATTTCAAATCAAATCGTGACATTTTTATTGCACCGTTCCAACAATCGTTGCTCACGGCGCCGTACAGAATGTTCGGGAAAACAGGTAAGTCTTAATGTTTGATTTAAAATCAGTGTTTCAGTCATACTGGCAAACACCTCAGCTTATTATTCCAATGAGCGGCAGAGCATCATTCAGCTGTTTATTTACTGGTACTCAACAAATTATATTTGTGCATTGTTTGAACATTAAAACCATGCAAATGCACATTTCAAATTAACAAATGTTTGTAACAAATTCATAAAAACTATGCCTATTTTCAGTGGTGACGATACATCTATTGATATGTTGTCGTGTCTCATTATATATACCGGTATTTTTAATCCTAACAATGTATTATGCTAACTAGTCAACATCGCAGCCATATTGCATTAAAAATACACATTTTGTGTTAACGAATGTATGTAATGAATATTTCATTGTATGAAAATTATGTTTACTTTCATTGGCAATGCAACCAGCTGTCTATCGATGTGTTACTGAGCAGATCATATCTACATTTATAATCCAAACACTTTAATCTATTATGTTGCAAATGTTGAGGAGTTGACTTGGGAATGTTGTGTAGTTGACATTTTGTCTTAAGTATTAATGGTTATAACTCCATGGTAAATGGACTTATTATCATGCAAACCATTACAAATTAACATGTATCTAGTACCAGGTAGTTAATTATCTATTACTAAATTAGCAAAACTCTTCATTGATTCATTACTAAAATGCATTGTGGAATTGACATTCTAAAATATACGTGCAAAGTTCCATTCTCCGAAAACATTTTGCAGAAAGAAAGAACAAATTTTGTTTAATGTTGTCATAGACAACAGCAAAAGGGGCTATAAATGTAACTGATCAGTGCATAGGTTGATGCATAGTTTAATTAGAGTGTTTATTCACTGTCATTGCAGAGTTGACAAAGCCCATGGAACACACATTTGTAGTCAGATGTAAGTCTAATTTTCTCTGTTTATTGTAATAGTTACATTAATTTTGCACATTACAAAAGGAAGACAAGTGTACATGAAAACAAATGATCATAAAGTAAAGACAATTGCAGGAGTTGAATTTGTTTTATGACCATTCAGTGAAAAGTGCATACTAAGTGAGACCTGCAAAACTGGGCATTTTTGTATATATGATTCCATTAATTAATTTATCATAACTAATTATCACGTATATTGTCACAAGTGATTACTTTTATGATAATGGTATATACGGTTCGCAACATATCTGCAATAGACTGGGTTGTTGTGTCCATTTCGGTGGTGACGAGAACAGATCAAACATTTGGAACATTGAAAGTACAGTGAAAGCAGATGATGACCCAACAGTCCTCCTGCATCCTCGTATCTTGTACTTCACATTTAATTTCATTCTTTAATTTAATTCACTTATGTTTTCTTTTCATAGTAGTTTCCCTCTGTAGCTTTAACAAGATTGTCACCCAGAGAATTAACTGTAGATGGCAGGTGGACAAGGAAGCCTTTTGGCTTATCGAGAGTCCAACCCTTTATCTATGTGTATCCGACACTGAGGTACATCAATTTTATTTCTAAACATATTCAAGATACTAGCACCCACACAATCAGAAGATAATTTGTTCAAATCATTTACAGTCCTTTGTGAGAATGAGAACTTTCTTATATCTAATCTACACTGCTCCTTTACTAATGTAACTTCATGTCCTCTGGTCCTTCTATCTTTCGTAACTGAACAAAAAATATTTCTATCAATATTTCCATAACAATTCAATATTTTCAAAACTTCTGTCTGATCTCCTCTCAATCTCCTGGGTCTGGTTTCATGAAGCGGCTAAGAATGTTCGTAATGCTAAGATGATTGTCTTAGTAAATGACGTGATTTATTAATATAGGCGAACATAGGGATACGCAAACACGTGATGCTAAGTAATTGCATAACTTTAAATACACTTCATGAAACTGCCCCATGGTCTCTAGTGTTGTCAAACCACAATCTTTTTCAATTTCGTAACTAAGATCTCTCAGTTTTTGTATCATTTTAGTCGCTCTCCTCTGTACTCTTTCTAGCATATCTATGTCTTTCTTGCGATGTGACCTCCACGCTTGTATACAATATTCTAAATGAGGCCTAACTATTGATTTGTACAGCGGTATTATTAGTTCTTTTTCCTTATATGCTATATTTCACCTAATTAATCCAAGGATTTGATTTCCCTTTGAAGCTGCAATTCTGCACTGCTCTGAAACCATAGTCTTTCTAATAATTTGCAAATCACCGATGTTAAACTCACTGGTCTGTAATTATCTGACTTGTTTCTCGAACCCTTTTTAAATAATGGTATAATGTTTGCTTCTTTCCATTGTAAAGGAACCACACCCTTGTTTAATGATACGTTGAAAACTGTTGCAAGCAGTATGCTAATTTTCTTTACAATTTCCAATAGTAGTTTTGGTTCATAACCCTTATTTTCTAAGGTATAATTTCCATGGTTACAATTAACTGTCCTAAATAGTCTGATTCCGCCCCCTTGAACTTAGCCTCTGATACTGGCAGTGAACTAATATCTTCTCTGGTAAACACTGAACTAAAGTACTCATTCAGGTCTGCCATTAAGAATCCCTCTGATAATATATTTCCAGCACTATCTTCCTGAACTTTCTGTTTGCTCCGAACATATGCATAAAAACTCTTGCCGTCATGTTTTATATTACACAGTAATTTTTTTTCATACCTTCTCTTTGAATTTCTAATTTCAGTTATAGTTTGGTTAAGTTGTAGTCTTCATCATTTCCATTTTATGACTTCCACATCATTTGTTTGTACTTAATTTTTCTAATGACTTCTTTCGATAAGTGTTTCTTTCTGGATCGTTTCCCTTGTTTTTTTCAGTGGACCTAACTTATCGATGATGTACTCAATTTCACTACTTAAGATATTCCAGCATTCTGTTGTCTCTTATTCTTCAGTTGTTATTCCAGTCTATCTTTGTTAAATATTTCCTCATGTCCCTATATCTTTCTTTGTGGAAGTTTCTTGTGTACTGCTTTTTATTATTTCTTTCTGATTTTACTTTGATGGTAAAATGTATCTGGTTGTGATCACTACTCCCCAGTGGCTCACATATCTGGACATTGTCAACTAATTCATTCTGTGAGGACAAAACTATGTCTAACACATTTTCTCCCCTGGTTGGTTATAGCACATGTTGAGAAAGGAAACTATCTTGTACTAAAACTAAAAATTATTGGTCCTCACTCCCTGTACTCTGTAGAGATTTCCATTGTATATGCCCGTGGTTAAGATCCCCCGTAATAATACAGTCCTGTTTGCTGACTTCCCTTATATATCGTTTTGTACGTTTTCATTTTCTTCTCTGCTTATGTTTGGACTTTGATAAACTAACCCAACCATTAACGTTGAGTTTCCTGTAACTATGTTACATCAAACAGCTTCTTTGCATTCTACTTCTCTTTCTAATTTATTTCATTAGCCTGGATAGATTCTTTGATATATAAAATAACTCCACCTCCCCTTCTTCCTATTCTATCTTTCCTAAACATTACATAGCCTGTCAGTCCCAATTCGGCATCTGATATATCAGTGGTGGCCCATGATTCGGAAATACCTATTATGCGAGGGTCAATATCTTCTACCATGATGTTTAATTTACTTATTTTATTTACTATGCTCCTTGCATTTAAACAAATGCATTTATGTCCAGCTTCAGAACATTTTAATAGGCTGTTCTTTGCTGATTTATTTGTGCTGTCTTTATATATGCCTCCAGTTTCAAGCTTCTCTGTGAATCTCCCCTGCGCATCTAGTTTAAATAAATGCATCCTGTCCCACTGTCAACTGATCGCAGCAGGTTCTCTGAGAAAACTGCTGCCCCCTTTCCACTTAGATGGAGGCCATCTCTCATGTACATAAATTATCTTCCCTCCCAACAAAGTATCCTCAAACATTAAAAAAATTAAACTCAAATCTCTCTCTCTCTCCCTCCCTCCCTCCCTCCCTCCCTCCCTCCCTCCCTCCCTCCCTCCCTCCCTCCCTCTCTCTCTCTCTCTGACATGATGCATTAAATTATGCATTACAGTGCATTAAAGTATGTTATATCAGGAATTGTCAAAAAGGTTTATATGACACTTGCTTGAACAAGAGTATTTTATAGTTACAATGTGATTAACATGTGGATAAGTTGCTGTCGTTAATAGAAATAACCTTTCCAAGATAGCAGACAGCTTCATGTTGTAATGGCTGTTTTTTGATGAGATTGAATTTCATAATTGTTTCACGTCATGCAATGCCATCTTTTTATGATCACCTGAATACATGTCTGAGTTTAGAGATTACGCAGGCTTAGAAAAGGGCTGTTTGTAGCCATACATGTGGGCAGATGATCTTTCTCTTCTACTCTGTAGAGTGACAGCCGATACAATGGAGAATTCTAGTTTTACCCTGGTGTTATAAAAGAAATGTCAGTTACCCTAGATCCCTCTGAGAGTGGTACGGCTATTTTGAGCAGGTTGCTCTTACTTGAGGTGCTATAACTATGAGTGACCCTGGCATGGCAAGACTTAAATACATCTCATTCACAGAGTAAAAAAACGATTTGTCATTTTGAAATTGTCGACTCATATTTTTTAAGAACCAAAAATTGTGTACCCATGTCTAACAACGATGGCGTTTTATATAGTTCAAGACAACCCTAACACTGTGAAATTATTGTTTAGCTGCATAACATAATTTCATTGCACACCATATATTACTAGTACTTCATGTATAATAATAATATAATAATAATTGTGTTTATTTTTTCAACATAAGAACAATACACAAATTGTGATACATCAAGAAATAATTGTGTTAGAAAAACAATATTGTATTTAAAACTGTTTCTACAATTCATTTGTGTGGTTGTCTCATTTTATAATAATTTCTTTAAAAATCTAACATACTCGTAACCCTTAGCGCATTTGTGAAAATCTGTTATTTAGTTTTGATCAAATTATTGGACAAAATACTAAATTGTTTGGATATTATTTGGCCCAGTCAAAATTTGATGAGTTATGGTGCTATAAAAAACTAATATATACACTAAATTACCCAATGTATGTAGATACCGACTAATTACATATAGAACTTAAACTATGAATTAATTTGCAATGGGTTAAATGTGTCGTGATTATAAATCTGGTTGACATTTTAGCATTTGGAATTTTTGTAAATAGTAATTTATTACATCATATTGTACATGATGAAATGTTGCGAGTCCAAATCACTCAGACATATTCAGGTCATTTCACTAATCAGTAAGTAATCGTTTCATAATATTAGGGTTAAGATTGTTTGTAATAATTTAGTTGGCATACTCATAGCTTCAACACGTCTTAGTACAGGACAGAATTAAGTGTGGATTTATGGCCCAAAATTTTGCAGTTTGATTGTGACTGCGTCCCTTGGATTCGTGACTGATCAGATAATGTGCAGACCACTCAAGATGCAGATTAAAGCAGCTGAAGTGAAGCCAGGTTGCAAAACTGTCGACACTAGAGGCATGGAAGTGATTGTCTTTCTGGTGTCATTTTCCAGCTCATATGTTGTGTCTTCTGGTCAGTGCTTAGGTCAGTGTCTGACTTCCCTAGCGGGCAGCAATAAACATCGTCTGGCAGCAATGAATATCAACTGGCAGCTATGAACAACATCTTGTTGTCTGTAATTTGAAGGGTTACACTTAAAATCAATGCAGTTTGAAACTAATAATGAATTATGCTGGTTTTTTTATCAACGTTGCAGAAAATAACTACAATATAAAACTCATAAAGATAAGTGATGTGAGATAGTGGGGGGGGGGTAGAGGAAATTTTTGAAAATTTGTACCTGGCCAACCATTGTTTGGAACACATCACTTGAGTAAACTCTGAACATTATCTCTTTGTGAGCTGTTTGTGAGTGCTGCTTCCTTTCTACCTTGAGTCAGTGCAACTGTAGACCTGTGAGACCAACCATTGTGTAATGGTGATCATAGTAATTGCTAACCCAGAATGATCTGAACACTACATATGTGCGGAAATAGTACATGATTATTGCATGAGTTCTGCCAACCAACTTTAATTACAGTCATAATTAACTCATCTTTCTCCATAACCAAGACTCATCAAGTAATACGTCTGAACTTTGTCAAATGTAAAGAATAAAAAAAAATTGAGCAGTTTTCTTCATCCACTTGTTAGTACTAAGGTGCAGTCAGTTTTGTTAAAATGTTGTCCACTTTTATTGTAACCAGATTGAGCAAGATTGCTAGACAGAGCAAAAGCCCCATTTGGCCAATCCGAGACGGCACAAGTGCACAAGATCCAACAAGAGTTCAACATTAGTAAAATTTTAAAAATTTACATGCCTAACTTTAAGCTAACTTTAGTGGCATCATCCAAATAGCATCAGTTATGCCTGAATTATATAGAATTGTTTAGAATGTTCTGTTTTATTTTGAGTAACACAGGCTTTGTAGAACATGTGGCTATAAGTTACTGATATCTTGCTGGTGGCTGTGTGTGATATGATGCGGTCTTCATTTGATTACATGAAACTTATCCTGGAAGCATCTTCCCTCATTCTGCAACCACCGATTGTGTCACATCAAATATGCACCCCCCATATATTTTCTATGTCATACAGTAATGTATGTTTCACAATATATATACTTTTCATATCAGTGATATTACTATATTGTATATTACATCGAATACAGGATGTGATCATAGAGAGTGATGGTGGTTAGATTTGAAGTGATTTTTAGAAAGGCGTTGTAGTGTAATAGCTAAGATATCTCCTTTACATGTCAGAGTTCTGCGCTAAAGACAATTTTTTTTTTAATATTGTGACTCGGAGGATCACGTTAATGTTGGTCCGGTGTTGTTAATTTGGGATGCGAAAGAAGCACAAGAGGATGCCATATTTCTCCAGTGACCGCCCTCAGTGCGAGAATGTAAAGGTCGACCTGTCTGACATTAACATAATAAGACGATGGGAATGCGGTAACCACTACATATTTTGTGACAAGTGAGTTAATAGAAGATGCCTAGAGAGTAAGACAGAGGGAACATATACAGCACACATGAGAGCCGGGCGCAGCAAGACTGGCGGGAGAGAGAAGCTAAACATTGGTCAGAAAGGCTGTCTGATATCGTCAGGAAATAAAAACATCTGGGATATAAAATAAATAGGAAGATACGACTGTGATTACTTGCTACTGATGGGAGGCTGATATAGAAGTCAACTAGAATTACATTGCAAGTAAGCAATTTGGAAGATAAGCAAGATTGGTAAAAAGAATGACAACCCAGAAAATGATGAAAAAACAACATGCATGGAAGTGTGGTTGAAATAACAACTGTCTGTAGGAGTGCAGTGAATGGGGCAGCCTGGGACGTGAGGAGAGCAAGATGGAAGAGTTGTGTCTGGAGCAATGACCTGAAGAACTTGCTGTGAATGGGGCAGCCTGGGACGTGAGGAGAGTAAGATGGAAGAGTTGTGTCTGGAGCAACGACCTGAAGAACTTGCTGTGAATGGGGCAGCCTGGGACGTGAGGAGAGTAAGATGGAAGAGTTGTGTCTGGAGCAACGACCTGAAGAACTTGCTGTGAATGGGGCAGCCTGGGACGTGAGGAGAGTAAGATGGAAGAGTTGTGTCTGGAGCAACGACCTGAAGAACTTGCTGTGAATGGGGCAGCCTGGGACGTGAGGAGAGTAAGATGGAAGAGTTGTGTCTGGAGCAACGACCTGAAGAACCTGCTGTGAATGGGGCAGCCTGGGACGTGAGGAGAGTAAGATGGAAGAGTTATGTCTGGAGCAACGACCTGAAGAACTTGCTGTGAATGGGGCAGCCTGGGACGTGAGGAGAGTAAGATGGAAGAGTTGTGTCTGGAGCAACGACCTGAAGAACTTGCTGGAATGATGACAAGGAGCATTCTCGCAAATAGCTCAAGTTGACATAGAGCTGCAGTATTTAACCTTGGCACTCTTACCCCTTTAGCTACCCAACAAAACCTTAATTATCCACCACGGGACATTCTAAATTAAAAAACACAAGAAAATGAAATGTTCCAAAGACCTTGTGGCAATTTGGACATGGAGACATCATCAGCCTGAACTTTATGTTATTCAAACTGGATCGTAAGAAGGGAACTGACAACGTTGTATTGAGCTTTGAGAATATTCACTATTTCATTCCCCTTTAGTGAGCTGATTGATCTCACCAAAATACTTGCAAGTTAGCTCTGCTTTAAAACAAATGTATCACTTCATGGTCTCATATAGGCATGTGAAGTTCTTGGTTTGTAGCAGTTCTCATGCTTCCAAGAACATGTTCTTAGTTTGAAAACATGATGAAATCCTCTCCCTCATGGTAACCAAGGAAACTCCATAAGGAAGAAGAAGACACTTAGATTGGCTCCACCCTCTTCACAATCATATGGACAATTCTGGGGTTTCATTTAAGAGAGCAGAGTCATCTTTCAGGTACAAGCAAATATGAAAAACAGACAACATCTGTTGTTTCATCCAGTTGAAGTCAGTTTGCTATCTCTTCCACAAGTAAGACGGCCTGACCAAAATATGACATCACTCATCTCAGAAATTATGTTTTTCACGGTGCTCTCCTAAGGTGAAGTCTGGTTCAATGTTCACTTGTTCCTCATCAAGGACGGGCTGTGATGGTTCAACTAGATATAGCTTGAGGAGGTCCACTCCAATAATTGTATAGGACTTACATTCAGGATGAGGCTCGTTCTTAACTTCCGGTACGTTCTTAACTTCCGGTATGTTCTTTACTTCCGGTATGTTCTTAACTTCTGGTATATTCTTATCTTTAGTACTTTCTAACTTACAGTTGGTCATTGCATGACAAATCTTGAGTGTGGCATGCTAAAAGATCGTAGTCATGGTGAATGAATTACTGCAATATCCGTACATTAAAACACTGTCTATACTCCTCATGTTACCTGTGCTCTACCTGTGTCTGCTCATTGAACCCACCCTCAACTCTTCCTGCTCTGTGTCCAGCGATACAACTCTTAAAAGTGACGGCATCTCGTCTCACCCAGTCGTGTGTCATAGACATTGAGCCACATTCACGGCACGACTTGTTTCTTCCACCTAACCAGTTCTGTGGACGTCACCGTTACGCATTACAAAACCTAAACCATGCCTTGCAGATATTTTTGCTATTCCACTGACATTTCCTGCCAGTTCTGCCTGCCCCAAATTTAGGCCTGTTTCATGGAAAACGAGCTATTTGTGCATGTGCAATCTTGGCGTGATTCTCTTAAAAGGAACATCTGATGAGTTGCTGGGGTCGTACTCTCAATTAATGTCCATCTTGTGTTTGTTCACATGTGACGTCAAAGGCGCAGTTTTATCAAAAATGTTAATGCCGTTGTATATATACATGGCAGAAAACACAATTGTTTGATACAGAAGACGAATTCAGTCGAGTTGCATACAAAATGCACAAAAGTTTGTCTAAATTTACCATCGGTACTGATACTTGATTGTGAGGCCACATGTAATGGAGACATAAAGCTACAGTCTTCATGTCGCTGCCATCCTATGACGTCAGTCCCTCACATAGTCATCAATTTGCTCCATTCGCCGAACAGCAGAAAAAACAAGCTTTCCATGTACGTTTATTTGATATTTGATTTGCAACGGATAAAAATATGGACGTAAGTTATTAGGTGTTCTTGTGTATGGCAATTTGATTGGAAGGTAAACTCTCAGTTAAGGGGCTGTTTATTGGAAGGTAAGCTCTCAGTTAAGGGGCTGTTTATTGGAAGGTAAGCTCTCAGTTAAGGGGCTGTTTACTGTGTTCTGCTGTTTGGATTCAAGCATTCTTGTTTAGGTCTAGTACATATTTTTATAATTTTTTGCAGTTTGTAGTCAATTAATTTTATTCTGTCTGTGATGTTACATAATTCATAATTAAGAATCCTTGCTGTACACTACGTCCATGACAAGTTATCCACTGGCTCAGGGGGTCTCTGAGTATCATCAACAACAGGTATAGGGGGGCCTACGACTTTTGTACATCATCAGAGATAAATGAGTGATATTGAGGAACAGCAGACTATCAATGTTACCATTAATGTTGCTTTTTAACTTTCAATGTCCTGATTTGTACCCGACAGTAATGACATACATGTAACATGCATGCAGGTATCACTCAATTAGCAACACTTTTCATTGATTCATTACTAAGGGTACCATTTTTGGAAAGCATTTTGCAGAAAGAAAGAACCAATTTAAAAGTGTATGTATTCACCTAAGTGTCTTCATTTAGATTTATCTCTTTCTATGTGTGTTGGGTAATACCTGTCTGTCTGTCTGCCTGTCTGTCTGTCTGTCTGTCCATCGGTCGGTCGGTCTGTTTGACTCTGTTTGACTCTGTGTCTGTCAGTCTGTATAGTCAGCCCTGTTTCTGTACTTTGACATAATGACGTATGACTTATTACGTAACCACGTAGTTCTTAATACTGTGACATGTGTGTGTCTCTGAGTGCGGTGTAATGACCATGGACCAAGGTCTCCTAGACCCAGTCTCACCTGTTACCAGCGACAAAGTGGGGCAGGCACGAGTAACTGAAACCACTGACTGCCGCAAAAAACGGCCTGTGTTGGTCCTATGGCGATGACTGCTTGAAATTAAATCGGTGCTACACGGTCATGTTACCGTGCTGCCAGCCAAGTGTCTGTAGCCTCAAGGAGATTTTCAAAGCCGAATATGTTTTGTGGTTGACCAAGTTCGCAGCACTGCCGTCAGGTGCAGGCGTGAAGGCAGTCGCGGTTGCGCCAGCTAATCTGAAGCAGAATTTAAAATAATCCCCTAGGACAGCGCTCGTTTAATTGCAAATACAGAACGTGATCGTGCTGAAAAAATACAACCGGCAGGTATAAAGGAATATCATTCTGCTATATGTGGATTGCACAAAAGGGTAGCACGGTTATTTGGAAATATTTTAATTAAAATTGATATATATATATAAACTATTTAAATTATACACATATATATATATATATATGTGTTATATATATGTATAATTTAAATAGTTTTTTGAAATATTAATTTATATGTATGTATATGTATAAATAATGTGATGATGTATTGTTTTAAAATACATACCTTTTTTGTTTACATACCTACTTTTTACATGTAAACACTTGTAGATATGGACGGACGGACGGACGGACACAAGAATGCAGATAAATGGTGTTCAGCAACAATAGTGTAATATATATTATTTCTGTACAGCAACACAGCCAATGAAGTATTCATTCAGTTTGTTCTAATTAGTTAACCTAATTTATCGATATTCCAGTTACAGTGTTGGGAAATATATTCCTCATTTTGTGTGATTGTCCAGCTCTATAAACTCCTGTGTAATTAGGAAATAGAAAGCCGCCAGGATGCCATTACAGTGGTTCTCTGTAGTTCTCTAGGATGTTCTAATGGATCACATTGTGCTGCAGCCACATTATTGTACCATTGTGTCGAGAGAACATATGAGAACAGAGACCTCCCTATGCATAACCAAACAATCGCCCCTCCCACCACCCACTCCTATTACTATTCCTTGCACGCAAACCCTTATTTTAAGCAGACTCTGGCTATTAATGTCACAACTATTATTAATGTGATTGGGTACATAGGCCTATGCATAACGCAATCACAGCTCAATTGTTACATTTTCACCCTGTCTGACCCAAGCTTTTGCAAAACAGGCATTTTGTAATCCTGCATGTTTCTGCCAATGTCTGCAGACAGGAACACAAAGGAACTGGTCAACTTTTCCTGTTGATCAAGACAAGGTAAGACCCAGAAATAATGTCACATGCCAGCATTGTCACATGACAGACGTTGTTAATCTGACACACGTAGTCCAAGGTCATGCTGGGCTCTGTCCACGCGATTTGTGGGTGACATGTGTGAGACATTAGCGCCCCTGCTGGCAAACAGAATGCCGGAACATCGAAAGAAAATGTTTAGGGCTACAACAGTGGATGAAAATGACAGACAGTTGATGGGAATGGTGGGTGATGAGGGCAGCCATTATACTTGATGTATCTGCATCACATTTGTCCCATCACACCAGCATGGACATTTGTCCCATCACACCAGCATGGACATTTGTCCCATCATACCGGCATGGACATTTGTCCCATCACACCAGCATGGACATTTGTTCCCACACCAGCACTGACATTTGTCCACAACACCAGCATGAACTTTTGGCATCAAATGTAACTTTCTCTAGCACAGCAATGTTTCCTATTGATGTTAGTTGTAGTGAAATGGGTGTGGTCTATTTATGAGCACAGGAACTGTGATGTGTGTCTGGTGTGGCGAAGATGTTTCCAAGTATGGAACAAGTAATGTGCATTACACAGGGTGCTGTCTCCGCGTACCAAACATTGATTTTTCTGTTGGCTCGCCATGTCTGCCTTGACAGGGTCAGTGGGCAGTGGCTAGACTCATGTCTGACCATGTCAACTCGCACCAGACACCACTGTACAAACACCATAAGACTAATACCACTCTACAAACACCACACTACAAACACCACTCTACAAACACCACATCACACTACAAACACCACTCTACAAACACCACATCACTCTACAAACACCACACCACACCACACTACAAACACCACTCTGCAAACACCACATCACTCTACAAACACCACACCACACTACAAACACCACTCTGCAAACACCACATCACTCTACAAACACCACTCTGCAAACACCACATCACTCTACAAACACCACAACACACTACAAACACCTCACAACTAAAGCCACTCTACATACACCACACAACTAACACCACACTATAAACACCATACAACAAACACCACTCTACAAACATCACTCTACAAACACCACACCACAAACACCACTGCACAACACAAGCACCACAAACACACATACACACTTGGAAGAAGTGGTAGCTAAAAGGAGAAAGTAACTAATAATAATAAGATAACTTCTATTGCACCTAAATCCTTGGAAACCAAGCTCAGAGGCGCATCAAAACAAAAGGATTGGTCAATCTCGAAATCCATAAGTAGTATTCCAGTTGTCAATGGATGGGTCAAAGCGCTAGGGAGCTACGGTGGATAAGCAGTGTAATATGTCATGCCTGTAGTGCTGTCTTCATGTATTTTGGAAGATGTGTCTTCCTTGTGGTCAGGGCCCAGAGTGTCTGGCCTGCAGACAGCTCTCAGGGCAGTCAACTCTGCAGCCCTGCTAGATTACTGGCTCAATGGTGGCCACTTTGACAGCATGGCAGTACACACAAACTCATACTGTCGTACATTACAAGACTTTTTCAGTCCATTCAGTTTTGCAGTTTAGTCCACATCTAGGCCAGAGTTGGTCTTTCTCAAATGTATTGTTCCACAGACGTTGGGTTGACCTTGGTCAGTGTGAGTTCTTGACCAATGCCAGAGGTGGGTTAAGACCAGCTTTGTCGAAGACTGTTCATCTACTCTTTGCAGTGAGATGACAATAGTTGGTCTGTCTGCTACAGACGCCATGCATTAGTTGATTCATAAGTCAGACAGTCCACTAATCGAGTTGTGTCACAGCCAATTCACGGCTAATCACTTGGGTCACTTTCTGACCATAAACATGGCTACACATCACAACAAGCACGTCTAGCTTCACAGGTGGAAATGGCGGTCTGACACCCTGGTGCATGGTCCACCAGTGCCCTGTGATTGGTGCATGGTGCACCATTGCCCTGTGGTTGGTGCATGGTGCACCAGTGTCCTGAGGTTGGTGCATGGTGCACCAGTGTCCTTTGGTTGGTGCATGGTGCACCAGTGCCCTGTGGTTGGTGTATGGTGCACTAGTGCCCTGTGGTTGGTGTATGGTGCACTAGTGCTTTGTGGTTGGTGCATGGTGCACCAGTGCCCTGTGGTTGGCAGCAGTAGCCCATGTCAATGCACAGATCTGAGAGATTACTTGATTCACAAGGCACTTAGTGCATCCTAGAAGGGATCCTACTATGATGTCTTCATGGATTATTCAGAGACGTTTCTTGTAAACTCAATCTGCTGTCAGTATGATATTCAATAACACTAATCTTCACAGTAAACAAAACATAAAGAGTAGACAGCTTTATAACAGATGCATAAGAAGATTCAACAACCGGCATGGATTCTAAAAATTTATAGAGAGTACAAAAACTATGTGTGTGACCTTCCCTTATGAGAATCTTGTGATATGTCAGTTTTGTTTAAACAAAATATTCATGCAGATAGTATTTACAATCAGCAGAGTTCCAGTCATTTGTAGTCATCTGTGAAAATGAATACTTTCTGGTATCTAAGTAACATTACTTTTGTTGAAATTCGTCTAGCATTTTTGTTTAAACTCTCTTTTCAATTTATTGAGCTCATGGTGAATCTGTTTTGTTGTTCTTGAGATTTGTGATGTATGGATGTGATGAGTGGGAGTGTTACGTACAGTCACTTTAATCAAAAGTGCTTACCTTTTAAAAGAACCTTTTGAGTAACTTGTAAAAGTGTTAATAACCTTGGAAATGCTGTAGTACAACATGTCATAATGGACATTGAAGATGTTTGTTTTTCACCAAAATAAATCTGAAATAGGATGACCAAAAGAACATAAAGGAAGATGGACATTTCAGTTTGAAAACTATTCTTCTCAAATCAGTTTAGTTGTTCTCTGAATTCTGTCTGGCATATCAATATCCTTACAATCATATGACCAGAAACGTGTATGTATTGTTCTAAATAAGGACCAAGTAATGCTTTATGCAGACATGTACCCAAGGTAATCCCATTTGTATAATTATGTTATTTGTCTCCTAATCATTCCACAAAATTGATTACCCTTTGAAGCAGCAACCCCACCCCACACTGATCGGGAAGTCGATTGTTACTGTTCATGTGTCACTCCTTTTTGTTTATAGCTGAACTAGAATAATAACTCCCATTTTATATTGTCTGTCTGTCTGTCTGTCTGTCTGTCTGTCTGTTTGTCTGTCTGTCAGCCTGTCTGTCTGTCAGCCTGTCTGCCTGTCTGTCTGGGGGTATGTATGTTTGTGTGTCTGTGTGCCTGTCTGTCTGTCTGTCTGTCTGTCTGTCTGTCTGTCTGTCTGTCTGTCAGCCTGTCTGTCTGTCTGGGGGTATGTATGTATGTGTGCCTGTGTGCCTGTGTGCCTGTGTGCCTGTGTGCCTGTGTGCCTGTGTGCCTGTGTGCCTGTCTGTCTGTCTGTCTGTCTGTCTGTCTGTCTGTCTGTCTGTCTGTCTGTCTGTCTGTCTGTCTGTCTGTCTGTCTGGGAGTATGTATGCCTGTGTGCCTGTGTGCCTGTCTGTCTGTCTGTCTGCCTGCCTGCCTGCCTGCCTGCCTGCCTGCCTGCCTGCCTGCCTGCCTGCCTGCCTGCCTGCCTGCCTGCCTGCCTGCCTGCCTGTCTGTCTCTCTGTGTGTATGTATGTATGTATGTCTGTCTGTCTGTGCGTGCGTGCGTGCGTGCGTCCCGTCCGTCCGTCCGTCCGTCCGTCCGTCCATCCATCTGTTGCCCACCTGCCTTCTACATATACACAACTGTATGTTTGAGCTGATCTGGACAGAACTTTGCAATGTGATGTGAGGGGACATAACTGTGGACATGGGGTGGTCAGATGTAGAACAACTGTAATACCCTTCATATAATTATGATAAGGAGATTTTATGTGATGCTATTCATGTTTATATGATTTCAAACAATCATTGAGACACACATGTAACATTGCAAACAATTAATAACTATGCAGGGCAAACCTTATTTCACATTTCTTTGCGAACACCACACTCTTGTGCTACTCTCTGACTTGGTTATGACAGGTTATCTCATGTATCAGTCACGTGTGATAACCTGTGACACCTGGTGGAGTGAAGGACTTGGGAGGGTCAGATGTATAGTCTTTGTAATCAACATTTACCAAAAAATATATTTTCACCTGTCAAAATGTTATAAATACCAAAACATTAACTGTGCAGTACCTGCACTGTGAAACAGTCAGTCAGTTAACCAAGGAAAAATCATTGTAAATTCCCTTTAGGGCTAACCACAAGATCCAAACATAAAAGATGTGGCAAACCATGAGAGAAGGCAATCCTGACTAGTAATACTGCTACAGTGTGGGTAACCATTAAAAAATTACATCTTTTTGGTCTTAATAAAAGGACACTGGGATTAGCTTTAACAAGAGGATATTGAGGTTAGCCATGCTTGAAGGATATAGTTAGCCACATTACAAGGATGCACAAGAAAGGCAGTGTGCTTAGCCATGCTAGGACAGTGCACAGCTGTGCTAGAACAATAATACTCATGCCAGGACATTGTTAGCCATGCTAGTACAGGGTTAATCTGGCTAGGACTATGTTAACCGTGTTAGGACAGTGTCGGCCATGCTAGGACAGACCTACTTACCATTCCAACATATATATTGCAACGTGTTGTGACATGATGTATCATTGGCTGCTGCTGTCATTGATTTAACCAATGAGAAGCAGTCATAATAAATGAGCATTTCTACCTTTTTAAGTGGAAAAATGCAAACGTGAGATTGAATGGGAAAATGTTATATACTGAATCAAGTTTAATTTATATGTATACTTGAAAATTTTAAATGTTTAAACAGATTATATAATACACACAAGCATAGTCTGCAAGCAAGCTGCACAGTGGTAAACTCCAGTTTGCAACAAATAGTGCTGTTATATCAACCATTTCAAGTGTGTTGCATGGGTACAATACCTGCAGTGCCATCGACTGTTCCAAACCAAAGTGCTACCCGGTATATCACAGTACCATCAAATGTCATATTCTGTAACATCAGGCAGGAGCACAGTCGCCAACAGTGTTAACTAACACAAGAAGTTGTGTTTGTGCAGACCATTAGGTGTGTAGTGTTTAGGTGTGTAGTGTTTGAGTGTGTTGTGTTTAGGTGTGTAATGTTTAGGTGTGGAGTAACCAACACACATGTGAAAGTTGGCTGCCATCTCCAGTAAAGTACTAATTGAATGTAAATTACTACATAATGCTAAAGTGTAAGAGTTGTAACACACCATCAGTGTGTCTTCTTAATGTGTAACTCACTTCACACTAGGGTACACATACTCTTTAGTTGTATACTTTTTGTCACTCTTTCTGTATGTGCTGCCTATCATTCACTGTTACTGGAGATAAACAGTTTATCAAATTATTATTACTTGTGTTCAGTAAGTGTCCTTTATTATTCTTAATGTTTAAATACTAATTATTTTGTCGGTAAACATGTTGTCATAGTGTTTACACTAGAACATTAATAATGTAGACTGGTGTATGCTGAGGCAATAAGTGCTGGATTAGTGAAAAATGATAGTGCATCAACAAATTCTGAATTATTGATGAAACAACAGTGATCTAACTGTATATCGAGCTAGCATATATGTGTTCATGCATGTATGTGTGTTAGGGTAGAGAGGTAGAGACCACCCAGGCAGTGTTAGGGTAGAGGTAGAGACCACCCAGGCAGTGTTAGGGTAGAGGTAGAGACCACCCAGGCAGTGTTAGGGTAGAGGTAGAGACCACCCAGGCAGTGTTAGGGTAGAGGTAGAGACCACCCAGGCAGTGTTAGGGTAGAGATAGAGACCACCCAGGCAGTGTTAGGGTAGAGGTAGAGACCACCCAGGCAGTGTTAGGGTAGAGGTAGAGACCACCCAGACAGTGTTAGG
Organism: Escarpia spicata; assembly: GCA_963995525.1. Lineage (NCBI taxonomy): Eukaryota > Metazoa > Annelida > Polychaeta > Sabellida > Siboglinidae > Escarpia > Escarpia spicata. The sequence goes on along the minus strand of OZ023214.1, from coordinate 51,980,664 downwards.
GTAGAGGTAGGGACCACCCAGGCAGTGTTAGGGTAGAGGTAGAGACCACCCAGACAGTGTTAGGGTAGAGAGGTAGAGACCACCCAGGCAGTGTTAGGGTAGAGAGGTAGAGACCACATAGGCAGTGTTAGGGTAGAGAGGTAGAGACCACATAGGCAGTGTTAGGGTAGAGAGGTAGAGACCACCCAGGCAGTGTTAGGGTAGAGAGGTAGAGACCACCCAGGCAGTGTTAGGGTAGAGAGGTAGAGACCACCCAGGCAGTGTTAGGGTAGAGGTAGAGACCACCCAGTCAGTGTTAGGGTAGATAGGTAGAGACCACCCAGGCAGTGTTAGGGTAGAGAGGTAGAGACCACACAGTCAGTGTTAGGGTAAAGAGGTAGATACCCCCAGTGTTAGGGCAGAAAGTACAAGAGGCACCCCAGTGATAGAGTAGTGAACCCTGGTGTTAGAATAGACCCCAGTGGGAAGGTAGATCCCCCCAGTGGTAGGGTAGCAACCCCCAGTGGGAGGGTAGAGACCCCCAGTGAGATGGTAGAGACCCCCTAGTGGGAGGGTAGTGACCCTCAGTGGGATGGTAGAGACCCCCCAGTGGGAGGGTAGAGACACACAGTGGGAGGGTAGAGACCCCTGGAGTTAGGGTAGATGTGTCATGCACTCTCATAGCGGCGCTCTCTGGTGGTGAACCTGCACACAGGAAGGATTATCTGTTGCCTTTTAGCTGAGGATGGAGGGTTTTAGAAATTCATTTAGAATATGAGCAAGTATAGAGTGCCTTGGGATGTGGTATGTTTCTCCCACATACTTCCCCCCAGAAAAATACCCCAGATATTCCTACCTCTAAAATGAATAGTTGGACATTTCCCTTTTTATTGCTTCTATTGTAACATACTATGATTATACAAAATTGTTTTTTGCAAATGTTTTTCACTTTGAAATTGACATTATGTTTCTATGAATATGTTTTCAGCAAATAACTTTATTGTGTATTTGTTAGCATTTTTTAGTTTTGCAAACTTTCACATTTGGACATTTTTTAGTTTGCTGATCCAGAAAACCTGTGTTTTCATTTGCAGTGAAACTTATAAGATGACCGCCATGGGTTTTCAGCAGGTCACCATTTTTAATATGATTTATATCTCGACATAGTTACGGACACTGATTTTCAATTTAAAAAAAGGCAAATTGCATTTCAGTTCCGTTTCAAAATTCCGTTTCAGAAAAAGGCAAATTCCGTTTCAAACAATGTATTTTTTCCATTTCAGAAAAAGACAAATTCTGTTTAAAATGACGTATTTTCCATTTCAGCAACAGGCAAATTCCTTTTCAAACGATGTATTTTCTGTTTCATAAAAAACAAATTCTGGTTCAAATGACGCATTTTTGTTTCAAATTACACATTTTCCATTTAAAATGGCATACTGGCTAAAGAAGCCCATTTCTGTTCAAAAAAATATTTTATTTCAAAGTTAACTTTGAAAAATAATACATTCTGTAAAATATCTCAAATATCACAATATTATGATCTCTGCATCTAAATAATACAGTTTTATGATGTGGTTAACTTTTCTAACAACATCAATATTTGTACCACAGTAACAACATTACATGTTCAATTTAGATAATAAAATAATTCCTCTGACACAATTACATATAAATGACTGGTTGTTTCTAATGCAGCAGTGTTTAATATAAGTTAGCAAATGTACATTATACAAGCAATCATATTAACAATTATGAATATTCAAATCACTGTTTGCTGTTTCACTAATAATTTTGTTCAACCATTAAATGTTTAGCTATTGCTACATATGACGCCGCCATCCAACTGTTTTGTTAGAACTACGAAACGGGGACTATCTCACTTTGAGCCAGTGTAACCAAGGCTGTTCATACTCCTTCGTGTTTAGTGTTCGAAACCGGAATATGTACACTTATGTGTGTTCTAGCGATGTGACAACTACATTTAATTAGCAACATGTCTTCCATGTGCTTAGCGGACAGCCAGACAACGATTGCGAAACAGTTTATGTTAGCGTGCGTGTCCCTGTTTACGTCAGTTGACACGAGGTAGCACAGACACCATGACACTTCACAACGATTTGTATTGCCATTTAAAAAATCCTGCATCATAAATCATCAAAATAAATTAACGTTGTTGCATATTAAACAGTTTGTTTCAAAATATATCCGTTTCAAACAACGTATTTTTTATTTAAGCAGACCTGCCTACCATTCCGGATTGTCCGGAATCATTCCGGAAAGTCACCTCAAATTACGGTATTACGGTGAGGAATGAAAATATTACGGACTGTGACCATGTTGGGTAATCACTGAAATTTAGGTTGCACTATATTCAACAGGTGGCAGCCTATGTATGCAGCATGTTGTGACATGGTTTTTCATTCGCTGAGTCTGGTCGTAATGTAACCAATAGGAAACAGCGTTATGACAAAATCGCATTTCTGCAATCAAACAAAATGAAGTCATGCGGCACAAAATGATGGCTGACAGCGAAACGACGCCACCGCCAACCCAAAAGAAATGTGTAATGCAAAAATGTAGTGAGTGTTGTACTTGTGTAGTGTTAGGCCAACTGACTGTACTAAGACTAAGTTAGTGTATTTATTGAGGAGTTTAGTGTATAATTTACAGCCTATCATACAGTTACTACAGTCTAGGTGATGTAATGGTTTTGGTCCATCGCTAACCCCCCCCCCCCCCCCCCCCCCCCGGTGACAATATCTTACATGGTGGTTCTGCATTACTGACAGGAAGCGTATATTCCTGAAAATCAGTGTAAATGGGAAGATGGATTACTGACAGGAAGTTTTTGGGGTAGGCAGGTCTGTTTAAGGCATCGATGAAAAGGGCGGCTCTTTTTTCTGCTTTTTTTCTGCTCTTTTTCCGCAATGACGGAAGATCCTTTCGAAAACGCAAATTCTGCGATTTTGTCTGTTTTTTGCGATCACAGAATTTCTGTTTGAAAAGGCAAATTCCGTTTCAAAACGCTGATTCCACGAATTCTTCCCGTTTTCCGCAATCGCGAAAAATCAGTGTCCCTACATAGCTAAGGGATGCCATGTTTAAGTAAACACTGACCACACTCAGTTGGTACAGGTGGCATAGTAGACATGGGCTTTCATTTGAATGCATACGGTAGTTGTAATTGGAGCTAATTTGTATAATAGCTTGTGGCTAAATAGTTTTCATGCTAAGTAACAGCCTGTTATTGACAAGGTGATCTGGTGCAGAGGAATTAGACATCCTTCCAGAACAGGCATCTTTGATGTTATCAGACTGCATATCAGTCAGTGGCCCTATCAAATGACGTTTTCATCAACTATTCTGGGGTATATGATCTTGTAAGGCGAGGCTGTTGGATGGCGTTATTCCTGGCCAACGTAAACATGCTCCAGGTAGTATCTCCATTCATACAGACCAGAGCATATGGTCTTGTACTGTCTGACTCTTCACCAACCAAGGGAACGCTTTGGGTGGAAACGGGTTTGTTTCTTTATTAATCGTAATTACCATAGCTTTAGAGGTGTGTAGTTGTTGAAACCAGACAGACAGTGGTGTAGTTCTTGAAACCATACAGGCAGGCAGGCACACATGCACGCACGCACGCACGCACGCACGCACGCACGCACGCACGCACGCACGCAGACAGAAACACACACAGACAGACAGATAGACAGTGGCGTGTAAAATTGAGCTTTTAATAACTTAATCACATGCTTTGTAGCCAGAAGCTACCAGTAACAAACCAGTAACAAATTATTATATCAGTGTTAATTTGATGCATCCTACAATTTTTATACTGTAAATGCATACCTAAAGCATTAGTTTCGCAAAATTATTGAATATCAGTTGATAGTAGACTCATCTGCATAGTTTTGTTATGTCACAAATTGAGCTGCTATTGGACAGAAGTTGCACAACTGACTATAGCAGCTGTCTGGCAAGGTGCAGGCTTTCTGTAAAGCACTGTAGTGGCCTACTACTACTATGTGGTGTGAGTGGACCAAGGCAGATTCCCCAGATACTACATAGTAGACATTCTTGAGTGGAGGTTGCAGTAGGACCTAGTGGTGAGTGGATGCAGTCACTGATACAGCTGTCTACATCCTCCCAACCACCAGGTCAAGCAAACAGACAGTGCACAGACTCCGCTGCCATGGCACCGTCTGCCTGCTAGTGCGCACCAGCGATGCACAGACAGTCTCTCAGTTTCGTTGACCTGGCAGTGTTGGTTGTGGATTACAGACCACGTTGGTCTGGCTGTGGTCAGCCGGTGATGCTATCTTGTGCCTGTCTGACCACTGGACTCACTGCTCAGGTCATCAGGTGGATGCTGGTCACTCAGGTAAGAAGTTTCTCCTCAGCTGTGTCTGTGTAGTCATACTTTGTCACTCCACACGTGGTGACTAACACCTTACTCGGTCCAGGTAGGCTGCTTTAGAAACGTCATGAAACATTATATATAAAAACAGTGTTGTTTTGTTTGGAATGCCATTCTGTAGGAAATATTCACCCCGTCCAGGTAACCCAGGAATGGGGGAGATACCCCAACCCTAACCAATGTGACTGGGGCCCCGGAAGTGTTCTTACACTTTGACATATCTCATAAATAACATTGTTTTTTTTACTGATTCACAATTATATAACTACAACGTATGCCTTTGCTAACATAGCTGCAGTTGGAAGCAGTGTCAAGGTTCACTTGCTTCTTAGCCTCTCCCTCAACTGTCGTCAGTTGGTCCAGCTCAGTCTGACAACTGACAGCATGCTGACCCTTGTCTGTACTTGGAAGGTAAACTATACCCACAGTCACAGGCTGGGTCACAGGGTCAGGTTGAGGGTGGTAGATATATTGAAAGTGTTATCACTTTTATAAGCTCACTGTGATTGTATATCAGATGGATGGACTAAAGTGGCTACAGTGACATGGTGGCCAAAGTGAGAGTGGTGGCCAAAGTGAGAGTGGTGGCCAAAGTTAGAGTAGTGGCCAAAGTGAGAGTGGTGGCCAAAGTGAGAGTGGTGGCCAAAGTGAAAGGGGTGGCTAAAGTGAGAGGGGTGACCAAAATGAGTGAGAGGGTTTGTTGCACACTGATCCATCGTAGCTGGACTGGTGATTGGTGTCTGTCATATCCTTGTTGCTCCTCAAACATCTGAGATTTATTGGAAGGGAGCAAGGCAGTCATCATCGATCTGAGAGTCCCAAATACTACAGCAAGCCTATTGCCTCATTAACGGTAGGACTATTTGGAGAGTTTGTAACAGTCTCTATTTATCTAACAATATAATAACAATATTTCATTCCCTTATTGACTGTCAGGAGGAATGTGTGTTGTTGTTCGTTTACAGGTCAATGGATTTATTTTATTTCGTTGGCATCCCTTGCTATTGTGTTTTAGATGATGTGATATAAGACTTCTGTTGCAGGTTATTAGTTCCATGTTGACTTAGAGCCGTGATTTAGAACAGAGGTGATGAGATGACTGTTCGCCTGGTGCATTGGTCGTCATCTCAGATAGACGCACACAGCGTGTCAGCCTGATTAGGCAGTGCTAATATGTCTACAGTCGCCTAATTATTAATTCTCATCTACGTCATGAAGCATCGACATGCTGACAAATTATTTATTTCTAGTAGAAAAACTTGGCCAAGCGAAAACCCAAGAGAGAATGCCTGTGGCACATGTAGGGTGTACAAAGCCCCGTGGAGTACTACGTACCTTGTTTGTATACTAGACTTGGCAGGCGATCCTGGTAGTTAATAGAGGGCTACATGCATGACTTGCGCCGGTGAAAAGGGAATAGTTACTTGAGGTGACTACGTGTAAAAGTTTAGCGTGGTTCTACGAATCCCACCTAATCAAGCTGGGTGTAATTTCCTTTGCACTCTGCATGTTTCCTGGCCAAGGCTAAGAGTGATGCTCAGATTAGTAAGTACGTAAAATGTGAATGTCCCTACTTTTTATTTGACACCATGTAATATCCGTTTGTGATGCATGGTAAATTTGGTAATGTAATCAAAAGGTAATGAACAGTACAGGGATATTGCGATGGATTATTGAAGTTGATGTGGTCATGTGGTCACCACTAGCATGATCACATGACACTAGCATGATCACATGACACAAGAGAACAGGTCCATTTAATGCTAAAGGAAGAAATCGAGTCGCCAATGCCAGGAAACTCTGTCGAGTGTACTAAAATATACAGGAAGGTAACGCAACCTTTATCAATACAAAGTTGATTTCTATTCAAAGAGATTCCAATAAAACATGTGCTAGAATTTATTAAGTTCTAGCCAAAGCAGAAAATACTTTCTGCACACTGTATAAAATTAATAAGTATCACAGCTGAGCATAGTTTTGCACTTTATTTACATTATGAAATATATTATTAACAAGTATCTTTTAGCATAGCATCCAGACCTTATAACTGCTCAAAGCGCTACCTCTGGCAGACCTGTTCAAAGTGCTGTACACTACCTCTGGCAGACCTGTTCAAAGTGCTGTACACTACCTCTGGCAGACCTGTTCAAAGTGCTGTATACTACCTCTGGCAGACCTGTTCAAAGCGCTGTACACTACCTCTGGCAGACCTGTTTCAAAGCGCTGTACACTACCTCTGGCAGACCTATTCAAAGCGCTGTACACTATCTCTGGCAGACCTGTTCAAAGTGCTGTACACTACCTCTGGCAGACCTGTTCAAAGTGCTGTACACTACCTCTGGCAGACCTGTTCAAAGTGCTGTACACTACCTCTGGCAGACCTGTTTAAAGTGCTGTACACTACCTCTGGCAGACCTGTTCAAAGTGCTGTACACTACCTCTGGCAGACCTGTTCAAAGTGCTGTACACTACCTCTGGCAGACCTGTTTCAAAGCGCTGTACACTACCTCTGGCAGACCTATTCAAAGCGCTGTACACTATCTCTGGCAGACCTATTCAAAGCGCTGTACACTATCTCTGGCAGACCTGTTCAAAGTGCTGTACACTACCTCTGGCAGACCTGTTCAAAGTGCTGTACACTACCTCTGGCAGACCTGTTCAAAGTGCTGTACACTACCTCTGGCAGACCTGTTTTAAAGTGCTGTACACTACCTCTGGCAGACCTGTTCAAAGTGCTGTACACTACCTCTGGCAGACCTGTTCAAAGTGCTGTACACTACCTCTGGCAGACCTGTTCAAAGTGCTGTACACTACCTCTGGCAGACCTGTTCAAAGTGCTGTACACTACCTCTGGCAGACCTGTTTCAAAGCGCTGTACACTACCTCTGGCAGACCTGTTCAAAGTGCTGTACACTACCTCTGGCAGACCTGTTCAAAGTGCTGTACACTACCTCTGGCAGACCTGTTTCAAAGCGCTGTACACTACCTCTGGCAGACCTATTCAAAGCGCTGTACACTATCTCTGGCAGACCTATTCAAAGCGCTGTACACTATCTCTGGCAGACCTATTCAAAGCGCTGTACACTATCTCTGGCAGACCTGTTCAAAGTGCTGTACACTACCTCTGGCAGACCTGTTCAAAGTGCTGTACACTACCTCTGGCAGACCTGTTCAAAGTGCTGTACACTACCTCTGGCAGACCTGTTTTAAAGTGCTGTACACTACCTCTGGCAGACCTGTTCAAAGTGCTGTACACTACCTCTGGCAGACCTGTTCAAAGTGCTGTACACTACCTCTGGCAGACCTGTTCAAAGTGCTGTACACTACCTCTGGCAGACCTGTTCAAAGTGCTGTACACTACCTCTGGCAGACCTGTTCAAAGTGCTGTACACTACCTCTGGCAGACCTGTTCAAAGTGCTGTACACTACCTCTGGCAGACCTGTTCAAAGCGCTGTACCCTACCTCTGGCAGACCTGTTCAAAGCGCTATACACTACCTCTGGCAGACCTGTTCAAAGTGCTGTACACTACCTCTGGCAGACCTGTTCAAAGCGCTGTACACTACCTCTGGCAGACCTTTTTCAAAGTGCTGTACACTACCTCTGGCAGACCTGTTCAGAGCGCTGTACACTACCTCTGGCAGACCTGTTCAAAGCGTTGTACACTACCTCTGGCAGACCTGCTCAAAGCGCTGTACACTACCTCTGGCAGACCTGTTCAAAGCGCTGTACACTACCTCTGGCAGACCTGTTTCAAAGTGCTGTACACTACCTCTGGCAGACCTGTTCAAAGCACTGTACACTACCTCTGGCAAACCTGCTCAAAGCGCTGTACACTGCCTCTGGCAGACCTGTTCAAAGCGCTGTACACTACCTCTGGGAGACCTGTTCAAAGCACTGTACACTACCTCTGGCAGACCTGTTCAAAGCGCTGTACACTACCTCTGGCAGACCTGTTCAAAGTGCTGTACACTACCTCTGGCAGACCTGTTCAAAGCGCTGTACACTACCTCTGGCAGACCTGTTAATTTGAGCACAATCCTAACAAAATATTCAGCCATGCAAAAATTACTGTCGAAAGACTAACTGTCTTTAAGCCAGATATGCATTTATACAGTTGAGTGAACTAGAGAATGTGTATTATCATAGTTAGAATATATATATATATATATCATATTGCATCATATTGTTAATAGATAATACTATATTTGCAGTTACAAACAAACACTTGGTGTATTTGGACAGTTTATCCACACTGGTGTGTTGACTGAGTTCAAGTAAGATATTCTGTCTCTTGATGTTTCTCTCAACGTGACAGTATGTGGAGTATGTGTATCTCTTCAGCTCTCCGTGTCGAGTGACCTTCACCCTCGCCCCTTGACCCTGACATTGTAACAATGTTAGAAGTACATCTAGTGCGAGTAGTGACCTGACAGTGCCATCTCTTACCTGTCCCTCACCAAACAAAGTCTAGTGTGAAATATTTGTAAACATTATCTAGTGCTATAGAAAATAAACTATGAGCTTTGTGTGTAAAACTGAGAGGAATTGCAGGTACAAGGTCAACGAGTGAGTATATGACTGTCTCGTCTGAAGTGCCAACATAAACACAGTCGAGAGCACAACATGGCTATTTACTCATCCCGTAAACATATTATTTGCGACATGCAACTATGTCTGGCACTGCCACTGATTCATGCATCTTCTTCAGAATCGACCTAGTTTTCAACAAAAAACTAAGCTTAACCTATGCAAATAAGCTTTCTCCATAGCTACACACAAAATCTGGAATAAACTCCCAATTACATTAAAATCATGTGAAACTATAGCCATCTTTCATTAAAAAACTCAAGACTTATTTGTTTGAAATTGCAGTCCTTCCCTAAATCTTTTAGGGAGTTTAACCATGATTGTTTAACCATGATTGTTTAACCATGATTGTCATCACATAAGGACACAGATACATTGCACAGTATACAATTTTTATCAAAATACACATTTATTATTAAGTACTTATCTTTTTGTTTTCTGCTGCAAAACCGCCCCTTGCCATGCAAAAAAGTTTCTCCACAAAGTCACCCCACGAATGCACCCCACCCTGCTGTTTATTGCCGGGCACCAAAATTACACATATTGATTTTTAAAGTCCTAGGCGTGAGACGACACTAAAAACCTTGTGTAATTGACACCAGGGGCAAGAAAATACAGACGAAACATTAGCTGCATGTGAGGTAGGCCCCTCTGTGCTTAGGGACACAACTGAGTGGAGGCGGTTTATAGTAATGTTGTTGTCATCAAAGGCTGGCGTGTAAATACCTCCCAGCACGCATGAGTACCCCGACTGATTGAACACCACTATAGTGTGTTTGTCTCATTTCGTCTCCTCTCCGTTGTAGGCCTGCAGACGAGCGTTTTTCACAGCACGCAGAAAATAGTTGTGTAATTGGCAGGCATGCGTGGGAGGTTAGTTTTTGTGTAGGTTACTAGAGGGAGTAGAGGTGTGTTAATCGGCTCACACGCTTAGTTATTGTGTGTGGCAACTTCTCCGCGGGATATGGTCACTGTACAGGTAAGAATGTTTTACAGAAACCCAACTCTCAGATGTTCTGCAACAGAAATCTGGTGGCTTTATATTTAACCTCTGGTGATATCCAAAACAGAACAGTTAGTTGTTATCTTTTTGTCAGTTTAGAATCAGGACTGTTCAGGTGTAGGCCCATAAAGATGTCAATTGTTGTTTTTGGCTACCACACTGGAGAGGGAATATGAGTGGATAACCAAGCTGCCAGGGTAGTAGGTTTCTAGCCCGGTCATTGCAGTTGTATCCTAGATGCGTAACCAAGCTGCCAGGGTAGTAGGTTTCTAGCCCAGTCATTGCAGTTGTATCCTAGATGCGTAACCAAGCTGCCAGGGTAGTAGGTTTCTAGCCCGGTCATTGCAGTTGTATCCTAGATGCGTAACCAAGCTGCCAGGGTAGTAGGTTTCTAGCCCGGTCATTGCAGTTGTATCCTAGATGGGTAACCAAGCTGCCAGGGTAGTAGGTTTCTAGCCCAGTCATTGCAGTTGTATCCTAGATGCGTAACCAAGCTGCCAGGGTAGTAGGTTTCTAGCCCAGTCATTGCAGTTGTATCCTAGATGCGTAACCAAGCTGCCAGGGTAGTAGGTTTCTAGCCCGGTCATTGCAGTTGTATCCTAGATGCGTAACCAAGCTGCCAGGGTAGTAGGTTTCTAGCCCGGTCATTGCAGTTGTATCCTAGATGGGTAACCAAGCTGCCAGGGTAGTAGGTTTCTAGCCCAGTCATTGCAGTTGTATCCTAGATGCGTAACCAAGCTGCCAGGGTAGTAGGTTTCTAGCCCAGTCATTGCAGTTGTATCCTAGATGCGTAACCAAGCTGCCAGGGTAGTAGGTTTCTAGCCCGGTCATTGCAGTTGTATCCTAGATGCGTAACCAAGCTGCCAGGGTAGTAGGTTTCTAGCCCGGTCATTGCAGTTGTATCCTAGATGCGTAACCAAGCTGCCAGGGTAGTAGGTTTCTAGCCCGGTCATTGCAGTTGTATCCTAGATTTGTCTCGGTGGCTCACTGATTACAATCAGACCTTCAGGCAGCATATTCTGCATTTGGAACGTTGCATGTATTAATTGTTTGAGCAATGTGTCAAACGAGGGGCTGAGGGCTGATACAGGCATAACTAATTAGTGTGCCATGGTAAGGATCATGGCTGGATTATTGCACCGTCAGTGGCACTTGTTGTGTTTGTGACTGGATCATTGCACCATCAGTGGCACTGGGTGCATTTGTGGTTGGATCATTGCACTGTCAGTGGCACTTGTTGTGTTTGTGACTGGATCATTGCACCATCAGTGGTGTTGTTTGTGTTTGTGGCTGGGTCATTGCATTGTCAATGGCACTGGTTGTGTTTGTGGCTGGATCATTACACAGTCAGTGGCACTGGTTGTGTTTGTGGCTGGATCATTGCACCATCAGTGGCACTGGATGTGTTTATGGCTGGATCATTGCACCATCAGTGGCACTGGTTGTGTTTGTGGCTGGATCATTGCACTGTCAATTACACTGGTTGTGTTTGTGTCTGGATCATTGCACCGTCAGTGGCACTGGTTATGTTTGTGGCTGGGTCATTGCACTGTCAGTGGCACTGGTTGTGTTTGTGGCTGAATCATTGCACCGTCAGTGACTAATTGTACACTGGTTGTGTGCTAGTTGTGCATTAGTTGTACACTGGTTGTACGCCAGTTGTGCACTGGTTGTGCGCCGGTTGTGTGCTGATTGTGCGGTTGTGTGCCGGTTCTGTGCTCTTCTGCACCTAGTCAACCTGGATTGATTGCATATATAATTGATGTGGTCGACAGCCGTGTGCGTCTAGCTGCCAGACAGGCTGCAGACGCAGTATATTATTTTTAGCAACCACCGAACATGTTTTTGGTTTTACAGCCTATTGATTGAGCGGCTTGTGTGATTTTTGTTAGCCTCATTTAAATTGTTACCTTTCACCTAGTTGTACAGGAAGTGTCAAAAACGACGTTAGGATGTCGTGATTGTCTTATTTCCTGGTGTTTGCTGGCATGGTGATTGTCATATACATTGCTTGTGTGTTCTCTCAGTAACCTTCAAACTGTGTGTGTCGGACTAGAACAGCAGAATGTCTAGTGAGCCCATTGTACGATGCTATTTGTCACACCGTTTAGCAATTACATCCTTAATTCTTATCATCCCTACATATGATATACTACTGTGGTCAAATGTTAGGCAATCTTGACTGCCCCAGAACGGTCTTGTTTGGTTGCCACAGTAGGGTCTGGGGCAGGCAAACCTCACTAAATCGCACTACTACAACTCCTCTCTTTCCTCTTTACAAAGAGTACCCTCAAATGATTGTAGGGTCTTCTTTGACTGCCCCAGGATAATAACTTAAAACCTACAACTAACAAGCATTAACCTTGCTACATCTATATTCCGTGACATACCATATGTGTGGCGGCCTAGGAAAACTAGTCGGAAGTCGCCAGGCGTAATTGCCCGCAAACACGTCATAAAGTTGATTTTGCATCATCGGGTTGATTTTGAGATTTTGCTGCAATCTTTTAGCTAACATACTTATTTATAAGTTCACCAAATAGTTTCCTGATTACCTAAGTGAAAGTTGTACTTTTTTGTGTTTTTGTAACCGTGAAGTTCGTCCTAGGTTGCAGCGTTTTAGAATTAAAAGCGCTCTATTTTGCGAACGCTTAAAACCTAGGACAGAAGTTCCCATGCCCATATATGACATACCGTTCGAAATCTATTTACAGCACGCAGTTCCCTAGCAGCAGTACGCATGAATACATTGGAAGAAAATTGAGTGCGCAGTGAAAGTTAACGGAATTTTATTTGGAATTTATATTGTTGTTGTTTGTGTAGTTCGATTAATTATTAGTTTAGTTTGATGTTGCTGTAGTTTATATCTGTACATATTTCTTAACAGTTTAACGTGTTATCGAACCGGATTTCGTTGGAAATACAGACTACGGGACGAATTTAGTTTCGTGTTTACCATCTTCGAAAAATCAATAAGGCTACGCCCCTAACCATGGATGGACCGAAGACGGCGAAGTCGAACGATCTTGCTCGGTGGTTCAACGCGTTGGCATTGGTGAACATGCAGTATATCGCAAGTGGGGACATCCTCAACGAACTTGTGAATGACTACTTTATGACACACCCGATCGGCAATGATGACAATGATTCGGACTTGTCTGATTCGAGCGAGGACGACTTTGACCCGGAGCTAGCAGAGGAAGTGAACGAATCTGTCAATGGTGACAGTCAAACTGTTTATGACAACCCGAGACGCAAGATGAGAACACAAACGCCTCTCTTCAGACCCAAACAACAACAGCTGAGATACATAGTTACATTTTCTTCACTACATTGGACATGGTGATAGCACTGGATATTTTGATATAATATTAATACTGCAGCAAGATTTTATTTTGACACTACGAGTACTTTTTTCCTGCAATAATGTTTGATGGGTGCCCTCTTTAAAGTCTTGTAACTTTAAAAGTAGCCATCAGAATTTAATAATTATTTCTGTAAGCTAAATATAACAAACACAGCTACATTTGCTTCACTGGATTGTATATGGTAATAGCAGCAGATATTTTGTTATACCATCATGAAGTTTTGTTTTCATATGAATAATGACTCGACTTTAAAAGTGATTTTTCTCCTGAAATTTTTTTTGATAGGGGCCCTCTTTAAATTCTTGTAACTAGTTCTGGTGGGAATATTTGAATACAATAAACTGTATTGGAAATAAAAATAATGTTGTTTCCATTTCTTGAATAAAAATACATATTATTTTTTGTCAATGTGACTGGTTTTCCTAGGCCGCCACACATATGCATATAATGTTATCAAGAAACAAGAAATATGCACCAAATAATTAGTTGTAAGTCTATTATCCAATATTGTCTGTAAACAACTGCCAACGTGCATTAGTTATGTTAGGGATTCTCATCATAAAACAATTTTATATTTACTGTAAAGTGATATAACTGTTAGTATGGTTATGTACACCAAATATGTGTTTATTGCATTTTAGTTAGGTTTCAAATAGCCTAAGAAAAATATGTTTTTTGGTGACCTCTACTCTCGGCATTCCCTGAAATGAAAGGCGAGTGCCTGGCCTGGAGGAATGTGTACTTGTATATGCGAGGCTATATTTGGCGGAGATAGAACGTTGAAATTGGTGGTGTATCAAAGTTCATAAGCAAGTGGAATTACTGATTGATAAGTATTATTCTTGCCTTAATATCATTCATAAAGTAGCAGTAAACATATATTGAGTAGCAGTTGTGCTTAAAGTTAGTTAGATAAAGTATTTTAGGACACTTTAGTCTAGTGAGTGATAATAGGGTACGTTAGCTTACGCCGGCTACGATAAGTTTGTAAACAAGATTTAACAAACCTCGTTATGTGGTAGAATATATAGGTGATAAAGTAACAACCATAAACTACCTACATAAGATAATATCTGTGTAAGTCAGTACCTGCTAGACATTTTGATAAGGTAGCTTTGTTGTTAAAATTAAGCATTTGCGATAATCGGGCGAACTAAGTTTATGTAGCTAGTGTCTCTCTTATTCGCTAGGGCGCTGTATAACCTAAATAAATAAGGCAGTCTAGCATACGCAATCTTATGAAAAGTGTAACATTTGTGCACAGAAAACAGTCTTCTTAAAGACTACATAGACAGTGAATGGTGTAAACACAGTTGACAAAACTATTTTAAATAGCTAATTAGATTATTATTATTAAATAAATTCTGATATGGCGCCTTGCAAGCGGCAAGTCAAGGCAAAGAGACACTTGGTGTGCGACAACTGCCACAGTTGGGTAGATTTTGCCTTATCCGGCTGTACGAAGTCATGGACAGAAACCAAGGAAGAGGGATTCACCTTTCAGTGCGTGGGGTGTTGGAAGGTGAAATGTCTGGAGAAAGAGGTAGCTAGGTTGGTAGATATTGTGAAGGGGATGGAGATGAGAATCAGCAAGAAGACAGACGGAATGGAGAGAGACGACAGGGATAAAGTTGGGAATACTGTGAAACTGAAGGAGCAGAGTAGTGGCAACAAGACCGAGGAAAGGAGACTGAGAGGAGGGAAGGTGATCGGAGGCGAAGAAAGTGGAGGATCGACGGCAGGAAATGTGACAGGTGTGAAGGTGGCAGGAGAGAAAGTGACCGTAGAGAAAGAGGTAGGAGGGGAAAAGAGACGGGAGAGGAGAGAAGGAAATGCAATGGGAGGAAAGATGACGGGAAGAAAGGAAGTGAGAGTACATGTGACAGAAGAGAAGTCGGGAGGGACGATGACAGGAAGAAAGGTGACAAGAGAAACAGCATCAGGAAAGAATGGAACGGACGAGATTGTGACGATTACAACCAGACAGATGCAAACCGTAGAAAGAGCTACACTGAGGGAGTGATTGAGGGGGCAATGAGGAAAGAGAGGGTGTTTATGGGCGATTCGATTATGAGAAAGACAGATAAGACTCTAAGCGAGGGGGAGGACGTCGCTGTTTGTCTACCGGGGGCTAGGATAGAACATGTAACTGAAAGGGTAGAGAAGGTACTGGGGCATGGCAAGGGAGGGTCTATACTAGTACATGTAGGGACAAATAACGCAGAGAGGGAGGGAACAACTGGGATAGTTCAGAAGTACAGACAGTTAGTGAAGAAGTTAAAGAAGACAAGAGTAGAACAGATTATCCTCTCAGGAATTTTGCCAGTAATGGGAGGAAGGGGGCCGACATATAGAAACTGCAAGAGGATGGCGATCAACGCACTAGTTGAGCAGATGTGTAAAGAAGAGGGGGTGGGATTCGTAGATTTATGGGGATACTTTGTTGGGAGGGAAGATATGTACATGAGAGATGGCCTACATCTAAGTGGAAAGGGGGCAGCAGTTTTCTCAGAGAACTTGCTGCAATCTGTTGACAGTGGGACAGGCTGCATCTATTTAAACTAGATTCGCAGGGGGGATTCACAGAGAAGCCTGAAACTGGAGGCATAGATAAAGACAGCAGAAATAAATCGGCAAAGAACAGCCTGGAAAACTGTTCTGAATCAGGATATAAATGCATTTGTTTAAATGCAAGGAGCATAGTAAACAAAAGAAGTGAACTAAACATTATGGTAGAAGATATTGACCCTCACATAATAGGTATAACCGAATCGTGGGCCACCACTGATATATCAGATGCCGAATTGGGACTAACAGGATATGTAATGTTTAGGAAAGATAGAATAGGAAGAAAGGGAGGTGGAGTTATTTTATATATTAAAGAATCTATCCAGGCTTATGAAATAAAATTAGAAAGAGAAGCAGATTGCGAAGAAGCTGTTTGGTGTAACATAGTTACAGGAAACTCAACGTTAACAGTTGGGTTAGTTTATCGAAGTCCAAACATAAGCATAGAAGAGAATGAAAAAATACAAAACGCTATAAGGGAAGTAAGCAAACGGAACTGTATTATTATGGGGGACTTTAACCATGGGCATATACAATGGAAATCTCTACAGAGTATGGGGAGTGAGGACCACAAGTTTTTAGTTTTAGTACAAGATAGTTTCCTTTCTCAACATGTGCTAGAACCAACCAGGGGAGAGAATGTGTTAGACTTAGTTTTGTCCTCACAGAAAGAATTAGTTGACAATGTCAAGATATGTGAGCCACTGGGGAGTAGTGATCACAACCAGATACATTTTACCATCAAAGTAAAATCAGAAAGGAATAGTAAAAAGCAGTATAGGAGAAATTTCCACAAAGGAAGGTATAAGGACATGAGGAAATATTTAGCAAAGATAGACTGGAATAACACACTGAAGAATAAGACAGCAACTGAATGCTGGAATATCTTAAATAGTGAAATTAAGTGCATAGTCGATAAATTTGTACCTTTCAAAAAACAAGGGAAACGGTCTAAAAAGAAACACTTATCGAAAGAAGCCATTAGAAAAATTAAGTATAAACAAATGATGTGGAAGTCATATAGATGTACTGGAAATGATGAAGACTACAACATTTATAAAGAAGCACTTAATCAAGCTACAGCTGAAATTATAAATTCAAAGAGAAGCTATGAAAAAAAATTAGCTAGTAATATAAAACATGACAGTAAGAGTTTTTATGCGTATATTCGAAGCAAACAGAAAGTTCAGGATAAGGTCGGTCCTCTAGAAGATAGTGCTGGAAATACAGTATCAGAGGGATTCTTAATGGCAGAAGACCTGAATGAGTATTTTAGTTCAGTGTTTACCAGGGAAGATATTAGTTCACTGCCAGTACCAGAGGCTAAGTTCAAGGGGGCAGATTCAGACTATTTAGGACAGTTAGTTGTAACCTCGGAAATGGTAGCTAAGAAAATAAGGGCTATGAAGGATAATAAATCACCTGGAGTGGATGGGATTCCGCCCAAACTACTATTGGAAATTGTAGAACAAATTAGCGCACCGCTTGCAACAGTTTTCAATTTGTCATTAGAAGAGGGAGTGGTTCCTTTAGAATGGAAAGAGGCAAACATTATACCGTTATTTAAAAAATTTTCGAGAAACAAGTCAGAGAACTATAGACCAGTGAGTTTAACATCAGTGATTTGCAAATTATTAGAAAGACTAATTAAAGATCACATGGTGGATTTTTTTGTTAAACATAACTTGATAAACCCATCTCAACATGGGTTTTTAAAAGCGAGGTCATGCTTAACAAATATGTTATGTTTTTTGGAAGACATCACTAGGTGGGTAGATGAGGGATCACCAGTAGATATCATCTATTTAGATTTTCAAAAAGCTTTCGACAAAGTACCACATCAAAGATTACTCCTTAAGCTAAAGGCCCATGGCATAGGAAATGGTATAATAAACTGGATAGAAAAATGGCTGAATGACAGAAGACAACGTGTAGTAGTTGATGGGGAGGCTTCAAACTGGAAATCGGTATTGAGTGGGGTACCACAGGGATCAGTACTAGGACCTATATTATTCTTAATATATATCAACGATTTGGACGATGATATAACAAGCAAGGTGTTGAAATTTGCGGATGATACAAAAGTGTTTAGAAGGATTAAAAGTGATGGAGACAGACAGCATTTACAAGATGATCTTGATAGGTTGATCAAATGGTCTGAAAAGTGGCAAATGCTGTTCAATTTTGGGAAATGTAAATGCCTCCACACAGGTCATGGGAATGAAGAGGTAAAATATAAAATAGGGGGTACTGTTCTAAGTACTACTGTAAAAGAAAAGGACTTAGGGTTAACCATTAGTGCTGATATGAAGGTTTCAGAGCAGTGCGGAATTGCAGCGTCAAAGGGAAATCAAATCCTTGGATTAATTAGGTGAAATATAGCGTATAAGAAAAAAGAATTAATAGTACCGCTGTACAAAACAATAGTGAGGCCTCATTTAGAATATTGTATACAAGCATGGAGGCCATATCGCAAGAAGGACATAGATATGCTAGAAAGAGTACAGAGGAGAGCGACTAAAATGATACCAAATCTGAGGGATCTTAGTTACGAAATACGCATAAAAGAATGTGGTTTAACAACACTAGAGACCAGGAGATTGAGAGGAGATCACATAGAAGTGTTTAAAATATTGAATGGTTATGAAAATATTGATAGAAACATTTTTTTCTCAGTTAAGAAAGATAGAAGGACCAGAGGACATGAAGCTACATTAGTAAAGGAGCAGTGTAGATTAGATATAAGAAAGTTCTCATTCTCACAAAGGACTGTAAATGAATGGAACAGATTATCTCCTGATTGTGTTGGTGCTAGTAGCGTGAATATGTTTAAAAATAAAATCGACACACACCTTAAAAAGGCGGGATACATGTAGATAAAAAGTATTGGACTCTCGATAAGCCAAAAGGCTTCCTTGTACAACTGCCATCCAGAGTAATTTTCTGGATGGCAATCTTGTTAAATCTTGTTACCCATGGGGGTGGGGTAGGGTGGGGTGGGGCAGATACAAATGTCTCCCTTCCTTCCCTCATGCCCACATACCCTCCCTGTCCCCATCTATCACTGTCGACAGACAAACATGAATGGGATCAACCTACAAATGAGATCAACTTGCTGCGTGTGTGAAACTAGGTCACGTGTAACTCTTGTTTCCTCAGATCATTTCAGTGCATTTGTTCTCCAACTTGTCAAGATAGGGTGGCACTTTGTAGACAAGGAAATAGCATTAATGGTGTATTAAGTGTTGAGCGTCATTGATTTGTTCAGTTGGTCAGTCTGGGGTTGTGTTTAGGGTCTAGTGTCCACTGGTCAGTCTGGGGTTGTGTTTAGGGTCTAGTGTCCACTGGTCAGTCTGGGGTTGTGTTTAGGGTCTAATGTCCACTGGTCAGTCTGGAGTTGTGTTTAGGGTCCAGTGTCCACTCGTCAGTCTGGAGTTGTGTTTAGGGTCTAGTGTCCATTGGTCAGTCTGGGGTTGTGTTTAGGGTCTAGTGTCCACTGGTCAGTCTGGAGTTGTGTTTAGGGTCCAGTGTCCACTCGTCAGTCTGGAGTTGTGTTTAGGGTCCAGTGTCCACTCGTCAGTCTGGAGTTGTGTTTAGGGTCCAGTGTCCACTGGTCATTCTGGGGTTGTGGTTAGGGTGTATTTTATATGGGAGGGCTGGTGTCATAGAATAAAGAATATGTACACCAGGGTATAAAATGCTATAAATTCTATGTTCAGAATATGCACCCCAAGATATTAATTCTACATAGAATATATGCCCTGCAGTATGAATGCTGTGTATAGAATATGTCGCTGTCCTGTGTAAGCATATTCTATATGTGACCCGCAACAGCGAACCAGGTATCAACTCTATTTTGGTGACGAGTCAAAAATGGCTGTCTACGAGGTCATGTTCCATCTCGTAATCTAAATTGTCAATGCCCAGTTTATTTTCCTTGACAAACAATCCAAAACAAATAAAATACATACATTTCTTGAACCTATAGATTAAAAAACAATGGACAGTGAGTTAAAATAACATCAATTTTCTCAAAATATAACTTTTTTAAGTTTGTTTAATTCTTTGCAATAAAAAATACTGATGACATTTTAACAAATAAGGTATCATTTTATAGTGTATGATCTGTTGAATCCAAACAGCCGCAACAGTCAATTTCACAATGTTGTGACTTAGGTGATTTGCTGTGGCATGTCACCTATCTCTCAGGCTAGGCTGAGGCTACCCTAGTGAGCTACACCGTTGAACTCCGTGTTTGACATTATATTTCAAGTTCTACTTTCTGTTTCAGGTCAGCACCACCAGGGTACGCTAGCATCTGTGTTCCCCCCGAAGAGCTTGCCGTACATTTCGCAGTTGTTGAGACGTTCTCCACCATTGTCGGCATGTGACTCTGAGAGCATTGTCGACTCGAAACCTCCAGCTCTGATACCCCGCAGCGAGGCTACTGACGACATCGCACACGACAGCCATTGTCGTTGGTCAGGTGACCAGAATCATCAGAAGAGCGATGTTGCTAAGCAACAGGTGGAGAGGCGGATGAATAGGAATGGGTTTGAGAGGAATGGAATGACAGGGAGTAATACAACGACCAGCGAGAATTTAACATGGCTGGCGAGTGCCAGTCAGGCGGCCGCTCAAGCTGCCGCACACCAGCGGCCACCAGGAGGCGCCATGCTGCCACCAACGACGATCGCTGCTGGAAGCCACGACCCTCACTTCCAGCTGCCTGCGGCTGCGCCCGCAGGTCTGGAGGCGTTGTACCGGTCAGGACTGAATGTCACTGACCCATCGTCTCGGCTCTTTGTCAGCGGTCAGTACTCGTCTGTATATACGACTACAGGAACAACACTGTCACCCTACTCACAGTCTCTGTACAGCGGCCATGGCAGCCAGCCTCTGTCGCCATACGCGGCGGCCTACATGTACCAGTGGCCGTCTGCCTACTCGCCCGGTGCCGCGCCGCTCATACCGGGCCAGTACCCACACATTGAGTCTTTCTCAGCTGTGCTTCAGAACCTGGGCAGTCAGCATGCACAGCACTCTCATCTACCTCGCTTGCCATACATGCGTCCACACATACCTCACTCGCCCTACCCCGGCACAGGCTCCCTGACCACCACCACTGACTCACTGCGCGTACCGGCCATCATGCATCGCAGCTCCATCCGCATGGGGGCGCCAGCAGTCATGGAGCCGCCGGCGCCGCGTAAATCGCCAAAGCGTGACCAGAAGGGCAGTTTTCGAAGCGACGCCGCCACGCGACACTCGCCACATGACAGGAAGTCGCCGGCGATGCGCCGCTACTCGCCGCTCCCAGCAACACAGTACCGTCACCCTCACCACTCACCCCCTGCCGCTGTCAGGGACACGGTGTATCGCGACGCCGACGCCAGACACACAGACCCAAACTCTGTACGTAAACATAGGATATTAACGCAATCGCCACAGATGGGCTCTGATCTCCTCTCTGTGGCCTCGTACACTCAGGCTGGCAACTCCGGGGCAGGCTCAATGGCCCCGCCCCTGCTACAACGATCGCGGGGCGACGGGGCGACTATGACATCATCAGTGGGCCAACCCCCGCCACTGTTGCCATCACATTCGTCTTCAACGGGCCTACCTCAGTCGGGGCAGTCTTCCCACCTGCCCCCCTTACCCCCTTTGCACCCCGCGCAGGCGTCACTGCCCTACCCGGCAGACCCCCATTACCCCGCCCACTTCATGAAGGGTTCCATCATACAGCTGGCAAATGGAGAACTGAAGCGCGTTGAGGAACTGCGCACCGACGACTTCATCAGCAGTGCCGATGTGAGCGCGGACCTCAAGATCGACTCCAGCACAGTGGTGAAAATTGAGGAGAACGCACAGCGAGGCACCGCCATACTCGGCTTCTCCGTCGGCACGCAGCGCATCCAGGTAGGGGGTGCCACTGTACGGCAGACGCTACAACATCCTACATATTCCTCATCTTTTTGCACAGTACCTTCACGTAAAAGATGTAACTGCATGGCAGAATTACTCCACAGTTTATACGTATTCCCCATATTTTTACACCAGCATATTTCACATCTTTCCTCTCATCTCTTTTCATAGCACATCCAGGAAGGGGGCGCCACTGCATGGCAGACTTTACAACACACTTCCTGTGTCTTCCTCCTCTTTCTGCTCATCTCTGTACATTTGTGCATTTAGAATTTCAGAAAACTTTTTAAACTCTTAAGACGTCAAGTCAGCCAAACCCTCCTGGAAACTGATACTTCTGTACAGCCAAGCCAAGCCCAAATTAACCATGTAAAGCTGTATTGCGTGGCGGCACCATCTAGTGGGTAGTTTTGAAAACATTAGAAACGACGTTTGAACGTGTGGACATAACATTTTCCTGTTTTTAGTCAAGTAAGTGGGGAAATGGGGACTCTTCAAAAAACGGCTCAGGTCAAAAGGAAGTGTAAGCGATCAGTTTTAGGAGTTACTACTCCAGTATGCCTGAATTCAGCATTTCAGCTTCAACTTTGGAAGTTTGTCTTTAATGAGAGATCATTTAATCACTGTATGATGCAGATTTGTGCTTCACAATCCTAGTATGAAAATATATCCACGAATAATGTCATTAATAGTTTTCTATGTCACTGAGCGAGCAGTAGCATTACAAGTGACATTACATGTTGAATTAGACTAGACACTAGGAAGATGCCACATCTTCTAGTGCCTTCAAGATCTTCATGTATCTTGTGTTGAAGATGACTACTTGTTCTATTCGTGGAGAAATGGACTGACTTTGATGTTGCCATAAAAGGGCCATCTCCTCATGTGATGTGGCATTTGCACATAGTTGGCAAGTTTGGTAATTTGGTCGTCCAGCAGACGATGTGGTGGATTTTATGGGTGCTGCATGTAGTGTTGACATTGTGCCCAGTGCTGCGGGCGATGACTGCTTGATGGGTCTGTCTGAAACACCCGTCTGTAGACACAGTCTAGACATCGCCTTGCTATATGTCTGTAGATGCAGTGTACATCTTGTTGTCTGTCTGTAGGTACAGTGTAGACTTCACTGTTTGTCTGTAGACACAGTCTAGGCCTTGTCTGTATGTAGGTACAGTGTAGACTTCACTGTTTGTCTGTATACACAGTCTATACCTTGCTGGCTGACTCTAGACACAGTCTAGACCTCTGACTGTCTGTACGCACAGCCTAAACCTTGCTGTATGTCTGTAGACACAGTCTAGACCTTGCTGTCTGTCTGTAGACACTGTTTAGACCTAGCTGTCTGTCTGTATACACAATCTAGACCTAGCTATCTGTCTGTATATACAGGCTAGACCTAGCTGTCTGTCTGTAGACATTGTCTAGACCTAGCTGTCTGTCTGTAGACACTGTCTAGACCTAGCTGTTTGTGTGTAGACACTGTCTAGACTTAGCTGTCTGTCTCTAGACACTGTCTAAACCTTACTGTCTGTCTGTAAACACAGTCTAGACCTTGCTGTATTTCTGTAGACAGTCTAGACCTTGCTGTATGTCTGTAGACTGTCTAGACCTTGCTATATTTCTGTTGACAGTCTAGACCTTGCTGTATGTCTGTAGACAGTTTACACCTTGCTGTATGTCTGTAGATCCAATGTTGACCTTGCTGTATGTCTGTAGATCCAATGTTGACCTTGCTGTATGTCTGTAGACAGTTTACACCTTGCTGTATTTCTGTAGACAGTCTAGACCTTGCTGTATGTCTGTAGACTGTCTAGACCTTGCTATATTTCTGTTGACAGTCTAGACCTTGCTGTATGTCTGTAGACAGTTTACACCTTGCTGTATGTCTGTAGATCCAATGTTGACCTTGCTGTATGTCTGTAGACAGTTTACACCTTGCTGTATGTCTGTAGATCCAATGTTGACCTTGCTGTATGTCTGTAGATCCAATGTTGACCTTGCTGTATGTCTGTAGATCCAATGTTGACCTTGCTGTATGTCTGTAGATCCAATGTTGACCTTGCTGTATGTCTGTAGATCCAATGTTGACCTTGCTGTATGTCTGTAGATCCAATGTTGACCTTGCTGTATGTCTGTAGATCCAATGTTGACCTTGCTGTATGTCTGTAGATCCAATGTTGACCTTGCTGTATGTCTGTAGATCCAATGTTGACCTTGCTGTACAGCCTCTAGACTAGTCAGTTGGCAAACCTATTCTACAAGTGGTGCTTTCACTAATACCTGTTTCCCACATGTGTGAAAAAAATTATATGTGCTAATTTAATTTAGCGTGAACACAATATTGCCTGATTACCAGGAACTATGAAGACACATGGCAGTGGGGGTAATTTTTGTTGCCAGTTCTATTCTCATCCAACTTGCTGACATTATTTTCATGTGTTATGTGTATATTTATGTTCACTCGTGTCACTAAAGTTATTGATCGCATGCTAAAGATAATGAGACTGCGCTGTTATTACGTTTTTGAGCGGTTGTGTGCAATTGCATCTTAATCATCCATAGCACCTTGTTACAACTGTAAGCAGTGTAAAAATTTACAACTACGTATTAAACTGTAAAATATCCAATTAGGATCCAGTCGGAGTTTGAATATAATAAGTAGGCGGTCGTTTTATTTCAGTCTGGTTATTTATTAGAATTGATGACCATGACCATATATACGTAATAAATTGACATATCATGATCCGGAAGAACATAATTAGACCAGTAGCGTGTGACCAATAGGATCATTATTTGTCTGCGATGGTACAAGTTCTTTTAATATACTTAGCATTTACTTAAGCTGGAGTGTGTATTGAGGACAGGGTACAGCTGATGTTCATAGTAGATGCACCCAGGCTGTAGTGACTTGCATTTTCACTAAAATCTCAGTTTAGATGTTCCAGCAATTGTATAATACCTGCAGATGACTGGTGTGTTGTATCTAGTATTGTAAAGGCATCAGCCCACTATGTCTTGGTAAACCAACAGATGTTGAAGGATTACTCATTACTGAGAAATGGTGCTTTGATTAGTGTGAATCCCATTCCATGCCACAATACGGTGGTTTCCACGCCACATCATATTCATGTCATTTCGTAAGTGCATTTACCAAACGTTTATCGTAGGAATTGTGAACCCGGGACACTGTTTTTGTTGTGTTAAATATACATGAGAAATAAAGCATTTTCTTAGTTTATTAAGAATTACACAAGCCCTATGTAACATAACATACTGTTACTAATTGTGGTCTTTACCAAACCCATTTAAAGCATGTGAATGTAACATGTTACACTTCAACTTATCTGTAAACAGTTTGGCGCCAGAATGACTCCATTCTTGATACCCATTTCGTAGGTTATACAAGATGCTAAGCCCGGTGTTAATTTTAGATCAAGTGAAGCCGGGTACAAGGGAGCTTGTTAGCTGTGTTTGCCTATGGGTAGAGTGCTCAGATGTTCCTTGAAGGCGAACATAGACACGAGAACCACCCACACCACCGCGTACATGCCTTCTGATGCTCTACTTGGGTGGCTCCATCGCTAACTATTATTACTTTAAGTTTTTACGTCTCACTCATTCATTTGTGCGTTCACATCTTGTGTGGCATCCTGTGATTCTCTGTGATCAGTAATCAAACACATTTCAGTCTTCTCTTGAAGTCTCCGAGGTGGGCACTTCGAGCTACTCTGTATTGATAAGTTGATAACTGTATTTTGGAGTTCCTGGATGTTTGTGCATCAGGTAAAGGTTTGAAGGAAATGTCTTGGAAGTGTGTTAGGTAATGTAAATGACAGGTGTTATTGTTGGTTCTACTCAAAGTTATAACAGTCGTATCAATATATTAACATGACAGTACTATGAGTAGGATCAAATAATGCCTGTTGGATCATGTGGGTATGTCTTGGATCATGTGGGTGTGTCTTGGATCATGTGGGTGTGTCTTGGGTTATGTGTGTGTGGCTTAGATCATGTGAGTTTATCCTGGACCATGTAGGTGTGTCTTGGATCATGTGGGTGTGTCTTGGGTTATGTGGGTGTGGCTTAGATCATGTAGGTGTCTTAGATCATGTAGGTATATATTGGATCATGTGTAGGTGTCTTGGATCATGTATGTGTATCTATGATCATGTAGACCCAGGGTGTCTTGAATCATTTAACAAGATTTAACAAGATTGCCATCCAGAAAATTAACTCTAGATGGCAGATGGATAAGGAATCCTTTTGGCTTATCGAGAGTCCAATACTTTTATCTATGTGAATCTCACCCTTTTAAGGTATGTGTCGATTTTATTTTTAAACATTCACGCTAATAGCATCAACACAATCAGGAGACAATCTGTTCCATTCATTTACAGTCCTTTGTGAGAACTTTCTTATATCTAATCTACAATGCTCCTTTGCTAATGTAACTTCATGTCCTTCTATCTTTCTAGCATATCTACGTCCTTCTTGCGATGTGGCCTCCATGCTTGAATACAATATTCTAAACGAGGCCTAACTATTGTTTTGTACAACGGTATTATTAGCTCTATTTCCTTATACGTCATATTTTGCCTAATTAATCCAAGGATTTGATTTCTCTTTGAAACGGCAATTCCACACTGCTCTGAAACCTTCATATCAGCACTAGTGGTTAATTCTAAGTTCTTTTCTTTTACAGTAGTACTTAGTACAGTACCCCCCATTGTATATTGTACATCTTCATTCCCAAGTCCTGTGTGGAGGCATTAACATTCCCCAAAATTGAATAACATTTGCCATTTTTCAGACCATTTTATCAACCTGTCAACATCATCTTGTAAATGCTGTCTATCTCCATCACGTTTAATCCAAAACAATTTTGTATCATTCGCAAATTTCAACACCTTGCTTGTTATAGCATCGTCTAAATCATTGATATATATTAAGAATAATATTTCCTATGCCATGAGCCTTTAGTTTAAGCAGTCGAAAGCTTTCTGAAAATCTAAGTGGATGATATCTACTGGTGATCCCTCATCTGTCCACTTAGTGATATCTTCCAAAAAACAACATATTTGTTAAGCATGACCTCGCTTTTAGAAACCCATGTTGAGATGGGTTTAGCAAGTTATGTTTAACAAGAAAATCTACCATGTGATCTTTAATTAGTCTTTGTAATATTTTGCAAATCACCGATGTTAAACTCACTGGTCTGTAGTTCTCTGACTTGTTTCTGGAACCATTTTTTAATAATGGTATAATGTTTGCCTCTTTCCATTCTAAAGGAACCACTCCCTCTTCTAATGACAAGTTGAACACTGTTGTAAGTAGTATGCTGATTTGTTCTGGCAGAATCCTGTCCACTCCAGGTGATTTATTATCCTTCAGTCTTTATTTTCTTAGCTACCATTTCCGGGGTTACAATTATCTGTCCTAAATAGTCTGAATCTGCCCCCTTGAACATAGCATCTGGTACTGGCAGTGAATCAATATCTTCCTTGGTAAACACTGAACTAAAATACTCATTGAGGTCTTTGCCATTAAAAATCCTTGTGATATTACATTTCCAGCACTATCTTCTAGAGGGCTGACCTTATTCTGAACTTTCTGTTTGCTCCGAACATATGCATAAAGACTCTTACTGTCTTGTTTTATATTACAAGCAAACTTTTGTTCAAATTTCTAATTTCAGTTGTAGCTTGGTTTAGTGCTTCTTTATCAATGTTGTAGTCTTCATAATTTCCGGTACATCTACATGACTTCCACATCATGTGTTTGTACTTAATTTTTCTAATGGCTTCTTTCGATAAGTATTTCTAATCATGTAGGTGTGTCCTGTTTTCCTGCACAATCCTGCATGGTTGTTTTTATAACATTTCTCACGTAGATGTTAGGTGAGTAGACAATCAACTACCAACAATCTCCTATCATCACTTACAGTGCAACCTTACATAGTTGATTAGAGTTGGCTCGGAGGAAGTCTACCTGAGACCATGCATGTCATGATGTGTGTTGGTTTGCATGTGTGTAATACTGAGCATGTTATCTTTGGTATCAGTCCTGTTACTGAGTCTTCTCACCTGTTGGTGCTCAATCAAATACAATAGTATGTGCCACGAATGAGGAAAGCACCATTTGAAGAGAGTTATTGGGGGTGACAGTTTTTCATTATTACTTACAACAATATATTAAGATTGTCAATAAATGTTATTGTTTCATATTTCAAGCAGCGCTTGTAGTGACTGAATCCTCCACAAATATGTGCCTTTCAACTTTTATCCAGCTGTCAAATCATAAAATCAAATTAGTGTTGCTCACACAAATTGCAAATGTGAAGTCATGAAATTATATTTCATGTCCATGTTTCTTTGTATATATATATATATATATGTATATATATATATATATATATAAATATATGGTATTAATAAAAACATAAACTAGTAAAAAAATAGTTTAGTTGATGAAAGTAAAATCTTATAATTTCCAGTTGCAATCAGCAGCTTTGCCAGCTAGTGATTTATGTAGTATGTTTGGTATCAACGAGGGATTAATATTTGTAGATATTATGGGTGAATCTACAGTGGCCAAGTTGCACTTTTTTGTGTCAAATCAAAGATAGACCCTGAACCTATCAAGACAAACCATAGAGTTAGCTTGCTGAGACATAGTTTATTCTACCATCAGACAGCTGTGACAACCATTTCAAATAGGACACTTTAAAAAGAAAACCAACAAGTTTTTAGCTGATGCAACATGTTAATTGTGCATGTCAGTTTTGAAGACCTTAGCTGATAGCTACCCTCATGGCAAAGTTGGGGGAATCTTGCACATGCAAGCGTGCATGCATTCACACACCTGCGTCTGTGTATTTTTGGACACACCCACTGGCACATGACATTGATATGGTGTGCATTCATACTTTGCCAAGGTGACAGGGCACATTCTGATTGCGCAAGACAAACAAATAGCGCCTTGTTCCAGTCAGATATCTCGTCTGTTGTCTGCATTCCAGGGGCTTCTACACTGTCCGTCACAGTCTTCTCACCTCTATCAGTGGGAACAGGGTCTTCTCCACTGTCTCTGTCACAGTCTTGTCACCTCTATTAGTGGAGACAGGGTCTTCTCCACTGTCTTTGTTACAGTCTTGTCACCTCTATCAGTGGAGACAGGGTCTTCTCCACAGTCTCTGACACAGTCTTGTTATCTCTATCAGTGAGAACAGGGTCTTCTCTGTCTCTGTCATAGTCTTGTCACCTCTATCAGTGTAGACTGGGTCTTCTCCACTGCCTCTGTCGCAGTCTTGTCACCTCTATCAGTGGGAACAGGGTCTTCTCCACTGTCTCTGACACAATCTTGTCACCTCTATCAGTGGGGACAATGTATTCTCCACTGTCTCTGACACATTCTTGTTATCTCTATCAGTGAGAACAAGGTCTTCTCCACTGTCTCTGTCACCTCTATCAGTGTAGACTGGGTCTTCTCCACTGTCTCTGTCGCAGTCTCATCACCTCTATCAGTGGGAACAGGGTCTTCTCCACTGTCTCTGACACAATCTTGTCACCTCTGTCAGTGGGGATAATGTATTCTCTACTGTCTCTGACACATTCTTGTCACCTCTATCAGTGGGGAACAGGGTCTTCTCCACTGTCTCTGACACAGTCTTGTCACCACTATCACTGGGGACAGGGTATTCTCCACTGTCTCTCTAAGTCTTGTTACCTCTATCAGTGGGGACAGGGTCTTCTCCACTGTCTCTGACACAGTATTGTCACATCTATCAGTGGTGACAGGGTATTCTCAACTGTCTCTGACACAGTTTTGTCACCTCTATCATTGGGGGCAGAGTCTTCACCACTGTCTCTGACACAATCCGGTCACCTCTGTCAGTGGGGAACAGGGTCTTCTCCACTATCTCTGACACAGTCTTGTCAAATCTGTCAGTAGGGACAGGGTCTTTTCCACTGTCTCTGACAGTCTTGTTACCTATATCAGTGGGGACAGGGTCTTCTCCACTGTCTCTGACAGTCTTTTTACCTATATCAGTGGGGACAAGGTCTTCTCCACTGTCTCTCTCAGTCTTGTCACCTCTATCAGTGGGGACAGGGTTTTCTCTTCTGTCTCTGTCACAGTCTTGTCACCACTATCAGTAGGGACAGGGTCTTCTCCACTGTCTCTGTCACAGTCTTGTTACCTCTATCAGTGGTGACAGGGTATTCTCAACTGTCTTTGACACAGTCTTGTTACCTCTATCAGTGGGGACAGGGTATTCTCAACTGTCTCTGACACAGTCTTGTCACCTCTGTCAGTGGGGGCAGAGTCTTCACCACTGTCTCTGACACAATCCTGTCACCTCTGTCAGTGGGGAACAGGGTCTTCTCCACTATCTCTGACACAGTCTTGTCAAATCTATCAGTAGGGACAGGGTCTTTTCCACTGTCTCTGACAGTCTTGTTACCTATATCAGTGGGGACAGGGTCTTCTCCACTGTCTCTAACACAGTCTTGTCAAATCTATCAGTAGGGACAGGGTCTTTTCCACTGTCTCTGACTGTCTTGTTACCTATATCAGTGGGGACAGGGTCTTCTTCACTGTCTCTGACAGTCTTGTTACATATATCAGTGGGGACAGGGTCTTCTCCACTGTCTGACAGTCTTGTTACTTCTATCAGTGGGGACAAGGTCTTCTCCACTGTCTCTGTCAGTCTTGTCACCTCTATCAGTGGAGACAGGGTCTTCTCCACTGTCTCTGTCACAGTCTTGTCACCTCTATCGGTGAGGAAACAGATTATATTATTCCCTGGTTTCTACCATACAGTAGGAGTATAACAAATTAGTTTTTTTTCTCAATTTTATGTCATTAATCCCCTGTACATAACTTGAAGTTTCACCCTGCAATGTTATATAAAATCAGCCAGCATTGTTCTTGACCCATTACAATTCTGAATAAATTTGGCACATTATGTATGCGATATATTTGTGTAACTGCTTCCTTTGCAGGCAGTGTTGGTATTGAGAAAGCTCCAATTACATGCATTAAAAAACAATATTGGTTCTCAGAATGCACTGGCGATATTGAAATGCAATGTTGGGACTACATTAAGTACAGTGTTGGCATTGAGAAATCATAGGCCACCCAACTGGTACATTAAACTACGATGCAAACACACACAAAAGTGGTCGACCCAATTTGCAGTTTACACAGCAGTATGTGGAAGTATTCTACACATTCATGTATTATGTACACATGGATAAATCATTTAGAAGCTGTATTTCTGTAGTGCGCTGTGCTAAATACTGAGTTCAGCCCTCCATTCAAAGTTATTGAGCACCTATAAGAGATTGTATTCAGTGAGAGAATAGTGCCTTCCAAACTGTGACCTTGTGGCCCACTTGACCCCTGCAGACAGCTCAGACGTCTCTTGATTTCCAACATCCAGGCACCTCCGATCCAGGGCAGCTTGTCTTTTGGGGTTTCAAGAATCAAAACATCAAAGCCAAGCAGCTGACAAGATTGTAGCCTACTGGAACCTTTCAAAACACACTCTGACACCAAGCTCAGACATGGCTTCCTTAATTGAGTAAA
Source organism: Escarpia spicata (assembly GCA_963995525.1). Classification (NCBI taxonomy): domain Eukaryota; kingdom Metazoa; phylum Annelida; class Polychaeta; order Sabellida; family Siboglinidae; genus Escarpia; species Escarpia spicata. The sequence continues at coordinate 51,949,221 of OZ023214.1, read as the reverse complement.
AACTAAGCTATTTACAGTTTACTCAGAGTTCACACCGAAGTGTGACATTTGATGGGTCATGTGACCAAGATAGGAAGTGGCATCAGACTTAGAGTATTTTGTGACATTATAGCTCTGATCTGTAGGTGACACTACCCCAGTTCATGGCATGTTATATTCCGTTGTAGACTCCTTCACATTTCACAGATTACGTTGTCAGTGAAGTAGCAACTATTGTAAGGAATTAGTTTCTTTTCCACATTTCAGTTCTGCATTCTCTCCTTGTCTGCTAGTTTATTTCCAGCACTCCGCGACCTTCAAATCAATGGTCTTGTCACTAGAATTTGATGGTTTTATGAGGTCTCATTTGATTAGTCAGCCTTTTGCAGGACATTGTCGTCATCACCATAAATGTTTTCTGACATCAGACTAATTAGTTTGCAAATTCATGACATGTAATTTTTTCAGAGTGACATACTATGTACATATAAAACATGTTTTTTCCCATTCTCACTGACAAGAACACAGCACCTGCCTTTTATACATGCACAGACTTAGATAAGAGTTTCAAGAATTCTGCTTAGATTTTCTGGCCCCGATGTGTCCAGTGTTGCTAGCCTTTGTCCATGTGTTCCCTGACTGTTGTCTGGGAAAACTGTGATTGGGCAGTGTTCCTAGAAATGGCCAGTCTTCCTGGAAGAGATGAAAGCCTTCCTAGAAATTGACAGGAGACTGGGTAGACATAACAAGGACCCGACTGATGGGACGTCCTTGGGTATCGATTGTCTTCAAAGATTGATTTCTCTGAAAGCGCTGGTGCATATATAGCCTCGCCAGACAGCCGTCAACGTGTCACCCACTTGTGTGTGTGCGTGAATGCACGTCTGTGTGCGCACATGTCCCATTACTACCGTTGCTTTGACGGCTTCACTTGTACAACGTTGAACTCTGTCCCATGTCTGCTGTGTTCAGAGGCTGTCTGCAGATAAGCACTGTCTAGGTCACGTCCCTGCTGTGGTACTACGACAGATGAAGCTCACATCATCCACTCCATTGATCTCTACTTATCTCTAGTGCTTCTTTGTATCCACTCTCCACAATGTCCTCATCATGCTTACCTCCAGACCACTTGAGGTCATCACCTCATGGGGTGGGGGTGATGGGGGCTCTCATTTGGCTTTCTAGAACGCTTTACAACCATCCCTTTATAAAGGTGTTTTTTTTTTTTACAAAATATTTGTTATCTCTTACAAATGTAATGTTTCTAGAACTAAAAAATAAAAGTATGTTTCTGCAAAAACTAAGAAATTAAAGATGAAGTTCTTTTTGAAAAATGATGTGTCTTGTGTTCCCGAAGGTATGATAACAGTTGAGATAAATACCTGAGTTTTCGTATTTGTTTACCTTTTCTTAAAAAAATGTGCCTTTAGTGAATAAACATATTAAATTTTACTGAAAACAACATTTTAAAAACATACAGTTACAGTAAAACCATTGAGTTACAGTAAAAACATACAGTTACAGTAAAAACATAGTTATAGTAAAAACATACAGTAACAGTAAAACATACAGTTACAGTAAAAACATACAGTTACAGTAAAAACTTACAGTAACAGTAAAAACATAGTTACAGTAAAAACCTTACAGTTACAGTAAACACATACAGTTACAGTAAAAACACAGTTATAGTAAAAAAACATAAATTTACAGTAAACACATGCAGTTACAGTAAAAAACATAGTTACAGTAAAATTTACAGTTAATGTAAAACACTGAATTACGGTAAAACATACAGTTACAATAAAACATACAGTAACAGTAAAAACATACAGTTATAGTAAAACATAGTTATAGTAAAAACTTACAGTTACAGTAAAAAACATAGTTACAGTAAAAACTTAGTTACAGTAAAAACATACAGTTACAGTAAAACATACAGTAACACTAAAACATACAGTTACAGTCAAAACATAGTTACAGTAAAAAGAGATATATTTTTGGTGTTTGAAGACATAGTCAAAATGGATGTATGTATTCGGACCCATTAAAATAATAAGTGTAGGTTTTTAGAGTGTCTGAATACTGTCATTGTTGTATACCCAGATATTAGCGAAGTTGGTCAGGAGTGTAATATTCTAAGCAATCCTCTGTTATCTGTGTCATAAAATTTTAATTTTCATATATAAAATGTCCTATATCCGGAATACAGAAATTATAGTCTGTTATGGGATGAGGTCCCTGCATGATCCCACACTAGTGCCCACCAGCTTCGCATCCTGTCTGTTCCTGCTGCCAAGCACTGTATCCGCACCTGGGATTCACACAATAAGTTGGATATCAGATGCAAGATCCGCCTCACCTGCCTGCCTGGCAGATAGTCAGGCTCATCTTACAGGCACCTTTTATGGCCCCCTCTCCTGGTTACCCTGGGGGAGTCAGCCCTCAGTGGGCATCTGCCACTTCCTGTCGATCTCATCTCAGGAACATGTGTAAAAAATGATGGGATCCAGACTCTGCATCCCAGAGTCCTCACCCGTAGAGATAGGGAGAGAATGCTGGGGAACATGATACAGTAACGCCACCTGGTGGATGTAAATAACATGACAAGTAACGCAGGTGTTTTAGTTGGATTGTTGGACGACATCGATGTCATTTTTTTGCTGTGTGGTTTTAAAATACAGACTGTGAAATGAAGATGGTGATGAAAGAACACGGGAATCTACATACTACTACTAGCAGCTGAACTAGTCAAACTGGAGAACATATGAAATGATTATAATGGTTTCGGCCCTGCTTGTTACCATATACAAACAGTTCGTGATTGTAAAGTATAGGGACGACCTGTGTCTTGTATAACAATGGGGCGTTCGGTGAATAGCAATTCATAAGGAGTGGAGTCTTCTCGTCTCAGCAGAGCTATGGTCACCTGACTTCTCCAGTGCACAGTTTTTCTTTCATTCCGCATTCGTAAAAATAAATCTGATTGGATGTTGATTGGCCGAGATGCATTGGCTGTGGGGAGATGGTGACTGGACTTAGAGAATGTGACAGTCTGAGTGGGTTCTTGTCTCTCCCAATGTATCCGTCCTCCACATTCACATTCAGTGGACACAAGAACGTGGAGAACTGGGCAGGATAAGCATGATTTATGGCTGACAGATGCTGTGTGAACCATTAGTTCAGATGTGACTGTTCCTCCCATCGTGGGGTTGTGTTTGCACTATCTTTTAGTATGGTGCTGGGGACTGGTCATTAAGTCTTCTTTATGGCTGTTTACGAAGCTTAGATAATCGCTGGTCCCTGCATGTTTAGGTCATGTGTTCGTGATGTGTGTCTATAGACGCATGATGTGTGTCTGCAGACGCGGTCGAAGAGTACAGAATACTGGCAGATCTATTACAGGATTCACTCCAAGGAAACTACCAGCATAAATATGTAATATGGTAGTTTATTATACAATTAGTGTTTTATTGTTGTTCAAAAACGGTCTCCGTTTCACCGCCATTTGTCATCCATAGCCTCACAGTAAACATAATGGATTCACATAGTCAAACTATTTGTTATAAAAAGTTATAATTTTACACATGAAAACATAATGCAAGAATTCCAGTTACATGCAAGACAACGTGTACTTTCACCTAGATGCTGCAATGCTTCATCTTTCATTTCTTCCTTTCCCCTTATCTCCTTCTTTCCTTCACTCACTCTCTCACTCACTCACTCACTCACTCACAAATGCACCCAACACCTCCCTCCTCTCTCCCTTCCTCTCTCTCTCTCTCCCTCCCTCCCCCCTCCTTCCCGCTCGCTCCCTCCCCTCCCATCTTCTCTCCATCTTCCTCCCTCCCTCCTAGCTTCTTTCCCTGTCCCTCACAAAGTTAGGTAAAGTATGCGTCCAATGTAGTTGTCATGTCATTGAACTTGACATGCCAGTCATGTGATTGTAGTTACATGTTGGTTGTGTCACCAAATGTGTCACTGTTGCAGGTGACATTACATGTTGATTGTGTCACAAAATGTGTCACTGTTACAGGCAACGTTACATGTTGGTTGTGTCATCGTGTCACCATATACGTCACTATTACAGGTGACATTACATGTTGGTTGTGTCATTGTGTCACTGTTGCAGGTGACATTACAAGTTGGTTGTGTCATTGTGTCACCAAATGTGTCACTGTTGCAGGTGACATTACATGTAAGTTGTGTCACCAAATGTATCACTGTTGCAGGTGATGTTACATGTTGGTTGTATCATTGTGTCACCAAGTGTGTCACTGTTGCAGGTGACATTACATGTTGGTTGTGTCATTGTGTCACCAAATGTGTCACTGTTGCAGGTGACAGTACATGTCGATTGTGTCATTGTGTAACCAAGTGTGTCACTGTTTTAGGTGACGGTGGAGGCGACACTGGAGCACCCGTTCTTTGTGTTCGGCCAGGGCTGGTCGTCGTGCAGTCCACAGCGTACCATACAGTACTACAGTCTCCAGTGTCACCAGCTGCAAGTTGGTGACATCTGCATCTCGCTGACACACAAGGATGCGGTAACGCAGCCGTCGACGACACGCGCCAGATGTCCACAAAGCAGTGACGCAACGATCTCAGTGGTAGCGCCACACAGTGGTGAGTGGGCACAGCGATTGGGCGCTGTGGTGACGCCGAGGATTCCCGCAGTGAGACAGACGCGTAGCGCGGGGCTCGAGACGTCAGGACACGTCCCGACACGCAAGCGATGCTGGTCCGCACCCGGTGACATCAAATCTGACAGTAGCACCACGCACGGTGACGGCAGGACTATAGGGGGCAGCACTGTAGGGAGGCGAGTGCTGACACCTGGAGTGGACGAGAGTGCAATGAAACGGAGCAGGGCAAAGACACCCCCACCCCCTTGATGTAGGCGGGGTGACTAGGCAAATGGGGGAGGAGTGTTGGTGTTGTACACAGGAATCCTGCAGAAGTAGATGTATAGGCGTTGTCGTGGCAACGCAGTTGTTGCCATAGTAGCGGCGCTGTGAGTAACTTACACAGTGTGACTAGGTAATATTTTTGCACCTCTTTCGTTTTGACACCTGCCCTCTGCATGTCACTCTAGGTGCTTGGTCAAACAGTCACTCACAACACCTGGCTGGACATTGTCCAGTGGTGTGTAGTGGGATACATGCAAACTCCTTGCCAGCCTCACACAGGTAGGCTACATTCTACTTCGAACCAGTCACATTTGTCCCAGCTGTCATCCAACAGTGTCAGGTGCCACATGACATATGACAGTACCAGGTGTAGGTCAAGTGGTATGTGATGTCTACTCTAGACCACAGTCAGGTGTCAGGTTCACTTAGAGTACGACCTCATCCGTCACACTGACAGCTATAGTCGCTGTCACCTGCACTCAATGCTCCCAACATGTAGCCACTGGCCAGTGTCATCAGTAGGAAGCATCTGTTGTTCTCTGTGACAGTGCATTGTGTGTGCCTATGCCGCCAGTTTCAGACATTTCTTCTCTAATTCCAGCACTCACGTGTCAACTTGTTCCAGTTGCTACATTACTGGCAGCCTCAGCTCACACACAATGCAATGTCATTCTTTCTAACTGAACCCAGCCTGAAGTGGCTCTTGGCAGTAGTACCTTACTTTGATAGTTGGTACTGTCATATGTCACACTTTATAGTGGGACCACCATGTCGTGGTTGGTAGCGGTACCATCATGTCACACTTGATAGCAGTACCGCTATGTAACACCCAGTAACAGTATCGTCATGTCACAATTGGTACCACCATGTAACACATGGTAATAGTATGACCATGTCACTTGGTAGTGGTTCTGTCATGTCACAGTTCATAATGGTACCACCATATCAGTCTTGGTAGTGGTGCCACCATGCATCATAACTGATGTACTATTTCGGGAGTGATACCAGTAGAAGTCAGATTTGATGTTGACATTGATGCCACCAAAAGTGGCACGTGACGAACTGGCTGTACCACAAGCAGTACCAGCAGACCTGACATTTGTTATCATACCGATGATAACGTTGCTATGGTTGATGTGATCCATGTCGATGCTAACTTGCAAACTGTTACCATTGGATGGTCAGACACAACCGTTGTGGGCACACACACAGACCAGCTGTGTCACATGACCACGCGTCAGAGCCAAACAACCACTCAGAAGCAGGTAGTGGTACTCAGGTATTTGTAAAACACTCCACAAGTGTAAATCCTAGAAACCAGTGGATCTGCAAAATTGTTAGTGGAAATGCTTCAACTCTTCAGGGAAACTGTGTAGGTGTTGTGTGTTTCGTCAACCGGGGGCTCCATGCTGCTCTTGCTTCCAAAGTCGTGCTAGAAATGTAGCTCAAGTTTATTTAAAATCCTGCATTTATAATTAATCCTATACGCATTTTGTTAATGTTTGTTCCCGGCGACTTTTTTGTAAATAGCAATCACGAGATTTTTGACATGCTATTATTGAGACAAGTAGTTTTAATTACAGTGATACGAAGTTGGTGGAATATCAGATTAGTGTACTGTTTTCTCACTAGGTGACAGCACCAGTGTCAGGTATCTTTCTCGTGGACTTAGGTAAGCACTGGCAGTGTAGAGATGGCGTAGCAGAACTATTATCTCCACTGCCTGTTCTGTCACTGTGATTGTTGCATTTCGCTTATTGTTGACTAATGATAAAGATAATTATGAATCCGTTATTGGCTGCATTGCGCACACTTGTCGGCTCTGTTACTTACAGCTTGTAAGTGATCGTTTCATTGTTACAGGTCTGCATAAAATAGATAAATTTATTGTTGTTTGTTGTTATGAAATGCTATGGTGAGGACCGCAGCAAATGGCTGTGATGAGTATTATTGGTTCTTCACACACTTCTTTCATGCCCGAAATCTCTTCGATATGTTATCAACAGCAGACAAAATATTCACTGCATCTATTATCAAAGAACATCATACGTATAATATTGTTAAGAAACATTATTCATGGTTGAAAGCTTGCTGGCTTCTCACAGCATGTCAGTCAGCAGAATCTGGCTCGATAATTTGTGATTGGTTCAATCGGTGCAGTGCAGTGCTGGCACAAAGTGTGTTGCATATTTACAAGGTTCCAAGGGTAAGAGAAGAAATAGTAAATGTCATTATGACATATGATCCCGGTTTTAAATTAGAAACGTGAAGTATTTTGTGGAATAATGTTATTGTGACCGATTTTGTGCAGCATTTTGTGAATATGTAAGATGCTACCTCAATGATGTGGTTAGTTATTTGTATTCTCTGGTAGAGGAACAATAGACTGTGCAGTTCTTAGCAGCTGTTCTTCTAGCTCGATACGTGCTCAGTCTCGTTGTGAATGCGAGAATGTGCTAGATGACAGACAGTTACACGTAGGATACATTCCTCTTTCAACATGCGTGCGTATGCATATTATTTGCAGCATGGCAACATCTGCAGATACGTTCACATGCGTGCATGTTTTCACTGTGCAGATATATACTGAAGGTATGATGCCGGAGTTGGTGTCTAGGTGTCATCTGTCACTACATACACATCTCAGTCCATCATGCCAGCCTTGGTTAAAACATCCTCCAGTATACATAGTCTAGGTTCACTGTCCGCCATTCTGGTTAAGCCAACTCATTGGAAACTTGCTGTTTTGATTGACATCTTTAGGTTGCGTTGTGGGTAATTCGTTGATCATGTGGATGCTCATATTGTAAAGAGGAATCTTAACCTTGGCCAGCCACCTATTCTTTACCTAACCACCTGAATTATCATCTTGGAGATTTTAATATAACTACAACTTGGTCTTAATGTTTTATATTTAGAGAAAATGTGGGAATCTTTTTATGATAGTTTTAGTAGGCCTTAAAACAGTCATAAAAGTCTTGGACATATAAAGTTGTATTCTGTTTAAAACTTTAGTTTTGCAGCCCAACTCAAAAGTGATGCATTTTATAGTAGTTTATTTGGACGAAACAACATTTTCACTGGTACAGAAAAAGGCAACTTGTGTTGGCACATGCACCATATGTTATGTTCATATTTAACTAGAATAATATACCAACATCAGGCAAAGCTGTCAAAATATAGCAGGAATATAAATCATGGAATCTAGAAGAATGTATGGCGAGGCTTGTAAGCTTGCAGTTATTCAGTTGACGGAGGTTGTACGATTGTTAGTCATACTTGACTTGGCCGGTGAGTGAGGTTGGAGGCAAATCTGTCATAGTCGCGCTCCAGTGAACTTGATGTATGTCAACTTGTTATATCTTCACACTTTCAACTTGTCATATCTAAATGTGTAGACAGATGGTATTTGTGTGTGTGTCTGTGTGTAATTGTGATATCTGCCCATACTTGTAGCCATGTGATATTTGAACGTCTACCTCTTGAGTGGCCGTGAAGAACACGCAATCAGTGGAGCGGAACGGACGGGACAATCAACTTGTGCAGAGAATGTTAAAGACCACCCGATATATATATATATTTGTATATGAGCGAGACCATCAGATGACAGATGACAGCAATGTGCGGCTCCAATTACTGTTCTGTGAACAAAGCCTAATTGTGATGCCATGCGGCATTACATAGTACTTGATGTGCTTACAATGTCATGTCATATTAGCGACCTTGCACCACTCAGGTTTCTCCCATGATGCACCAGTAGCGTACAGCCATGGTGTCATAGACAGACGGGCTGTACAAGTCTAGTGAGGCGACCATCAATGCAGTCATCATGTCTCACAACATATACTTTTCCTATTGCTGGCATCAGCACAGGGAGCCCAGACAGCACTGATGCAACACGTGTTCAAGGTGGCAGGACTTAGCATTGCTATACATTTAACTGCTCCCATCTCACTGCCAAATACCACCCGATCTTTTGAATGCAGTGTGTGCACTACCCCACAATGCAGTGTGTGCACTACACCACAATGCAGTGTGTGCACGTGGCCTCATCACGAGTCTCTTGTACTTGTGTATCTGATATTTATAACTCCACAATCTGTGCATGTAGATCATTCGGCACCACTGTTGTTGCCTCTGTTTGCCTTCCATCCCAAAGAGAAACCCTCTGTTTCCCTTCCATCCCAGAGAGAAACCCTCTGTTTCCCTTCCATCCCAGAGAGAAACCCTCTGTTTCCCTTCCATCCCAGAGAGAAACCCTTACAGAGACATGGTGAGGAGCTACAAGGAAGTATAGGTAGTCAGTGCTCTAGGGACCATTGTGATAGTGGGTAACTGAGTGTCAGTACTACTGTGATAGTGGGTAACCGAGTGTCAGTACTACTGTGATAGTGGGTAACTGAGTGTCAGTACTACTGTGATAGTGGCTCTTGTTATCTGCCATTGTTTCTTGTTATCAGTGAGCGCATGGTCATTCTGTGGTCAGCGTGTCTGTGTGTATAACTACTAAGTAGTTGTCAGGGAGTCTTGTACGTCTGGTTTGGTCTGGTTTGTCACCTGCAGTGAATCACCTCGATGACTGATTACCCAGCACAATGATGGAGGACTGAATAAGAAATGGATATTCATCGTGTCATTAACTACTGTTTGTTGTGCACTGAGCATAATCCAGAGATCGCAGTCGAATGCACAGCCAAAGATGTACAATGTTGAGAGAAGCTTGCAAGAAATAAAATCAGGAGAACAGTTGTTCTATGTCCTCTGATCTTCCATGTTCAATGTTTGTCTTCGACCCGTCGCACACTGGTCTATATAACTGCTGCAGACACACCAACATATTAGTGTCAATGTTGAATAATCAATGCTCCCTGTCACATGTCCTCAGCCGCAGAGTCTAACAAATATGTGACGTCTTCGTGTCGGACGACCTGTCCCTGACATTGTTGATGTATCTGTGATGTGTTCGGTGATCTATTGAACTTCTGTAATATTTAATACGTCTGCCATGCTATCACACCGTGCCACACACATGCCACGATGTCTGCCTCACTTGTCTCACAGACTGACTGACTGTCTCACTACAGTCTCACAGCCTGACTGACTGTTTCACTATAGTCTCACAGACTGTCTAATAGACTGACTGCCTCACTACAGTCTCACACACAGAGGCTGTCTCACTACAGTCTCACAGACAGTCTTATAGACTAACTGTCTCACTACCGTCTCACAGACAGTCTTATAGACTAATTGTCTCACTACAGTCTCATGGGCAGTCTCATAGACTGACTGTTTCACTACAGTCTCACAGACTGAGTAACTGTCTCATTAGTATCACAGACATTCTCTCAGACTGACTGTCTCACAGACTGAGTGTATACAGTCTCACAGACTGACTGACTGTCTCATTAGTCTCACAGACATTCTCTCGGACTGACTGTCTCATTACAGTCTCACTGACTGACTGTCTCCCTACAGTCACATAGACAGTCTCACAGACTGACTGTCTCACAACAGACAGCCACTTCAATGAGCGAATTTCACAGAGATTAACACGTTAAAAAAACAACACCACTCCCAAACATATGTTTATTCTCCAGTTTACATCTTACATAAATTGCTAGGCTACAGCACGTCGCGGAATATAAATATTTTAATGCCGTCCATCAACTCCTAGTTCAACTATCTCCCACTAGATGGCAGCAGCTACTTGGCCTGAATCTTCCAGCAGAAACTCGTCGATATGTTGCTTCATCTGTTGTCTGGAAACATGACAATTTCATTGAACTAAGAATTAAATAGTCAACACCTAATTGGCTACAACGGTTCAGTCTGTAAGGTACATCTTACAAAATTGAGTAAAAGCCAAACTAGATTTGCTGGGGTGAAAGTATTGATTTTTTGGGTCTTTTTAGAAACAATTTACTACCAGTTTTAATAATGCAGTTTGAATTATTATCTTGAAAAAGGGTTTTTGATACATGTTTTGGATTGGGTCATAAATAAAATACCTAACTTTGATGTTGTCTCTTTCACAACTTGAATTTGTAAGTTCAATTTCTTACAAATTGACATTTATTACAAAACACTGACCACTGTAAAACTGAAATGTTGTTTTTAACATGATGTCTCACCACTACAATGTACCTTAAAGTCTGACCCATCACAACCATCTGGTTGACGGTATCTTTCCCTTTTACAACATGTACACCAGCAACCTTTCATGAGAAACTCTCACACAGTCATGTTAACAAGATTATTACTTATTTTGTAGTTTCATACACAAAAAGTATTTAGTTTTATCCAAGCATCTTCTAAGTTAAGAAGAATGCTTACGGCCAACACTGCTCTATTTAATACTTTTCAGATGTTATTAAGTAGCAAATAAAAGTGTAACTTATATGTCAAATAGAATGTTTCTGTGATTTTAAATGTTTCATAAAGTTAAAAGGAAGTCTTGCATGAAGATTCCCTAGTCTTGTGCAACTGAGACTCGGGCATCAAGTTACGGTCAGTTAGCTAAGGCTCTACAGCATAGTTAGCTAAGGCCCTACAGCATAGTTAGCTAAGGCCCTACAGCATAGTTAGCTAAGGCCCTACAGCAGGGTGATGGTTGGGGAGAAAGTGCAATAAACTGGATTATCTGTATGTAGGTAAGCACTGTTAAAAGTATGACTGGTAGCCAAATATTGTTTTTATTATTATCAACACTCACTGTGACATGTCTGCACTTGTCCTGCCAGTCATTGTGTCGGGTAACTTGGAAACATCAGCCTGAAAGCAACAGATTTTAGACTCGCAAAACTAACCTTTTATTCCCAATAGGAATGAAATACACTCTAAAAACAGCGTTCTGTTATTCAATTTGTTAACCCCCTCAGCCCTTGTTGGTCAGGCCTTTAGTACTGTTAGCGGCAGTTCAAGTTGGTGTTTCAGACAGTACATGAACTTGTAATAATGGAATTTAATATTTTGTGATGCCACCTTAAAGATAATAATCATATCTACAAATACATTGCTGGATGTACACAGTAATTTTGTTTCCTTTCGAGTTATTGCCATTTGCAACACATTTGCATTTAGCTGGTATATTTAAAATGTTCACATTGCAACCTACCAAATCACGGATGAGACGCAGACAACCATAGCAGAAACCTTGCTCAAAATCCTTCACCATTCCACTACTGCAAGTAAACACAACATTCAACCTCCTGACACATCTCACATCTCCAGTATCACCGCCACACGTATGTCAAATCAAGGACGACATTTGTTCAGATACCTATCCGAGCACTGTAAGTTGTCCCAAATACCTGGTAAATATGGTAACCAAAACCGAACAGATACGTTGCTCATCACCACTGAATCAAACAGAATTTTATTACAAATGATGGAGTTAAATATACATTCTGATCAACAGCTTTGGAGATATGCATATGTATATTATAAAAGTATATGTTATATAGATCTACAGTTTTTGTTATTCAGACCTGTGCAGACAAAATGAAGATTATTGAAACAACGTTACTACCCGGGTAATCACATAAATTGTCAATATGGCCATGTCTGTACTGTTAAACAGACAATCGAGACAATTACTTGTTTCAGACGTTTGGTCAACTCCACTGCATACAACTAACACTGAGCATGGCTACCTAGAAGTTGACTACCGGTACTATACAGGATATAAAATCAATCCAAAAACGTTGAGATATACTGTTGTCTTGATACACCCACTGCCCGGCATCTCGCATGATATTCTGCCATTGGTTGCAGCCATTCATTTGAGTCCTACTGACAACTGTCGAGTCAGTGATACTGAGCCACTGATTTAGTACCGTGATGTATGATCGCTTTCCTGATTCTTCCGTCTCTAACGAACACTAGTATTTGGATCTATCACCAGAAACACAATCATAACGAATAGTATCTCTCTTATAAATCGCCTCGGTCTGACTACATCAGTTTCTCTCGTCTCCGTACTCGATTCGTCTTCTCCCTCGGCAGACAGTGCTTAGGCAAATGTCTTCTCTGTCACTGCATCGCAGACGAACTGACCATTTCTCACACCTCACTGTCTGTATATTATGGCTGTTAAACTGAATATTAGTCCACTTGCGTGATGACAGTTGTTTCAATGAAATCCTTTGATGCAGTATTCAAAGTAAAAATGGGTTGTAGCATGTTTGTGGACACCGTGACAGACATAAACTACAATAATTAAATTTAGTAGTAATAAATTACTCATATACGGCCCCATCTAAATCATTATACAAACAATTTCTTTTTGATATATCCAATACATGATTTTACCTTGTAGAGTCTTCTGTTAGCATGTCACAGGTACTGAGGAAGTAGACGTGACACGCTGATGGAAGACTACAAGGTAAAATCAGGTATTGGTTATGTTTGCATAAAAATTAATTATCCTGAAGAATGTTCAGCCATCTAAATCATTGTTCTGGGGCACTGAACAGAGATTATTACAAGTAAATTAATAACATATAAAATCGTACATATATTAATAATATATGCACAAAAAATATACAATTATTACTACTAAATAAAATTTATTCTCTTTAAAAAGTTATTTTAATTTAGTCATAAATGCAGAAAAAAATACAGAAGTATCCAAAGATAATTTTGACAATAACAATGGATGTATGCCTACAGCTGAGTATACAATACTACCGGTAACTAACTCTGAGGAAGAGATCACACAGTGTTTACCAACAACTGGCCTAACCATATTAGGTATTGTTTCACCGTATTACTGGGTAGTAGTCCAGAAATGTAGCCCAATTTTTCACTCAACTTGGAACAAATTGCAACAAATTTTTTGGCACAGTGGTGTTCTGTAAGAACACCATACTAAAACTCCCAAGAAATCCCTGCATGGCAAATATATAAAATTAGCATAAATCCAATATGGCCACCAATCCAAATCTTGCCATATCTTTGCAGTCACATGACATATTTAAGTATTTTTTAATTCTAAGAAGGGGCTTTTGACACAAAGATTCACTTGGGATATATTAAGATGTGACTGGGTAAGTAGCTAATTTGCTTAAATCCAATATGGCCACCATAAATAAAAATACTGCCATATCTTTGCTGTCATATGACATATTTAAGTAATTGAAATTCTAAAAAGGGGCTTTGGACACAAGGATTCACTTGGGATATATTAAGATATGATTGGGTGAGTATCTCATTTGCATAAGTCCAATATGGCCTCCAAATAGCAACATTTTACCATGCGGAACTTAAGTTCTGTGCATGTAATGTTGCATGTTACTCGTGTTCATTGAAGCGCATTGCCTTAATAAACAGATCCATCAAGCACATCACAGTCATCAGTGAAATCTGGCAGCTGTGAGTTGGTACAGCTGGCTCTTTACACATGGCAGGGCAAACCAGGCCTATTGTCGGCATTTGCACCTTACGGTAGTACAGTGTTTCTTGCCATTGCAGCAGATGATATCCAGTAGTTCTGGCAGTGCTGTGGGCTGATCAGTCTAACATCTTTCACCATCACATGCCACCCCCTCTCTACTGGCTTAATGTCTGTACATATACTTTTCATCTGACATTAGTGATATTGGACATGAATGCAATGGTAGCTGGCAGCTGCTGAGGTTGCGTAGTGTTTGTGATTCCACATGTGGTGTGTTCTTAGAAATCTTATAACAAAAAACATGTATATCTTAGGGTATCCAGTCCTTCCCAACGCTTTGGAATTGTTACTGAGACAATACGGTGAACTTTCTAACAATTGACACAATATTGTGCTATATTATTTTAAAATGTCCCAGCTGACTCATGGACCCTAGAGTATGTTCTCCAGCCTCACTTGCTCATTCCTGGACTGGCATGCCATTGGCAATGTTGAACACCAATGAGTTATAAACAAATGGATCTATCTCACTTAGATACTTGATCAAACCAGTGGTGCCACTGACGTCTCTATATATACAGTCTAGCTGTTGTCATGTCCATGTGTTCGTCATTATTCTCATAGGCGATGCCGCTAAACGTCTGCATGGCGTCGTTGATATTTGCACTTGCTGGCATGGAAAGAACCCATAACAGGCACCGAGTCTGTCATTCATTTTCATTGTGTCAGGCATCCATGTGTCTTCACAGTTGTCATCAGTTCTTGCTCAATGATGAGATCTGTAGACAGTCCGGCCCAACTGTAGACAGTCCGGCCCAACTGTAGACAGTCCGGCCCAACTGTAGACAGTCCGGCCCAACTGTAGACAGTCCGGCCCAACTGTAGACAGTCAGGCCCAACTGTAGACAGTCCGGCCCAACTGTAGACAGTCCGGCCCAACTGTAGACAGTCCGACCCAACTGTAGACAGTCAGGCCCAACTGTAGACAGTCCGGCCCAACTGTAGACAGTCCGGCCCAACTGCGCCTCACCAGATGGTATCCTTCTTTAAATTTCTGGTGGACATCTGGGTGTGTTTTTGGCAGATTAAGCATCATTTGTAGACACACGTATGCCGGTTTGGCATATAGCATGTGTGTGTTCAGATGTGATGAAGTACGGCAACATTTCACCTACTGATTGAAGATGTAATCTCCAGTTGCCTATCTGCTCAGGTTCAATGAATCTTCGCTGGATGTCCAAGATATCCATGTATTGCACCCATAGCATCGTTGTCTAAGTAGTAATAATTTCCTTCGTCTCATTCAGTTTACTTTGGATTATCTCTTACGTTGGTCGTGACAGTATCTGGTTATACAGCTGGTATCCCCTGTGCATCTACCTCAGGATCAGCACTTGCTATGCTTCCTTCTGGTTCATTTGCAGTCTCTTTGGTTGCTACTGACATGTTGTATGCATTAGCCAATATAACGGTGTTCACTGCAGCATCTATAGAATATGGTCATGCACAGTTCTAGACACAGCCTTGCCAGTCATCTTGTGGCTCACCTTGTTACTGGCATATACAACTTCCAGGAGCCCTTGAAGTTCCGAACCTACCATCAGGTGCCCGATGCTTCCCAGGAAACTCATCTCCATGTGAAAACCTACAAGCGCTTGAGATCACTGCAATCTAGCTGTTATCAGATAATTGTCAAGGCTTTCTAGTGTAAGGGCTGGTCTAACACGACGACTGGAATGACATGATATTGCATTGCCTGATCTGACACAATGTTCAGTGTAGAATAGACACATGATGGACAACTGGGATCAAGGTCAATCATTGGGAGTAACATTACAGAAGACTGCCCTGGGTGTTGACCATGATACGGCATCTGCACTGATCCGCACCATGTTGGCCTGGGGAGTGAAGGAGTAGGGAGCTCTTCCACAGCACATAATTGTGACATTGGATCTTCAACAGTCATATGTGCAAGTGACAAATAATTGAGAGGTGACAATGTTGGAGGCATCTGGAAATACTCAATGTTTATGCGGCCATCTGCAGGAATGTCCGAATCATACCACGTAGCGTACATGAAAGAACAGAGCAGCGGTATTTATATAAATAAAAAAGATTGTGGTGGGGTCGGCAAATAACACGATGTTGTTGAGCACATTGGTGCATATAGTGAAATGTTGCTATTTGATGGCCATTTTGGATTTATGCAAATGAGCTATGCACCCAATCACATTTTAGTACATTCCAAATGCATTTTTGTGTTCAAAACCCCTTATTAGAATTAAACATTGCTAAAATATGTCATCTGACAGCAAAGATAGGGCAATATTTTGATTTATGCCGGCCATATTGGATTTAAGCAAATTAGCTACTTACCCAATCACATCTTACTATATCCCAAATAAATCCTTTTGTAAAAAGCCCCTTGTTAGAATTTAAAAATACTTAAATATGTCATCCGACAGCAAAGATATGGCAAGATTTTGGTGGCCATATTGGATTTATGCTAATTTCAAATATTTGCCATGCAGGGATTTCTTAGGACTTTTAGTATGGTGTTTTGGGCACCTCATAGAATACCACTGTGCCAAAAGAAATTCTGTTGCAATTTGTTCCCCAAGTGAAACCTTAGTTTGTTTGGACTAATGGCAGACAAGAACATTGTTTCTGACATCTCATTAGTTTAGAGCACCATGTCAACTTGTGACCTTGACTGACCTTGACGTATGGGAGTCATTGGGCACCACCTGGAAGTTTGAAATGTGACAGTCCTCTCCTGGGGTTTCTTTCTGAAGTGTACCTTGGGTCTTCTGTTGACACATTGACTGTGAAAACCGTGTTGATGCGAGAGCCGACGAGTCACCGACCAAGGTGTCAAGTGGAGCCTGTCACCGATGCAGTCATCAAGTCATGTCACAACACATTAGGCACAAGTGTCTTTCATGCATCAAAAACATTATGCATTCACTTATTCACATTCACTAACAACTCATGACTGGAAAAATACCTTCATCCATACAACAAAATTAGTATACACACACACAAATAACTGTACTGAGCCTGAATCACCAGAGAAATGTGTTTCTATTTTCAAATATATATACATGTATATATATATAATATATAATTCAATTTTAAAAGTCAAAATAATGAATTTTGAACGACCACTAACACATGTCAAATGTATATTTCTTGTAACACACCCGAAATATTGTTTGCAATTTTTATTTTCTGTGTGCAAAAAGTAAACATAACATTTGAGATCATAAAAATTCTATTAACAATACAATGGATAGTTTTAGTGTAAGGCCCATTTTGGTCGCACTTTTCTGTACATTTTCTGCCTAGTTTATCACCTCACCTCACACATGGAGCAATGGCTTTGACTGCTGCCCCCTTCTGCTTCTCCCCATGACTTGGCCAAACCAAGCTTTTCTCCTGTTCTAAAATACATTTAACAACTTTAAACATTTTAACAAATTACCAACACATTATAAAACATGGTATATTTGTAAGTTTGCTCACTTTCAAGGTACGATTGAATACTGACTGGAAATGTGGGCAAAGTCAATACAATTTACATGCGAGTATCTTCATGTAAATACATTCCTCCATATTATTATTACCACGTGTAATATATCTGAATTTTCCAATACAATTGAATGTTTTTAGAATGTCAAATGAGATTTGGACTTGCGGATCTTTAATATAAATTCTTATATCCAATGCTGTAAACTTTGGCATTCTGTATTTTTAATAATAGCCATTGAAAGTTTGAAAACGTGCATTGTAATACCTTAGACGTTGTACCATCTTAATGTGTTCCACATTCTAGTGGTGTAATAACTAGTGTGGTTATTCTAGTGGTGTAATAACAACTAGTGTGGTTATTCTAGTGATGTAATAACAACTAGTGTGGTTATTCTAGTGGTGTAATAGGATTATTAGTCACATGATCTTCCAATTTGCAAATAGAAAGCATCTTCTTTTATGAAACTGCAGTTGATTCAGGTTCTGAAATAATGTCAAATTGTAATATATTTATTTCCAATTTATTGTAACATGATGTCAGATTTGAAATAATGTTGTAATTGTATTTACTTTCTATCATGTAACACAACATGTAGTTGATTCAGATTTAATGCCGTCATTGTAATTACCTTCTTTCATGTAACTACGACATATAGTTTATTCTGGTTGTGAAATAATGCAACAAATGTAATTGATTTCTTCAATGAACCACAACATGTAGTTGGTTCCTGTTCTCAAATTATGCCATAATTGTAATTGATTGCTTATGTGTAATAAAAAAGTCACATCGTTAATTATGATATAGAAATCATTATTCAACATAAGATACAATTTTACAAATTATGTTGCTCTCCTCCTTGTTCCCTGCTGTACAGGGGTGAGGGTCAGGAACAGTAAAGCTGAACCACTCGCTGTGTCTCCTCCTTGTTCCCTGCTGTACAGGGGTGAGGGTTAGGAACAGTAAAGCTGAACCACTCTCTGTGTCTCCTCCTTGTTCCCTGTTGTACAGGGGTGAGGGTCAGGAACAGTAAAGCTGAACCACTCTCTATGTCTCCTCCTTGTTCCCTGCTGTACAGGGGTGAGGGTCAGGAACAGTAAAGGTGAACTACTCTCTGTGTCTCCTCCTTGTTCCCTGCTGTACAGGGGTGAGGGTCAGGAACAGTCAAGCTGAACCACTCTCTGTGTCTCTTCTTTGTTCCCTGCTGTACAGAGGTGAAGGTCAGGAACGGTAAAGCTGAACCACTCGTTGTGTCTTTTCCTTCCATAGTTTTCTATGAATCGCTCCCTCTCTCCATCTTTCATCCTCCCCTGATCTTCTCATGTCCTTACTCAGTCCTCCCATCTCAGCTGTGGCCTTCCCTTTTCCTGTGTCCTTTGTGTTGTTCTGCCTCTGCTCTCTTTGCTATTTTTTTGGGATCCATCCTTGCCAAGTGGCCTGCCCATCTCATCCGACTTCTCAATAATCCTCCTGTTACACTGCATTGCATTCCAAACTCTTTTCTCAGATCATTCGTCCTTCTTCTGTCTACCCTCTTTGTTCTTGTTATTCATCTAAACCAGTTGTTTTCACAAATCTGCAGCTTCTGTTGTTGTTCTGTCAGCACCACTGTCTCCAGACCATACAACACACACTCTCAGGACTTTCCCTTTCAGCTTTTTCAAGATTTTTCTGTCCATCCATGACTCCCTCTTCCTTTCTGCATTTGCTCCTGCTTGTATTCGGCATTGCACCTCCACATCTAAACGCCCACCCGCCGTAGCCATTCCTCCAAGGCACACAAAGCTGTCCAAAATTTACAAATAATAATTATTTTAAAAGACACCGACTCACTGAGTTTACTGAAATGTGTGTTTCAAAATGAAGGACATGGCCAATAATGTGTCATCACCTAATTTTACTTTTTGTTTGCACTTAACATAAATTATATGCTTTCAGCAAACATACCACATATAAAAAATCTAATTTCAGTGCTGGAAAAGGCCATGTTTCCAACTGTCCTAAAAATGTCAACTACAAAACAAAATACTACCTTTATTGTTTGAAATCACATTCAAAAACAAGAACCATAAGGACTGTGTTTACGATCGTTGTTACTGATAGGAAATGGTTGCTTGTTATGCAATGCTCACTTAAAATGTATTTTGATGAGATTTAATGTTTAGAACAAACACCTATAAAAAGTGTTTAGACAAATTGATGAAATAAAACAAAAAATGGCAAAAGTTTTTCAGTATTCTTAAACACTGTCCAGACTGGTGTGCCACTTTGAGTGTGCCACTTTGAGGCTTGATCATGCCACTCTGAGCATGCCACTCTGTGTGTGCCACTCTAAGCATGCCACACGGAGTGTGTCTCACCTGCAGATGGTGTTCACTGTCGTGGCTGACTTGGCGTGAAGGGTCAGTACAAACTGCTCCGTGAGACTGTCCAGTGAGTGACCAGCCTGCTACAAATCACATACATGGTTAGTTTACCACTCAGTTGTTGGACAGACAGAATCACCAGACTCAGCTCATGTGTTCAAACACTCTTGCAGCTATGAACAGAGTCACACTGGACAACTCTCTACGACACACGCGGACGTGGTGCCAACCACCGTTGACATGTCGGATTCCGCCAACTATGGCGGACTGGTGCGGCAACAACGTTACGATGTAACTTAATCTATAAATTATATGTAAATATAATTCGGGTACCGTTAAAACTGTTTTTATCATCACTGAAATGGTAATATAACATTTAGGAAAATATGCATTTGTTTGTTGATGATCAATTGAATATTATCTTCATTTGTAAAATTCAAAACTTTGTTAAGAAGTTCAATGAAGTTGAACAAAGTAATATCAGATTATACAGTTTATTATGATTTTTGTGACAACATTTCCTGGCTTTGCATTGGTCGTGTTCCCGATGGTTGAGTGGCATCTTCAATGACAAACTGATGCCAACATTTTACAGCAGTGTTATATATTATATATATATATTATATATATATATATACCATATTAAACATAGTTTTTGTAACATTATAACAAATAGCAAGGAAAACAATTGTCTCATTCCCATCATCATAATAATTATTTGTTATTAATAAATGCGTTCATATCAGCATCACTAAAATATTGGTATATGTTATGCAACGTGTTTACTTTTAATATTCGTGATGAATAATAATTATAATGGACCGGAAAATAGTTGCAAATATAATGTTGTAATTAAAAATTTGCAGATTAAATCAAATTGTGTCTTTCACCACAAGTCACTCAGATGTACGTGCAACGAAACAGCAGGAACTCTTTTTGTCATAAAATGAGACGGACTTTTTTATGTTTTTTCCAAAGCTTTGATTCCCCTTGACAACCACTCGGACAAGTTAACATTTTGGCGGACAAGAAGATTTCAAAATTTACCTGTCCGGCGGACAAATAAATATTCTGGCTTATTTCTATCGCTGCACACCCATTCACAATGGCAACCTGACTACAATGACATGATTCACACCCATTCACAATGGCAACCTGACTACAATGACATGATTCACACCCATTCACAATGGCAACCTGACTACAATGACATGATTAACACCCATTCACAATGGCAACCTGACTACAATGACATGATTCACACCCATTCACAATGGCAACCTGACTACAATGACATGATTCACACCCATTCACAATGGCAACCTGACTACAATGACATGATTAACACCCATTCACAATGGCAACCTGACTACAATGACATGATTCACACCCATTCACAATGGCAACCTGACTACAATGACATGATTCACACCCATTCACAATGGCAACCTGACTACAATGACATGATTAACACCCATTCACAATGGCAACCTGACTACAATGACATGATTCACACCCATTCACAATGGCAACCTGACTACAATGACATGATTAACACCCATTCACAATGGCAACCTGACTACAATGACATGATTCACACCCATTCACAATGGCAACCTGACTACAATGACATGATTAACACCCATTCACAATGGCAACCTGACTACAATGACATGATTCACACCCATTCATAATGGCAACCTGACTGCAATGACATGATTCACACCCATTCACAGTGGCAACCTGACTACAATGACATGATTCACACCCATTCACAGTGGCAACCTGACTACAATGACATGATTCACACCCATTCACAGTGGCAACCTGACTACAATGACATGATTCACACCCATTCACAATGGCAACCTGACTACAATGACATGATTCACACCCATTCACAATGGCAACCTGACTATAATGACATGATCCACACCCATTCACAATTCAACCTGCCTATAATGACATGATCCACACCCATTCACAATGGCAAACTGCCTATAATGACATGATCCACACCCATTCACAATGGCAACCTACCTATAATGACATGATTCACACCCATTCACAATGACAACCTGCCTATAATGACATGATCCACACCAACCTGCCTATAATGACATGATCCACACCCATTCACAACGGCAACCTGACTATAATGACATGATCCACACCCATTCACAATGGCAACCTGCCTTTAATGACATGATCCACACCCATTTACAATGGCAACCTGACTACAATGCAAAAAGTAAACAAAACATAGAGATCATAAAGTTTTTGAGTTATCACTGTTTGTCGCGAATGTTTAATCCTGCAGTGTACGTGTGGCAGCGGATATAATGCAAGGTTGAGCATTCGTGATGTTCAAATGGCAATAACGCAAAAAGTTAACACAATTCCTGTGTACATCCAGCGACAAACTTGTAGATCTATAAGAATGTTACCTTTATGGTGATATCAAAAAATATAAAATTCCACGACTGCTATTTCATGCAGAATCTGTAACAACAGGCCGCAATGCCAGTTGTTGTGCGAAAGGATAGGGTGCGCTCAGCGGCCCTGCCTGTAGTGACGTCAGCAACATCTGACAGGTTGTGATATGCAAATGACCACGTTTGAGCGGGCGTAGGACGAGTTCACAATGAAGAGGCTCCATATTAGGCACATTACTTGACAAAAGTATTAAGTTTGTATGTGAAGCTTCAGACATTAAACATTTCATTACACTTAGTCTTTAATAATGATCACAGAGGTTGTTTTGGGTTAAACAACAAACAACCAACCTCCAAAGACTCCAAGGAAAGAGAAACTAGACAAGAGACCTAAATACTGACCTTTGTTGAGAGTTTGGGAATAAAGACCGGTGTAACATTGTTGAGTCTATTGTAGACAGCAATCTCCTTGGCCGAGAACTCTCTGTAAACACCATGCACACACAATGTATACATGTACTGAACACTCTCTGTAAACACCATGCACACACAATGTATACATGTACTGAACACTCTCTGTAAACACCACGCACACACAATGTATACATGTACTGAACACTCTCTGTAAACACCATGCACACACAATGTATACATGTACTGAACACTCTCTGTAAACACCATGCACACACAATGTATACATGTACTGAACACTCTCTGTAAACACCATGCACGCACAATGTATACATGTACTGAACACTCTCTGTAAACACCATGCACGCACAATGTATACATGTACTGAACACTCTCTGTAAACACCACGCACACACAATGTATACATGTACTGAACACTCTCTGTAAACACCACGCACACACAATGTATACATGTACTGAACACTCTCTGTAAACACCACGCACACACAATGTATACATGTACTGAACACTCTCTGTAAACACCACGCACGCACAATGTATACATGTACTGAACACTCTCTGTAAACACCATGCACGCACAATGTATACATGTACTGAACACTCTCTGTAAACACCATGCACGCACAATGTATACATGTACTGAACACTCTCTGTAAACACCATGCACGCACAATGTATACATGTACTGAACACTCTCTGTAAACACCATGCACGCACAATGTATACATGTACTGAACACTCTCTGTAAACACCATGCACACACAATGTATACATGTACTGAACACTCTCTGTAAACACCATGCATGCACAATGTATACATGTACTGAACACTCTCTGTAAACACCATGCACACACAATGTATACATGTACTGAACACTCTCTGTAAACACCACGCACGCACAATGTATACATGTACTGAACACTCTCTGTAAACACCATGCACGCACAATGTATACATGTACTGAACACTCTCTATAAACACCACGCACACACAATGTATACATGTACTGAACACTCTCTGTAAACACCATGCATGCACAATGTATACATGTACTGAACACTCTCTGTAAACACCACGCACACACAATGTATACATGTACTGAACACTCTCTGTAAACACCACGCAAGCACAATGTATATATGTACTGAACACTCTCTGTAAACACCATGCACGCACAATGTATACATGTACTGAACACTCTCTGTAAACACCATGCACGCACAATGTATACATGTACTGAACACTCTCTGTAAACACCATGCACGCACAATGTATACATGTACTGAACACTCTCTGTAAACACCATGCACGCACAATGTATACATGTACTGAACACTCTCTGTAAACACCATGCACGCACAATGTATACATGTACTGAACACTCTCTGTAAACACCACGCACGCACAATGTATACATGTACTGAACACTCTCTGTAAACACCACGCACACACAATGTATACATGTACTGAACACTCTCTGTAAACACCACGCACACACAAAGTATACATGTACTGAACACTCTCTGTAAACACCACGCACACACAATGTATACATGTACTGAACACTCTCTGTAAACACCACGCACACACAATGTATACATGTACTGAACACTCTCTGTAAACACCATGCACGCACAATGTATACATGTACTGAACACTCTCTGTAAACACCATGCACGCACAATGTATACATGTACTGAACACTCTCTGTAAACACCATGCACGCACAATGTATACATGTAATGAACACTCTCTGTAAACACCATGCACACACAATGTATACATGTACTGAACACTCTCTGTAAACACCATGCACGCACAATGTATACATGTACTGAACACTCTCTGTAAACACCATGCACGCACAATGTATACATGTACTGAACACTCTCTGTAAACACCATGCACGCACAATGTATACATGTACTGAACACTCTCTGTAAACACCACGCACACACAATGTATACATGTACTGAACACTCTCTGTAAACACCACGCACACACAATGTTTACATGTACTGAACACTCTCTATAAACACCACGCACACACAATGTATACATGTACTGAACACTCTCTGTAAACACCACGCACACAATGTATACATGTACTGAACACTCTCTGTAAACACCACGCACACACAATGTATACATGTACTGAACACTCTCTGTAAACACCACGCACGCACAATGTATACATGTACTGAACACTCTCTGTAAACACCATGCACGCACAATGTATACATGTACTGAACACTCTCTGTAAACACCATGCACGCACAATGTATACATGCACTGAACACTCTCTGTAAACACCATGCACGCACAATGTATACATGCACTGTACACTCTCTGTAAACACCATGCACGCACAATGTATACATGTACTGAACACTCTCTGTAAACACCATGCACGCACAATGTATACATGCACTGAACACTCTCTGTAAACACCATGCACGCACAATGTATACATGTACTGAACACTCTCTGTAAACACCATGCACGCACAATGTATACATGTACTGAACACTCTCTGTAAACACCACGCACACATAATGTATACATGTACTGAACACTCTCTGTAAACACCACGCACACACAATGTATACATGTACTGAACACTCTCTGTAAACACCCTGCACACACAATGTATACATGTACTGAACACTCTCTGTAAACACCACGCACACACAATGTATACATGTACTGAACACTCTCTGTAAACACCCTGCACACACAATGTATACATGTACTGAACACTCTCTGTAAACACCATGCACGCACAATGTATACATGTACTGAACACTCTCTGTAAACACCATGCACGCACAATGTATACATGTACTGAACACTCTCTGTAAACACCATGCACGCACACTGTATACATGTATTGAACACTCTCTGTAAACACCATGCACGCACAATGTATACATGCACTGAACACTCTCTGTAAACACCATGCACGCACAATGTATACATGTACTGAACACTCTCTGTAAACACCATGCACGCACAATGTATACATGTACTGAACACTCTCTGTAAACACCATGCACGCACAATGTATACATGTACTGAACACTCTCTGTAAACACCACGCACACACAATGTATACATGTACTGAACACTCTCTGTAAACACCACGCACACACAATGTATACATGTACTGAACACTCTCTGTAAACACCACGCACACACAATGTATACATGTACTGAACACTCTCTGTAAACACCACGCACACACAATGTATACATGTACTGAACACTCTCTGTAAACACCACGCACACACAATGTATACATGTACTGAACACTCTCTGTAAACACCATGCACGCACAATGTATACATGTACTGAACACTCTCTGTAAACACCATGCACGCACAATGTATACATGTACTGAACACTCTCTGTAAACACCATGCACGCACAATGTATACATGTACTGAACACTCTCTGTAAACACCATGCACGCACAATGTATACATGTACTGAACACTCTCTGTAAACACCATGCACGCACAATGTATACATGTACTGAACACTCTCTGTAAACACCATGCACGCACAATGTATACATGTACTGAACACTCTCTGTAAACACCACGCACACACAATGTATACATGTACTGAACACTCTCTGTAAACACCACGCACACACAATGTATACATGTACTGAACACTCTCTGTAAACACCCTGCACACACAATGTATACATGTACTGAACACTCTCTGTAAACACCATGCACGCACAACGTATACATGTACTGAACACTCTCTGTAAACACCATGCATGCACAATGTATACATGTACTGAACACTCTCTGTAAACACCATGCACGCACAATGTATACATGTACTGAACCCTCTCTGTAAACACCATGCACGCACAATGTATACATGTACTGAACACTCTATGTAAATACCATGCACGCACAATGTATACATGTACTGAACACTCTCTGTAAACACCATGCACGCACAATGTATACATGTACTGAACACTCTCTGTAAACACCATGCACGCACAATGTATACATGCACTGAACACTCTCTGTAAACACCATGCACGCACAATGTATACATGTACTGAACACTCCCTGTAAACACCATGCACACACAATGTATACATGTACTGAACACTCTCTGTAAACACCATGCACGCACAATGTATACATGTACTGAACACTCTCTGTAAACACCATGCACGCACAATGTATACATGTACTGAACACTCTCTGTAAACACCATGCACACACAATGTATACATGTACTGAACACTCTCTATAAACACCATGCACACACAATGTATACATGTACTGAACACTCTCTGTAAACACCAAGCACACACAATGTATACACGTACAGAACACTTTCTGTAAACACCACGCAGACACAATGTATACACTTTCTGTAAACACCACGCAGACACAATGTATACATGTACAGAACACTCTCTGTAAACACCACGCAGACACAATGTATACACATACAGAACAGTCTCTGTAAACACCACGCAGACATAATGTATACACGTACAGAACACTCTGTAAACACCACGCAGACACAATGTATACATGTACAGAACACTTTCTGTAAACACCACGCAGACACACTGTATACATGCACAATGTATACACGTACAGAACACTCTGTAAAAACCATGCAGACACAATGTATACATGTACAGAACACTCTGTAAACACCACGCAGACACAATGTATACACGTACAGAACACTCTGTAAACACCACGCAGACACAATGTATACACGTACAGAACACTCTGTAAACACCACGCAGACACAATGTATACACGTACAGAACATTCTGTAAACACCACACAGACACAATGTATACACGTACAGAACACTCTGTAAACACCACGCAGACACAATGTATACACGTATAGAACACTCTGTAAAAACCATGCAGACACAATGTATACATGTACAGAACACTCTGTAAACACCACGCAGACACAATGTATACACGTACAGAACACTCTGTAAACACCACGCAGACACAATGTATACACGTACAGAACACTCTGTAAACACCACGCAGACACAATGTATACAAGGCCCCTACTTTCAAAAATCTAGGGGCCCGACATTCAAACTAGTGTTTAAAACAGATTGTATGAAAAGTTAAGAAGTTAACACTAGTGAAGTTAACACTAGTGAAGTTAACACTAGTGACGTTAACACTAGTGACGTTAACACTAGTGACGTTAACACTAGTGACGTTAACACTAGTGAAGTTAACACTAGTGAAGTTAACAGTAGTGAAGTTAACACTAGTGAAGTTAACAATAGTGAAGTTAACAAGTGAAATTAACAATAGTGAAGTTTACATTCAATACTTATCTCATGGGCAAAGTGACGAACAATTCAATACTAACTACACTTAATCCAATAACACTTGATGGGTCTATCCTTCGCCATAAACTAATTTACTTTGGCCATGTCATGTGAACATCACACCTGGAAAAAATCATCATGCTGGGAATGACTGGGAGGAAAAGGTCAACCCAGAACCTGATGGCCAGGAAAAAAAATTAAATGACCCTGATGCTAGGACAACTCGGCCAGGCAACACCAGACAGGTGAGAATGGAGGAGGGTCTGCTGGAGTCACCAAAAGTCAGACCCGATTTGCAACACAAGGTGACAAGGGGACACTGAATTATTGCTGGTAACAATAATTAGCAACACAAATTAACTGGATGATTTGTGCTACAAATCAACAATATTTCTAAACATGCTTTTCATTTTCATAATTTAATTGAGCTTATTTATCAAGCAAACATGAACAATCCTCAAGCGTAGCATCACTCAGGGCTTCACTATTCTGAATCAACCGCTATTCAGACCACATGATGTTTTGGGACTGTTTTTATTGGGTATTTACTATTCCGTGATACTATAGCAATATTATCACAATAGTTATGATATTATTGCAGTAGTATTGCATTGTAACAAAGGTAAAGGTCAGTTCTTATATAGTGCCTGCCTGGGTCTGCTCAAAGTGCTTTACACTTTACTCCCTAGCAGATCTGTTCAATCGAACGTCATCTCGACTTCTCTGGTAAGCATTCAGCCACCCTGCAATTACTGTGCAAAAACTATTTGTACACAAATAGCCACCATTGTCTATCATCAGGTACTCATTCATACAGCTGAGTGAACTACGTAGAATGAACAAAGGTTCGGCATGGAAGCAGGTTTTGAACCCGGGTTCTCCTGTTGAGAGTCTGATGTTCTAGCCACTGCATTCCACAAAACACCTATCACAATACTATCGCAATCGTAAAACTATTCCAGATTGTCACTGCCCACTCACCTCATGGGTCGCACCAGGGTCACGTCTTGGCGACGACTGTCGGCAAAATTCTGAAAGAAATGAAGAACCATGATGTGAAAGATACCCTTGATGACATTTAATAACCTTCTGTTAACACCATTAGCAAGAGAAAATGAAGGAAGAAGTGTGACGTGCAAGTTGACTTTGATGACACTGAATGACCCTTGGTGACACTATTAACAACAATAAACATGTCCATGATGATATTAGCATTTTTAGAAAAAAAACATAAATAGGTACAGAAGGATGTTAATAATGTTTGGCTTTGGATTAAGTAATGAGCCGTTAGAATAATGTCTTTGAAGCAGTCTTTGTTGTTGATATTGTTACATTTAAACAGCACCAGGCCTGCTGATACAATCCCTTTGACAAGGATGTTCACAGACACTCAATTCTGCTTTAAAATTAGATGCATTTGTGAAAAATATCACATTGTTTCCCCTGGATAAAATGATGGGTGAGGTGGTAGAGGTGGGCTAGGCGAGCGTCGCAGGCGCGAAGCATTGCTAGGGGGGGTCTGGGGTATGCACCCCTGTAGATTTTTAAAAAAACTAGCTTAAAAATGGTTCCGAGGTATGTTTGAACCTTTACTCTTGAATATAGAGGGGAAGATATAAAACAAGACACTACTTATAAATGTAGTAATCATGATTGATAAAAGTCAGTAATAATTATGACTGTTTCATCGTGTTGAGGTGTGGTTTCCACTTTACCACTGGTACTCAGTCGAGATGTAGTTTCCACTTGACCAGTGGTACTCAGTTGAGGTGTGGTTTCCACTTTACCACTGGTACTCAGTTGAGGTGTGGTTTCCACTTGACCACTGGTACTTGGTTGTGGTGATGTTTTTCTTGCCCTAACCCTAGGCCTTGTTACCGTGCTAACAGAGTCAGTAAAAAAGTAAAAGGTAAGTTCTTATATAGCGCAGTATCCAGTCCTAAGAACTGCTCAAAGCGCTTTACACTTTACTCCCTGGCAGACCTGTTCAGTCGAACACCATCTCGACTTCTCTGGGAAGCATTCAATTTGTTGAAACCAATATTAATTTTTGAATGTGTGTTCTTAAAATGTTGGTATGCCTCTTTCAAATTACAAAGAACTAGTTGCTTTTGCGTATGGACTCGCTCACCATGAACAAAGATGGAGATAGTCTTTTCTCTCAGAGAATAGAATAATAATAATAATAATAATAATAATATAACTTCTATTGCGCCTAAATCCTTGGAAACCAAGCTCAGAGGCGCATCAAAACAAAAGGGTTAGTAAATCTCAAAGTCCATAAGTAGTTTTCCAGTTGTCAACAGATGGGTCAAGGCGCTAGGGAGCTAAGGTGGATAAGCAAGGTTGTAAAGATACGTTTTTAAATGACGACGGAATTTTGTAATATTTTCAACTGATCTAACACTAAGAGGAAGCATATTCCAAAGCGTTGGTGCAGCAACAGAAAAAGCCCTAGTTCCAATGTTAGTGTTGACTCTAGGAACAAAAAATAGAATGCTTTCACCAACTAGGTGGTTTCAGAGGACTGGCTTTTTCCTGGTTTTATAAGACAGTTTAAGTTGTTTAGTATATCCAATTTCTGCGCAATCATATCACTGACTAGCCCAATTTATTGATATCCTGTTAGTATACATGGTTTTGGGCAATAGGCATCTTTTATGAGATGTGAACTTTGGTGGTTTATATTCGTATGTACTTCATAAAAGTTTGTTTGCACAACTTTGTCAGAATATGTATTATATATTTAGCACAAAGATATTTTATGAATCACATTCCTTATTTTGCTAAACAAAAAACGGCATAGAACATTAGTTGAATAGACTTGTGGGCATTTGTGTCGAATCCGTTATAATTTGAGTTTTGCCTAACTTTGATACCTCGGTGAGATAGTTCCATCATTCAACATTATCCTATTTACCTTTAAGTATTTATGCCCATTTGTGGTGTAAATAGCAACCCGGTTTGTATCAACATACACTGCTATATCGTTAATTTTATGCGTGCTGTGCAGTAACGCACTGCCGCAGCGGTGCAGACTAGCACCAACCGAATCACTATTTGGGCTTCAAAAGGGTCCAGATTTGATACAAGTGCCGACTAGTGAATAGGGTGCATAGTTTTTATTTGGGCTTCCAAAGGGTCCGGATTCAACACAAGTGCCGACTAGTGATGTAGTGCCATCAGCTTGCACGGCTTTTACTCCCACCACCGTCATAAACCAGAAATTCAACATCAGCTACACCAGCATTCTGATTTAATGTGGGCACATACTATAATAGTAAAATTTAGTGCAAAAGACATCTTTTTCAGCTACAATTTTCTTTGTTTTTTCTCTCCGAGTTCTACATGTCTCCAAACGCAATTACAATTAGGCAGACCTGCCTACCCCAAAAACTTCCTGTCAGTAATCCATCTTCCCATTTACACTGATTTTCAGGAATATACGCTTCCTGTCAGTAATGCAGAACCACCATGTAAGATATTGTCACCGGGGGTAGCAACAGGTCAAACCCATTAGTTACGCTGTCATCAACATCACGTACACTCTAGCCTAATCAACTCTAAGACTGTAGTAACTATATGAAAGGCTGTAAATGATACACTAAACTTCTCAATAAATACACTAACTTAGTCTTAGTACAGTCAGTTGGCCTAACACTACAAGTACAACACTCACTACATTTTTGCATTACACATTTCTTTTGGGTTGGCGGTGGCGTCATTTCGCTGTCAGCCATCATTTCGTGCCGCGTGACTTCGTTTTGTTTGATCGCGGAAATGCAAATTTGTCATAACGCTGTTTCCTATTGGTTACATTACGACCAGACTCAGCGAATGAAAAACCATGTCACAACATGCTGCATACATATGCTGCCACCTGTTGAATATAGTGCAACCTAAATTTGAGTGATTACCCAACATGGTCACAGTGCGTAATATTTTCATCCCTCACCGTAATACCGTAATTTGAGGTGACTTTCCAGAATGATTCCGGACAATCCGGAATGGTAGGCAGGTCTGCATTAGGGCACCATGTCACCTTTGGAGACACTGGGTTATCCGTGATTGGACAACTGACAAGTGATGTCATTCACATTGTCCAATGGAGTTAATCCCAAGAGGTAAATCCTAACTGGCCCTGAGCAACGTTAAGATGACTAAATGATGTTGTACAAATCTGCGATTTTGCAGGAATATAACTGACTTTGTGGTGTCATTTTGTACCGCTCACCGACGCCGAATATATCGCTAAAGAACGAAAAAAATTTGTGCATGAAACAGCTACTAGGCAGCCATTTTGGCATATTTTGGGCGAGGCGGCATAGAAAAATGACATGGTGACCTGCCTCGCTTGTCATATACCAGGGGATACACTGATACCATCGTTTTTTTCATCTGTTGACCTACTGCTAAAGCTGTATCACTAACTGTGCCCTCTATGTTCAGTCTCAGAAACTAACCATCTGGTAGGCAAGGTGAGCCCCGCGACCTTCAGTGATGTCAGCTAGCATGCGCACCGCGAGGCGGGTAGCAGAGTGAGCCAGCAGTAACTTGGAAAAGCTCAATTCTCTAGCAATGTCCACCAGCAGTCTGTTTCTGTGGAACAACAACATAACTCTCTGGCAATATTCACCAGCAGTCTGTTTCTGTGGAACAACAACATAACTCTCTGGCAATATTCACCAGCAGTCTGTTTCTGTGGAACAACAATATAACTCTCTGGCAATGTCCACCACCACCACTCTGTTTCTGTGGCGCAACAACATACCTCTGCGGCATTGTCCACCAGCAGTCTGTTTCTGTAGAACAACAACATACCTCTCTGGCAATTTCCACCAGCAGTCTGTTTCTGTGGAAAAACAACATTCATCAACATAACTGTTCACCAGCCAGAGAGGTATCTTGTTGTTTCTGTGGAACAACAACATACCTCTCTGGCAATGTCCACCAGCAGTCTGTTTCTGTAGAACAACAACATACCTCTCTGGCAATGTCCACCAGCAGTCTGTTTCTGTGGAAAAACAACATTCATCAACATAACTATCTGGCAATGTCCACCAGCAGTCTGTTTCTGTGGAACAACATTCAGCAACATAACTCTCTGGCAATGTCCACCAGCAGTCTATTTTTTTGTGGAACAACAACATTCAACAACATAACTGAGAGCAGTTGCAGAGATGACACTGGATGAGATGACACTGGATAAGATGACACTGGCTGAAACGACACTGAATGAGGTGACACTGGATGATATGACATTGGATGAAATGACACAGGATGAGATGACATTGGATAAGATGACACTGGATGAGATGACACTGGATGCAATGATATTGGATGACATGACAGAGGATGAGACTGAATGAGATGACACTGAATGAGATGACACTGGATGAGTTGACACTGGATGATATGACACTGGATGAGATGACACTGGATGAGATGACACTGGATGAGATGACACTGGATGAGATGACACTGGATGAGTTGACACTGGATGAGATGACACTGGATGAGATGACACTGAATGAGATTACAATGAATGAGATGACATTGGATGTGGGGACACTGGACATTTAAAATAAGAGTAAAATTATTTGCATTTTGTGTTACTAGTACACTTACATACAATGTGTTTAAGGTAGCTGCACCGGGTATCATGTCAGTTGATTTCTTTATTTTTTTCTTCATAGAACATTAGTAGGTGTCAATATGAACATGGGTACTATTACAAAAACTAAGGCACTATCACCATATGTCACCAATCAGTCCTTTAAAAACTAGTATTTTTAGTGTGTCTGTGGAAAGTCCCTTTTCAGATTCTTTCAAACTGATTTCAAACTGACAATGTTTCCATAGTGACGATCACGGTGTGCGTCAGCCCAGTTCAAACATAAATTCATTCACCATGAATGCAGATTATAATAGTCTGGTTATTCTCATGCCACTATGCGGTTGTATTATAATTACCTAAATACATCACGCTGTCAAATCACCAAATACTGGCCGTAGTTTTGTTTATTCTCCATAATACCTCAGCCGCCATTTGCAATGACACGTGACTGACCCCAGCAGGTGTCAATCAATCTTGTCTACCACAACACGTTCAACACATGGCCTTTCGTAACATATTTCATGAGACAACTTGGCGGAGAAAACCTTGGGGGGAAATCTCAGTAATAGAAGTGTCTGTCAAATTGTGTTGAAATAAGCCACATGCCAGTAAAAAAGTCACATTTCTAAGCAAAAAACAAGCACCTAGTGACACCCTTATAATTGTAACAACCACAAAGTATTACTTAATGTAACTTTTTATAAACACTACAATACTTACAAAGCCATAACTTGGCATATGAACTCGACTTGTGTTTACCCAAAATTGCACGGGATGGTTTTATGTTTGGTGAAGGGGTCGTGCCAAAAATGCAGTATGGATTTTTGCTGTCTTTCAACATTGTAGCAAAATGTTTATGAAGCTGTATCAAAATTAATATGCATTTGTTTACCAAAAAAAACCGTGTGAATGTCAATAACATGTTTGTACTTACAACCATACCAATTTGTCTTTTGGGGAGTTTCTCCAAATTAAATAAAATGCCATTTTAAGGTGATTTTTGACATATTTTTTAATTGTCTTTAAACACATTTAAATATATCTAAACAACATAAAAAATCAATTATTTTGGTCTGGAGTATTGTATAGTATCTGAGGCAAACTCTGAGAAAACATGGTTAGCTTATCTTCAAAACTTATATTAGAAATTAATAATTCAAAAGAAGCATATAATAGCCGATGCAGCCACCTTAAGTGTAACCATTAAAATATTTATTTTACTTGCATCTACATTATTAACTAATACACTTTTTGATGAGATTCTTTGGTACTGCATGTATACAACATTGACACTGCTCCTTAAGCTGCATTCATGCAGACCTGAATAGAGCCAGAAGCTGCATTCATGCAGACCTAAATAGTGCCAGAAGTTGTGTGCATGGTGACATGAATAGAGCCAAGAGCTGTGTTCATGATGACCTGACTAGAGCCAGGAGCTGTATTCATGCTGACTTGAATAGAGCCAGAAGCTGTGTTTATGCAGACATGAATAGAGTCAGAAGCTGTGTGCAGACCTGATTAGAGTCAGATGCTGTGTTCATGCTGACCTGACTACAGCCAGAAGCTGTGTTCACACAGACCTGACTAGAGCCAGGAGCTGAGTTCATCCTAGCCTGAATAGAGCCAGAAACTGTATTCATGCTGACTTGAATAGCACCAGAAGCGGTGTTCATGCTGACCTGAACTGAACCAGAATCTGTGTTTATGCTGACTTGAATAGAGCCTGAAGCTGTTTTCATGCTGACCTGAACAGAACCAGAAGCTGTGTTCATGCTGACCTGAACAGAACCAGAATATGTGCTTATGCTGACCTGAACAGAGCCAGAAGCTGTGTTCATGCTGACTTGAACAGAACCAAAATCTGTGTTTATGCTGACCTGACTAGAGCCAGAAGCTGTGTTCATGCTGACCTGACTAGAGCCATAAGCTATGTTCATGCTGACCTGAATAGAGCCATAAGCTATGTTCATGCTGACCTGAATAGAGCCATAAGCTATGTTCATGCTGACCTGAATAGAGCCATAAGCTATGTTCATGCTGACCTGAATAGAGCCATAAGCTATGTTCATGCTGACCTGAATAGAGCCATAAGCTATGTTCATGCTGACCTGAATAGAGCCAGAAGTCCTTCCTTGGCTGTGTGGGTTGAGGCTGCTGCCATGGCTGCCTTCAATTTCTGCTCCAGTTCGCCTGCTGATGGTTCACTGCAGGAGGCACAAGGTGTCATCTCCTGGTCTGCATTTGTAACTTGCATGTGAGCCAAATTTGCTGAGACATCAGTGAGCTCTGACTCGGAAACATCTTCCACATTGTGTTGACATGCAAACACCTTAAACAAAAACACTGTACACCCATCCAATCTTATCACTGTGTATATATTTATAAGACTTGGTGCATTATTTAAACAATTCTAATTTCTACTTGTTACAAAGCAGACAACAGAATTAATACAAACATAATAAATGTCTGGCCTAAAAAAAACAGTAACATAGTTTGGAAAGAAAGTTTGGGTGAGCCACTGTTGTTAACTTTCATCTCTGTATATATATATACATGTATATAATAATAAACTTCCATATTTGTAAACAGTATATATCATAACTTATAACTAGCCGAACTGCAATGATAATTAAAGTGTTGTAAATGTTAGCACGTGAACTCATTTGATATACCGTATTATCACCTACAAATGTGCACTGCCTAATAGACGCACATCTCCCCATTTACAGAAGTGAAATCACCCACGAATGCTGATTTTCAATAATGAACGTGCACTTCGAAAATGCGAAATACAGTAATAATACCAAGGCACCACCTTGTGGATATTGTCTAGATAACAATTCATTGTACTTTTGTACGTGGCAGCACATTTATAACTTGCGCGACTTTCGTTTTATTTGCGAAGTCGTGCATGTTGTCATGATCATGTAACCCTTCATAATACTGCACACGAAGGGTTGAAATAATGATATTCACAATCGCATAGCCATCTGTAGTCACAAGGAAGGGCTTAAACAATGAAGCATGCTTCGATGTCTGACTTGATGTCTTCGAGACTTGCTTCCTTCGCGCTCACAGTTGCCGGGTTGGCATTGCCCCGTTGCATCGCTGGCAAAGCATGCGGTTTTGGATTATTTGAGCACCGATTCTGCACAGATGGAAGTTATCCTGCAACGCCCAATGATGTCTCCTGGCTAGCAGATTGCCAGTTCAGTGCAAGTGTTGCTGTCAGTAGCGAGTGGCTGTCGAGTATCGTCTTCTGTCGACCGAACGCTAGATGTTTTGGTAGATGTGCTGATTAAGTCTTTACTACGTGTCGCCTGTCTTAGAGTTGCACATGTATGACGTGTATGCAGGTTAAGGTTTTCCTCTTAGATGGCTTGAACCTCGAGTGCCAAACTATCAGGGATTATTCAACGACCCCTAGAAAAGGACATGCCCCTGTCTTTTCAAAACCTGTGTGACACATGCCGTGTATTTACAACTTAGGTCATACACAAAAGCAACTGGTGCCTGAATTTTGAGCTTCTCATATTTTTAATGTGTTAACTCATTTGTAGTCCTGAAACTGTAAAATTCACATTCACTCATCCATTATTAAAAAGTATCACCTAATTGTGTTGTTATCAATTGCGATCAATGTATTAGAGGAGAATTACCTGGTGTAACTTGTAAACGTGATAGGGCAGGCCTGTCTCTCTCATCTGTGATATAACTCTCTCTCTTGCTTCCTCCCTCTCAGAACCATTCAGTCCAACCACTGAACACTCTGTAGGATCACAAACAACATCCACCATTCAGTCCAACCACTGAACACACTGAACACTCTGTAGGATCACAAACGACATCCATCATTCAGTCCAACCACTGAACACTCTGTAGGATCACAAACGACATCCATCATTCAGTCCATCAACTGAACACTCTGTAGGATCACAAACGACATCCACCATTCAGTCCAAACCACTGAACACTCTGTAGGATCACAAATGACATCCATCATTCAGTCCAACAACTGAACACTCTGTAGGATCACAAACGACATCCATCATTCAGTCCAACAACTGAACACTCTGTAGGATTACAAACGACATCCACCATTCAGTCCAACCACTGGACACTCTGTAGGATCACAAACGACATCCACCATTCAGTCCAACCACTGAACACTCTGTAGGATCACAAATGACA
The DNA here is from genome assembly GCA_963995525.1 of Escarpia spicata. Lineage (NCBI taxonomy): Eukaryota > Metazoa > Annelida > Polychaeta > Sabellida > Siboglinidae > Escarpia > Escarpia spicata. The sequence goes on along the minus strand of OZ023214.1, from coordinate 51,911,012 downwards.
TCCACCATTCAGTCCAACCACTGAACATTCTGTAGGATCACAAACGACATCCATCATTCAGTCCAACCACTGAACACTCTGTAGGATCACAAACGACATCCATCATTCAGTCCATCAACTGAACACTCTGTAGGATCACAAACGACATCCACCATTCAGTCCAACCACTGGACACTCTGTAGGATCACAAACGACATCCACCATTCAGTCCAACCACTGGACACTCTGTAGGATCACAACAACATTCATCATTCGGTCCAACCGGCAACCACTAAACACTCTGTAGGATCACACAAACAATTCCGTCCAAACATGAAGTGATAGAGCCCTCCACAAGCGGTACAAATATCACCATTGTGAAAGGAGTATATATACAGGTGTATATGGGCACAAGTTTTTTGGGCAAACTGCAAAATGTGCTCTAGACACCACAAAATTAATGTACAGCCATATTTTTAAATGCTGGTGAAAAACAGACCAATTATCCATAAGTAGCCTACTCAATCTACTTCAACGATCCAATACTTTTAGAGATATAGCATGTCAAAAATGAGGAGTGCCCCAAAACGTGTCTTTTGTGATTTTCCACTTCGTACACCACTTTTTTAACTATTATTTACCACATTAGAACCTTTCTTTTGCATCTGTGTTTCAGAATATACATGAAATTGTGACACGTTTACATTCAATGCATGAACTATTGTTTTGAGGGACCAATTTATGTTGTCCACAGATTAGCTGTTTATTACAACATCCAATATAAAATTAGAAGGACATAATGTTGCTATGATACACGGGATGGTTGTGTCTATGTAAGAACAAATAATTTTTATACTACTTCCAACCAAAACATGATCAGACATGTTTGAAATCACAGAAATGGTGCGGCCCTTTTAAGAAATGTTCAAACAACTCCCTGGACCATAACTCAAGGTTCCTTTGATACCCAACCTGGGTGAACTTGGGCCACTGGTGCAGTGGTTGTCATGTTTGATACCCAACCTGGGTGAACTTGGGCCACTGGTGCAGTGGTTGTCATGTTTGATACCCAACCTGGGTGAACTTGGGCCACTGGTGCAGTGGTTGTCATGTTTGATACCCAACCTGGGTGAACTTGGGCCACTGGTGCAGTGGTTGTCATGTTTGATACCCAACCTGGGTGAACCTGGGCCACTGGTGCAGTGGTTGTCATGTTTGTGTCTAATGTGCACTATAATCATCAAAGCTAATTCTTAAGTCAGACAACAAGCTAGTGGCAATCATCTACACAAATTAAAAAGTTAATTGTGATTTTGTAAACAAAATTAATGTTGTCCTGTAAAGTTTATTAATTAAACTATTTTGTGATTTTCTAGAAAGCTCATTAATTTAGTTAACATAATTTAATTAATTGAACAAAAAATAAATAACCCATGCCTGCTAAGTGCCCGTGCATGCAGGCGTCGATATATAGGCTGCAGAAATAGGCTATGGCCCTACGCCCTTATTTCTAGAGCAGCTGTAGAAATGTCTCTTCTCAATTTCCCCATCAAGACGGACAAAAACAGGTAGGATATAATTCAGGAGCTTTGTGTTTACATGAAACAATTCCTCTATCCACGTATATACTGTGAAAATATCAAGAAGAAACAACAACACACGGTTCTTTTCAGAGCCGACCAACACATTGCTAAATATAATGAGACATGTAGAGAGTTTATTCATAAGCATAAATTGTCCAAACATTCATCATACATATTATACAAAGGCTTTAATGATCATTAACACTATGTCAATATTATAATAAAGTATTTTTTATAGTGGCTATTTTGTATTAAGCCACATAATTAATTCTTTAACATTGTTAACAATTAAAATATTGACAGGAATAATCCATATTAAATTCAATAAAATTATAATTATTATATGGTTTCACGATTAGCTAACAATAATTACAAAGAACGTGTTTCTGAAAGGGGACATCTGTGACCTAATGCCCACCTAGACACCATTTTAGGATTATGATCAGGATGAAATCCATTAAAATAGTTATCAAGACCTATATACAGTCTTTCATACTGCTGACATTATTGATATTAAAAACTGTTAAAACTGTTGAACCAAACACAACTTTTTTTTTTTTTTTTTTAAATTCACCTGTCACTGTATATAATAAACCAAGCAATTATTTTCAGGAAGAAATATATTTTGGCAAAATAAAACGTTTGTAAAACAGTCAACATTAAATCAAGGTAAATTTTGCATATTTACTGACTTTGTTAGGCAATATATTATTGAAATATAAGTACCGGTATGGTCTATCCCAGGGGTTTACGGGACGCAAGATGCTATGCACTTAGAAACAGTACCCGGACTCATGCAAAATAATCGTTGCATCCCACGGGAGGCATGTGTATCAATGACATATAACACAAATATTCTTGCTTCACACTCTCGCTTTCAGCTACAGCCGCCAGACACCTCCTTGGAGTAAAAAGGGAGCACAGTGCATAAGTCTCCCCTGCTGCTACATAATCTCTCCATAGACAAGACTTTAGCACAACCTCCTTGTGGGACACTGCGGATACTGGGCACATTGCGGCCCCAGGCTAATGTGCTAGGGATCTCGGAGCAGATTGGAGCCCCAGAGGTGAGGTGTGCAGGGCCCAACATTACACTATTTCAATCCCCATCTATGGGAAAATAGTATAGGGCAGATCACGATCTTTGCCTTGGTACGCCAGTGATCTAAGGGAGTAAACCCTAACAGAAAATCCGGAATGAAGCCCCGTAGGCAGCTTGATGTCAACCCTGCCATCTTCCCAGCAGCTCCTGCAGCTGAGCTCGTGTCAGATGTATTGCTTTGCATTCCTCTGGCCCACACCAGTGAGTCAGAGGGGGGGACCCTGACGATTGGGTAACCCAGGATCTCCATACACATTGCCCAGACTTGCACCGCCCTGGAGAGGAAACTCCAGTGTCGCTGATCAGCTGGGCACATATGCATGAGCAGGGCAGGGCGTAAACCCTTCTGCGATGGCCTAGCACCATGGCGAGGTCATAACTACGTTAGTCGGTATGCATGAGCATTAACTGGGCTCTGTTTTCGGGAAATACCCGCCCAGCTGCTACGCATCTCTATGACCAAGAATCACTAGCTGAAACACCTTAGTCATTGGTCGCAACTCGAGAAAAATGGCGGCTGATATTTTGGGTGAGAATCTCGACTCGAAGTGAGGATAATTGGAATATTTTGGAACAGAATGAATCGGCTAGACATCTACAACGATAGGTAATTGTATTCCTAGTTTAGATTTTGACATCGCGATATTCTGTAAATTGTGGACGAGCTCAGCGAAGACCTAGAATACCACCGAAACATGACAAACACTGACAAGGCTTTCGGCCACCGGCACTGAGGGCCAACTGTGCCATGGTCTGGGTTGTTTCCACAACTTGGTGGCTGAAACTACATCAGTATTGACCATCCACGTCGAGGACTATGTAGTGGGTATATGTACGTGTTTTTTTCAATTTAAGTTTTAATCAGACAATGATAAAGATTTGAATATATATGTCATGACTTGTTTACTACATGGCCATTGCCATGGGTATTGAATGCTGTTTTGAACTACAACAAAATAAAGTGTTGTGATGTTTCCCATCAATGGATCTGATTGATTTATTGGCAGAGTAGATCATGAGCCATAAAACAGTACATATCCTGCTGGTTCGGCACTCAATATATCACTTAAAGTATTGCAATATTTATGTAAGTTCAATACAAATTTTTTGGAGTTTCATAATACTTCTTTGATATACTATTGAATATTGAACCAGCAATAAATTGGCACTCAATATATTAATATAATATCAAAGTTGTGTGATATTTCTTAAAGCGTAATATCATTGATACATGGATATTTCGAGCATCGGTCCAGCATTAGATCAACACTTGATATATCAATATACTGTCATACCTGTGAGTTTGATAGTTTATCGAATCGTGATATAACGAGTATCAATCCAGTACTAGATTAACACTCAATACAGCAATGTATTGTGATACATGCAAAAGTTCGATACTAACACTTTCAGTTTAATAAATTTAATAATTATATCATCATATTTTGATGTATCGAGTATTGATCCTACAGTAGATAAATACTCACAGTATCAACGTATTGTGAAACTTATGAAAGTTTGATACTGATACTCTGATGTATCACAATAGTTTGATACATCGAGTATCGATCCAGCACTACATCAACACTCAATACATCGATGTATGATACTTGAGAAAGTATGGTGCTGATACTTCAATCTATATATTTTTATATATTGAGTATTGATCAGCCAGCACTATATCAGCATTCGGTACTATTACCTTGACATACTTCATAATATCATGATACTCAATACAATAGTGAGTATCGAACCGCATCACCAACATTAAATATATTTACTGAATACCCCGGCAGTCATGATACTTGTAAAAGTTTAACACTGATACTTTGTGTTATCGTATCATATGATATGTGGATATATCGGACATCGAACCAGCGTTAGTGTGACACTCCGTATAATGTTATTGTTATACAAAATACTTGTGAAAGTTTAACACTGATACTTTGTGTTATCGTATCATATGATATGTGGATATATCAGAAATCGAACCAGCATTAGTGTGACACTCAGTATAATGTTATTGTTAAACAATAACACTGATACTTTGTGTTATCGTATCATATGATATGTGGATATATCAGACATTGAACCAGCATTAGTGTCACACATTAATGTTATTGTTATACAAAATACTTGTGAAAGTTCAATATACTGCCTGGCAGAGGTACACCACTAGATCAACATTTGGTATATTTATGGGTCTTGATACTTGCAAAAGTTCAATACTACATTGCTGAGGTAAATGCAAGTTTTCAATTTCATTATATTATTTCATTTTTTAAATATCGAGTGTCAATTCAGCACTAAATCAACACTATATATATCAAAGTAATGTGCCATTAGTAAAATGTCTGATACCGATAGTTCATCAAATCTTCATGATATATTAGGTATCGAACAGCAATATATCAACAATCGATATATCGATCTTTGAAAGGTCAACACCGATTCTTTGTGCTGTCGCAATACTTATATCAAATTTTAAAACCACACAAAAATTTACTCTCAATATGTCAAAGTATTGTAATACTTGTGAAAGTTCAATTCTGATACTTTGTGGTGTCATGATACTCCAATATTATGAATCCGATACATTGTATTTTGAACCAGCACCAGATTGACACTTGATATATCAAAGAATCGCAATTTGTATGAAAACTCTATACTGACGACATTTTGTCTACAGTGGTACAATACTTTGATATTAAACCAGCACCAGATCAATGGTTGATGTATCAAAGTATCGCAACAGCTGTGAAAGTTCTATACCGATATTTCATCTTGATAGTATCACGATACTTTGACACTCACCATTATTGAATGATTATTAGTTTTTTTGACAACACCAATGCTTTAAAGCACAAATGAGGTAAGTGAAGATTATACAGCAACTCCCCACCATTTTTTATTAATTCAATATAAAAATGTACCCTGTACAACAGTGTACATTAGAGTTGGTTCAATAATCAATATATCAAAGTAGGCTTCGATCAAAGTATCGTGATACATGTGAAAGTTAGATACTGATACTGTGTAGTATCACGATACTTCGATATAATATTGAGTATCGAACTCAATATATCAATGTAGAGGGATAATTCTGAAAGTCCTATACTACAAGGCTGAGGTAAATACATTTTTGTGATTTCATGAGAATAATTTTTTTTTGATTCCTGTATTACTACTTTATTGTAATTAATTTTTTCATTTTCTAATATAATTGCTGTTACAATGCCATTATTATTATGTAATAAAATATTTAATTATGCTGTTGTGATAATTACCATTAATAATGCCAATTAATTACAACACTGCTAATTAATTATTACTGAACATTCTTCAGGATAGTTCTTTTTTAAATAAAAAACTTTCATACATGTGACCTATTCAGACAGGAAAGAACTGCTCTAAATGCTAAAGAAGGAGAAGTCCATCACCATACTCCTTGTGGACAAGGGAAAGGCCAAAGTCATCATGGAAACGAAAGACTACCAGAAGAAAATTAAAGAAATACTAAGTGACCAAGCAACATATGAGAAGTTAATGAAGGATCCGACCAGAAAGTACAAGGCAGAACTCATCAGAATGGTAAATTCCGTGGAGAAGGAGGGGAAGATCACCAAGCATCAGTACTGGTACTTGTATCCCAAACTAGAAAAACGTACAACGGATTTATGGATCACCAAAAATCCACAAGGAGGGTGTGCCACTCAGACCAACTGTTGACTACACACAGACAATAGCGCACAAAGTGTCCAGGGAATTAGCCATCATACTACAACCACTTGTTGGAAAAACAGAACACCACAAGGAAAATTTACAAAAATTGGTGAAAGAAATGACAAAGCTGAGAGTGGAAGGAGAATTATTTGTGTCATATGATGTTGTGTGGCTGTTCACGAAGACTCCAATCAAAGCGTGCAAAATCATCAGAAAAAGACTAGAGAATGACAAGGCACTAAAGAAGAGAACCAACCTAAATGTAGACATCATGGAGTTGTTGAAATTTGTTTTGGGGACTACATACTTTAGATTTGGAGGAGAAATTTACCAACAGAAGTTTGGGGTAGCTATGGGCAGTCCTGTACCACCCATTGTGGTGAACTTGTACATGGAGGACTTGGATCAGAAACTCATAGCCACAGCACCAGATGATTGCCAACCAAGAAACTTGGAAGAGACATGTGGACGATGTCACTTGCCTGGTACACACAGGAAAGGCAAAGAAATTACACCACTTGAACACTGTAGACCTCATGGTTAGCATCATTTTCACGAGAGAAGATTAAGAGAACACCAACATGCCCTTCTTGGATGCAAAGTTCATCAGAAAGGAAGATGGCAGTGTGAAGTCCACAGTGTAGAGGAAGAAGACACACACTGACCAATACCTGAACTTTGCATCCACCACCCCAAACATCAGAAGTTAGGAGTTGTCAGAATCCTTATGAATAGGTGTGAGACGACAACATCAGAGGAGGGGGACAAGGAAGAGATGGAACACTTGAGAGGAGCTCTAAGAGTATCTGCCTATCCATCCTGGGTCTTGAAAAAGATGATGGATAGCACAAAATAAAGACAAAGGACAGAAACTACAGGAGGCAAGTAGTCATCCCGCATGTGGAGGGGGTCTCAGAGAGAGTACATTGAGTACTGAAGAAGTATGGAGTAGCAACAGCCATGCGTCCCCACATCACACTCAGGCACCTGATGGTACATCCCAAGGACAAAGTGGAGTCAGAAGAACAGGGCGAACTGGTGTACAAAATACCATGCAAGAACTGTGGTGTTGAGTACATGGGGAGACAGGAAGACTACTCAAAGCACGACTGGAGGAACACAGAAGGGACATAGATAATACAAAAAATATGAAATACACAAAGATCGGGAAAAGAAGATTGATGTCTACCATCAATAAATCCACCCTTACAGACCAGGCGACAACTAAAAACCACATCATAGACTAGACATAATCGAGTGTGGCAACTTCCTAATTATCATAACATTATAGTAAACTATGCAATTTAATTTCATCTTCTTTCAAGTTTGTTTCATTTCTTCTTTCGATGCCCATAAAGCAGTGTTGGTATCCATGGTTATCATAACAAGTGATTGACAGTTGTAATCAGTTAGCCTATCGTGCGTGCGAAGTGCAAGGACATTCAACCACCGCTCGCTACAAGCTGGGCAGCCCCCATCCAGTAAGGTGCTGACCAAACACGGTCTGCCTGGTTCTATGGGTGTGTAGAGCTCAGAGCATCTGCTCAACAAGTGGATTGACGAACTACCACCAGACAAATCAAGGAAACACAAGAAGATTCCAGCTCTTTGCTTAGCAAGCTGGAATGTCAGAACCATGTGTCCTGGCTTATTGAATGATCTTCAACATATATGACAGCATATCTGGCTCACCTTTAATTATTTAAAGGCATGCCATTAAGTAATTATTTAAATACGCGTACGTAAAGTTAAAGGCGTGGTTGTAACATTAAGATAATGCCATTAAATTAATTAAGTACGCGCACATACACCATCGCAGTTGGCAACAAGAATGCGTAGCCTTGTACATGTACTTGTATTAATTCAACGAAAATTAGTTAATAATTGTGATAGTGAATTGTACGAGTATGACATCACTGCCAGTGCCACTGCAACTGGCGAACGTCTACACTGAACTCGAGTCTGAGATACCGTACCAGCCAGAGATTCAGTCGGAGAGTGACAACAGGCATATTATTTTATATTTATTGAATTTTGGTTACGCAGGATCATGTTAATAAGCTATGTTGCGACAATACATATTATTATCAATCAACCACATATAAGTTATCCACAAATTTTAATGTGCACATTTAAATATACATATGTTTTCATACATATTTTAATAATAACATCTTGGACATGGAAAACTAGGTTGACTTCTGCACTTGCATATTAAAACCACAGTGTATCAACAGACATATTAATATATCTTTAACAAGTATTTAGCATATACAGTGACTGTATTTATGAACCTTTGAATAGTTGATGAGGAAAATATACTGTTAGCACCACAATAATACCTCACTTTGTCATTTCCAACATTCGCCTTAACCATTCGACCTTGAGGTTCAGGCAGAACCTTGATACTTTACTGATTAGCAGAAATCAAATCAGTCTATAATATTGACTATTATCAGGGGTCATAGTAACAGAACTGAATAATTTTAAAGTCATGTAATGACAGACACCTTATAAAGAAAAATAATTAAATTTTAACTGTTTAAAAAAAAGCATATTCCCCTAATGTCTGCATGCTGTTTTAAATATTGAATGGTTATGAAAATATTGATAGAAATATTTTTTTCTCAGTTAAGAAAGATAGAAGGACCAGAGGACATGAAGTTACATTAGTAAAGGAGCAGTGTAGATTAGATATAAGAAAGTTCTAATTTTCACAAAGGACTGTAAATGATTGGAACAGATTATCTCCAGATTGTGTGGGTGCTAGTAGCGTGAATGTTTAAAAATAAAATCGACACATACCTCAGAAGGGCGGGAAACATGTAGATAAAAGGGTTGGACTCTCGATAAGCCAAAGGGTTTCCTTGTCCATCTGCCATCTAGAGTTAATTCTCTGGGTGGCAATTTTTTAAAATCTTGTTAAATCAACCCACCCCCCGCAACAACCCCAGTGAATACCGACTGTTCCCAAGATATCAACATGTATAGATGCAGCTGTATGTAGAACATTTTTCTTGTGAAATGCTCCATGAAACAATACTTTATATTAACTTATTATGATAATGAACACACCATCATTATTTACTCCCAACACTACTATGATGCCTGCTTTTGTTAACTGAAAATGTTTTTCTTTACAGGAGATTGAACTAGTGTGCTTAGAACCACTAGTTCTCAAAATTAATATGGCATACTGGGCAGATATATTTGTCAAGGACCTCAGACAAGATTCTACAGCCATGCGACATGCTGGATACAGACAGTTTGTCCTGCGAATGTCCACCGAGTGATCCCCAATTGTGCCGTGTGTTGCATCCGTTACAGATTCCCCAGTGCCGATGGGGTGTACACTGGCTTCCAGATCTGATGGTTAGCTTGACTAACTGGAAAGCAGTGTAGAACGCAGGTTGCTCGACATTCGTGTGTGCTGACACCTGACTAGCTCTGCAGTTGGTGGATGCCAGGGTCTGGCAGATATAGTGCGGATCTTCAGGCAACAACTCTCGACACTATGAGATAGGTTTAGTGTCGAGCATTCTTTGCTGAACTACATTGGTTTGTGTATCGATGGCATGGCTGTATGAGTTCGCAGTCTTCAATGGTATTGTATACCAGCTTTCTGACTTTTTGCTGCTACACAACAAACAAAGTAACTATTAGTTTGGCTCTGACACGAATTATATTTGATGTGACGACACAGTGATCAAGTCAATTATACATGTTATTTGTCTTCAATTCATCTATAATTTCTAACAGAGTCCATGAAGAAATTAATTATTTACCCAACACTGTTACAATGGTAGTGTTTCATTGTCTTTGTGTTGCAGGTCGATGGCAGCCAGCTGGGTTCTTGCAACATACACTGGCTGCTTGTTATGTACAACTCAAGTTTGTGATGTAGTAATGGCATTGCAAGAATTTTCACATTTTTCAACAACAATTTGTAGATACATTGACTGTAGCACTTTACTTTTTAGCTTAAATTCTCTATGTATTATGATCTTATGAGGACTGTTATACATTTTTCCTGCCATATATCATTATCCTTTTTTATCACTGGTTTGTATTTTCACAAATAATTGACAATGATTTTTCATTTTACATATTGATAATACACATTATACTGAGTCTATAGACTATGTTACAAACAATACTTTTGTAAAATGAAGATAAGTTCTTATATAGCACAGTATCCAGTCACCAAGACTGTTTAGAACGTTTCACACTTTACTCCCTGGCAGGCCTGTTCTGTCAACCACCATCTCAACTTCTCTGGGAAGCATTCAGTCATGGTACTATTACTGCACAAAGACTATTTGTACACAAACATCCCCCACTGTCTATAGCCAGGTACCTTTCATATAGCTGAGTGAACTTGAACAAGAGTGAACTGGAGCAAGTATCGTGATTGTATGTACATGTAATTCTCGTTATCCTGTCATATATACAGTCATATACAGTAAAACCTGTCCATAACGGTCATCGTCGGGACTGCGCAAAATTACCATTATAGGCACGTTGTCGTTATGGAGAGTTTCATAACTTGGATACTCACTAGGTGGAGCCACAGTATTATGGATGGTTACGTTGACGTTCGCTAGTTGGTACTCTCGTGAACAATACCAACCTAGCGTTAACAATAATATTCAATAATACACTACACAACTTGCTATATTTAATTGATGTTCATTTTTCTTTTGGGCCATATTGAAATCAATCATGCCCTCCAAGTAAAGGCGAACAGAAAAAGCTTTGATGTGTAACAGGAAACACGAGAGTGTGAACGCGTGCAAGGCAAGCGTTGACCTAGATTTGCTCGGGGGGATTATCAATACAATTTAAGCTACCCCAGGTGGTATTGTATTGATAAGAGAAGCCATTGAAGCGGACTGTTGTAATATTTACCTAGGTGGCTTGGCACAGCTGGAGAGACTGCTTATGTTAAAATAGCCCATTACCTACCCCAGGTAGTAGGTAACAGGCCATTTGCTGGAGAGGCTGCTTACTTAAATGTTAAAATGGCCCATTACTTACCCCAAGTACCAGGTAATGGGCCATTTGCTGGAGAGTCTGCTTACGTAAATGTTAAAATGGCCCTAACACTATTTTGTTGTTTGATTTTTTAAATTATCTTTTGGTTAACAATGTAAAGTCCAATATAACAGTACACGAGGTGGTGCTGTAGGTCACCAACGGGCGCTGTTCAATTAGCACTACATCAGAAAATCATCAGGGCCCAAAGTTGTATACGTATGCAAAGTGTCACAATTGTATACCAAAGTGCACAATCTTGCCTATTTTGTGTGCTAATCCGCCTAACTACATGGGTTGTATAGGCCTAATACGGTGCCAGTAACGTAGATATGCCTATCGGTAGGTCTATTCAGACTAGTATTAGTAATTACCATTGTTCCCATCTCCTACTAGTCTCGCTTAACCGACTCTCGCCTGGCTGTGTGACTTCGCCAGAAAGATAGTCTGGCTCTGAATGGCCCTTCTGAATGTCATCCACTAGATGGCAACATTGGTATACTCATGAATTAAAGCGTCATCAATTTATGAAGTTATATGTGACTTATTGTCAGGATTTGCCATGTATTAATAATTATTAGTCTCACTTAACCGACTATTGCCTGGCTGCGTGACTTCACCAGGAAGATAGCGTGGATCTGAATCGTGTTTTGACTGCTCACTGCCAGTTAGCACGTCTAACCCCCAGAATGTTTATATATTATGTATGTTTTCGATAACGTAATAAAATTACGAAATAGTGCCTGATCGAAATAGTATTAGACAAAATAAAATTAATCTTAAACTAAATGAACACAAACAAAAGTTTCAAGTACTCTGTGGAATTCGAACCGAGGACCCTAAAATTAGCAACTCGACACACTACCGATTTAGCCACCAAGGCCAGCACGTATTGGTTGTACTTTGGCGACTACATATATTAGTTAGCAGTCCGACCGTTGCGCGAGACATCGATTGCACTTTGTTTAGTTAAATTTGTCTTAGTTTGGTATTTATATCATGCGTATTCACACTTAGTCTTTTGTTTCTGCTCGAGCATAAGCAAAGAAACAATACGGAATCTTCGACAGCCATGAGAGCTGTCACCTAATGAAGATACATGTGATTAAAAGGCACTAAACTACAAAAAAAGTTTATTGTCGGTTTATTTTTTATGTGACATGTTTCAGTATAAGTTTAATGTTGAATAGTTGTTATAGTATTATTATCTGATAAAAGTGTATCCTTATTTAATTTGTTATTTCATAGTTGGCCTGAGAGCCAATCATTGTCTCTACCCGAATCTGGGGTAAAGCCCCCTACCGGTAACATTGGCTAGAGCTTAATAATCCAGGCCATAGTAATGGGACAATGCTGCCACCTCATGGCACCTGGATAATCAAGGCTAATCTCCTACACATTGTAGCATTGCTGTAAATGTGGCGATCGCTGTAGAGGTATGGCCTCCTCCGGACCTCCTTGATCAGTTCCCCTATCTGCTCACGTGTCAGGCACAGTCGAGGCATTTTCGCAATACGTGAAAAAGTAGGGGAGACACCCCATATTATATCATAATTTGGGAATCCTTGCTCCGTTTAAGGAGCGTTAATGCACCATTTTGCAACGTGTTCGAAAGTTGCGTCAAACGCATCTGCTAATGCACCAATGTGTCATGTCACATTGAAAAGTGTCTGTTCGAAACCGTGCGTTAACGGATGCATTCCACAAACATTATACGCAATACACATTTTGCATCGTTTACGCGTAAATGTGTCATCGGCTTTAGATTTACACATTAGACAACTCTGTTATCTCTACATTGAGAAAGTTGCGGGAGCATGTAATAAAATAATGTGTAAATGGAAATGTTTTAAATATTGAACATATCATTATGGGGCAAAAATGACATGCAGCAGAAAGGGCAAAACGCACAGGGTTGGTAGTACTATAGCTGTCATGGATATAACAATGAAAGTGACTAAATGAGTTGCAAAGGTCTACCTGTCATGTGAGTATAATGATAAATATGTTAAAATCAAATGCACTGTTAAATGTCATACAAAGGACTGATTAATGAAAGATTTAGGTTAAGATTCTTGACGGCGGATGTGAATGTCGGAGAAGGTAAAAAATAACATATTTGAAATCTATGACCCTATATTTTGGCGCCAAAATTATTTCTATGTCAGGCAGTTATTAAGATATGGGGAAAATAGCTTTTTGGCAGCCACAAAATTAGCAAATTATTCCGTTTTATGCCTAAAACTGCACTGCTTACTGAACTTTTGCTAAATGTAGCGGCAAACATTGCTAAGCAATGTTACAGAAGCTAATTGTGCATTTTTTTGACAATATATATATATATGCAGTGTATATAGTGAAAACAGTATAAATATCCTTACCATCGATAAAAACTAGTGTGGGATGAAACCTCAGTTTCTTTTGTGCTCTTTTGCTTAGACCCTGGAAAATGTAGACATTCATAGTAAGGAGAACTTCGTTTGGCAATCACAAGGAAAGCTATTGTACATTATCTGTATATGAAATAATTAAATAAAGTAATAGTGTTTTGCTTGGTAACATTTGCAATAGGTAAGATTTTGAAATATCTTAAATTTCTTGTAATACATAACACGATTTTAAAATTAATTCCGCATGACAATATTGCATTAGTACACTCCCTAAATTCCACACAAAACTGAGTGCCATTTTGTAAACAGAAAATAAAATATATAACTAAATAAGACACGGACAAGCATAATTTACAACTTTGCAAGTACACCTGTAGAGTAAATGTGATTACTTTACATGGCATTCATTTGAAACAGACACCCCTTTGCACTAGTGAAATACTGCCAGATGAGACAAACCTCTTGCACCAGATGCACCAAGGCTGAGGAGGAACTGTCACCACAGAAAGCCACTAGGACAGCCTCCCCGTCTCGTATCAGTCGAGACTTCCCAAAGGCAGACCGGAACTTGTGGGTGCAGTACTGCAGAAAACACTCACTGAAAAACAAAAGCATCAAAAACAGAGTTTAAAACACGCATAGAAACTTGCAGAGTAAATGTGAGGGGGACAACAGTGCAAGTCAGGTCATGATCATATTTACATAACTATCACATTCGGTTCAATGTAATGCCAAAGCAAAAACATATTTCTACTAGCCTTCATTTTTAATACAGATACCCCAAAACATTATTTATTTTAGGAGCAAAATCAGGTTCTTCAGGGCCAACGACCCAAAAAGTGCACAAATGGTATTGTATCAGGCCCTAAAATAAATGTTCGATTCTAAACAATTCAGTTATATTTTCCTTTTGTACATTTAAGACGCATATTTTCCATAAATAGTTCAATGTAATGAGTTACTTTTGTTAACTCATTACACTGTTACTTGAAGTCAACATTGATTTCATCGCGTGTCCAGCGTCACCAATGACAAGTTACTATACGACGTACAATTTGTGCATTTTAAATTACATCTAAACGGAAAAATCTTTTTTGAATCATCTGGTATATGCCATTTAATAATAATCAAGAGGTAAACGAAAGCATCTGACTTGGAAACAGTTTGTTCATGCCATGGATAGTTTGGTGATAATCTTAGCATAGTGATGTTTCCTGGAAAGGCCTATTTTCAGTTACCGCAGCTCTTTCAGAAACGTGTTTGGAAATATAACTGAAACATAATCAGTAAAACTGATGAGTTATCTTTGGCTATGCTCTCTGCCATATGTGTCCGCGGATTGGAACTAGGCAAAGTGTAATGTAAGAAATTAACATACCTTGATGATACTGGACATGCAATATAGTTATTGTTAGATAGTACCATTATTCTTCATCGAACAGGTAAAATGTTTAGGAAAACGTATTAAAACATGATGTGGTATGCAACTGTACACAGGTATGGAGTTTGTATTGTTTTTTATTTCATTTCCTCAAATGGTTCTTCATTTCATAATTATTTATGTATGTTGTTTAATAATCTGATCCACAACATATTTGACAGTTAGTCAATGTACATCAATCTACTGTATCGATGCTGATGTTTATAAAACATTGACCAATCATGATATTATTGAAAGAAAATCAAGAAATAACACTTCAAAATAGGCCATACTTGACTGCTAACAACTGATGACGTTGGACACTTTGTAATGACGTTGGACACGGGTTTGGCAGAACTGACTCAATGAACATTGGTACTCCTTACAACTGAATAAACATAAATTATGTGGATGTATTTTAGAAGGGATCTAGGCATGCTCGTGCGACTTTTCCGATTTTATCTGGAGCTAGGCCTATTACATATCACCGGTGGAGATGTAATGAGATATATATATGTGAGTGTGAATCTAGAGTTTGTGGATCTGTTTACATTAAGTTGTCATACGTGTCACATGTTTAAATAACATAATCATATCCTCAGTGAAGGGTTTGTAGGAAGAACTACCTTGTTACAAACTCTTTAAGCACTTGCTGTACCCATTTATGTACTTGCCATCTGGCAGGACAATGTCCATTCGTCAGCAGGTTGTTTCTAAACTGTTCTAGTGATCATCTATAAACTCTTCTTGATAAGCATGTTTACACAACTTGTCTGGACTTGTTAGCATACCAGCCAGTCTGTTGGATCTTAGTTTCAAAGGAACATTTTGTTGTATGTTAGTATGTTACATAAGCAGATGTTATTGCTTTTGAAGCGTACCATAACAACATGGTTAAGTTCTGGCTGACACTACAAGCAGGAGTATTTTTGTACTTTCCTTGCACAATATAGCATGCAGGTATAGAAGATCAAACATATTTTCCTTCTTCAATAATATTGCATCACTGTAAATTTCAGTCACGGCAAACTTCTTCCTGACAGGAACTGGAATGTATCTGGCCTGTTTCTTCAACTCCACCCATTCTAACTGCAGACGATTGACCATACCACGCGTTGTGTTTTGCCCTGCGAGATGCTGCTTGTGACAGTCCAGTTGCAACATTTTAACGATCATGCTCCCTTTCTTCTGGCTCGTTTTCAAGTGGCGTCAGAAGAACAGTGTCTGCTTTGTTTTGACGGGACTTTCGTTTATAGGAAGGGCAACATGTTCGTAACTCAAGACCGTAAATTAGGGTACCAGTTCTAATTAAGGTACCAAGATATATTTTGGTCAATTTGGTGTGTCCAGCATCATCAAGCAGCTTAGACATCTGGGGGTCTCGCAGGTCAGTTTACACATCAACTCAGTGTTTGAAATTAAGGCAGCCGATTCAAAATCTGTCCTGCCGATTCAATTCGCCAACATTTTTCAGTTATCAGTTCATTAGAATTCTTAGACTTGACTCAGTTATAGGAAACGGTAAACGCAATAATTCAACAATAGTTTGTCAAAACTGAACTGTTATCACATGAATGGGTGCATTCAATAGCAAAGCCAATGCAAAGCCAGGTCAGAGTTAGGCACGCTTTTTGTTCTTTATCTACAAATAAATATCACCTAAATCCAATTTTGATTGGTGACAAAAGTGTATTTCGAAACATGACTAACATCGGCAAGGTGAAGGCCAAGTAGTTTGGTGGTGTCACCTAGCGAATAAACCAGGAAACACCTAAAAAGAAGTGGCAAATGTACTGTATACATGCATCTGAATGCAAGCAGGCCCTTAGCCAGCTTTTCACAATGTGGGGTTCACAGTTTATGAATTCAGACTCCAGGGGGTGCCACACGTTCATGTGGACATATATTTTTTCACAATGCAGAAGGCCCGCATGTTCACGTGGGTGCTCATAATGCAGAAGGTTAGATTTCTAACTGGAAGAACAATGAAGTGGGTGTGAGATTGGTGGAACATGTCGTTTCGTTTTATATTCTTTCATCTTATATACAAACACCACATTAGCATCCCCAGCAGGGCCACAACAAGGTCATTTTGAAGGTGCATTTACAGACAAAGTGGGACCCGTATGTGGTCTGTGGAGATTGGTCCCATTTTGTTGCCCGATTAAGCCTAATTTACACCCATTGTATTCATAAAAGCCAACAAACAGTGATAGTATATTGTTAATATGACTGAATTATTTACTCGAAACCCTTTGCCATGTGTGCAATTGTTTTGAATATGTTCATATTAATATAATAAATGAGGCACCGAGGAGTTTGGGTGTGCCAAAGTTATTTTTCAGAATAAACAGTTAAAGTGTGACATTTACAATCTGGTTTTCACTCAATTAATACATTATATTTATCTAATCTGATGTGCAAAAGTTCCATCATTTATCATGAACATAATTAAGTTATAAATTAACAAACCTTTATAAAACGTCTCGACTTCTCTGGGAAGCATTAAGCCACACTGAAATTACTGCACAAAGACTATTCGTACACAAATATCCACCACTGTCTATAGCCAGGTACTCATTCATAAAGCTGAGTGAACTGAAGCAATGTAGAGTAAACGAACTTGCCCAAGTTTCGACACCGCCGCACAGGATTCGAACCCGCGTTCTATCAGTCCAGAGTCTGGAGCTCTCAAAGCTGCGTTATTACTACCCCATGCGTTTACATAACAGGAGATCCTGGGATAGTGTGAAGTCCTTCTGCATGGCTAATTGGATGCAATGGTTATTTGACACACATTCCTGCAGTGACTGCCCTTTTCACACATGACAGTGGAGACAGACCCCTCAGCCAGGCTCCCATACATTCACTGATGATCACTTAATAGACAAGGGTTCTCACTTTAACATCTGTACAAATCAGGTATTCCTTGTATTATTTAGTTGTAATGCTTGAACAATATCCAGCAGCTTTTAGGAGGGGGGGTAACGCTTTTGAGAAACATGGAATACAATTGGTGGTTCACATTTTAAAGATGCAATTTTGAGGGGGATTTACATTTTGGAGAAAGGGGGATTCATAAAAAGGGAGTTCATGTGAACCCCGTAAACCCCCTGGCTATAAGAATAATATTGCTGTAAATATGATGCGGTTTTCTAGTCCTTTGGCCGAAGGTCCAAGGGACTACACTCTGCGTCCGCCGTTAGCTGCCCTATCTCAGAAACTGTTCAGCAACTTTTTCTCTAATTTTGCATAGACATATCTTAGGGCGATGCCACTATGCACAAGAAATCTGTATTTGATTTAATCATTTTAAGGGCTCCCTAGGGCCTCCAAGGATCCCAAAACTGGTAAAAATATAACATTTGGCCTATTTTTTCAAAAACTGTTCAGCAACTTTTTTTTCTAATTTTGCATAGATGTACCTAGGGTGCTGTCACTATATACAAGAAATCTGTATTTGATTGAATCATTCTAAGGGCACCTAAGGGGCCCCCAAAGTGCAAAAGTTTTACATTATCTAGTAATGTGGTTTTGAGAAGGGCCCTTGAGACCACCCCCAACAGTAGGTTTTGTTTATTGTGCCACAAAGTCAACACCAAGATTAAGGTCTGCAGCCTAGTGCTACTGTTCCATTGAGACCTTGACTAATCTTTAATTGGTCACAGCTCCCAGGCAGAGTAGACACACTTGACCCCTGTTAGACTGAACAGTTGCCTAAAACTTTTTATCTTCAAAACTATTGATTTTCTATAATTGAAAGTTGTGTTTATTTTGATGTTCATTTAATTATTATAAAATGGTGTGACTGTGGTGTCTAATGGTTAAAGATGTATTGTCTGTAGAAACCTGTAGGTGACAAACATAGAAAATTAATATTCTGTCACCTGTAGGTGACAAACACAGAAAATTAATATTCTGGACAACTATAGAGTGAAATATCCTACACTTTATTGATATCAAATGCATTCTACTGTTCTGTTTACGCTTGCCATGCCTTGTGTAGACATGGTACTATATAAATCAATTGTATCAATATAGACTAATAATTACAGATTCACAATATAGCTGAAATGAATCAACAAAATGTCAACCATTAGAAGAGTTGACATAGTTCCGCTATACACAAGCAAGAAATCTGTAAGTTGATTGAATCATTCTAGTGTTATCAGCATGTAGTAGAACATACATTTTCTACATCATCATCACTAAGGTTGTCGTAAATTTCACCAGCTGCCATGTCAAGTCCGTTATAATTGTGACTAACAGTGTTCAAAATGATTCAGGTAAATAGCAAATAACAAAGGACACAAGTTTTCTCCTTGCCATACTTGCTATACATCACATGAGAAGAAGGCTGACACAGCCTGGCCCTGATTTATACATGGTTTAGCATTTTTGTATATGTTGTATACAACTTTCAACACAATACCATTAATACTGCATGAAATTATCTTAGACCACAGGGAGGACCGGTCTACTTAATGAAATGCTTTCTTATAATCAATGAAGGCACAATAAAGCCTTTTGCGTCGAGACAAATACAATTCAACCAATACCCCTATTTGAACACTGCCTGTTCTTCACCAATTCGCTTTGTTTAGGTATGTGGTCAGTCTGGTGTTCTGAACAATCACTAAGGATTAATGAACACTTGTGCAGAATGTCACCCACTTGGCAGGTTTAATTGATCTATTCAGCAATGAGGACACTGCTTAGGCCTCACTCTGGACACTGTCACTCATAGTGTTGTGTATTGTCTTAGTTGGTGCATTGAGCTAATCTACTTGACCATGAATCAGTGGTGGCTCTGGTTGTGTATTACACCCAGCTGTGGAGCTAAGATTCTATGCCTGCTATTGTTTGATGGAAACTGTGACTAATGTGTAATTGGTCACTGGCAGTAGTTTGTGTCAACAGTCATCATTAAGCCACTAGACCCCTATTAAACTGGCAGTTGCCTGTAGGTTTTAAACTGTGTCAAACAGTGAGTCTACCTTTTGATCTCAAATAATCTGTCCTCTTAGTTTTACACATGAAGACATAATCTGGCATAACTTGATAAGTCTTTGTAGCAGCACATTTGTACTTCCAGTGTATCATTGCAACATACATATTACATACTGTGTGCCACATTTGAATGTTGTGCATGTAATATTTCCATGCAATCCATTTGCATATATAATGTAAAACTTCAACAGCCGTTTTCTTCATTTTCACTTTTTGATCCCTACCATGTTCAATGCTCCATAACTTTGCCAATTTTTTTAGCAGTCATAATTTTTGAAACCGTGTAAAGAACCCTACCAAACCTTTACAAGGATGTAAGAAAACAATGTTACAATTTTTCTGACTTATAACACATATAGACGTATTAGTCCAAAGAACTTCAGGGCCACTTGGCCCATTTTTATTTAGCGTATTCACGTTCATTTCTGTTACATTTCACCTTGACAGAGTAAACGTCGGTCCATTGCTCGGAAAATATGGTGTTTAAGAGTTGGAGAAGCTTGTGTCTGCATGGAGACGTCAGCCTCTGATGCAGTGACCATTTAGTTCCTCTGAATCAAGGTATATATGCGCTCTGAGCAGCGTTTTTTAGTTTTCATTATGATGATGCTGGACACACGATGACATTGGACACGCCACGATTTCGTTTTTTCTCCTTTAACCATTTTAGTGAATATTGGTAGTGCCATCAAGGGAGTTACAGCAGGGGGTAGGTGGTAGGCATGAAACTGTTAAAACGATGTACGTTTCCTAGGTTTTTGTAGGTAGCCTTTTCCGTTTATAACACTGGACACACTTAAAACGTCACCCTACATTTTTTATTTAAATGTGCTACATTTTCCTCAAATTTATATTTTGTCCCATAATTGTTTTCATGATTCCTTCGGTAACTTTTAAAGAAAAGAATACATGTCGAAATACCCTGCAATAACAATGATAAATAAATGTAGTGGACCAATCTAAACCGGTGATGCTGGACACTCAAAAAGTGGTCATAGTAGAAAACACATTGTAATGTTTATATTTCTTGTTTTGTAAACATCATTTTGTTTCTGTACACTCCCAAAATATACCATATTTGCACTGTGAAATCAGAAATAGAAAATATAGCACTACTTTTGAAAGGTAGTGGTTCCAAATTTGGAAAGGTTAATTGGACATGCCATTTTGGCTGTCTTTGGTTCCTTTCGCCCAGTTTTTGTCATTTTAAAAATTAACATGGCAGGCAAACTACACTACTCAAAATAATTAAAGGAACAAATATTGGGGATGGAAAATAAAGTCTACCTCACAAGTTACACTTTGTGCACTCTATATGTGATTAGGGGATTGTCTTAGCTACGAAACAGCTCATATTGAATGAACTCAAGCGTGACAACAATGCCTCTAGGTGTGGCTGCGTGTCCACACCCCTATATAAGGAATGCATTTTGTGGTACTTTCATCAGTTACATTTCATCTTGATGTTTTCTGCATGAATTGTGATTGCTGAATATCTCCTGATGGTCGTTGGTGCTGCCAGGTGGTATTTGGACCACACTCAGGTTGCTAGGGCTGTGCAACTGCTAGAATATGGTGAACGGGTTCGGGTGGTAGCTCGGAGGTTTGGTGTGTCTCCAAGTGTAGTCAGCTGACTATGGAGACGATACCAGGAGACTGGGCAGTACACCAGGAGACTGGGCAGTACACCAGGAGACTGGACAGTACACCAGGAGACTGGGCAGTACACCAGGAGACTGGGCAGTACACCAGGAGACTGGGCAGTACACCAGGAGACTGGGCAGTACACCAGGAGACTGGACAGTACACCAGGAGACTGGGCAGTACACCAGGAGACTGGGCAGTACACCAGGAGACTGGGCAGTACACCAGGAGACTGGGCAGTACACCAGGAGACTGGGCAGTACACCAGGAGACTGGGCAGTACACCAGGAGACTGGGCAGTACACCAGGAGACTGGGCAGTACACCAGGAGACTGGACAGTACACCAGGAGACTGGGCAGTACACCAGGAGACTGGGCAGTACACCAGGAGACTGGGCAGTACACCAGGAGACTGGGCAGTACACCAGGAGACTGGGCAGTACACCAGGAGACTGGACAGTACACCAGGAGACTGGGCAGTACACCAGGAGACTGGGCAGTACACCAGGAGACTGGGCAGTACACCAGGAGACTGGGCAGTACACCAGGAGACTGGACAGTACACCAGGAGACTGGGCAGTACACCAGGAGACTGGGCAGTATACCAGGAGACTGGGCAGTACACCAGGAGACTGGGCAGTACACCAGGAGACTGGGCAGTACACCAGGAGATTGGACAGTACACCACGAGACTAGGTCAAGGTAGTTTACAGATGACAACCCCTAGATAAGACTGTTATCTCGTCATTTTGTCTCACCGCAATCGCATGAATACAGCTCAATCCCTGGAAACTGACTTCTGCTGTGCTACTGAAGTTCACTTATTCAGCCAGACTACTCCATGCGGATGATATGAGAGCCAGGCGACCTGCCACAGGCCCTATTCTCACTGTGCAAAACAGTAGAGCACGATTGAACTTTGCAAGTGAGATCCAGAACTGGCAGCTGTGTCGCTGGAGGCCAGTACTCTTCACAAATGAGAGCAGGTTCTTTGTGTTAACTAATGATAGGCGTGTTAGGGTGTGGAGACGCCAGGGAGAGCGTTATGCTGACTGTAACATTGTGGAAGTTGACCGGTAGGTGGAGGTTTTGGGCCGGAGTGTCTTTGAAAGGTCGTAAAGACCTGTACGTGTTTGCCAGAGGTGGTATAACGGCTGTAAGATATCGCAATGACATCCTGGAGCCGTTTGTAAGACCACGTGCAGACACTTTTAGGGATGATTTCATCTTAGTGCAAGATAATGCACATTCCCACACAGCTTGGGTGTCCTTGACCTTCCTTGAGCACGAAGGTATCACTGCGATGGACTGGCCGGCTAGGTTTCCTGACCTGAACCCAATAGAACATCTCTGGGACATGCTTTCCAGACGTGTTACATTTGATTTGACCTGACCAATGCCCTAGTTCAGGAATGGCAGGCTATACCCCAAAATGACATCAGCTAGATCGTCAGGAGTATGCCATGTCATTGTCAGGAGTGTGTGAACACTAGAAGGGGGCATTCAAGTTATAAGAACACATTTGTGGACAATAGTTGTCAGTTTGTGAACAAATGTGAACAAACAGCTAATGAAACTACCCGGGGGTACCACAAAATACATTCCTTATATAGGGGTGTGAATACACAGCCACACCTAGAGGCATTGTTGTCACGCTTGAGTTCACTGACAGTTTTTGACACTCCCCTAATCAGACATAGAGTGCATAAAGTGTAACTTGTGAGGTAGACCAGGTTTGCCATCCCCAATATTTGTTCCTTTAATTATTTGGAGTAGTGTATGAACTTATGTAGGATACACCTTTCTACAAAGCAACAAAGATAACAATTAGCATTGGTGTTTAAAATATAATTAAAGAAGACTTTTTTATACATGTATCTGTGATACTATGGTAGAGGAGTGTGGACATTCAGTCTCACTTAGAAGCATTGTCGTCATGCTTGAGTTCATTCAAAAATGAGCTGTAGGTAAAACAGTCTCCTCCTAATCACACATAGAGTGCACAAAGTGTAACTTGTGTGGTAGACCAGGTTTGCAATCCCCACTATTTTTTTCTTTAATTATTTTGAGTAGTATATACATATATGTACATATATCATGAAAGCTCTTACCGAGACCAATCTTTGGTAAACATTTTGTAAGCCCGACTTTATCATTCATGGTGTAAGATACAAAAGACACTATTTTAATCAATTGTACCTTTTTGGGATATTGGCCCTTAACCTTTTTGAGTACAACTGAAATTCTGATTGCAGGACTTGCTTGGCAACTTGTGAAGCTGTGATGTTTTTTTAATGATAACTTTTATAAATATATATGTAATATAAATGAAAACGTTTATTGATCTTGCTTGCAGAGCAAAGAGGAATTAAAACATCAGCGCCGTTCATTGTTTTGTCAAATTAGAAAGATGACACAGAGATGGTGGACAGAGTTTGGAAGATTATACGATTTCAAAATATTTGAAGGATATAATGCTGCTTTAATGCAGCAGTTTACATCATACTGGTGACAATAAGTAGATAGATGAGAAGATTCAGTAGACAATATAATGTTCCAATTTTGAGTCATGACTTATATATATAAAATGGCTTATTGGAGAGTAGCAAGATTCTGAGATAAGAGGAGCGTGACGATTGGCTGGTAGCTGCTCACCACTCACTCACCTGCAGAATGGATCGTTTATGCGGATAACAACTACTGGTGACCTCTGGTGGCATTTCATGCACGTTGCCCCAGCACTACAATACAGAAAACCGTTTCATGATCACTCTACAGTCGAATAAATAACTTTAATTAAACTCAGTAACTACTTTTAACCTTTGTCAGTGGCAAGAAGCCGGAAATTGTTACCAGTCCAAATAGTTTACAGTGCAGTCAAGAGAACAAAAAACACAAATTTCTTACTTGTCCACATGACGGGAGAAAGGGGGATATATATATAATTCTAACGGTAGCAAAGGTCGGCCACTCCATTATGCGAGATAGGATATACAACCTCAGAGAAAAGGTCTCTCAAAATCACCAAAAATATTTGTTTGGGTTCACATAATTATTGATATCATTACACGTGTGATATACTGCGTATACTAACATTTGGAATCTTAAAATAAAAGATATATTGTCTACGCAACCAGGGGTCAAAACTTTATGCAAAACTATATGCAGACCGGCTCTGGTGTGCTTAAAAACGGCGGTCTGCCTAAGACGATCCCTTGTGCATATTTGGTCGATGTATGCTGCTGTTAGGAGTATATATATGATCAACCCGTCATGTGGAAAAGTACATATATAGTGACCATATTAATAACAACACTAAGTCACCAGTAGAATAACGTTTATTTAACTTAACAAATCAATTTATCGCCAACAAGAGCCTGCAACAGGACAAACAAAATGAGCAACATAAGAAACAGCCAAGCAGCTTCGAGTGGAAAAAATTCAATTGTGGATTGGCCACATGCTAGTCTCGTTTAACCGACTCTCGTCTGGCTGCGTGACTTCGCCAGAAAGATAGTCTAGCTAAGACAATCCCTTAATCACACATAGAGTAGACAAAGTGGCTCAGAATCGCCTTTTAACTGCTCACTGCCAGTTAGCACGTCTATCCCCCAGAATGTTTATATATTATGTATATTTTCGATAACGAAATGAAATTACGAAATAGTGCCCGAAATAGTATTATACAAAATAAAATGAATCTTAAAATAAATGAACACAAACAAAAGTTTCGAGTACTCTGTGGGATTTGAACCAAAAACCCTAAAAATAGCACCTCAACACGCTACCAATTTAGCCACCAAGATTAGCACGTTTTGTGTGTACTTTGGCGACTACACATATTAGTTAGCAGTCCAACCGCTGCGCGAGACATTGATTGCACTTTGTTTGGTTAAATTTGTCCTTGTTTGATATTTATATCATGCTTATTCACACTTAGTCTTTTGTTTCTGCTCGAGCATAAGCAAGACAACGTCAATACAAAACTGTTGACAGCTATGAAAGCTGTCACCTAGTGAATATGCATGCGATTAAAAGGCACTAAACTACAAAAAAGTGTAATGTTGGTTTATTTTGTGTGTGACATATTTCAATATAAGTTTAATGTTGAATAGTTGTTATAGTATAGTATTATCTAATAAAAGTGTATCCTTATTTAATTTATTTCATAGTTGGCCTGAGAGCCAATCATCGTCTGTACCCGAATCTGGGGTAAAGCCCCCTACCAGTAACATTGGCAGGGCCTTAATATTCCAGGCCGTTATGAGGAACGAAAAAATTTTGCCACCTTACGGCGCCTGGGTAATCGAAGCTAGCCACATGCTAACCATGCTGAACACGATGACACAGGCATAGGTGACAACGCCGAACGTGACGACAGAGGTTTCACCGACGACACAGACACTGGCACAGTTTTCACTCGGTCCTCGTCATCCTGGTGAACGATGCCGTTGATGGCAGTCATCGCAATTTTGTTGGTTTTGAATAGAAAAAACGAGTAATGTCATTTCGATATTTCTTCACAAACAGCGGCATCATGGAGAAGACAAAAATGCTATATTGCAGTTTTAATTGATAATGTCATGTGCTTCCAATTAACTGGATGCCTCTAGAGAAATAATGAAGCACCAGTGTTCAGTATATTGGGCGACAAAACCCTTAAAGCTCCCAATTACTCATATTTGCGTACGGAGAATAACGGGCCAGCACGCGAATGCTAAATAAGGAAATCGTCCGTAAACTCGGCTAAAACGATGCATTCGTAACTTGGCCGAATCACATGTTACAAAACAGTTTTAGCGGGCGAAGTTAATGCCACGTTAAAAAGGTGTAAAATACAGTCAGCGATTTGTTTATTGGCAATTCAAACGCGGGAAACTTTTCCACAGCAGTGCCGACACAAGTCTTTGTAGTGCCAGTTTTTGACTAACAGCAGTAACTAACAAAGTATCTGTGCTCTCGCAATATAACAGTATCCATTTGAGTATTGAAACAAACTATACACATGGGTGTGTAGAGTATTTCCAGGAACTGCCCTGTGAAGACTCTTTTGTGCCAACGTCAGAGAAAGGTTCCGCACGTGCGGCACCCGTCACACAGCCTGTCACCCATCACACCGGAGGGCAGGTCGTTACACAGTTGACAGGTTTGTACCTATCAATCAAAATTCTTACCCGCTCCCAGCCGACTCAGCCCATCCAAATGACGGGGTGACGGGTCTCTGCATCAGTTTATGGCAAGAATTCACAATTGGGTAACATGCACTCCTCTCAATTTATATACAGAGCCCTCGCTAGGGTTTGTGGAAACCCATTGTTAAAAACAAGGGTAAAAATTGAAATCAAGGGGTAATTTTTTAGTTTTCCGACCGCTAATGGTCAGAGCGGGTATGGCAGTGTCCATTTTGTAGTGCAGCCTGCGCAGGTGCATGCGTGTATGAGTGCGTGCGTATGTTTCATTTGAAAAGCAATAAGCTGTGATTGTATTAGCCACACAATGTCTTTCAATTAAGTTTCACGAACTAGTCTAGATCGTCCTTACTTATGCTGCTAAACAACATTCTTACTTTATTTTTTATTTGCCAAAGCAATTATTCCACGTAAAACACAACAAAAGTCTGTATTAATGTTTTAATATATATTGTATTTTTTTACTTTTGTTGTTGAAATTTAAGAAGTCCCAATTAGTGTAGTAAAAGTATGTATTATTGTTTTATAATACATATTGTATATTTCTTTACTCCTGTTGTTCAAATTTTAGAAGTCTTAATTAGTGACGTTTTCCTTGTCCATCTCTCACCCACAAGAGAGTGGTTAAAAAGACGTATTTTGAGGGTTCATGGCATAACTGTTTGTGATTCATTCATAGATACATGTATAATAATTATTAATATTTACATATTACGTACGTTTTCAAGTATAGTATCACATGCATTGCAACTGTAGGGCGTAGTGGCAGCAGCATAATAGTTTAAATGGGTTCCATTAAAAAAATATAATAAATAAATGTCAAAAAGTCTTGTTTAATTACATTTTAAACACCAATGCTAATTGTTCTGTTGCTTTGTAGAAAAGTGTATCCTTCATAAGTTCATACACTACTCAAAATAATTAAAGGAACAAATATTGGGGATGGCAAACCTGGTCTACCTCACAAGTTACACTTTGTGCATTCTATGTGTGATTAGGGGATTGTCTTAGCTACAAAATAGCTCATGTGTCAAAAACTGTCAGTGAACTCAAGCATGACAACAATGCCTCCAGGTGTGGCTGTGTATTCACACCCCTATATAAGGAATGAATTTTGTGGTACTTTCATTTGCTGTTTTTTTAGATTTGTCTTTTTAGATTGGTCAGGTTCTGTACATTCTCTGGAGGATGTGGCTTTCGTAGAACACAACTTGAAAGCATGTCCTAGAGATGTTCTGTTGGGTTTAGATCAGAAGACCTAGCTGGCCAGTCCATCACAGTGATACCTTCGTCCTCAAGGAAGGTCATGGACACCCAAGCTGTGTGGGAACGTGCATTGTCTTGCTTTAAGATGAAATCATCACCAACAGCGCCTGCATACGGCCTGACAATAGGCTTCAGGATGTTATTGCAATATGTTACAGCTGTTACGTCACCTATTGCAAACACGTACAAATCTGTATGACTATCGAAAGACACTCTGGCCCAAACCATGACTTTTCCTGGGGTGTCAAAGCTGTGATGCAAGTGTTGAAAAACTGTCTCAACTATGGAAAGGATTTTAAAATGTATATATAACTAATTATGATTAACCGACATATTTTTGATTTTGGTCCATTTATTCACAGAACTTAATAGTTTGCTCAAAGGGTGGATTAGCACCTGTCACTGTCTAAGGGTCAATATCCCCTTTGTTCTTTAGGCAGGCTGCAAGGTGCTATTGCAAGCTGGCTAAAACTTTCTAGAGGCTGTCTGAGTCACAGTACTACCTCAGAAGATTCTAGCCATTCTTAGCAGTTAGCACTGTCCCTTATGAGAGCAATACCAGCACTTTATTATGGATTTCCTGGCTTAATTATTTGCATGTGGTGGTTATTAACTAGACATTTCTGACTGGGAAAGTATGACCCTTGAAGCCGTTGTGGCTTCAATGTCATCAACATGCAAACATTTTATTTTGTTATATAAGATTATTTTTGCACCTTACTTATTGACTTCAATTCCAATCTAATTTATTTTTGTGATTTTTAGAAATTTCATTTATATTGAGAGCATTTGTTTTGTTAATTAATTATACTTCATGACTGACCCATTCAACCCTACATACATGTGCATGCCATTTCATTGACAAACTTTTTTGTAGGTCCCATTATTGCATGTGTAAGTAGTGTGGTAAATTTATCTGAAAATTGTAGAAGTGTAATTGTAATGACAAATGAAAAGTAACTGCAATTGATTTGATTTTGTGTAATTGGACCCAGCTTTGCACACACGACAGACTGACGCACACACAGTGTGACATGTACAATCTTCTTTTTCCATTACAGATTCTTACAGGTCTTCTTCTGGCTTGACTAGGTATTAGTGCCTCATATGCCAACTCTCGCTTTTGACATCTGTCTGGACTGTGCGCATGTGTCTGGCACAATCCAACATAGGGGTGGGGCAATGTGTTCAGTTTTGATAGGGTGGTTTTGCCATAACTTATCTATATTTGCCTCAAATGACTGGACCGATGGAGCATCAACCACAGACTGTGGCCAGTGTGGGAGACTGTTCCATACATCAGTGCATCGGTGTATGAGTTTTTTTCTAATATTTAATCGGCACCTTTCTTTAAATATTTTTAGTGGACATTAAAATTCGATGTCCACAATCATCAAGTTGATTATTCTGGCATTGACAGTTTAGAGAATGAGATCCCAGCTCAGTCTGGGCAATCGAGGCTAGACTACAGGCAAGCATTGTGCCAGCAGCCCACCATTCTCCAGGACCGAGCGATTTTCTGTGGTATGACTACAAGGCGCACAACCACGCACGACCAAAATGTATGTAGTGTTGGTGACCAAGCGGGGTATTGGTGGCACGTAGCAGGTATGTGTGCAGCTCGCCAAATTTAAGATATTTTCTTCACTGTGGTAACTCGACGGTTCCATTCGCCAGGTGGCGCTACTGTGCCAAGACTAAATGCTCGCCCGGAAAATCGGATAAAATGCTTAAATTGTGTAACTCCTGGGTGAAATACAGACTCAAAATGTTGCACACACAAACTATATATATACCATCAACGGCCAAACTATCTACCAACACATTATGATTATATTACATGGTCGTGCGTGGTCGTTCGTCAACTTCGTGGTCGTGCGCCTTTTAGTCAAACCCCGATTTCTGATATTCGATAAGTGCGACTGAGTGTGAGCGATAATGAGTATTGCTTGTCACCTGACTGTTCCCTTTCCATCTAGTAAAGCATTGTCGTCATCTCGCACTGTGCACATTTTGGCGGGCGATGCCACCGAACGTTTCCAATCTGTAATGCCTAATGGTAGAACATAAATGCAGTCTGCTAGTTGACTGCACAACGTCGCGACCTGTAAAGAATGTTAACGCGTAACGCTAACGGTGTTGGTGCAAGCATGGTGTCGCCTTGGTTGGTACCTCCTCTGCGTGCGCATGATTTAGGAATCACGGTCACTTCCTTCCGGTTGTAAACCGATATATATTCAATATTTTGATGTAGATATTATTTTATAACGGTTACTGTTATATTCTCTGTAAATTTGATCTTTGTGCAAATAAAAAAACAGCCAAACTTTAACTGGTTACGCCCTATTTCAAGCTAAAATGTGGATTGAGACAAAAATATAACAAACAAAATTATTTCAAAATGTATAGATACATAAATAATAATTCATAGACATAGTACATATCAGAATTGTTTCCATAAAACCTGTTCAGAAAAAACGCCATGTCACATACGATCGCGCCATGGTAAACACAACAAAAACTTGGTACCTGTTACGTTAATATGTATCTTGTCTGACAGGCGGCGCCACTTACCTGTCGTTGAGCGGTGAGCCTCGTGTTGGTTCGGGAGTCGTCCGGCATGGTGTATGTACTAATATAGTGTTGTACTCTAAAACTATGTGCATTTACTGACTAACGAAACATGGTGTCAGAAGTGGGATCAAACTGGTGACGCTCACACTGTAGCAGACAGAGACTTCGGTGAGTGCACAAGTATCTGTTAAGAAGCTGTCAAAAGATGTCAAATGACGAACAACAACGCCAACAGGAAGCGAGGGGCCGACATGTCGCAAGGATTAACCCTCCATCACCCATTGACCTGTCGCAGAACAGAGAAGAACATTTCGAACGTTTTCGTAAGCAATGGCAGAACTATGCTATCGTGTCAAGACTGAATGATGAAACAGAAGAGTACCAAGCCGCCCTTCTGAAATACACAATAGGGGAGCAGTGTGTCAAAATAATTGAAAACGCCGGCACAGAACACTCAACCGTTGACAGCATATTTGCAGTGTTACAGAGACACTGCGTGGGCGATACCAACATCGTGTTCCGCCGATTCGTATTCAATTCATCCAACCAAAAAGAAGAGGGGGATTGTGACACGTATTTGGCAAGGTTGAGGGAGTTAGCTGCTCGGTGCAATTTGGGCAACCTGCAAGACGAACTCGTCAGAGACAGGCTGATACTTGGCATTAACAGCGAGGAAACAAGAAAGAAACTGCTTGCGACAGGTGCGTTGACCTTGGAAGTAGCCATCCAGATATGCAGAAGTGAGGAGACAGCATGCATGACCCTACGCAGCATTCTGAAGCAGAGTGACGGAACTTGCAGTGATGATGTTCAAGCAATCTCAAACGCAAAGGGTTACAGGAAGAAGAAGACATACCGTACGTACAGAATGAAATGCAGATTCTGCGGATTACAACATGTCATGAAGAAAGAAGAGTGTCCAGCATTTGGGAAACAATGCAACGTGTGCAAGAAGATGAATCACTTTGCGATCGTGTGTAAACAGCGGGAAACACACCAGGTAGATAG
This sequence comes from Escarpia spicata, assembly GCA_963995525.1. Lineage (NCBI taxonomy): Eukaryota > Metazoa > Annelida > Polychaeta > Sabellida > Siboglinidae > Escarpia > Escarpia spicata. The sequence continues at coordinate 51,879,090 of OZ023214.1, read as the reverse complement.
CGACCATGAATCAGTGGAGCAGCTAACACCTGAGGACGTTCACAGGCTGAACAGGAGTAAAATCTACGTGCGGATGAGGATGGTGAACTCTGGTCAATCGGTTAAATTCCACATTGACACAGGATCATCTGTGAATGTTCTTCCTCAAGCACTTGTACCAAAAGGTACAGATGTCACGCTGACTGATACAACACTGAAATCCTGGACAGGTGACAAGACCAAGCCGGTTGGAGTTGCCAAAGTGATGATGCGCAACCCATCCAATGAGAAGAAGTACAATGTGAAGTGCTTGATTGTCAAAGAGAACCTGATTCCGATACTCGGCCTACGAGCAAGTGAAGTGATGAAGCTCATCACGGTGAATGAGTCAAATGTGGTTAATGAGAGTGAAGTTAACCTACTAGAATTGTGCAGAACACCACAGGACATTGTAAAACAGTTCCAATCCGTGTTCGATGATGAAGTTGGCACCCTGCCAGGAGTGCAATGTTTGGAAACAGACCCAGAAGTGCTGCCTTTGGTGAGTCGAGTGAGAAGAATACCACACGCCATATCAGATGACGTGAAAGCGGAACTGCAACGGATGGAGACTGGTGGTGTCATCGAGAAAGTGGAGCAACCGACGGCATGGGAGAGTAACCTAGTCACTGCAGTGAAGACAAATGGCAAGCTCAGGGTATGCATAGACCCACAACAGTTGAATAAGGCTCTCAAGAGGGAGCGCTACTTGATGCCCACGATAGAGGACATCCTACCTATGCTACAGGGGGCCAAAGTGTTCACAGTCGTAGATCTGAAGTCAGGCTACTGGCATGTGAGGCTAGACAGGGATTCGTCTCTCAAGACGACTTTCAACACCCCTTTCGGACGCTATAGATGGTTGCGTCTTCCATTTGGTCTCAATGTGTCTGCAGAGATCTTCCAAAGCAAGCTTCATCAAGCTCTCGATGGACTGGAGGGAGTCGTGTGTGTAGCTGATGACATTGTGGTGATAGGATGTGGAGATACCACGATGAGTGCTATCCGACAACATGATGAGAGACTCACAGCCCTACTACAAAGATGTGAACAGTTGGGGATCAAACTCAACACGGAGAAGATGCAGTTGAGACGGTCGCACATTAAGTTCCTAGGACATGTGGTGACAGACGAGGGTCTACGCCCAGATCCGGAGAAAGTACGGTGCGTGCAACAAATGAGAGAACCAGCAGATGTGGGCGAACTGAGGAGATTCCTGGGATTCATACAATACCTCGCGAAGTTTCTCCCAAATCTGTCCGACATCATGGAGCCGATGAGACAACTGACCAAGCCGGGCGCAGACTGGCAATGGGGAGATGCCCAGAGAAAGGCGTTCCTCTCTGCTAAAGCATTGGTGACAACAGAGCCAGTACTCCAATACTACAGACCTGAGGCGGAACTGACAATCCATTGTGATGCGAGCGACAAGGGCCTAGGTGCAGCGCTTCTCCAAGACGGTCAACCACTCGCATACAGCAGCCGTGCTCTAACTGACACAGAAGGAAGGTACGCTACCATCGAGAAGGAAATGCTAGCAGTAGCATGGTCTGTTGAGAAGTATCATCAATACACATTTGGAAGGTATACTGTGGTGCACTCGGATCACAAGCCACTGGAGCGTATCATGACCAAACCCCTGAAGGATGTTCCGAAACGCCTGCAAAACATGCGTATGCGACTGCAGCAGTATGATGTTACCGTTGTGTACAGGCCGGGAGATGAACAACACCTGGCCGACACTCTGAGCCGTGGCGACCACAAAGCGACCAACGAAACTCCATCGACGGACAATGAACAAGAGATGGTGAATGCAGTTGGGCACAGCCTTATAGGGGAGCAATGGAAAGATGAACTGATGAGACAAACCGCAGCGGATGACAGTCTGCAGGCTCTGAAGAGAGTGATTTTGGATGGTTGGCCAGAAGACAGAAGCTTGGTGCCAGATGTAACCAAGCCTTACTTCCAATTCCGAGATGAACTGGCAGTGTATGATGGGACTATCTACAGAGGTGAAAGAGCAGTCATCCCCACATCCATGAGGCCAGCCATCAGGCAAGAAATCCACAGTTCGCACTTGGGAGTACAGGCATGCCTACGCAGAGCCAGGGAATGTGTATACTGGCCCGGAATGAATGCCGAAATAGAGGACTACATATCCAGATGTGAAATATGTCAACAGCACCCAAAGAGACAGCAGAAAGAGAGCATGATGCCCATCATTGAGTGCGAGCGACCATGGCAAATAATCGCAACTGACATTTTTCAGTGGAAAGATGACGAATATCTGGTGACTGTGGATCACTTTAGCAACTTCTTCGAAATTGACAAGTTGCAGAAGACGGACACAAAGACAGTGATTGGTAAGCTCAAGAAACACATGAGCCGAAATGGTCAGCCACAAGTTCTAATCTCAGACAACGGATCTCAATTCACGTCAGCAGAGTTCATGAAGTTTGCCGACGAGTGGAACTTTGAGCATAGGACATCCAGCCCGCACCATCAGCAAGCAAATGGAAAAGCAGAGGCAGCAGTCAAAATTGCGAAGACACTCATGACCAAAGCAGACGATGACCAGAGAGACACGTACAAAGCACTGTTGGCACACAGGAATACTGTTCAAGATGGCATGACTACCAGTCCAGCACAGAGATTTCTGGGAAGAAGAACTCGCACAAATCTGCCTTCCACCAACAAATTACTGGACCCAGACGTGCAAAACATGCGAAACAGAGACGAGTTGTTCAGACAGAAAGTAGTCATGAAGGGAAAGTATGATCGAGCAACCAAAGACATGGAAGCATTAATCAGCGGTGACACAGTGCGAATGCGACCCGTTGCGCTAAACCACAAAGTGTGGGAGAAGGCAAAGATAATCCGCAGACTTGATGACAGATCGTACCTCATAGACAATGGAAGGAGACTGCTGAGGCGAAACCGGATAGACCTGAGGAAAGTTCCAAGGAGTGCACCGGATCAGCAACAGTGCAGAAACTCACTGCAACACACCGTGAGATACAACCACGACCTGCCTAACGTTGACAAGGAATAAAAGACACAAGGAGATGGGGACCACGTAAACCAAACCACTCCTGGTACTCCACGTGTCAACAATGATCCAGAGCCAGTGGAGGACACCAGAGAACAAGACCAAGGAGCACCGACAACAACGACCAGGTCAGGAAGACGGTCACGACAACCCGCCTACTTGAATGACTATGTGTGACAGTTTAAGAACAGTGCATAATCACAACGATGCTTAATTGCATGTGACTTAAGTTTTGATATTTCAGTATTGTGTTTGACATTATGCTGAAAGGACTGTGCCAAAGGAGTGCACATGCTCTGCTCCCAACCTGTCTAACACCAAGAAGGTGGTTTTATTTGCGTATTTGTGTTACCGTTAATAATCAAACAAAAATATGAGGGAAAGGATGTTACGTTATTATGTATCTTGTCTGACAGGCGGCGCCACTTACCTGTCGTTGAGCGGCGAGCCTCGTGTTGGTTCGGGAGTCGTCCGGCATGGTGTATGTACTAATAAAGTGTTGTACTCTAAAACTATGTGCATTTACTGACTAACGAAACAGTACCGGCCGGGCGTAACCGTTTTTGTGAAATGCAGTATATTTTTTAAACAGATAACAAACGGCCAATTAGCAATTTAAAAAAAAACGAGCTGTCAGACTTTTTTGGAGAGTGGCCCATGAGGCGATGTCAATCCATGGGTAACGGAATGGCCATCCAACAGAGTATAATTAACGATCGAATCGTCGTAAATGGTCGATCAAGGTCGGAATGCCAAAATAAAATCATGGGCAGTTGTAAAGATTGGGGTCACTATACAGTTCAGTCTTGGGAGCAGTTATGCAACGCCACCAATTTGTATTTACTATTTAAATATAAACGACGGTATTTGTAATAATAATTGATTTGTAAATTTCCTGGTGATACAAAACTCTTCAGTCAATTAGTTGCATAAGTCGAGGATGCAGTGACATTACAGGATCTTAATACAATACATGGATGGATGGATGGACGGAGAATGGCAACTGTAATTTATTATATAAAAAATTATGTGCATGCACTACGGCCACAATAATATACAACATGCAGACGACGAGTTAATGTCAACGTAATTGAGAATGTACAGCAGAGAAACAAAAGGACTACCCTACGGCAGCAGATTGAAAGAATTAAAACTCCCCACACTGCACTACAGTGACAAAGAGCCGACATCATTCAAACTTTCAAAATTATCAAGGGACTCGACCAAATCGACCAGGACTGTAAATGCCAACTCTGTCCACAAAAACAGATGTACCTAAAAGCCACTGGAACCACAAGAGGTCACACAGAAAAACTAGTTACACAGACATCAACAGGAACCAGACATTCTTTCCTTTCCACCCGTGTAGTAAGATCCTGGAAAGCACTATCAGAAGACACAGTCCAAGCACAGACAGTCAATCAGCTGAAGTCCCGCCTCCAAAGAGACTGGAGAGATCATCCATACCTCTACAACTACAACTTCACATACTAACACACACACACGCACGCACGCATGCATGCACGCACGCACACAATCGAGCCTAGAGACTAGGCAAACCGGAAAAGACAAGATAAAGAGAAAAAATAGCAATAACGCCAACAGCAGCAAAATCAATAGACAATGGAATACCACTACAGAAAACTAACCTTGAGACGGTCTCAGTGCTCAACTTGGGCAATAATTATTGACCGTTCTTAAGGTAAGAACTTAAGGTAAGATACCTAAAATTAGTCATACGGATTAGCATAGCAGGTCGATAGTGTTGCGTTTTCGCCTATACTGTTAGCATAACGCAAGCGAACATTTGAGTGACATTATGAACTGTCAAACTGACATGTTTATTGCAGTCGCAGGCCACGATGCGAAAGGGATCATCCCGTAATACATTTTAGTACAATGAGCGGGGAACAGTCATTGTCATAATGCAACATCCTTCCATTTTTAGAGAAAAGCTAGATTAACATTGCATAAGCATTAGTGTCAATAAAAGTCCTTGCAACAGTAGCAATTACTCAAAAATAACAACTAATAGTGTGAACGAGTGAACTGTCCTTGTTCGGAAGTATTCACATAAAAATAAAATTACGCGAGTAGTCTAATCTGACTAACATATTAATATCCATAATAGTGAGTCACTGGACGAATGAACCATACTACTCGCTAACAATAAGCTGTTACTAATTTAAACGTCAGCTCATGGGGAGTCAAACAAAATTAGAAATAGGCGGAATATATAGTCTGTAGTCTTCACTTGCAATCGTAATCTTTGAGGTAGTCCGGCGATTTCACCTGACGACCCGATCTCGATGTTACGATCTGCGGACGGACGTCTCGACGGATCGGCGTAGATGCGGCTTCGGCGACCGTTGTCGGCATCTCGATTGGCGTAACGTCTTCCGCATCCACATCTCATTGAGGGTTGATGATGTCGTCGACAAGCGGTGCGCGGACTTGCAGCGGAGGTTCAGCCGACTTCCTCAGCTGCACGCGGTTGCGCCTGTATACCCCGTCGCCTGTTTCAACCTCGTACGACCTTTCGTCTAGACGCCTGTTGACGACAGCTTTCCTCCAGACACGACTACCCGGAACGAATGGTCTCATCCGCACAGTATCTCCCTTCTCCAGAACGGGAAGATCATGGGCAGATCTGTCGTAGTGTGTCTTCTGTTTGGTTTGGTTAAGCTGCAGACGTCTCTTATCAACTTCAGTGGCTGTCGCGGTGCGCGGTTTAAGCAGTTCGCTCGTCATCGGAAGCAACGTCCTCGTTCGTCGGTTCATGAGCCGCTGGACCGGGCCTTGTGTGGGCGTGTTGCGAACGTCTAACAGTGCCAGAAATTGATCAGTGTTCGTGTCTTTGTTTTTTCTCATCAGTCGCTTGGCAGATTTTACAGCGGACTCTGCCTTGCCGTTAGCCTTCTGGTTCGCTGGACTGACCAGCAAGTGCTCGAAATTCCACTCGACCGAGAAGTCGTGAAACGTCGATGCTGTGAACTGAGGACCTGGATCTTAGACAACATGACAAGGTATGCCGTATATGGCGAAGTGACCCTTCAGCTTGCGAATGACTGTTGCCGTGGTCGTGTCCTCAAGACGATCAATTTCCCAAACATTTGAGTAGTCGACTGTGACTAGGTAAGACTTGCCTTCGAACGAGAATATATCTGTCCCGACTTTTTGCCATGGTCGGTCAGGGACGTCGTGCTGCAAGAGTGATTCTCTTGGCTGGTCGACTTCGTATTTGCGACAAGTCTCACATGTGGAGATGTACTCTCTGATGTCGGCTGATATGCCCGGCCAGAACACGCATTCTCTTGCCCTTCGCAAACAGCCATCTATTCCGACGTGTGAGGAGTGGATCGCCTTTTTGATGTCAGCTCTCAGGCTACGTGGTATCAGAGTACGTTCTCCATTGAAGATGATGCCATCTTGCATGGGCATTTCATCTATCACGTGGAAATACGGATGCAGAACTGTATGCAGCTGACTTCTGTCATCAGGCCATCCTTGGAGTATGACCTTGGAGAGTTGCTGCGATACTTCATCTTGTTCTGTGGCGTTCCGTATCTGTTGTAGTCGTTCGGGGCGGATTGGAAGGAAGGACACCATGTTCACTTGTTCCAATTCTGCTTGGCTACAGCCGTCATTTGGCAGATACGCACGGGAGAGCATGTCAGCAATGTGCATTTCTTTTCCTTTGCAGTAGATGACCTCGATGTCATATTGTTGAACTCTCAGTAGCATTCCCTGCATACGTCTGGGTGCCTTGGCAAGAGGTTTTTTTCACAATGGCCTCCAGAGGCTTGTGATCGCTGTGGACAGTTGTGTGTCTGCCAAAGGTGTATTGGTGGAACTTCTGCAGTGAAAAGACGATTGCCAGCATCTCCTTCTCAATTTGCGCGTAGTGAGTCTCGACGTCCGTAAGCGCGCGACTTGCGAACGCGACAGGTTTCCCATGCTGTAGAAGAGCTGCGTCAAGTCCTTTTTCACTGGCGTCGCACTGTATCACCAGTTCTGACTCAGGATCGTAGAAGCTGAGTAGTGGCGCTTCTGTTACCAGCCTCTTGACTTCTGCGAACGCCTGGTCTTGAGTGCGAGACCAATTACAGTGCACGTCTTTGCGTGTGAGTTGCAGAATTGGTTCCATAGCAGCGGAGAGCCGTGGCAGGAACTTGGCTAAGTAGTTCACTGTGCCATTCAGACGATGAACTTCTTCCACTGAGGACGGAGTCTGGAGTTTTGTGATCGCTTCCACCTCCTTGGGGTCGGGTCGGAGACCAACGTTTGACATCAGATGTCCGAGGAACGAGATATCGGTTTTCTTGACCTCTGCCTTCTCTCTGTTGAGCGTTATTCCCCTCTCTCTCTGCATCTCCTCAGCACTTCTTCCAGATTGCGGTCGTGATTTCTCGACGCGTCCTCTGAATTGTCACCTGCACCGTACACGATGATGTCGTCGGTGATGCATATCACGCCTTCTAGTCCTTCCAGAGCTTGTAGAAGACGCTTCTGGAAGATCTTAGAGCTCACGTTTAGACCGAATGGGAGTCGAAGCCATCTGAATCGCCCAAATCCAGTCTGGAATGTCGTTAGGATGCTCGAGTCATAGTCGAGGACTACGTGTCAGAATCCCGAGGATAGGTCAAGTTTGGTGAAGTATTTTGCCTTTGCCAGTTCTGGTAGCACTTCATCCATGATTGGCATTTGGTACCGCTCTCGTTTTGGATCGATGCAGATCCTGAGGTCGCCTGACTTCTTTGTCGCGACCACCATGCGGCTGGTCCAGTCCGTTGGAACGTCGATTGGCGCGATCACCCCAAGTTTTTGGAGTCGATTCAGTTCAGCTTTTACCTGCGAACGCGATGCCACAGGTATGCGCCCAGTAGCAGAGGTGACAGGGGTGACTGTCTCATCAACATGTAGATGGACTTTCCCTGGTAATGTGCCGATTTCTCGATCAAAGACATATGTGTACTCGGCGAGCAGTTTCTCGCAAGAGTCAGTGTCCTTTGATGAAATAGATGCGATTTATGCGAAGTTGCGATAGTTCACTGTGACCAGCTCCATTTGTTCTGCTACACGTTTTCCGAGTAGGGGCAGTAGGTCTTCCTGCACCACTACGAACTCGATGCTGTACTTCTTCCCGTTAGTAGGATTGCGGATACTCATACGTCGCTTGCCTAGGGGGATTAGAACCGTACTGTTCCACATTTTCAGAGTCTTGTTATAGGCTTCAAGTTCTAGGCCGGCTGCGAATTTCACTGGCAGTACATTTACTGTTGCTCCGCTGTCAATTTGAAATTGAACTTCCTGTTCTCCAAGCAGCATCTTGGCAAGCATTTCTTTGCCTGCGCAAGCTGAGAATACTTTCTCCGATGTGTCCTCTACACCAAGTACATATTCCCTGTCGCTTGATTCAGCTGTCTGTTGCACGGAGTAGACCTTGCCGTGTTGTCTGGGCCTTGCATTTGGCCTTGACCTTTGCTCGCATTTTGCAGCGAAGTGATTTCTGCCACCGCATTTGGTGCACTTCTTACCCCATGCCGGACACTCTTCTTTTTTTCTGATGTGTCGGCTTGTACAAAATCTGCAGTCGATCAGATCTTGAGGGACCTTAGAAGTGTGTCCGCCTGTTTGATTACCTCTTTTGGGCCTGGGCGTCTGCTGCTAGTGAGTAGGTCTTGTTTGTACTCTGTGTACATGATCTTCGGGACCGCTCATCACTTTGAAGTGGTTACTGGCTGCTTCAGCGCTGCGGCATATATCAATGCACTTTTTGAGTGTCAAGTTGGACTGCTGAAGTAGTCTTTTTCTAGTCTGGCTGTCCTTCGTGCCGCGTACAATTCTGTCTCGTAACAGAGAATCTCCGAGACAATCGCAGAAGTTGCACGTTTTCGCCAGAGTGCGCAGTGCAGTGACGTACGAGTCAATGCTCTCTGTAGCGTCTTGGTTTCTTTCGTTGAAGATATAGCGCTCAAAAGTTTCGTTTGTGTCTCCAATGATGTGTTGGTCGAACTTTTTGATTACTGTTGGTAGATCGGTCTTGTCTTCTTCCTCACTGTACACGAATCCATTGTATATTTTTAGCGCTTCGGTGCCGACACAGTGCAGGAACAGCGCCGTCTGGTAATCGCGTGGCTGCTGGTCAAGATGCGATACGAGACTGTAATTCTTCCACATCTGCTTCCAGAGTTTCCACTGATTTGCAGTATCATTGTGTAGTTCGAGTTTTTCGGGTGGCGAAATGTGCGAGTTGAACGCAGGAGCCGGTGGCCGTTCAGTAGCAGGCTGCGTGTCAGTCATGTTCGCGAATTATTGAGCGATTGCGAAACACTGACGCAATACGGGTGATAAATAGCGAGCGAGCGAGCGTGATTAGGGCTCTAAATTAAGTCACTAAAGGTGTGTACTCACAGTTTGTTATGCGAGTGGTTACACTTACACACCGTTGCCACCATGTTGCGTTTTCGCTTATACTGTTAGCATAAGCCATAACGCAAGCGAACATTTGAGTGACATTATGAACTGTCAAACTGACATGTTTATTGCAGTCGCAGGCCACGATGCGAAGGGATCATCCCGTAATACATTTTAGTACAATGAGCGGGGAACAGTCATTGTCATAATGCAACAGATAGTATTTAATGTATTAAATATTAAAACATTCGAAACTAACGACGATAGTAACGTAGGGCCGACCTGGCTACGCACCACCTACTATATTAGGTGTTCATAATTGTTAGTGATTTACATATACCTCCAGCGAATTTCTTCATCATAGACTGATGGAGAATACTTCAACAATTAAGAGAGCACCCTTATAAAATAAAAACCGCACTCGAGATTATATATTAGAAAGTTTTCATTCACAAGACGAAGTGCCAATGAATGCCAATTATAGTAATAAATTACCCAAGCGGCAGTCATGTCAATAAGTAAAACATACATAATATTGACAGATATTTAAAAATAAGTCGGAGGATTATAAAAGTATGCGTACTCCCTTCTCGTCAACTAAAATGACTAGCTAAATGTGTTGTACAAATATTGAATATAATTTCCCCACCAAATTTGTTAGAAATATTGTTAGAAAAAAATGCCCACCTATATTCTCAATGTTGTTACCCCCCCCGCGACATAATATCCAATTGCGTTACGAATCCCCCGCATCACGTGTCAAATTTACGCTGCGGCGCCTGCCCATTTGTCACTTGCTTGTGACGGAAGTGGTCTTTGTGTCGCGGGGGACCTCGTTGAAATGGTTGGTGGGTCTAACTGACGCAGTTTAAAAATATTAGGGTTAGTAGATAAAGCTTAGGGTTTCTTTTTTCGCCTTAATGGTCCGATCGAGATGAAACCAACGCCAATTAATATAATTCGTTTCTATTATAAACATATTGCTTAATCAGTTGTGTGCATGTAATAATTTTCTGTTGGGACGGTTTTTCATTAAACTTATTTGCTTATTTTCCTTCCTTCCTTCTGTGTAGTGACCAGTCATTGTTGACTATTCTATCACTGGGACTATTTTGTGCCAGCATCAACATCATGTTGACATTGTACTCATATTCAGTGTTGCCATTTTAAAACATGAAACAGATTATAGTTATGACCATGTAATGTTTTGTTATGTAGTGAACATGTTTTGAAAATTGTTGACATAAATTATGACCCACCATGCAAAAACGGGACGTTCGCGAAAACAAATATTTTGTTTTTATGGCATATTCATATAGTCATAGAGCACATTCAGAGAAAAAATAATACCCCAATGTTTCTTATGTTCACAATATTTCCAGAGATACCGCAATTAGAATCTTGAAAAAGCAAAATGGTTTGGAGAAAAAAAGTTTTCATTCTATATTTTGGCTATGGTTTTCTCACTGTCAAAACATCAAAATAAACACATTTAGGTAACGTCTATAAAAAAGACAAAAAAGTACAGGTAAGTTCTTATATAGCGCAGTATCCAGTCCTATGGACTGCTCAAAGCGCCTTACACTTTACTCCCTGGCAGACCTGTTCAATCGAACACCATTCAGCCACGCTGCAATTAATGCTCCAAGACTATTCATACACAAATATCCACCACTATATATAGCCAGGTACTCATTCATACAGCTGAGTGAACTGAAGCAATGTAGAGTAAACGAACTTGCCCAAGGTTCGACACCGCCGCACAGGATTCGAACCCGCGGTCTCTCAGTCGAGAGTCCGGAGGTCTTACCGATGCGCTACTTTGCCATGTAATGACCAACATTTGAAAGTTTAATCTATACCGGATGATTTCACGATGGAAACTCCGTCAACGAGAAGCATCTCATCTTGGACTAGCGGGTCACAATTGTTTGCAGCTTTTAATGTGTATTCAAACTATTAAATATTTCTGTAAAAGTAAACTGATCCTACATGCATTTGACTTAGGTAGCCAATTTTTCTGGGAAATATTTCCAGGCCGAACTGCAAAACCTCAATATATTGGGATAAATTTTGAAAAAACAGGTGTACCAGAGGTGAAATATAGAGTATATAACATTCGAAATTTATAAAAAGAACTTATGTTATTGCAGACATAGGGTGTTTTCTTAGGCACAGGATAGACAACAGACACATGTATTTATGTGGTGGAATAAAGCCAACATTATTTTATTTTTCAAATACACATCATCAATGACATATGAAAAAACTACTACAACATGACACTTGTATAGGTAATATAATTATTCTATCCAATGAACATAATATATATATATATGTATTTACGTAATTTTTTTTTAATGAACAAAATATTTCTGGGTATCATTCAATTTCTAGGACATAGTATGTGATTTATTTTTTAATGACTGACATATAATATAGTTGTTCACACTAGTCGTAGTTGTATGTATTCGGCAACAAATTAGAAGTGACTATTCAGATTAATTTAACACTCTGTGGTAGCTATTTGCCCATAACTGCTCCGAGATCCCTCATTTAATTAGCCTGGTGCCTTACAGTGACCACTATATCCACTGGTTACTTTGTGGAGGTTACAACGAGAGTCTTGTTTTACGAGAGGCTATATACTGGCAGACATGAATGAAATATGCTTGCCATTTCGTATAAATCACCAATAGTGGAAGCAGAATGTAGATTCGACAAGCATATCTGTCCATAACCTACCACCTGACGCATTAATCAAACCTGTGCCAGCATGTTAAACAGCATAAACCAGTAAAAATGTTAAGGCTCTGAAAAGAGCCATTTGTTTTCTTGATGTGGAAGTAGGCGGCATCGGCCTCTCTCTGTAACATATGGAAAACTACAAATACATTAGGCTTGATCACACACATTATGTTGACAACTTAGACAAGGTAATTACAAGTAGAGATGTTCCAATCAACTACAAGAATTTATATTTAACAAATTTAATTGGTCAAAGCAACAGTTTGTAGTCGCTAGCACTGCATGCAAATGTTTACAGAAATAAGGCTGTCGTGTGTGAATGAAATCTAAGCAAGTGCATATCGTAAGGAATATATTACAATATAAATGCCATCATCTGGTGCCGGAACAGGAAGGTACTGGGCAACGACATCATGGAATACCTTAGTAGCCTGTGTGTTCAACTGTGTAAGTACATTTTCACTAGCTGCATTTTATGAATACGAATGTTCATTGGCAAATGGTTTCTCGTCTTCTGATCTATGATCCAGATCTATGCTTTTCATGATACAATTTATCAAGTTAACCCTGGAAGTGTTTACCTGATTTGGAAATTTGGCTAAATTAGTTGCACCATGCACTGTCATGTGCATGTCTGGGGAGAGTTCTATCAATGAGTGTTCGAACTTCTAATGCTACAATTTGTTTAAATGATGCGCATTTTCTCCTTGCACAATCAACCTGAACTGATTTTCTGTTATATTATTTGTTAGCAAGAGTGGATTTCACCTATCTTGTTCCGGCACCAAAAACCACAGGCTTATTAATTATATGAGTGGCTATGTTTGCATTATCAAGAAAGAGTGATGTTTCAGTACTTCTCGTAATTTTTAAGGGGAGAATGTATGGTTGTAATTTGTTGCCTCCTGTTATGAATATAACTGGCAGCGGTATTACTCGGAGTAAGATTGCTAATGTTAGTTGCTTGCGTAAGCGTAGACTTTTGTTTATTGCTATTCTTATTGGAACCAGTACACAACTGTACTGCCATTTTGACCTCACTGCGACTGCGTTGGCTGCTACTCTGCGACGTATGGAGGAGTGTCTAGATATTGTAAATCAGTGGATGACATCAAACTACATGTGCATGAACAACAATAAAACGGAATATCTTCCCGTAGTGCCAAAGACTGCCGCTGCGCTTATTGATGGCAGTGTGATACGCGTAGGAGATGTTACGATTGCTGCCTCAATATGTGTTCGTAACCTTGGTGTCGTTATGGATCGCCACCTCGATTTTAAGAAGCAAGTTTCAAGCATCGTCACTGTGTGCTCATTTCACCTGCGCCATATTAACCAGATGAGTCGTTATCTCCCAACGACGACAAAGGAACTTGTCGTCAACGCCATTATTACATCACGGCTTGATTACTGCAATTCACTTCTATACGGCACTTCTGTCAACAACGTCGCTCGACTGCAGAGAATGCACAACTCTGCTGCTAGGTTGATCCTACGCCGCTCACGGAGTGACAGCGCCATGCCTTCGTTGTGCATTCTTCACTGGTTGCCTGTAGGGGTCAGCACACTGTCAGTTTTCCCATTGGCGACCATGTTAACGTTTTGTGTGATTATAAGAAAACGTGACCTATAAAGTTTCTTAAACTTCTCACCTGCTGTTATTATCATCTCATTGACATGCTGGTCGAGTTTAGTCAAAATCTCATATCTCTAGCTCTTGCAAAATGCCTGTATGTATGACACCCGTCAATATTTACAACTGGATGCAGGCAGTAATCCAGCTAAAGTGTCAACTAGCCAAATTGCTGCCAGATACCCTTCCGCTTAGTAAAATCAGCTAAAAAGACACCATTTCACTGTCAACAGCTTCAACAATCACATCTAGAAATCTGACTACTCAAGTGCACTTATGTCAGAGCAAGTGAATATTAGAAAAAGTCATTTCTCAAAAATATACTGCACTTTGTTTCGTCTGTAATCAAGCAGGAAGTCCAACAGTGTGCTGACCCCAAATAGGTTTGGCAATTTTTGAGAAAAAAATTGAAATTACTATATTTGTGAGGCACTCCTATCTCAAACACTGTGCAATATTTTTTTTTTTTATTCATCCACATGTTTTTTTTCTATACACATTTCAAAAGCGCCACCCTACTTGACCGGGCACCATATGAGTAAGCATTTTACTGTTGGACATATTCTAATCTGGCATAACTCTACACTGTACACACTTTCTCATCCGGCATATATGAAGACCTAACCCTATTTTCCAGAAAGCCCAGTATGTTTTCTGTAAACATATCACATACAGGCAGTTGTTATGTTGCATTTATATTTATATTGATTTTTTTACTTTTTCCCTATTAGACAACTATAATTATACATGATATATGACCTTAAAGTGTGGATTCTTCAAAGGCCAGACGTCTTAATGAGTTCAATTGCACAGTATTACACAACCCAATTAGTAGACATTCAATACACTGTGGCACTTGCCTGATTGAGTACTGATCAAGTCAGGTGACTGTATGTCCTGGCAGCCTGGGCCTAGGAGCTGAATGCCAGTAGTCACTCTGCCAAGATGTCATTAGGGTTGCTCCCAACCTCTTCACATGTGTTTAATTAGCTGAAGTAAACAAAAAAAGATTGTTTAATCACCCTTCTGCAATGTCATTGGTCCATTTATGATATAGATTTCCAAATGGAGGCTTCACTAATGTGATTCTCTCCCCACCCCCCTTATCACACCCAAGTTCTGTCACTGTGATTTGGACTTTCAGACTCATTAGAAGTCTGTGATTTCAAATAACGGTTTGTCCCTTTCAACTGTGATTCTGCCGGGATTATTCTGCATTATTACAATGAAGGAGACTGCAAATTATGAGACTGGTAAACTTAGCAAACATAGTGATAGGAAGACACCGCCTGTTAGAGGAATGAGGAGAAATCGGTGCGGTTTCCAACAAGGCCACCCACATTTTGAAGCAATGCATGGTGAATCAACAGAAACACCAGACAGTCATGTATGGATGCCACGACTCGGCATGGCTGACTTTTCAAGAGTCGTACAAGAAACTTCTGGTGGACTGTTAACGGTACCCGATGCTGACGGCAAGCCTGGCAATAGCAAAATTCTACGACCGCGGCCATACCGATGCCCAGATTTAACAGACAGCTACCTCCAGCCAGACGAAAATCAAGGAGGAACCGAGATGCGTCTGCTAAATATGGAAAAGAGTGCTCAGATGTGGAATGAATGTTACACTGAGCACGCCTGCAAGACGACGTGCACTTCTCCACAGTTTCAAATATACCATGAACAACAGATTGGTCTCTGTTGGAAGCAATCACTCCGATGTACAAATTGTGACTATCATTCGCGCATGTACAAACTGTACACTGAGGTCAGCACTGGACGTAGTGGTCAGCGAGCTGCTACAACTAATGTCGCACTTCACGTCGGTCTCCAGGATTCGACAATAGGGACCACAAAGATCCGTCACATTCTAGCTGCAATGGACACACCACCACCTAGTCGCACAGGATTACAGAGAACTGCAAACAAGGTCGCAACTGTCACCGCACAAGCAACCATAGACGACTTACACAGGAGAAGACAGAAAACAAAAGAGATCAACACTCTGCGTGGTCTGCCAGAAGATGCTCCGATTAACATAAGCGTCGATGTTCGGTACAACTCCACAAATCTCAAAAACACTTACAGCTGTGGTGGGCAGAATGCGTCACAGGCTTTGGGAACTGCAATCAGTTGGCAAACCGGTGAAAAGGAAATCATAGCTTTCTGGATGGACAGCAAGCTGTGTAAACTAGGAGCTACACTTCGGAACAAGGGTGTCAATGTCACCTGTCCTGGCCATGCTGGTTGCACGGCCAATGTGCAAGCAACAGATCCGCTGTCCGAGTACAGAATTGGGAAACAAATTGGCGACAGTTTATCACAAGATGACGTTGCAATCAAGTATGTTGCTACAGACGGTGATGCATTAGCATCGCGAGGTGTACAAGATGCAATGCCAGCAGGTATGGAGACACAGAGGCAATCCGATACGACGCATCTGTCTCAAACGCAATTTCGTCATATCACGAAAGCATCATTCTCCCCCAGGATGTTTCCAGGAGAAACTGCTGCAAGGCGAGCAGAAAACAGAAAAATGTTTGCGGAAGATGTGAAAACAAGATGCCAGAAGATCTACACAAGTGTCCACATACTTCACGACAGTGACACGACAGTTATAACTAGACGTATGCCCGACATCATTCAAGCCACACTCGACTGCTATTCTGGCTCATGCAGAAACTGTCGCAGACATGCAATTGTCTGCCGTGGTGGTCGCAAGAATTGGTGGAATACTTCACAGCATTTGAAGGCCTGCGGCCTCACGCGACTAAATATGACAGACAGTGATCGAGCAACACTTCAAGGACTGATTGAAATGCGTCTTGGCAATGCCGCACTTCAAATGACACGACGCAGACTAACAACAAATCCAAATGAATCTGCAAACAGAGCTTTTTCCGCATCGTTACCTAAGAATGTTAAATTCAGTCGAAATGCACTGGGACGTGTGTCTTCAGTCATCGATCGTCTAAACTACGGTGCTGGAGATTCAATGCTACGAAAATTGGAAAATGTACAGTGTCCCATTACAAAGGGTGGAAGAGTTGCTCACGCTGTTAAACGGATCCAGCAAGATGTAGTTTACCAACGACAATATGCCAGACGGCCATCGGTGCGCCTACACAGACGAGCCACCAAGTCAAAGAGGATGAGAGACTACATTAGGGCGAAACGACAGAGATGCCAAGCCGACATCTACAGAAAGAGTCAACTTGATCCCAAACCAGCAAGTCATACAGTAACAACAGTAGCAGTGACAGCAACGGCAGTTACACCAGTGAGAAGGAGGCGCCGACAGCCACCGGGAAATCGTACTGATCACCCATATTCGTTAAGGTCACGAAAATCGGCCGATCACTCTTACGCAAGCAGAGAGTAGACAGACACACAGACACGCATACACATGAGCACAATGTGCATACACAACATTATAACAATACGACATTCTGTATTTCTGCAGCGTCTACTTGGGCTGCAAACTGACCATCATCCATGCAAACACAATGTGAAGACCTAGACCATCCGACACACACGACACCATCTGCCTGCCGACATTCATGCAAACACAATCAGACTACGAGCACCACGAACATCTTGAGTACCACGATCAATCGACACGATGCAATGCTACATCAGTGACAGCAGGGGCTGACTGATGTCGACATATATCAGTGACCAGTTGTAACGATCACACATCGGAAAAGTTCATCGTACACGAACTCCCGACAAAATGTAAGTGCTCACCACTTTTTAATGGATTTAATTTCAAATCTAACATGCATGCAGGGTAAATGCCATGACCACGACATTCGCCTGATTTCACGCAAGAAATCCTTTCATTGTTGACACCGTGTGGTTCCAGGCTGACATGTGTGGCTGTCACACAGAGACTATTGTGGCAGAGATGTGAAGCATCCAGATTCGCTCTTATAAATGTTCTCCTGTGGTGCAGCATATAGCTTAACCGGTGTGCCGTTATGGTACGTCTATTGCCACATCTAAACTTGCAGCTAACTGCTCCGTATTTCACCCCTGTGCCTTTTGTGCAGCCTGTCCACAATATACATTGATTGTTTGTTGAAATAGACACATTTTCATAAATTTTGTCTGCATATTTTTCGTAAAACCTGTCGTCCATGATGCCTCACTGTGTAGCGTGTTTCCGTTGCTAGGGACTTTAAATAGGTTTGGCAATTTTTGAGAAAAAAATTGAAATTACTATATTTGTGAGGCACTCCTATCTCAAACACTGTGCAATATTTTTTTTTTTTATTCATCCACATGTTTTTTTTCTATACACATTTCAAAAGCGCCACCCTACTTGACCGGGCACCATATGAGTAAGCATTTTACTGTTGGACATATTCTAATCTGGCATAACTCTACACTGTACACACTTTCTCATCCGGCATATATGAAGACCTAACCCTATTTTCCAGAAAGCCCAGTATGTTTTCTGTAAACATATCACATACAGGCAGTTGTTATGTTGCATTTATATTTATATTGATTTTTTTACGTTTTCCCTATTAGACAACTATAATTATACATGATATATGACCTTAAAGTGTGGATTCTTCAAAGGCCAGACGTCTTAATGAGTTCAATTGCACAGTATTACACAACCCAATTAGTAGACATTCAATACACTGTGGCACTTGCCTGATTGAGTACTGATCAAGTCAGGTGACTGTATGTCCTGGCAGCCTGGGCCTAGGAGCTGAATGCCAGTAGTCACTCTGCCAAGATGTCATTAGGGTTGCTCCCAACCTCTTCACATGTGTTTAATTAGCTGAAGTAAACAAAAAAAGATTGTTTAATCACCCTTCTGCAATGTCATTGGTCCATTTATGATATAGATTTCCAAATGGAGGCTTCACTAATGTGATTCTCTCCCCACCCCCCTTATCACACCCAAGTTCTGTCACTGTGATTTGGACTTTCAGACTCATTAGAAGTCTGTGATTTCAAATAACGGTTTGTCCCTTTCAACTGTGATTCTGCCGGGATTATTCTGCATTATTACAATGAAGGAGACTGCAAATTATGAGACTGGTAAACTTAGCAAACATAGTGATAGGAAGACACCGCCTGTTAGAGGAATGAGGAGAAATCGGTGCGGTTTCCAACAAGGCCACCCACATTTTGAAGCAATGCATGGTGAATCAACAGAAACACCAGACAGTCATGTATGGATGCCACGACTCGGCATGGCTGACTTTTCAAGAGTCGTACAAGAAACTTCTGGTGGACTGTTAACGGTACCCGATGCTGACGGCAAGCCTGGCAATAGCAAAATTCTACGACCGCGGCCATACCGATGCCCAGATTTAACAGACAGCTACCTCCAGCCAGACGAAAATCAAGGAGGAACCGAGATGCGTCTGCTAAATATGGAAAAGAGTGCTCAGATGTGGAATGAATGTTACACTGAGCACGCCTGCAAGACGACGTGCACTTCTCCACAGTTTCAAATATACCATGAACAACAGATTGGTCTCTGTTGGAAGCAATCACTCCGATGTACAAATTGTGACTATCATTCGCGCATGTACAAACTGTACACTGAGGTCAGCACTGGACGTAGTGGTCAGCGAGCTGCTACAACTAATGTCGCACTTCACGTCGGTCTCCAGGATTCGACAATAGGGACCACAAAGATCCGTCACATTCTAGCTGCAATGGACACACCACCACCTAGTCGCACAGGATTACAGAGAACTGCAAACAAGGTCGCAACTGTCACCGCACAAGCAACCATAGACGACTTACACAGGAGAAGACAGAAAACAAAAGAGATCAACACTCTGCGTGGTCTGCCAGAAGATGCTCCGATTAACATAAGCGTCGATGTTCGGTACAACTCCACAAATCTCAAAAACACTTACAGCTGTGGTGGGCAGAATGCGTCACAGGCTTTGGGAACTGCAATCAGTTGGCAAACCGGTGAAAAGGAAATCATAGCTTTCTGGATGGACAGCAAGCTGTGTAAACTAGGAGCTACACTTCGGAACAAGGGTGTCAATGTCACCTGTCCTGGCCATGCTGGTTGCACGGCCAATGTGCAAGCAACAGATCCGCTGTCCGAGTACAGAATTGGGAAACAAATTGGCGACAGTTTAGCACAAGATGACGTTGCAATCAAGTATGTTGCTACAGACGGTGATGCATTAGCATCGCGAGGTGTACAAGATGCAATGCCAGCAGGTATGGAGACACAGAGGCAATCCGATACGACGCATCTGTCTCAAACGCAATTTCGTCATATCACGAAAGCATCATTCTCCCCCAGGATGTTTCCAGGAGAAACTGCTGCAAGGCGAGCAGAAAACAGAAAAATGTTTGCGGAAGATGTGAAAACAAGATGCCAGAAGATCTACACAAGTGTCCACATACTTCACGACAGTGACACGACAGTTATAACTAGACGTATGCCCGACATCATTCAAGCCACACTCGACTGCTATTCTGGCTCATGCAGAAACTGTCGCAGACATGCAATTGTCTGCCGTGGTGGTCGCAAGAATTGGTGGAATACTTCACAGCATTTGAAGGCCTGCGGCCTCACGCGACTAAATATGACAGACAGTGATCGAGCAACACTTCAAGGACTGATTGAAATGCGTCTTGGCAATGCCGCACTTCAAATGACACGACGCAGACTAACAACAAATCCAAATGAATCTGCAAACAGAGCTTTTTCCGCATCGTTACCTAAGAATGTTAAATTCAGTCGAAATGCACTGGGACGTGTGTCTTCAGTCATCGATCGTCTAAACTACGGTGCTGGAGATTCAATGCTACGAAAATTGGAAAATGTACAGTGTCCCATTACAAAGGGTGGAAGAGTTGCTCACGCTGTTAAACGGATCCAGCAAGATGTAGTTTACCAACGACAATATGCCAGACGGCCATCGGTGCGCCTACACAGACGAGCCACCAAGTCAAAGAGGATGAGAGACTACATTAGGGCGAAACGACAGAGATGCCAAGCCGACATCTACAGAAAGAGTCAACTTGATCCCAAACCAGCAAGTCATACAGTAACAACAGTAGCAGTGACAGCAACGGC
This sequence comes from Escarpia spicata, assembly GCA_963995525.1. Taxonomy (NCBI): domain Eukaryota; kingdom Metazoa; phylum Annelida; class Polychaeta; order Sabellida; family Siboglinidae; genus Escarpia; species Escarpia spicata. The sequence goes on along the minus strand of OZ023214.1, from coordinate 51,858,150 downwards.
AGTTACACCAGTGAGAAGGAGGCGCCGACAGCCACCGGGAAATCGTACTGATCACCCATATTCGTTAAGGTCACGAAAATCGGCCGATCACTCTTACGCAAGCAGAGAGTAGACAGACACACAGACACGCATACACATGAGCACAATGTGCATACACAACATTATAACAATACGACATTCTGTATTTCTGCAGCGTCTACTTGGGCTGCAAACTGACCATCATCCATGCAAACACAATGTGAAGACCTAGACCATCCGACACACACGACACCATCTGCCTGCCGACATTCATGCAAACACAATCAGACTACGAGCACCACGAACATCTTGAGTACCACGATCAATCGACACGATGCAATGCTACATCAGTGACAGCAGGGGCTGACTGATGTCGACATATATCAGTGACCAGTTGTAACGATCACACATCGGAAAAGTTCATCGTACACGAACTCCCGACAAAATGTAAGTGCTCACCACTTTTTAATGGATTTAATTTTAAATCTAACATGCATGCAGGGTAAATGCCATGACCACGACATTCGCCTGATTTCACGCAAGAAATCCTTTCTTTGTTGACACCGTGTGGTTCCAGGCTGACATGTGTGGCTGTCACACAGAGACTATTGTGGCAGAGATGTGAAGCATCCAGATTCGCTCTTATAAATGTTCTCCTGTGGTGCAGCATATAGCTTAACCGGTGTGCCGTTATGGTACGTCTATTGCCACATCTAAACTTGCAGCTAACTGCTCCGTATTTCACCCCTGTGCCTTTTGTGCAGCCTGTCCACAATATACATTGATTGTTTGTTGAAATAGACACATTTTCATAAATTTTGTCTGCATATTTTTCGTAAAACCTGTCGTCCATGATGCCTCACTGTGTAGCGTGTTTCCGTTGCTAGGGACTTTAATTGGGGTCAGCACACTGTCAGTTTTCCCATTGGCGACCATGTTAACGTTTTGTGTGATTATAAGAAAACGTGACCTATAAAGTTTCTTAAACTTCTCACCTGCTGTTATTATCATCTCATTGACATGCTGGTCGAGTTTAGTCAAAATCTCATATCTCTAGCTCTTGCAAAATGCCTGTATGTATGACACCCGTCAATATTTACAACTGGATGCAGGCAGTAATCCAGCTAAAGTGTCAACTAGCCAAATTGCTGCCAGATACCCTTCCGCTTAGTAAAATCAGCTAAAAAGACACCATTTCACTGTCAACAGCTTCAACAATCACATCTAGAAATCTGACTACTCAAGTGCACTTATGTCAGAGCAAGTGAATATTAGAAAAAGTCATTTCTCAAAAATATACTGCACTTTGTTTCGTCTGTAATCAAGCAGGAAGTCCAACAGTGTGCTGACCCCTGTAGTGTAATGAGCGCTACCTAAGACAGTACGCCATCTAGCGAGTTACTCGCACATACGAGAGGAACAAAAAGGGACATGTGAATGACTCCATCTTGTCTGTCAGATGGGCTCGAATTAAATACATGATTTTGTGGTTCTACTAAGTTGTCTTGTCGTATTTATATGTCAGAATCACTACATGGTGGCAGCGGGTTAGTAAACCTTGCCAGTCGACAGTCCGTCGTCAACGGTCAGTCAGTGAATTCGAACGATCAGCGAATTTGTACGGTCAGTCAGTAAATTTGAACGGAAAATAAAATGCCGAAATTTAACCCGCCAGAGTCGATGTCATTCGACGCCCCGTCCAAATGGCCGGAATGGAAAGAGCGGTTTATGCGGTTCAGGATCGCAACGTCACTGCATAAAGACGATCCAGAGGTGCAAGTTGCGTCGCTCATATACGCCATGGGCAGACAAGCCGAGAACATTTTCAAATCGTTCAAGTTTGCGGAGCCGTCAGAGGGCGCCACAGACCCTCGAAATGACTTTGTCACAGTGATGCAAAAGTTCGACGAATATTTCGTGCCAAAGAGAAACACAATACATGAGCGTGCAATGTTCTACCAACGTTCTCAGCAACAGGGTGAGTCAATTGAAGCGTTTGTGCGTTGTTTGCATGACCTCGCGGCTCACTGTCGGTTCGATCAAAAAGAAGAAGAGAACGTGCGCGATCGACTCATAAGCGGCATGCTCGACAAAGAAATGTCGCTGAAACTTCAGTTGGAGCAAGACGATCTGACGTTGGAGAAAGCAGTCAACAGCGCGAGACACAGTGAGTTAGTCAAAAGTCAGAACACTGTGCCGATGTCAAACGTGAACTTTGTAAAAAGAAAAGAGCGTAAACAGCAAGCTAGTCGTCATCAGCGCCACAGTCAGAGAGGCGTGAGAGAGGAAGTCGTCGCGAAAACGCCATGTGGCCAATGTGGCTATGTGCATCGCTCGCCGGGCCCCGACGCATGTCCTGCTAAGGGGAAGACGTGCAATCGGTGTCGCAAGACAGGTCACTTCGAGAAGATGTGTCGCGCCAAGTCGTCATCCATTCGCGAGGTGAAAGTGCAGCCGGACAAGGAGTACTTCTGCGGGTCGGTCAGTTGCGATGACAGCAGTCCAACGTGGAAGGTTGACCTCGACCTCAAAGGTCGTCCTGTGACCTTTAAAATCGACACGGGTGCCGACGTTACGGTGATGTCGCACGCGAGCTACGTCATGCTGAGGCCGCGACCGCCTCTCAAGGCGATCAGTGAAAACCTCAACAGTCCAGGTGGTCCATTGGACTGTCGCGGGCAGTTCATCGCCAGCACAGAGGTCAAAGGCACCACCTATCACTTTCGCGTCATCGTTGTCGCAAATGACGTGGAGAACCTACTGAGTCGTGGGGTTGCTTCGCGAATGAGTCTCGTCAGAAAACTAGACGCTATTACAGACGGCGTCGGTTGTTTGAAAACAGAGCCGGTGAGGATCATCCTGAAGGAAGACGCGCAGCCATCAGCCCTCACAGTCGCCCGCAGAGTGCCTATCCCAATTCTCCCCAAGGTCAAGGAGGAATTGGACCGTCTGGTATCTGCAGGGGTTATTGAGGCTATCACAAAGCCAACGCCGTGGTGTGCTCCCATGGTGCCTGTCGTAAAAAAGTCGGGGAAGGTCCGACTGTGCGTCGATTTGAAAAAGCTCAACCAGCATGTGCGTAGGGAGAGGTACATCCTACCCACCCTGGAGGACGTGACGTCGCGTTTGTCGGGCGCTACGGTGTTCTCGTCATTGGACGCCGAGAGCGGTTTCTACCAAATCCCTCTTGAGTCGTCAAGCCAAGAGCTGACGACGTTCATAACGCCCTTCGGTCGTTACTGCTACAAGCGACTGCCCTTCGGGATTACCTCTGCCCCGGAGATCTTCATGAGGAAGATGGTCGAAATCCTCGCGGGGCTCGAGGGCACAGTAGCATACATGGACGACATTCTAGTGTATGGGAAAGACGAGGCCGAACACGAGACGCGCCTCGAGGAAGTCCTTAAAGTGCTTCGGGCAGCAGGCCTAAAGCTAAACGAGGATAAGTGTCACTATGGTCAAAAGGAAATTACGTTCCTTGGTCATAAGTTTACGCCAGACGGCGTCGTAGCAGACCACGAAAAGGTCGAGGCCATAACGAAATTGCCTCGTCCGACGTCTGTGCCACTTCTGAGGCAGATTCTCGGTATGGTCCATTACTTGGGTGCATACTTACCGGACTTGCATGTCGCCATTCGTCCGTTGAATGATCTGCTCAAAGGAGATGCGGTCTGGGCATGGGGTCCCGACCAGGAGAATGCGTTCAATAAGCTGAAGCAGCTGGTGTCGTCAACGCCAGTGCTCGCCTATTACGACGTAACGAAGCCGACCGTAGTGAGCGCAGACGCCAGTTCGTACGGTCTCGGGGGAGTGATCATGCAGGAAGGAAAGCCGGTCGCATTCTGCTCCAGATCCCTCACTCCGGCTGAGCAGAGATACGCCCAGATCGAAAAGGAGTGTTTGGCGGGGGTGTGGGCGTGCGAGAAATTTGATCGGTTCTTGTGCGGTCTGGGTCAATTCAAATTACTCACAGACCACAAACCGCTTGTACCCCTCATCAACAATAAAGATCTTGACAACACGCCACTCAGATGTCAACGACTTCTCATGCGACTGATGCGATATAACGCTAAGGCGGAGTATTCGCCTGGGAAGAGCCTTGTCATATCAGACGCACTCTCGCGGAGTCCGCTCGCTCCGCAGATGCATCGTTCTTCAACGGAGGACGACGTGAAGGCTCACGTTGACCTCGTTGTGTCGAACCTTCCGGTGTCACCCGGGAGGAGAAGCGAGCTGCAGTCGTCTACGAGTGATGACTCAACGCTTCAAGCCGCCATTCACTACACCATAGCAGGGTGGCCCCGCTATGAACAGGACGTTCCTGACAACTTGAAACGTCTCTTCAATGTCAGAAACCTCTTGTCAACGTCAAATGCCCTACTGATGTATGAAGGCAGAATCGTCGTACCTGCCAGCATGCGAACTGACATGCTAGAAAGGATCCATAGAGGTCATCAGGGCGTTACGAAATGTCTTGAGCGAGTCAGGGTGTCGGTTTGGTGGCCGGAGATCACGCGAGACGTCAAACGCGTAGTGGGGGCCTGTGAGCTTTGCCAGACGTACAGGCCTAGTCAGCAGAAAGAGCCGTTGATGACGACACCACTTCCCTCGCGACCTTTCGGGAAGGTGGCGATCGACCTGTGTCTCCACCAAGGTCAGAACTACCTCGTCATGGTAGATTACTACACAAGGTGGATTGAGGTACTTTACGTGCGGAGTACCACAAGAGCGGCCTGCTTAGCGAAGATGAAGGACGTCTTTGCGCGGTTCGGACTTCCGGACGAAATTGTATCGGACAACGGTCCGCAATTTGTGTCGTCCGAGTTTAAGTCGTTCACGGAAGAACACGCCATCACTCACACGACGTCGAGTCCGTTTCTCCCGAATAGCAACGGGGAGGCGGAACGGGCTGTAAGGTCGGCCAAGGGCATCCTTCGGCAACGTGAGCCGTGGATGGCTTTGTTAATCTACCGTGACACGGTCATGGCCGCCACTCGTCATAGCCCTAACCAACTCCTGATTGGTAGACATGTCAAAACGAACCTGCCAACGCCACCGTCAGCCCTTCAGCCGTGTCGATCCAGTGACGAGGAAGTTCGTGAACACGACGAGCGTGCGAAACGCTCGTACGCGCACCACTACAATCGTCGACACGGTGTGCGCTCGTTACCTTCCTTGTCGCCAGGTGACGAGGTGAGGGTGAAAACTCCTCAACAGGCCGACTGGGCGGAGAAAGGCGTGGTGACGACTCCCGCCGACATGCCTCGGTCGTTCATGGTTGAGACGTCATCAGGTGCTGTGTACCGTCGCAACCGAGGCCACCTGCAGGCCACGGGTGAGGGTGATCCGCCAAACCAGCCGATCCCATCTGTGCCCGTCGACGTGCCACTTGAACCGGGTGTTGTGTCCAACCCGCCTGAGCTGCCGTCGAGTTCCACTCCGGTACCTCGGAGTCCAGGCTTGCGCAGATCCGCGAGACGCGGGCGTGGCCAAAAGCCTGATCGCTTGATCGAAATGTGTTAGTTAGTGTGGTCATAATAATACCACCAGCGGTTGGTAATGTTGTGCTTGAGACAGGCCGTTTACTTTAATCTGTTGTAATTGCTTAATTGCAAGGGGAGATGTAATGAGCGCTACCTAAGACAGTACGCCATCTAGCGAGTTACTCGCACATACGAGAGGAACAAAAAGGGACATGTGAACGACTCCATCTTGTCTGTCAGATGGGCTCGAATTAAATACATGATTTTGTGGTTCTACTAAGTTGTCTTGTCGTATTTATATGTCAGAATCACTACATGTAGCACACAGAATCGACTTTAAGCTATTAGTATTTACATAGAAAGCTGTGCATGGCGATGCCCCGAAATATTTATGCGACCTTGTATGCCCATACAAACCAACATGAGCCCTGCGCTCTACCAACAATAATATGTTAAAGGTCCTGCGGACTCATGTCAAAGCTGGGGACAGTTCGTTTGCAGTCGCAGCGGCGACTTTGTGGAACACTTTACCTAATGACATTAAAGCGTCTGATTATCTCTCTACTTTCAAAGCATGCTTAAAGACTCATTTTTTAGACTCTCGTTCTTGTCCAATGTGGCGTAGTTTAATCTCTGCATTGATTTGTTTTATATCTCTTATGTATTAATTAACCTATTTTTATATTTATTTTATACCTAGATGTACATTAGTTCAGTTAAATGATTTGTCAATGCCTTATTTCTACATAGAACTGTAGCTATGATCATTATTTTAGTATATTTATTTAATTACTGTATTTATTTGTATTTTACTAATTTAAATTTTTTAAGAATTTCTTTTAGAAAATGCATGTTTATTTAGCCATCTTTATTACCTCTATCTGGGTTCTACATGTTGTAAAGCGCCACGAACAATTTATAATTGGATCTGGCGCTATATTAAATAAAATATATTATTATTATTAAAAGTGACATTTCTTTGCAAATTCATGTTTAATTATTTTATAAGTGTATATTTTATTCCTGATTCTTGTATCATGATTATGTACCTCATACTTAAACAATGTCCTCCAGTTTTATAAATAAACTGGTAAGTCATTGTGTAAGTATTTATAGTAAAATTTAATTTTTTTATTTAAAGATGTCATCTACTTTTAACAAGTTGAATTTTTGTGTGAAGTGGTTCTGTGTGGGAAGTATACTTACTTAAGGTAGTAATTCTCAAGGCTTTTTTTAAAGTTTTTTTATTCTATTTGATTGAAAGCCCCACGCCATGGTGCAATAATTAATGTGTGGCGCTACTAAATAATTATATAATATTATTTTTATATGAAGAGGTAACACATGTTTCAATTTATTTAAAATGCAAATTTTTTTAGAACAAGCATTTGATATGTTTCAGTGTGCTTTTTCCAGTTTAGATTTGTAGAATTTAGATTAGATTTATGTTATATATATATATATATATATATATATATATATAACATAAATCTAATCTAAATTCTATATATACCATACAATGTATACCATAATATTTCAATTTGTCAATTAAAATTAAATGGTCAATGGTATCAAAAGCTTTGGAAACATCTAAGTTAATATCCTTATTCAGTTTAGTTATTTTTCAATATATTAATTCTAGTGCCGCGTATTCAGTTGAATGTTTAGGTCGGAAGCCATACTGATGGTCAAAGAAAAGCTTAGAGTATTTTAAGTAAGATGATAATTGGTAAAAAAAAAAAAATTCAACTACTTTTGAAATAGCTGGTATAAGAGATATGGGTCTATGATTATTGAATACTGCTGGCTCACCTTTTTATAAATTGGAATTACCTTAGCAATGTTTAGTTTATCAGGGAATATTCATGTGGTTAATACTTGATTTGTTAATAAAGTTAAATATTTGGTTAGTGCAGGTTCAAGCCTTTTTAGCAGTTTGGAAAAGAGACCATCACATCAAAAGCTACTTTTGTTGGGAAGATTAATTATTGTTATCTTATTGAACGTATTTAAATGTAAAATGACAGTTTACTATTTTATTTAAATAATATGAATGATCATGAATGCCTTTGTATTTAATATCATTTGCCAGATTACTATCTATATTGGTAAATAATGTATTTTATTTATTTGCAATTTCTAATTTGTCTGCCATGTTTAGTACAAGTTATTTTTGTGACTGCATGATATCAATATTCATTTTGAGAACCACTAATTTTTGCAGGTTTTACTTAATTGTTTTAGAGGTAAACATTCCTTAATTTTGTTGTCAAGTGTTTCGAGGAAGGCATCATACGCAGTGCAAGGATGCGGATCTTTGTACACCTCTTCCCAGTTTGCTTTTTGTAACTGCGTATTTCATTTTGATTTCTTAATATTTTCTGAATTAGCCATACGTTTGTAAATAGTTGTGTATTTTTTTGTGTAATCTTGATCCGATGTTATAAAATTAAATACTGGAAAGTGGTATGATATGTTGTAATATAAAATTCCAGGTGTAATGGAATATTCATGAATGTTGGTTATAATATTGTCTATGAGTGTGGTTGTTTATATGTCGTGTGAAGATATCGGCATTGGTAGACAGTACAGATTAAACAGTATGGGCCCAGAACTGACCCCTGGGGAACACCAGGCTGTGTTGTTCTTCGAACAGATGTGTGTTGCCTTACCTTTACAGCGGTTGTTCCACCCACAAGGTATGAAGTAAGCTTTGGTGGCATGTTCTGCTAAAAAATAAATGCCTACGGAACGTTTTAAACGTACTAGATTTTGGTCCTGTCTATAATACAACAAAGTTCGACCACGATGTGACGCTGTAGGCCACCACGGGGAGCTGTACAATTGGCACTACGTAAGAAAATCCACAGGGCTCCAAGTAGTATATGTATGCACTGTGTCACAATTGAATACCAAAGTGCACAATCTTTATACTAATCCGCCTAACTAACGTATTTGACGTACTTTGCGATCTTCTAAAGCTTTATTTTTTTAATTACCTTGCCCTTTGCGTCTGGAAACAACGTAAACATTGTGACGTCACTACGTTCGGTTAGATGTGGCGATAATATGATGACTACTAGATCTTTTTTAACAACACGCCCTGAATTAACCAGGTTTGACATGAAGTGGAGAACATTTCTCTTGTATAAACGTTGCCAATTCTGGTGACGTTTTCGAAACGGATGTGACTGTGACGTCGCCAAGAGTTGCGCTCATGCGCTAACGTTTTCGTGTTTTGCGCGGGTTGACCCTGACTGAATCGTGCTTCGTCTCCTCCAGTCTCCGGAAACGGAATGCTGGGGTGTGAGAGCATCGTCAATACAGGTGACGATATGTTATAATTATAAAAGTTGTTTACACCGTAGCGATGCTTCATTCGTATTTTAGTTTTTTACCACATCAGTTCTCCAGGCAGAACCGACCTATCGCATTGTTTTATCGGTTGGCGAGTTAGCCAATCATATTACGACCGTTTAGGTTCGAGCGCATGATACGTGTGGTCGGGATACGGATAGGAAGTCGACATCGGGTCGCTTGCAGACATTCTCTATTCTTTAATTGACTTTATGTGTCTGTCTTTATCCCTTATTGCTTGTCGCAATTGTAATGTCACGTGTTTCTTTGAACTGCTCTGTGAGGTTGAGCTGGTCCCTGGGACGGGACGGGACAATGACAGCAAGTGGAACGAAGTACGCCTGACTCAGCATACATCCATACATTGCATGCGATCAATGTTGAGGGTATCCCCCGGCTTGCGTGGATGATCTAGGCATTTGTAAAACGTATAGGATGGGTTGCCGCTGAACCATTTCCGGACTTTTATTGTGATGACGCAAAGCATAATGTGTATTTATGATCTCCTTATGCCTGGTTACCGTTTCAATCTTTCAAAGGAATGTCAGTATTATTAGATGTGCAGTAGTGTTTTGTATAGAATAAAAGAATAACGTTTTTGTTATTGTATAACATGTAACTGACTCTGAGACAGGCAATGTTGCCGCATATGTTATGAGTCATGTTCGATGTGTGTTTATGCTTAAAGTATAGGACGCTGTAGCGAGTGTTTACACAATCGGACAGTTAATCGAGATCATCTGGTTCGAATGTCAGAATATCATATGGCTGCCGTTTAGAAGGACAATTTGGACTATTCATTCACTTTATACCTATATGTGGTGGATATGTATGAATTAAGTCTTCGCGCTGTAATTACAAAGTGGCGTTGTGATAATGTTCGAGTGAACAGGTTTGCCAAGGTGTGAAGCATAAAACACTGTGAGCAAGGATTGGATACCGCACTACATGAGAATATTTACTTTTAATGTTACCAGTTATCAACTTAAACCCTCTGACGAACTGTGGTCCTCATTTCGGCCAGCTCCTTGACGGCCTTTGTTCACCCGTCGTGCTTCAGTGTCAATCTCCGAGGGTTCGACCGTGAAGAAAAAGCACACACGATGCAAACGACACAAGAAAGCCAGCAACGTGACGAAAGACAACAACAACATATCGACCACCTGCAAACGTAATCACACCAACGAACCTGCAACCAAACCTATCGCGAATCAGTTTTTCATCGGAAGCAGCAATGGCGGCGACAGGTACGTGCTCTCGTGCAGTTGCGGCAGCCACTGATTCACTAAAATTACCCAAACATTGGACATGAGCTCCTGTTTGAACACACATTCCATTTCCAGAAAGAAGTGATTCACTGACGATTTAAATTGTCATGCCAGCTTTTCTCTTTTGTTGATATCCAGTTACGTTGTCGAAGGTTATATGCGGTGTTATGTTTGAATGAGCCGTTCTACTAGATTACGCTAACCAATAACAAACAATAAAGCACTTACATTGGCGCCATCTGGTGAAATTATCTCCATTGTCTCACGTAGAAGAAAAACCATCCAGCAAAACATAGTACAACCAAAACATAGTACAACCAAAACGCGTAAGTAAATGACTCTAAATAAGTGTCGTTGTGTTCTTTGAAACGCGTCATAATTTAGTAGATCAGACCCCAATGGTCCAAGGAAGCGAATTATAGTTGACAGAGGCGAGAGGAGATACACAATGATCCTCAAATGGTTGATTCATTGGTACATCATGAATCTGGTTTTTTGATGTCCAAATGTATAATGTGTGAGTAGTCTGACACAGAAACACGTGCATAATCGTATCACGCATTCATATGACAATCCAAATTTTGAAAATAAACAAGTTAATAGTTTTTGACGATTTAAAAAAAAGTGCATACATAAGTTATACAGACGAAGTATTACATGTCATAGTGGAAATAACGTGGGTTTGTTTTTGCAAAAATAATTTAAAATGAGGCGAGCGGAGCAATCGAATCGAAGAAAACACCTTTTAAAGACTGACAAAACATCCCATTCTACTAAACGAATACTAAGAATCCCGATTCAACTGGCAGGATTAAGCGACACATATTGATGGGATTCTGTTTCACGTCCAACAGCCTCACAGTGTTAGCATCGTTAAAGCGTGAATGATATGTCTGTGTGCCTGCCCGCCAGTATCGAGTTGGCACTGGTGCGTCTCGGATGGCTTCGGGTCCACGAACTGGGACCAAAGGGCGTCAAACTGATGTGGGTCGATAACTGGAAACAGTTGAGTATCGTCGACATTAAAGAAGGTTCGTAGTTCGTCAAAATACCATTTGCGGTGTGCGTGTGTGCGCATGCGTGTGTGTGTGCGTGTTGTGTGTATACGTGCGTGTTGTGTGTACATGCGTGCGTGCGTGTGTGCGTGCGTGCGTGCGTGCGTGCGTGCGTGCGTGCGCGTGTGGTTAGAACGTTGAACTGTCAATCGAAAGGACCAGTGTTCGAGTCCACCTGCTGTCATTTCTAAACCTGGACAACTTCGTTCACCACCCCCCACTCTGTCTGAGAATTTAAGAGGTAAAATGTTCTAAAGTCTAAAGATTCACTATGATGTAGATGATCAAATTATTGCTCGGTTGTTATTATTGAAAGAAGACGAAGAGATAATCTCATTGTAGTCTATTGTGTGCCAAAGGACAGTTCATGGTGAGTCGCATCCCCAAGTCGGGTATGCTGACAAACAAGTTGAACCTCTTGACGAACCTGCAACGCTACGAGCGTGTGCGACTCTCGTACGGTGTCCGCAACCAACTCAGTCTCTGGCTTTACGAGTTCGTCCCCGAGACGTATCGACTCGACGACCCGATCGACCGCAAGGCCTTCATGGACGCATTCAAAGGTTCACCACTTTCGTCATTCGACGTCGTAGAGAATAAAAATAAAAACTAACCATTTGCAACTATAATCAAGAATATTATGCTAGTAGGTTACTATAATAACCTACAGAGAGGCGCATAATTAAAGGTGTCAGGAGATAATCATTGCGATAAAAAGCCAGACGTAACAAATTCATACTCGTCCCAGTTCGCCGGTCGACGAATTGGGAACACAAGTCTAAATAATCATCGGAGGCGTATCCCAATATGTCATCCGTCGGGTACTATGCGTTTTCTCCAGAATATACCACTTTGAGAATACATTCCGGGTAAACCACTAGTGTGAATTGTTTATTGTAGGTGCAAATGGTTAGTTTGTATTAACTCTTTTAGATTTTAGCTGTGTTGGTCCAAGCAATTATTGCCGTTTATTTCCCGTTTAATGTGTTTATGCAACTACGGCAGTACTTCAAACGTGTATTGACTGAACGTTGTCGATGCGCAGACGGCGACATTTGGATTTGTAAGCCGGCGGCGATGAACCGCGGCAAGGGCATCTTTTTGGTGCGGGATATTAGGCAACTGAGGAAGAACCTGGCGGCCAGGGATGAACGCAAGAAGTTGCACAGCACGTGGCACGTTACTGACGACCGCATTATACAACGGTGTGTGCCTTCACTCAGATCGACGAACTACTCTTGTCCATGAACATGCCACATTGCACGGATTCGTATACGATACATACAATACGTATACTGTTTAATACGTATTTATTTCAACTTGAAATATCCTGACAACGTACACATTTTCTTTTTAAGTTCATCACACCAAATTAATAAAACAATACTTAACGGTAAACGTATAGCAGTCGCATATTAAACATATTTTTGCAATTATAGGCAGATTTTCAACAACACTTAGCAGATTTGATTTGCATAAGTATATTTCGTAGCCACATTCGAACAGACTTTGACTGTTACAAAATGTTTAACCAAAGAAAAATGTTATTAGGATTTATATATACATTAAAGTCACAAGTACGGTTTTCGACAACCAAAAGTGTGGCATGACTATATATATATATTATGACGTGGCGAAGTCAGCGCCCTCCTCCGGCCTAATTGCCTGCGTCCACGTCAGCTCTGTTCACCTTCTGTCCACAGTTACATCATGAAGCCGCTTCTGCTCGACTGGCGGAAGTTTGACATCCGTGCCTATATGCTGGTGGCATCGATGGCGCCGTATCTCGTCCTCTATCACGAGGGCTACGCGAGGTTGTGTTTGCTCGAGTATGACAGTCGAGAGACGAACCTTATGGCACATCTCACCAACCAGGTGGCGTCCTCGTTTAAGGACATTAAGCAGCTTTAGGTTATGCCGCGTTCTTTACCACGGCACCTCTGACAAACATCCGCATGCTCACTCGCTAAAATAGTCATCATTATATAACATGGGTTGTTTGCTGCCTGCTGACGCATTTCTGCAACTTATTCTATTATATAATAACACACACACACACACACACACACACACACACACACACACACACACACACACACACACACACACACACACACACACACACACACACACACACACACACACACACACACACACACACACACACACACACACACACACACACACACACACACACACACACACACATATATACGAATGAATGAATTAATTAAACTTTATTTCATCAACAACAAAAATAGTGAAGTAGCTAATTATTAAATTAAAGATATATACAATTGTCGAAAAGGGGCAAGAAGAAGTGTAACACTTATAAATACTTGTCCCGTAACACCTAAAAAAAACCTCTATAACATTGTATAACATGTGGCATGACTTAGAATACATAATGCCCAAATCGTGGTAGTCCGTTTATAAAAAGAAGTTAATGTACCACTCTTTTTTTAAACCTACTCATTAAATACATAACTTTTAAATACTTTTTCTTTGTATTTGTTTTTGAAAAGATGAATATTGTGACAACAAATTAGTGAAGAGTTATCGAGAGAATCCCAGAGTTTAACACCTTTAACTGTTAGACACATACTTTTCAAGTTAATACGAACATAATATTGTGTAACATTATTGACTTTTATGGTCGCATAGACATATTCAAACTTACTGAAACACTGTTGTACAATCTTTGGCAACTGATTATGATATGCCTTAAACATAATTACAGCAGTTCTCAACTCCACTATATCAGGTTCTTTAATATTGTGCAAATTATATAATAACCTTGGCGTATAGTCCAACCTCTTAGCACCACAGAGTAACCTTATTACTTTTCTGTAGCAAGAAGAGGCATTCGACATTTGTTCAGTAACTGTTGCCCCATATTTCAGCAGAGTACATAATATAAGGCAAAAAGAGTGAGTGGTATAATATAGACATGCCATTTCTGTTAATCTAGAAGCTAGCTCTCTACATAATTGCACAACGCTTTGACATTTTTGATTTCACTAAGTAAATGTGATTTTCCCATGTTAACTTGTCATCAATCAGAACACCTACAAATTTAACGACTTCAACTCTATTAATTTCTTCCTCATTTTTCTTTATAGAAATACTTGAATTTGATATGCGATTTCCAATTATCATATAATTTGTTTTTGTAACATTTAATGATAACCTATTTACAGCAAACCATACATGAAGTTTGTTTAACCCAGCATTTGTCTTCCGGATCTGTTCGTCTAAATCACAATCAGAACAAAAAATTAATTAGTGTCATCTGCAAACATAATGTTATACTTAAAAACTTCTGAAACATTACAAATGTCAAAAATGTCAAATGCTTAGGTCCTAAAATCGAACCCTTCAAGTCACAATTTTTATGCTGAACAAATTGAGTAATTAGTAGGAGCCGTCAAAATCAGGGAATATAACTGCTGACTCAGTTCCGGTTAGTGAGCGCCCCCTAGCGACTGTTGCCTCACGTCCGATGACGTCGTTTCATTCTTAGTTATCGCCCAACCTAGTGAGAGGTACGGGATGGTGGACCGCCTATTAGTACGTGCGTGCGTGCGTGTGCGTGTGCGTGTAAGGGAGGTAGTCGCTGGTTAATGGCCGCCTCCTATTGAGTACATCATCGTGTGTGTGCATGCGTGTGTGTGTGTATGAAAAACGAACAAAACTGGCTCAAAGGCCGATTGTACCTAATTTTGTTAAATGTGTGTATATGTGTGTTTTTCAAGTTATAAGAGTAAATCACACACATGCGCATATGAGTATCTTATAACTTGAACATTTCAATAGTAATCATCACGCGTTGTCACTCTAATGATAAAATGAGCATTACTCAATAACCATTTATAAATTTATTGGGACTAATTGGTATTTGGAAGTTCAAAAAAAAAATAATAATACAGTAATATCTCATTTAGGAGCTTAGCAAATGTAAAACTGCTGCAAAAAGAGAATGTGTGTTGAACATCACATCAAAATATTACAAACCAAAATTAAATACACAAACAACTTCAATGCATATAACAAAACAAATAATTGTATACAATTAAATCAAAAGCAACGTTGCAATTAGTGTCCATTGATTCCTGTGGGTCATGACAACTAACATATTTTATGATAAGGTTGCTTAATTATCATTGTCCGTAAACTCTTTTCTGCTACACCCAGCTGCATTCTCCATCCAGAGCTATCTAACATCATTCCCGTCAGAGGCTGCCTTGAAGTGATTCCGAAGGTTCTCTTGACGTTGTGGTCAGTGACAGTGTTGCCACGTCATTCTTTCTTACAGCGTCTGGAATATTTTATTTCTTCAATGACGGTACCACATTGTACAATGCCTAGTATCTATAGAATGTATAAAATATTAAACATATCTTGTCTCATAATAAGACCACATAAAATAATTTTACTTTACTTTTATAAAATAATTACCGGTTTCTCATCAGCACGCTGTTTTGAAAATAAGTGCTACAAAATTTATTTTGAAATATAAGTATGCTCTGATCAAATATGCGTGCCATAAATTCTGCGAAACCAGTGAAAATTGTATTTCACACCAGGCTAAAGGAATGTTATTTCTTGTAAGAAATACACTCAGTAGACATCTTAAGTTGATGATTGTTGACGATGAGTGGCTTTGAAGTTTGATAGTCGATAGGTTGACACCTCCATCAAGATCAACGTACACACATTTACAAAAAAATCGCATCGATAAGAAAGCAGAGATTGTTTTTATGTGGCCCGTGGGCAATAAAATAACAGAGGCGTCTAGTGTAAGTACTTCTCCGTCGCACATTCACAGTCAGTGTCACACTCATAAACACGAACTCAACAATGCCTCGGCCAACAGCCCACAGCACAGGGACAATCATCAGGTTAATCTGCCGCACATTCTACATCATGTTTTACGGATCAATAACTAGTTTTTGCAGTATCAAATGTATGCTTATATAGTCATGACAAAATTAATATATTTTTAAAATCTATAAATAAACAACAGTTTACTACACGATGTCTAAAATATACCTTTTCTCACAGCTCTGCCTTTTCTGTTTCCCTCTAACGTTTTAACTGTCAGTCTATTAAAAAATGTCGGCACAAGATAGACTCGCAGTAAATAATAACATTTCAGTGAATATTATAAATATTGTCAACACCGAACTTTGGATCGGAATATGTTGTTGGTGTTTTGTTGTACGAATAATTTCACAGATCATCATTATTTTTGTTTATTTTAATACTACAAATGCACCGTAAACATGATTTCCACTACTGGCCAGTAAAAGCCGTATTATCGTCTACCGCGTTAGTATCAAATGTCACTACCCCCGTGCCCAGCTGAGGGAGGACCGAACACTGATAAATTAATAGTGGAAACTACCTTGGGGCACCAGTGTCTGGGGGCGGCTGACAGGTGGCTGTCGTGTGCCGACTGTTGCCGCCTGTCAGCCGCTAAGATCGGGCCGAGGGTGCCGTGCTGGCTGGGTATAATGATACATTTCTATGGTCGCTCTCACAGAGCAACTCTTCCATAGTCAGTCTTCCAAAACTGAAACAAATAATAATAAAAAACACTGTACTATGTGATATTTTTAAAACTGACATTATCAATGAACGCTTTATTTTTTAAATATTGTTCAATGAAAACATTACCGTTATATTTTAAAAGTAACATCCTTTTGTGACGTCGTGTTGACGTGCCTACCTTTAAAAATGTTGACATGGTGGTTTCTAAAAATGGCGTCTTGTTTATCGTCGTCTACAACATCTGGTTTTCATTACGACCACGCGCGCGCACGTTAATGAAATCCAATGTTCGTTAATTCATAGAAAGAGTTATAACTTACGTTATATCTTCGATTTCTTCGCCTTCCTCTACTTCATCTTCACTCCAATCATCTTCATAGTCATTGTCTCTGAAACAAGAATTATGGCACTATTTTTTTTCTGACATCAAGCAATACATAATACTCTATACTTTATTTATTATGACTAACCGATCTTGAAATAACCGGTAAGTGCGCATGCGCGAACGTGAGATGACGGACGTGGGTGAAGGTGATATAATGGGCAAAGGGACGGTAGAAGCAAAATCGACACGTTCAAGAGACAAACATCTAGGAAAAGATCATATTTTCAACAGACATACAAGGCTTAACACCCACAAAGCATCAAAGTCAATACATTCAGAGGACAAACATGTTACTTATACGAACTGTCATCCCAAACGCACACGTAAAATCACAAGGTGGCGCTTTTTGGTAGATCAATTATAGGTCAAACTATGATATGAATGATGAGTAAGACACCGGGTTCAATGTCAACACGTTCAAAAGACAAATATCTAGACAAATTGTGACTTTTTAACCTGTGACGGCTGGTTTCTGACGGTATGTGCTAAGCAGACAACAAAGACTGATAACGCTGGAACGAGACAACAAAAGAAAACCGTTGGTAAAATCGTTGCATTATAAAAAAAACATTGTGGCCTCTGACGGTTGGTCCAGCATACAACAATTAATGACTTCAAACAAAGCACGAAAACGATTGATGGTTGGCACACTATACTTCAAAGAAAACGGGAACTATCAAAAACCGTTGCATTGCCTTCCGTCTTTGGAGGTTCCAATAGTGTTGTAACTGGGGTTGTCCTCTTGTAGACTTGCACAGATAGTTAGCCTGTAAGCCAGCGTGCGCGGTCTGAATCTTTCTAGCTGCAATAAAATCACCGTGAAACATTGCCTTGTCCTTCTTAAACTGATAAGCATATTCGACGCAAGCAAAACGTTCTCCTCACATACGAATAGTACACGGATTAAAATTTGATAAATAATTACTCGCTCCTTTAAACAAGATAACCACAGCGGATTGTTACCGCTGTACACAGGGTTATGAAGCTATACAACAAACCAACGAGGGTTGTTAGTCTAAGTCAGCGCTCTACACGTGTTTCTAATCAGTTCAACGGCTATTGAGTACACTATCGATTAAAAAAAGCGTCACTTACAAGCGGAATGTATTAGATATGTGGATACAGCATGGGTATTATATTTCATAAACCGTTGATTTCAAAATACACGCGTTACGATTCAGTCGCGCAGAAAGATTCGTACATTCAACACAAAAGAAAAATGACTGTTAGGATGACTTGGGAAAATCCCGAATGACAAGGATTCGGACTACCAAAAGAGCGTGAGATGTAAGTTTTTATAGTACTGTTATAGCATATATTTACACAGGACTGTCAAATTAACCGAAAATTGTTTCGATGTATGATGTTTTAGTTTTATAACGGTGATGATAATTTAAAATTGGTATACATATTTAAATTATTTCAGTATCGGTTACTCAGTTATCTCAATATTGGTTAGTCATACTAAACAAAGTATAGAGTCTTGTGTGTTGCTTTATGTCAGAAACAATAGTGACATAATTCTTGTTTCAGAGACAACGTCTATGATGATGAATGGAGTGAAGATGAAGTAAAGAAAGGCGAAAAGATCGATGATCTAACGTAAGTTATAATTCTTTCTATGAATTAACGAACATTGGGTTTCAAAAAAGTGAAACTCATCGATTTGATATGTTAACCAATTAGTGTATAGTGTGCTGTATGGAGCAGCTGGGTGGGTGGCTGTAGGTTTCAAAAGGTACGCGCGCACAGTTGTAATGGAAACCAGATGTTGTTGACCACAATAAACAAGACGCTGTTTTTAGAAACCACTATGTCAATATTTTTAAATAGGCACGTCAACACGACGTCAGAAAAGGATGTTATTAAAAAAATATAACGGTAATGTTTTCATTAAGTAATAGTAAATACAGCGTTCATTGATAATAACAGTTTTTTTAATATCACATAGTTCAAGTTTTTTTCTAATTACCTGTTTAAGTTTTGAAAGACTGACTATGGAAGAATTGCTGTGGAAGAGCGACCACAGAAATGTATATATTCCCAGCCAGCACGTGCGGCACCCTCCGGCGGATCTGACCGGCTGACCGGCTGAGAGGCGGCAACCATTGGCACACGACAGCCCCCTGTCAGCCGCTCCCCAGCCGCTGGTGTCCCAGGGCACCTTCCACTATTCATTTATCAGTGTTCGGGCCTCTCTCGGCTGGAGCACGGGAGTGACATTTGACACTAAAGCGGTTGACGATAGTACGGCTTTTACTGGCCAGTAGTGGACGTTATGTTTACGGTGCATTTGTAGTATTAAAATAAAATAAAATATGGATGATCTGTGAAATTATTCGAACAACTAAACAACAACAACATGTGCTGATCCAAAGCTTGGTGTTGACAATATTTGTAATATTGACTGAAATTTTATTATTTATTGCGAGTTTATCTTGTGCCGACATTTTTGAACAGACTGACAGTTAGAACTTTAGAGGGAAACAGAAAAAGCAGAGCTGTGAGAAAAGGTAGAACTTCTGTTGTAATTTTTTGCATATTATAGATTATACAAATATATTAATTTTGTCATGACTTTATAAGCATACATTTGATATTAATGAAACTAGTTATTTATCCATAAAACATGAAGTAGAATGTGCGGCAGAATAATCTGATGCTAGTCCCTGTGCTGTGGCCTGTGGGCCGAGGCAGTGCTGCGTGTTCCTGTTTGTGAGTGTGACACTGACGGTGTGAATGTGTGACGGATGAAGTACTTACACTAGGCGCATCTTTTATTTTATGGCCCACATACCACATCATTTCTGCCATTTATTTTACTTTTAGGCCATATAAAAACAATTCCTGCTTTCTCATCAGACCTTTGTCAACAAGTCAATGAGCCAGTGAGGGGCGCAATTTTTTTGTAAATGTATATACGTTTATCCTGTTGGAGGAACCTATCGACTATCAAACTTTAAAGCCACTCCTTGTCAACAATCATCAACTTAGGATGTCTACTGATTGTATTTCTGACAAGAAATAACATTCCTTTGGCCTGATGTGAAAAACAATTATTGCACGCAAATCTAATAAGAGGATAATTATATTTCAAAATAAGTTTTGTAGCACCTATTTTCAAATCCGCGGGCTGATGAGAAACCGGTAATTATTTTATAAAAGTAAAGTAAAATTATTTTATGTGGTCTTATTATGAGACAAGATATGTTTAATATTTTACATATTCTATAGATACTAGGCATCGTACAATGTGGTACCGTCATTGAAGAAATTTAATATTTGTACGTTAGTTTTCCAGACGTTGTCACAAACAATGACGTGGAAACATTACCACTGACTACAACATCCACAGAACCTTCGGAAGCACTTCAAGGCAGCCTCTGATGGGAATGATGTTAGACAGCTCTGGATGGAGAATGCAGCTGGATGTAGCAGAAAAGAGTTTACGGACAATAATAATTAAGCAACTTTATCATAAACTATTTGAATTGTCTTGACCCACAGGAATCAATGGACACTAATTGTAACGTTTCTTCTGATTTCCTTGTATACAGTTATTTGTTTGTTATATGCAATGAAGTTGTTTGTGTATTTAATTTTGGTTTGTAATATGTGGATGGGATACTCAACACAAATTCTCTTTTTTAAGCAGTTTTACATTTATGTTTCTAACTGAGATATTACTGTATTATTTTTATTGTCTTGAACTTCCAAATTCTACTTAATCCCAATAAATTGGTGAATGTACAGACATTTAGCAAAATTAGACACAGTGGGCCCATAAGCCAGTTTTGTTAGTTGTTTTTTTATATGCACACACGATGATATACCCGGTAAGAGGCGGTCATTAGCCATCCACCACCTCCCTTACACGCACACTCATGCAAGTCTAAGAAGAGGTCCACTACATCGCTCCGCTCACTTGGGTGGGCGATAACTAAGAATGAGATGACGTCATCGGAAGTGAGGCAACAGTCGCTGGGGCGCTCACTAACCGGAACTGAATCAGCATTTACAGTCTCAGATTTGTATAGCTCACAATCCATTTATTGCTGTAAAATAAAAATAATAATTTCTTTGCCAGCATATTCTGATCAACATGACCAAATGCCTTCTTTAGGTAAACAAATATGCCAATATTAGATATTTTACGATCGAGTGCATTTGTAATTTCCAATTCCAGAAGAGCAAGAGAAGTTGACCTGTTAGATTTAAAGCCATACTGGCTTGGAAAAAGTACATCATACTTGTTTATGAATTTGTTCAACCTATCGTTGCATAATTCCTTGTGGTATGATGAGATAGGTCTATAATTTGTAAACACACCCTTTTCTCCAGATTAAAAAACTGAAACTACTGTAGCCATTTTAATTTTGCTCGGAAACAGACACGTTTGAAAGGGTACTTTGCATATATGATTTTACAAACTGAGAAATGATTTTCTTAACCATACTCATGTTAATATCACTATAATCTGTTGACATTTTATTTTTGAAATGTTTAATAATTCTAATGTTTTTTTCAGCGAGTCTTAATATTG
The DNA here is from genome assembly GCA_963995525.1 of Escarpia spicata. Classification (NCBI taxonomy): domain Eukaryota; kingdom Metazoa; phylum Annelida; class Polychaeta; order Sabellida; family Siboglinidae; genus Escarpia; species Escarpia spicata. The sequence goes on along the minus strand of OZ023214.1, from coordinate 51,836,488 downwards.
CTGTTAACTTATTTTTATAAGTTTTATACTTGTGTTCTGCTTCAGCAGATCTGAATAAAATAAATGCTTTGTATAACCTCTTTTTCTTAGCACAAGCACGTTAACCCCCTTGGTGAATTAAGGTTTATTTTTAATATAATACTTTCTCAAAACTTGTTTTACTGAGCAATGTTTGTTAAACACATTAGTAAATATATTTATGAATTTGTTATAAGCATGATTAACATAATTTGTGTTTAGGACAGTATCCCAGGATTGTACAAACTTAATTCATTTGAAAGTGAGGCCAATGTGTCTCCAGTTATCGATTTATTATAGTTAACTTCTTTTAGGACTTTTCTATTTATATATTCACATATTGCAAAAAAGTAAGTGATCACTAATATCATTGAATAAAATACCACAAGTAAGGTGTTTCAATTCATTGGTAAATATATCAATTAAGTTGACTGAGCAGTCTGTCATTCTGGTTGGTTTATCACTTAAAGGGTAAAGACCCAAACTGTACATCAGATCGAGGACGTTTTTCCTCACTTTTTAATAAATCTATATTAAGATCACCACACATAATGATCGTTTTCGCTGATTTCGCATCATATAAAATTATTTCAATGTTTTCACAAAATATATATAAATTCGAAACTGGTGTTCTATATATATATACAATTGACAATAACCTTTGTGTAATCTTTTATGGATAGTTCCACAGTACTACAAATGACTTTGTTTCAATCTGTTTGCATGTTAATTGTGTATTTGTGTATATGGCTAGACCACCACCCTTTTCGGTCTCTTCTGGTCATGTGATGAGCATTGTAACTATCTATATTAAAGTTATTTATTAAGTCAATTTCTGCCCATGTTTCAGATATATCAATTATATTAAATTGCAGGTTAAGTTCTAGAAGGTAATCTTTATTTTTGGTAAATTTTCATTCAATTGAGAATCAGTATAATACTAACATTTAGATGATAAATTATAGTAAATGTCATAATTTCTGTCATTTGAAGAGTTTCAAATTTACATTTATCATCTCTGATATTTTGAAAAGGAAAAACAGGCACCAGGAAAGAGAGTAGTATGGAATTGTTTTTTTTTATACAAATTAACCTAAACTGATATTGCGTTAATTGTATACACGTTTTGTGAAAAGTAGTGTGACATAGTTCATTTTTCACCCACAATTTTTTTAACTTCCCACTACAAACTAAACACGAATCATTTGTTTGTTTGTTAAGCGCATTTGTCATTTAAGCAGAAGTTAATATTTATAGCACTGCGTAGCCATACAAAGAAATATACACTGTGATGACCAGTGAGCAGACGTAAGGGAGGCCGGGGTAAGTTGAACCTTTGTTTACTTTTGGCAATCCTGTGTCTTAGATATGTGGTAGAGAAAGATGGTTTATATCGCTGGGGAAGCTTATGAACACTGTGATCCTTTGAGAAAGATACTGCCCCATCTGGATTTGGTACAACAATTGTGACCTCAGAAACGTTCTGTATGGAAATAACCTTATAGCCGTCATTGTCAATTACATCAACTCGGGCCATGTAGTGCACAATACGTAACTTCCCAGCTAGCTTGACCACAACAAAGTCGTCCTCCATTTTGTCCATGTCTTTTGATGTTACATCATCTGACTCCTCGTCAAATTCAACTTCAGATTCTGAATTGGACGAAGTGCTGGTTTGGTTCACTGCTGGTTTGTCGTTTTTGCTTTAGTGTTGGCTGTTTTCCTGTGTCTCTTTTCTGGTGCTGCGGCAATGACATCGCGAGTAGGTGTGGCTGTGAGGATCTTTGTGCTGCCTTTTTCCCGTCTCTGGGAAGCCTTCTTTCTAGGACCAGCTTTTGGTAAGGGGCAGATTCCGCGAAATTCCAGATGCTAATGGACGAATCCCATCAGCTTCCTCTACCTGAGCTTGACAAGTGACAGCCATGCTCACTTTGCCGTTTTCCTCAGAATAGTGGTTTGGCTCGTCCGTTGCCTGGTTGACTTCCAACTCGCGATCTGTGGTTGCTGCTGGTGCAAAGTCAAAATCACTTAACAAGTCCCTGGTGAATTGATGTATACTTGTGTTCTTTAACCTTGAGATGACATTTCTTGGAATCATGGCTGACATGTGTGCTTCATTCACTAACTCTGGAATGTCACAGATGGTAACTGTTTTCCCAGGGTTTGACCGTAGCCATCTATCCATGGGGCGGTTATACGTTCCTTTAAAGGGTCCATACACCGACCGATCTAGAGGCTGGACACGATGTGAGGCGTGTGGAGGTATGGTGAGCAAAGCGATAGCATTAACCATAGCCATGTCGATAGCTCGCAGAGAAATGTGTGATTCATGATTGTATTCTGGAGAGCATCGAGTATGCCGAATAACACACTCTAAATAATCGGGGAACACGTCTTCGTTAATCCACCCTGATCCTGTGGCACGGCCAATGGAGCTTGATGGTGCGCCTCTGATGAAAATTGTGTCGGTAGTGCACTGTTTTGGAAGATCAACATTGGCGGCAGAACGTTTCCTGAAGCACAGATTGTAAAGACCACAGTCACTACTTCTCCTCGTTCACCAGATGTGATAGAGCCAATCTGCTTCCTTCCATGCTCAGTAACCACCCCTTTGGTAGGTTGAATTGTGGTGCAGCCGGTTTCATCACAGTTGTTGATATCCCCAGGCTGGAAAAAGGTTCCTATCCATGACAGTGGGGAAGTTGTAATAAAACTGGTCGACAACCGTTCGATATCGCTGCACGCTAAAATCTGTCACATTAACATCTCGTTTGAGAAAGCTTTGATTTCGCTTGTGTTTATGTACGCATGGGGAAAATAAATTGTGAAAGCAGTGAATAGAGAGTGTGTTTTCTTTAATTAAACTACGAACAATCAGATGGGTAAATATGTATGTTGTGAATGGAACATTTCTATGATTAAGATATTCAAATAAAAACTACCTTTGCCAATGGCGCTGGCGTGTATTTGCGGTAGAATGTTTTTATTGTTTTAAATGTATAAGTAAACAAATTTTCAAACAATTATGATTAAATGTGTTACATATTTACAATGTGGATACCTTATGGAAGAGTTTGTCCAGAGTTTTGTTCGAACGACTTTTCTATAATGTACATTAGAATTAGGAACTACCAGTGTATGTATATTAATTAGCCAGCCCCCTAAACACGCAGAAGTAACCATAGTTAATTAAACATTTGGTTTAAAACACCAAAATGTGTTGTCACAAAAGATAATAACATGGGGTTAGTTGATCCAAGGCTCAACTAACCCCAAATTTACTGGCTCAACTTACCCCGTAGTGCACTACACAGAAGCATTAGGTTAGTGTACCCTACTGACGCATGGTAGGTGAATTCAACAAATCATGATTTCATCCTAATTTAACAACTATTTTATGCTACCTGCGGATCAGGGAAAATCTGTACATTAAGAACAATGGGACTTCACATACCTGTTCCCACAATTTCCACTTATACCGCCACAAATCGCACTTTTGTCCAGAGCAAGTTTGACCTTGTCTGACACAGCTCGCCCCTTACATCAATAATAAAGTCATGTTATCAATAGATGACATCACCTTTCAGCTAATTCTTTTCATGAAGCATTGGGAAGGGGTGGCTCAACGTACCCCACGGATCAACTTACTCCAGTCTCCCCTATAACATTAATAGTAATACCAAGTGCGCAGTATCCAATGCAACTACACAGAGGATACGACATCAAAAAAATTAACTAAGTCAAAGTCCTACTAGTCACAGCCATAGGAATGTTCAAAGTTACAGCCAAAGACATTCGGCTCAGTTCATTTGTTTAAGTCATTGAAATCTTGCGCAGATTTTACAACACGAGTCTTGTCACTGTCTGATGGGCCGTTTTCTTTAATGAATACTTTACAGTTCCTGGTCCAAGTGGATTGGATCTTGTTTTGTTTGCGGAGCTGCCTAGCAATCTTGGCGAGTTCAGCCTGTTGTTAGGTTCTCATTCATAAACACGTTTGTCCCGCGCAGTTGTTTTCCCTCTTTCAGCAGATTTATCTTTGCCTTCCCTTTGGAGAAGCGAAGAATGATCCGTGGAGGTTTGCCGTTTGCATTCCTGCTGCCGAGCATGTGGCATACCGAGATGTCATTCTTGTCGAGGTGGATATTGTTTGACAGAAGAAAGTTCACGACTTTGTCCTCGAGTGTTGTTGTTTCGTTCAGAGGCGCGTCAGCGTCTGTTTCGACGGTCGTGCTGTTGGATGTTGCCCTGGCGTAGGTTTGGTGCGTAGTCACAAGACCGGAGATTATGACATCGTCCATTCGCGAATACTGTTCTAGATCGTCCACTTATGATTCCGGGGCTTTGATAGGGACGTCTTTCTCGTCGTTGGCCTTTTGCGACAAACGTACTGTAGACAAGAGGAAAGCAATTTCTTTTTGATATCGCGTTGGATTTCACATAGTTGTTTTTTATCTCGTTCATTTCAATCGCCTTTTCGCCGGCTTCGCTTTTCTTGCGTGATTGTGGCATCGTTTGTGTTTGTAGACTTTCGACTGTGGTATTTGTCGGATACGTCGGTCGCTTCGTAAACAAAGATGGCGATCTTGGTGAGAGCCTTTTCAACTCGATCGCTTTACAGGCGAAGGTGTTTTGGAGAATCACTGGTTCTGTTGTCATCAGCGGTCGTCTGGTTTCATTCAGCATGGTCTTATAAGAAAGTGCTACGAACCTCCGTCTCCATAGATGGAGATTTATTGCATTTTTCAGGCTAATTGTTCGAGCTCTCAGGAGAAAATGTTCAAGTTTCTCGCATGCGTATTCACGGTCTGTGCGTGTGTAAATAATAATTTTAATTTCCACAGTAGGTGATACGTGATATATACCATGCAGACCACATACGCTCTGCCAATTCTCACTGCTTATACTAGCTTTATACCTTCGAAGCCAATAGTATTTTTCCACCAAGCAACGGGAACAACCTTCCTTGCCCCAAATGTGTTTCCAGCAGACTGCGCAACTATGGCCCTTTCTCCAGACAGGCGTAGGCATATATAACTCTCCTGCTAAGCAGCATGGTACTCCCCGAGGTGCATGTGAGGCATTCCCCTTTCACACTGCTGCTTCATCGTGTATTTATCGTTCTTATTTTGTAGTCATTCCGCAGGGAACCGCTGATATTTTATAATATCTGAACACTGTCCAAGCCATGTCTCCCTCTCGTGTCCACTTGCTGTATTTACTTGCCATATCCACCTGTTGTGTCTACTTGTGTCTACTTGCCATGGCTACTTGTCGTGTCTACGTGCTGCCTGCAGTGTGTACAGCGACAAAGCTGCGCCTACCTGAGCGGCAAGGAGAACACGGTGTGGAGCATGGACAGACTTAACGACTACATCAATCGCCAAGTGGCACCACACACGAACCTCGAGACCGACTGGGTCTTCAACGGTTTGACGGTTAGTGGTCCAGAGGCTGCTACGACAGACATGATTGAGTACACGATCAGAGCGTCTTCCTATTAAACGTAAATCGTGCTCCTTAAAGTCTCTGACGCATGTTCTGGTCCGAAATATTCACGGCGACCTTATCTAATTAATTCCAGATATTGCCTTACTACGAGAAAACATGACTAGTGAAGGGTTTAAATGGATTTTCTTGCTAGACATACGACTAGAGGGCCGTAAAACGCCGCAGAACGATTTGCCCTATTGGTTTAATTCTTTATCTGTTCTTGCCTTTGCAGAGACGGATGAAGCAGATCATGCTGCAGTGCTTTCAGGCTGTTCGCAATCACTTCGTCAGCAAGGTCGGCTTCTTCGAATTGTACGGCTTCGACTTCCTTATAGACAGCAAGATGAACGTAAGTGGTCGCCACAGCTGAGCTTCGGCTGGCAACATCTCTGGGTGTGCGCTATTGTTACGTGGCTAGCATCGCCTTTGGGGAGGGGGTGCACGCGGAACCTTCGATCTATGTACTGACGGCAGCCCGATGGATCAACTTCCTATTTTCAGACGATTCCTTATTCAGGCCACGCCTGCCGTATATGTTATTAATGTTCAAAACAAATCAATAATTATTATTAATTGTTGTTACAAAAAACTGTCCCTGTATATTCTCCCTACATCGAGACGTGGTAAACTGTTTCTTATATACGCGATGTTCCTTAAAAATATAATAGATAAATAAATAAATATATAATATATAATATACATATATATAATATATATAGATATATAATATATATATATATACATTATATATAAGGATACGGATACTTTTATTAGTTCCAACAGCATAGTAATACAACACATTATTCAGATACACACACACATATTGAAATGTAAAACATTCAGTGCAAATTTATATAAAATATATATAGTACCAAAAAGATAGAGAAAAAAAACAAATAACATGAGAACAATTGCTGTGGGATGGGAGAGTCCTACTAAGATCACAATTGGTTACTATTATAGGAGCCATCCAAAAACAAAAATTATAAATTCTTTATGTTTTTAATCCTAAGTTTTATAAAGAAAAAATAAAGAAAAATAATGATATGTAATAAACCTTTTTATTGTCTTTCTCTTACATGCTGTGTGTGATGATTGTTGATGTGTGTTGTGTGTCGTGTACGCTTGTGGTCGGTTGAACATGTGTGCAAATATACATATTGAAACAGTTGCATTGTACTTTTATGGAATATGTTTCACACATTCATGATATAATTAATTTAGTTGACATCTATATGTAGCAATATGTAGCAATCTAACATAGTGTACGTTATATTTTTGTAGCATATAGTGTTTGGCATAACTTGAGAATCTTCTCAAACTGTAGGTCACTATCTTATCTATTACTAAATCAGGGATATTATCAATAACATGTAGTAAATTAAATGTTTTGCAATTTTTTTGTAAATTCATACTTAATTCTGGATGTTTGTATTTCAGTTGCTCTCCGAGTATTATAGTCATCTATTAGTCCATGGGCCAATACACATGCCGGTACCATTTTGAGGGACAAAGACTCACTATATTTTTTTGAAAGAACATTACCTTGGGCACATTTTTCAGTATGATGGACATTCCCAAGTGGTAGCTTTATATCATTTTTGTGAGAAAATATGCTTTTTTGGGTAAAATCACGTTTTTTTTTATTATCCTTTTAAAAAAAGGAATGTACAGCTAGAAAAAATGTCAAAAGTGGAAATTACGACCAGCATAAGTTTTGATTTTTTGATTCCATTTATTCAAAAAAATTCTCAGCGGCTGCCATGGAAACGGCCATTTGGGGACAAACAATACGTTATTTGGTGACAAAACTTTAAAAATTCATATCTTCGGATTCATATGAAATATTTGGGTGCTTTCAATGGCAAACCCATTCTGAGATACCCAGGGAGTTCTTCAGTTACCTTTGTGTATAATATATTTATGCAGAATGGTCACTTTGGGGGTTAAAAACATCAGTTTCGAAATGCCATTTTTAGGAAAATGGCAGAAAAGAGTGATTTTGATTTTGCTATAAGACACCTTGCTATGCCCAAAGCTGTCAAAGTTGAGTATATTAATAAAAAAAAACATTGCAAAGTGATTGTCATTAATTGATATTCCTAAGGTCCCATTGATGAGTGGTTACCCTGGTAACACGTACGTTTCTAATTTTTCCACTTGTTATCATAGTTGATTTGAATAATGGCTGCCGAGGTTACAGACATTTTTGGGCACAGCTTGCAGTCTTTTACAGTAAAATATTCAATTCATGCCTCAGTTACAAACTTTTCAACATGACAAATAGGAATGCCACAATTATCCAGGATCCGTTGAGAATAATGAGTAAGGTGATCTTTAGGTAAAACATCATTTAAACAATAGTCTGGTACATTACTACTTATTTCCTTTGAAGTCAAATCTCCATTTGAAAGTCATCCTGATTTGCATATCACGATATGACTGAAAATAGATACATGTGGATCACTTTGGTGGAATAAAAGACCAGAAACGAATCCCCCCGCGATGGTAATTACCAGGTGGCATATTTTGTCACAGGAATTACACATTCAGCCCACGACATTTTGCAACACAGTCATTTAACAATTCAAACATCAACATCGTCACTTTCCCCTGCTCACAAGAAAACTGCCGTTTTTAGCATTGCTGATGAATCCAAGCCAGAAGATTTGAGGTCTTCCAGCTCCTTTCGCATCATCACATTCTCGAGGATCAGATGCTCCCTCGACAGATTGTCAGGGTAGACATAGAGTTTCCCCCTGTCATCTTGAATGAAGTGTAGTGCCTCTTCAAATTAACTTTCCAGTTCTCGACGGATGTGCTTCTTTGTTGACTCTTCTATCTTATCGATGCCATGAGACTCGATTATGGCTACAAACTTTTGGGAGAGGTCCACCATCCTAACTGCTCTGGGATTGGTAAATATATTGTTTCGGATGAAGGCAAATAGTTTTGAGTCTTCAATGTCTTTTGGCTTGTTGTTGGGTCTGGTGTAATCCCCATAGCCCGTTCGGTGATAGTGTCTAATCATTACAAATCGATCGTTATGCTGCTGCAACTTACCTAGCGGCTTTCATGTGTGCCCGTGTCTGAGGCTGAACCTAAAGTGCTGCCATCTGTTGGAAGACAATGATTATCTGCTCCTGTTGTCACTACTTTGGGCATAAGTAGGTGTTTTATAGCAAAGAAATCTCAAAATCACTCTTTTCTGCAATTTTTTTTGTAAAAATGGCATTTCAAAACAGATGTTTTTACCCCGAAACTGACCATTCTGCCTAAATATATTGTACACAAAGGTAACTGAAAAACTGCCAGGGTATCTCAGAATGGGTTTGCCATTGAAAGCACCCAAATATTTCATATGAATCCTGAGATAAAATGTTTAGAATTTTGAAGTTTTGTCACCAAAAAACGTATTTTTGCCTCAAAATGGCCGTTTCCATGGCAACCGTTGAGAACATTTTTGAATAAATGGTACCAAAAAATCAACACTTATACTGGTCATAATTTCCACTTCTGGAATTATTTTCTAGCTGTACATTCCCTTTTTTAAAAGAACAATTTAAAAAAACATGATTTTATCCAAAAAAAGCATATTTTCCCACAAAAAAAGGTATTAAGCTACCTCTTGGGAATGTCCGTCATACTGAAAAGTGTGCCCAAGATGATAATCTTTCAAAAAAATATAGTGAGCCTTTGTCCCTCAAAATGGTACCGGCATGTGAATTTTTAGGTATTGGCCCATGGTCTATATTCCAGCATTTTGGGTTATCTACCAATTTAATAAATAGTTTAAGTTTAAATATTTTTTATAAAATTGTACTTCTTTTAATTTGAATAAGTCATCTGCTTTTAATATGTTGAGTTGTTTAAAAAGCGGTTCTCTATGTGAATTGTATTTTGTTAATGTTATAATTCGCACTGCTTTTTTGGATTTTCATTAATCAGTTTCCTTGATATTCCATGTCATGATACAATAATTTATATGAGATAATAGCAATGCATTATACAATGTCATTTTATTTCTAAAGGTAGCATATGTTTTAATCTATTTAATATTCCTAAAGTTCTAGGACACTTCTTTGATACTCTTTGGTGTTTTTTTTGCAATTTAAGTTAGTGTCTACAATTAAACCTAAGAAGTTAAATTCTTCCACTCTCTGAATATGTATGTTATCTATTTTGAGTAATAATCTTGGTGTAGGTTTGTTTGGCATTTGGAAGGTCATATATTTAAATTTAGTTTTATTTAGTGACAAATTGTTAAATTCTGTACTTTTGTTTTGTACTGTGTCACTAAACATTTTAATGGTGCTAAATAAAGTAACATCATCGGCATATATTATAAATTTAAACATTTGGCCGGCTTGTGGGAAGTCATTTATATATATATAGTAAGTAATGGTGGTCCAAAGATTGACCTTTGTGGTACACCAACTTTTATAGGTGACATTTCAGATGTAGTATTATCCAATTCGGTGTACTGCACAGTTGCTTAAATAGCTTTTGAATAAAAGAAGAGTTTGCCTTCTAGGCCATAGTATCTTAATTTATTTAGTAATATTGAGTGGTCAATAGTATCAAATGCCTTGGAAAGATCAAGAGAAAAACACTAATTGTTAAGTAATTTTTATCCATTTGAGTAAATATCTTATCCACTAGTTCAAGTGATGTATATTCAGTTGAATGATTAGGTCTAAAACCATACTGATTATCAAAAAATAGCTTAGGATCAATAACATAATTAGATAACTGATTATGGATTATTTTCTCTAAGACTTTAGAAGTAACTGGGAGGAGAGAGATGGGCCTATCATTTATGAATAGTGTTGGGTCATTATTTTTTTTAATTGGAATTACTTTTGCAATGTTACGTTTATCAAGAAATATGCCTTTATTTATAACTAGGTTAATTACTAAGGTTAAAGATTTAATTATTGCCGGTTTAATTACCCCGGTATGTTCTAACAATTGTGATGAAATACCATCAAGTCCACTACTGTTTTTGGTTGGGAGATCATGTATTGCTTTCCTAACAATTTTGTCATTAACATTCTTTAGATTGAGAACAGAGGTAACTTTTGTTTTTAACTAGTAGTTATAGTCCTTGTTTCCTGCATATTGAATGATTGACCTATTTTTGTAAAATAGTTGTTGAATTTGTTTGCTATGTCTGATTTATAATAGTACCATTTTCTTTTTAAACACTGATGAAAAAGTCCTCTTTCTTTTATTGTTTTGAAATAATTTCATTAAACATTTTCCAAGTATTTTGTATGTCATTTTTGAATTGGTTAAATCGTGATTCAACGTAGATTTGTTTTTCTGAACGAATATTTTTTAATATGGTTTTGTACGTTTTGAGGTTACTTTTAATGTTCATATAATCTGGTGAATTACAGTCAGACATTTTTAATTGTTTATACAGTGTGTCCCAATATCTAATAGATTTGAGTAAACCTTGAGTGATCCAAGTTGATGTTTTTATGTTTGTAATTATTAAATTTCATTATTTTAACCAGCATGTGCTTACTTTTAGCGTGCATGATTGCATCATTTATTATGTTGTAATTTAGGTTTGGATTTTAATTTTGTTGTTTATATAGTTTGTTGCACAATTTATTTGAATCAATTTCAATTTTGACTTTCTGCATGGCTTCATCACGTTGAGTATTTATTTTTAAAAATTTAGGAGGAAGTTTAAAATACTTTATGCCTTATGTTTATAATTAAAAAATAAGGTTGATGGTCTGAGAAAGTGTTCGTGAAAATCTGTGAAAATTGTGTAATAGTGTCGTTGCCTGACCTCGGCAGTCTACATAAATTATATTTTCAATGGTCGTAGTCTTTGTTAAACCATTTCCAGTTATTTGGATTATTAGCCCTTCCCAGTGTTCATACGTATTTAGATTAATTTTTATTTTAGATTTAGATTTATTGTCTACGTATATTAGTAACCCTCCTTTGTCGCTGCATTTTGTCCTTGTGTTATACAATCATTTCCATCTAAACAAAATTTAGAAAAATCATCATCAGCTTTCTACGTCTCTAATAAGCAAATTACGCTAACATTAAAACTGTGTCTACGTAGGTCATTTATGAAAATGTTAAGTTAATTAAACTTTGCATTTATAAATTTAATGTTTGAGCTTAGAATACTAAAACTTTTATTATTTCTAGTTGTTAAATTGATGAACTTTTCAATGTCATAATAGGAGGAGCAGCATACTACTTGTGGTTCGTTGTTGTCATCATTTGTATCTAAAACAATACGTCGATTATTGTTACTACCTCCTAAGTAACAAGATTTAGCAAGATTGCCACCCAGAGAATTAACTCTAAATGGCAGGTGGACAAGGAATCCTTTTGTCTTACCGAGAATGCAACCCTTTTTATCTACGTATTTGCGTATGCGAAAGTGCTGAGTGTTGCAAATGAGTAAATCGATATTTGTTGTTGTTCCGTGCGTACAACAATACTGTGGTACACTTTGTGTAAGTATGTGAGTGAAGTGAGTTAGACATTAAACTGTATTTACAATATAGATATAATAAAACAAGAAAAATTAAATTACTGGTTGCACTTTGAATGACCCAACAAACAAATCAGCAAATGTTGCATTAGTGATGATATGATAAAGCACCACACTAATACAGCCCGGGGTACACGAACAATAATTAGTAGTGAGAGTGACATTATTAAATGCCATATGGAAAGAGGATAAACAAAACAAAAAAATGGATTAATTGTTATCCAAGATGTAGATACATAAAAAGGCAATATGCACAACAAATGAAGAAAATTAAATCATTAAAGAAATCATAATTTAAAAAATATATTATTGCTACAAACCCACGAGCAATAATTACCTGTGTTAGTAGTGTATGTGGTCTTATATGCCTTAATACAAGAACCTGGGTACATTATTATTGTATTAAGTTGGGTGGTTGACGCAGTGCCACTCGGCAAACGTTCAGCCAAGCATAGCAAGAGTATGCGTTGTTTACGTAATCAGACTGAGACAAGCCATTGTGTCACAAACAGGGGTATCACTCTGGCTCAGTGCAGTTCCTTGCCGTTTGAAGCACTCGTCCTGTTTTGATCTGACCTGGTGTATCGTCATGTTCGCGTTGATGTAAATTCGGTCTCTGGGCACTAAGTCTGCGTTGCGCGCTTTGAGATTCACTCGTGCTTTGTAGACGGAGTCCCTGCGCCGATCTATGTTGAATGTGACTATTACTGCATGAGCGTGGCCGTCCCTCGGTGATACGTTTTCCTATTCTGTGTGCTCTTTCTATCTCACCTGTCTGCAATGGCGGAGAGAGTTTCATTTGTTCGTTTACAATGTTCACGATGGTGTTTTCAATGTCGTACCCTTCCATGCACTGCCTCGGATATTCCCTGAAACCGGAGGTTTGTCCTTCTGGTGTACTGTTCTCTGTTATCATTTTATGTTTCTAGAGATGCAATTCTTGTTTCGAGTTGTTTGATTTTGATGTGCTTTTCCTCAACAAGTTGTTTCAGTTGTTCAGTTTTTGCTGTTAGTGAGTTGAGTTTGTTTGCTATTTCTTGAGGGAATAGTGCCCGTTTTAATATCTTTAGAACCTCGTTGTCACTGAGAGTTTGAACGAAAATCAGTATATATATATATATATATATTTATACTGATATATATATATATATATACACTCTGTATATATTGGCCTCTCTTCGTGTATATATATATATATATATATATATATATATATATATATATATATATATATATACACACATACACGAAGAGAGGCCAATTGTTGTCTTTATATGATGAATGGCTCCTGAGAGCCACATATTTGTCTTCATAGGAGTCACTGACCCCTTTTTGCTATTGTTTTTTACTATTATATTGTTTTAATTAGTCATTAAGAGTTTCGTTTAATTATAGTTGACGTATATCATATAGTAATATACTAGTATACTGCACACTGTGCAATTCAATTTGGGGTCAAATAAACATATTGTTCTTATATATGTGGATATAATACCGGTATAAAGCAAAGTGCAGGCAACAACTGTAATTTCACCGGTGTTGCTATTATGCGGATGCTCCTTATATCAGAAATTCTTACAGCGAGAGTCCACTGTCATCTATTTTCACCGGTAAACGGCTAAAAGACTAATATCTATGGCCCTCAGATGGTGCAGCAGAATAACAGAGTTTCCGTATTTACCCAAGAATAAGATGGGAAATAACTGAATACCGTGTTGCGTACGTTTTCAAAGCACTGATTCTATTAACAGTGCCAACACGTGTGCTTAATTATGTACAAATCTAGTCGTGTAGAAGCTGATCTTTCACACCGCATACAACTTGCCAGTGTATCAAAGTCGACGCTGCACTGATAGATGTCCACAATGTACATGCGCAGTCAAACGTCTGTGTCATAATAGGTATTTTATTACTGCAGGGTCGCGGGGAATTGTGTCAGGCGTTGTTTGTTTAGGAATATGGCATATGATGCCGTACAAAAACGATTCGTATTTCCTCACGCAGTCCAAATACAAATGTTCTCAATTTTTTCCGAATCATTGCATGTTTCTATGTCAAGGATCGAAACCTCGGTTTGCATCACTGCGACCGGTGTTTCAGTTCGTTTGCTCCGTTGAAGGTGTGGCTGATCGAGGTGAACCAGAATCCGAGCATGGCGACCAACTGCCGCGTACTGAGGGACCTTGTACCGGAAGTCCTCACAAGCACACTCTGTAAGTGTCATCCCTCACAAATAAACTTTCCCTTATTGTCAGTCTCTTTTCTGATTATAGATCACCCAGAAAGAGACCAAGTTTTTGAGTGTATATGCACACTAAGCAATGACCTGAACAGAGTTGTGTTCCAAAGCAACATCGTTACCTCTTGAAAGTAATACCCTACCTTTAGCATTGCAATCTAGAACAATAAATGCATACACAACATCACCCATGTATACACAACACCTTATCCCTTTCCGTTTTGTTATTGTCGTATTCTGGCTCACTTTATCCCCGTGCATCACAACACTCTCTTATTTATTTGATTCCTGACTCTATCAAAAATACACGCCAACACAACAAAGTAATTGGCATACGTACACGATAGTGTAAATGAAACGATAATAAATGGCATAGTTTAATTTCACGATAGCATAAACGATAACTCCCACTATTCGTGTTATAGTAATAAGAATTACAATTACAGTAATTTAACTTCTTCTTTACCTGATCCCCGGAAACAGAAAAACATAACATTCCTTCTGTTCTGTTATGGGTTGTTTTTAAGACAAAATACCTGCTGAATACCGTGTTTGCGTTGCCAGATGTAGCGATCGAGTGTTTCGAGAAGAATTGTCACCACAACGCCCTGCTACCGTTGGAGGCTGAGACCAACTTCCACCTGCTGTTCCACGACTCGACGAGTTTCGAGCGCTTCGGCGTCATCCCGAGCGCTACATTCCGCGACGTCAGTGTCGCTCGCTCCGGCAACGTCCTCGAGAACGTTCTGTCTCTGCAGCAGAACAACCCCGAGGTGGGGTCGACTGACATATACATGTACATATGTATTGTGTCAACGTAAGGTTGACCAATATTTAACAAGTCTGAACAAGATCTAACAAGATTTAGCAAGACGTCATAAGACGTAACAACATTTTCAAAGTCCCAAATAGCAAGTGAACATAGAATGTTTTGACTTACCGATCGAGAGTCCAACATGTTTTTGCTCATATCCATGACATACCTATCTTAGATAATTTTGTGTTTAAACTGATTCACGTTTCAACGAGATTTAACGAGGTTGAAATCCTCAGCAAAATATGACGTAGCAAGTGGACAGTGAAGCCTTTGGCATATCGAGAGTCCAACTTTTAAAACTAAAAGCGACGATGTCCACTCATCCGGTCACGCTTACCAGTTGCCATGGTAACGCCATCTAACCGTAAACCGTTAGTTTTTCAATAGAAAAAGAGGGCTCGCACTAACCTGCATTCCCTAATCTGGTCACGCTTCCCAAGTGTAGTTTTCAAGGCTGTTGCCGGTCTGCCTAATTGCACAGTGGGCCAGATGTTGTCGCACTGCGTAGGCTGAGTGGGACGTCATTACAATACGGTATTGGGCTGGGCGAAACACCCTTTTAATAATGGCCACCACGTGTAGAATTTAGAAGTGACTCTAAAGCGGCTTTAACAAAAGCATATATAGGTATACTTCTAGTGAGGCAAGTGGACAGGTCGGCTTTTAAGAAAACCAAACTTCTAAAAGATTTGTTTGGGGAAAGTATTTAACATAATCTGAGGGTGCTGAATCCGATGTTGGTGACGTCACCATGTCCCGCCATTTTATGTCCTTCAAAATGACAAATGAACAATGGCTGCCACAAAGGTAATTTCTGCACAACAATGTTTGAGCAAGTAGAAGAAAGCCCAGCAGCGTATTTTTCTCTTGAGAAATCTGAAAAGCTTTGATGTCAGTCAGAATATTCTTGAACTTGTATACAGGGGTTCATAGAAAGCATTTTATCATTCAACTTAATAACATTGTACGGCAACGTCACAAGTAAAAACAAAATAAAGCTCGCAAGTATTGTTAACTTAGCTAGCAAATTAATTGGCCGTGATCAGAGACAATTGTCCAGTTTGCTCTGAAAAGGAAAGCTACTCAAATACTATACGACCCGGCCCATCTTCTGAACGCAGCTTTCCAGATACTTCTGACGTTTGAAAGTAAAACTAAAGGTAAGATTTTATATATTGCGCAGTATCCAGTCCTCAGGACTACTCAAAGTACTTTACACTTTACTCCCTGGCAGACCTGTTCAATCGAACACCACCTCGACCTCTCTGGGAAGGATCCAGCCACGCTGGAATTAATGCGCGAAGACTACTCGTACACAGATATCCACTACTCATTCATACAGCTAGGTGAACTGGAGCAACGTATATTTAATGAACTTGCCCAAGGTTCGACACCGCCGCACAATATTCGAACCCGGGTTCTCTTGGTCGAGAGTCCGAAGCTCTAGTCACTGCACCACGGTGCCATTAGTGAGGAACAATCTGTTTAAGAAGCCGTTTATTCCCTCTGTCATTTTACATTTAAATTCTAGTTTTAAGTTAGCTGTTTAACAGAACATGTATGAAATGTTGTGGTATGAGTGGTTTATGTATTATTTTTATACCAATTTTAGTGGTAATTATGATGTGTTTTTACCAATTGTTAGTGCCGATCATAATGTCTTTTATCAATTTTATGTGTTGTACCAATTTTATTACTGGCATTTCAGTGTTTATGTTTTATGCAATGTTTTAAACGAACAATAAAGTTATAAAGTTATTGAATGTTTCCAAGTGTGTGTTTAAGCGCGTTTACTATGACCCCAAAACTTTTTCTAGAACCGTATCGAAGCACATTTTAGAGATTTCCTACCAGATCCTATGTAAGGATAGCTTAATACAGTATACTCTCGCTTTCTGGGTCCGTCTATGACATGAATTGATATCCAGGCCATAGGCGGATTCTGTCCCCCCCCCCCCCGTTTTCCCAAAGTCATCAATCGAGCCGAGACAGCGGATAAGCTGAAGAGGTGAAGTTATGGCTGCGGCGAAACATCTTCAACTTCTGTGCCTCCATTCTTGTTAATTACGTTACCCATGTATTTGAAGGAGTCGGTTTCTTCCAGTGATTCCCCTCCTAATGTGACTGGGCTCTTATTCTTCATGGTGGCTTTCATGATCTTTGTGTTGCTTCTGTTGATGTTGAGTCATATCTTTGTTGACACTGTGTCTAGAAGCTTTGTTTTATCCTGCATCTATTGGTGACTGTGGGACAGGAGAGCGAGATCATCTACAAAGTCCAGGTCCTCCAACTGGTTCCAATGTGTCCACTGGATACAATTTCTTCTGTTTTCTGTTGTCTTTTTCATAATCCAATCTATGGCAAGCAGGAAGAGGAATTGTGACAGAAGGCTTCACCGTAAATAAGTCTGTGAGTTGTCCTGCATGAATGACCTTACACGCCATGCCTTTATAGTTATTTTGTATCAGATAAATACATTTCTCTGGTATCCCGTAGTGTCGCAGGAGTTTCCATATCATCTCCCTGTCGATCTCTGAGTCTGGCGTCCACGGCTGTTTTCATTCTGTCCATGATGACTCTGTTGGGGATCTTTCCGGATATTGACAGAAGCATTATTCCTCTGTAGTTCTTGTATTCCTGCCGGTCTCCTTTCTTTGGGAGTTTCATCATGCAGGTATCCTTCTTTCCATTCAGTCGGTATTTCTTCTTGTTCTCATATCTTCCCAATCAGATCATGCAGCATCTCTGTGGAGGTCTCCATGTCTGCCTTGATTGCCTCGGCAGGAATTTCATCTGGGCCAGAAGCTTTCCCTCTCCTCAGGTGATGAATGGCTTTCTTGATCTATGACTTGCTTGGTTTTTCGCAGTTTACTTGGAGTAGTTCTTCAGCTGGTGGGATATCTGGTGGGTTCTGTGGTTCTGTGTTGTCCCAGTCCATGTCTGCCCATGACTTCTTCGTACCCATTGTTGGTAGATCCTATCTTGGCACTGACGTATCCCACGAGTACCGTCATGTCCTTGTCCTTCAGTTTGTCGAGCAATGCTTGCAATCTGTTGTATAAGTCCTCCTTTGTTTCTTCATCCTTGTAATTTGTTGGTGCATAGCACTGTATGTTTAGCTTGATCTTTTTCTTCTTTGGCATATATGATCCTTGGTCCCACTGTCTCCCAGCTGATGAGGGCGCTCTGTACCTCTTATGACAACATGAATGCCACTCCTGTGTGATAGGCATCTTCTTCTTCATGCCCCGAGTAAAGTATCATTTCTCCTGTGTTCAGTATGACTTGTCCTGACTGTGTCTGTCCACCTTGTTTCGCATAGTCCTAGTACAGTGATGTTGTAGGCACGTCTTTCCCATGCTATTTGGGCTGCTTTGTTTGCTTCATACATGATTCTCACGTTCCATGTTCCGATTTTGTAAATTTTCTTGGAAGATAAAAAGGGCATCGGCGATGTAGCTTCCTTTCGGCTTTCACTGCATGGCGTCATACTCTCCATGGGAAGCTCTCCCTGTCCCAAGTTCAGTACAGTTCCTTTGGTCGATGTTTTCATAACAATATGTTTATTACGGGAAAAGGTTGTTGGCCCTTTGCCCAACCCGTCTCTTTTCAGAGTGTAATCTGTCATTGCTTATAAACTATTTGATAGCAAAACAGATAGCTTTCTTGCTTAAGATATGTAGGTACAAAGAGAAGATTTCAAGCGGAACACAGCTTTAGTAAGATAGGACTATTTGTAGTAACGTTTCCGTCAAAGGCGAACACAAGACCCAGGTCGCAAATTTGATCAAAGCCCAAGTATTTTCTTTAATTTCTCGTCGAACCTGACACGTTTAGTGTTAACGATTACTATTTAGTCTCTTGTTTTGGTATTTGTAGGTAGCGTAGTATTCTTCGTTATAGGGGTGGTCCCATTAGTTTATAAGAACCGTTACTACTTGGTATCTTGTTTTGGTACTCGCAGGTAGAGTAGTATTCTTCGTTATAGGAGTGGTCGCATAAGTTCACAAGAAACATTACTATTTAGTATCTTGTTTTTGTATTTGCAGGTAGGGTAGTATTCTTCATCATAGGGGTGGTTGCATAAGTTCACAAGAAACGTTACTCCATGCTTAGTATCTTGTTTTGGTATTTGCAGGTAAGGTAGTATTTTTCGTTATAGGGGTGGTAGCATAAGTTCACAAATTAAAAGAAACTTGTAGCATTATGTGTGGACAGCTGGTGGGGTTGCCGTTACCAAGTATTGCGGAAAAAATAAATCAGTGGCGCCACAGAGAGAATTGAACAGACATCAACGCACATTTATGCTAACGTAGATATAAAAAACGGACAGCGTGGTGGGTAATGTCTTAACAACCATGTTACATCAGTTGAATTCGGTGGGTATTGGTTGTGGTTTGGGTAGCCAGTTTAGATCGTTCAAAACCCCACAAACTCCCACACTAAGTATTGGCTGGGGTGGGCAGTGGTTTATAACAATACGAGACGCTGCAGGTGATTCTGAACTTTGCGAACTTATACTCACCGTTTGTTTTGCCAGTTGGTCGGCCAGCAGGAGCTGTACAAGCAAGCGAGCTCGAGGCGGGACTCGTGCGTCGCGTGCCGCCACGGCGTGCGGGAGGTGCACGCCGACAGCACCAACCAACAGAAGTACGCCGGCATGCGCATGCAGTACCGGGCGTCGGAGGGATGGAGCGTCACAATGACATACAACTCGAGTCGGAGTCGCATCACGAAGAGCATGCCCCTCAAGGAGGACGGCACGCCGCAGGTCATTACGACTACTTGATGTGTTCAATGTAAAAATGTTATTTTGATAAAAGCGGTATAATATAATCATATTTAACTCGGCACTTGTCTGGTATCCGGGCCTACCTCGATTTCGTCGTTGTAACCACACTGTTGCCTAAATTTGATACATCAGTGCGTTAGTTCCATAATTCAACATCATCCCAGGCACACATACGTTAAAAAATATTGCGACTTAGCGCACTTTTGAGGCGTAAATAGCGTCCCGGTTTGTATCATCAAGATAATCTTCTATATCGCTCATTTCCTGCGTGCTGTGCGGTAACGCACGGCCACAGAGGAGCACATTGGCGCAAACAGGGTCACTATATGGGTCTCAAAGACGCAAATTGTTTAAACACAAATGTGCCTGGGATGATGTTGAATGATGGAACTAACGCATCGAGATATCAAATTTATCGAGGTGCCTATACCTCCCAGATGTCTGAATCTGGCTCGACGGAACTCTCAGGACTTCTACGCTCTCTTCGTCGGCGTTACTGTGAGCGGCCATCTGTTGTGATGTGTCTATGCCGGTGGTGGTCACTTGACAGCAGTTCCAGTGAAATCGCAGGAAGACTGACGCTGTTGATAGATCAGTCTCTCCCTATTGCTAGACTGCTGGTTTTCCAAAATAAATGAGACTGAATCCGTGACGAACTTAAAGACATATGAATACAAACTGTTTGACCATACATTTAAATTGGTTCTTCGTCTAAGCACCTTGTATATGGCAAATCATTCGAAACCTGTATACATGAGTAGTAAAAAGACGTTTCACCAGGTGTGCAGCGTCAAGGTGAAGGAGACGTTCTACAAGCCGCAGGGCCCCAAGTCCCGGTCCACGCGCGTCCGAGAGCGCAAGGCAGTCGAGCCCACGACAGCAGCACCAGTCGCCACACAAACGATGGGTGACGGTAAAGTGAAGGGACGCGCGGGTACGTCGGAGTCCGCTCGAGCAAAGGACAACGAGACAACGATAGTTGCAGTGGAGGGTGACGCAGCTGGCGGGCAGAAAACATCGCGGGAGCTTGAGATACGAGACGCCATATCTGGCGAGCGTCTTCCGACACCACAGCGCTTGCACACCGGTGACTCCTTGCGGGACTTCCGCAGTCGACTCCTCGGCGGAGCGGCATACACCAATGGCAGTGCCGGCGGAGTATTCGCCGAGAACACCCCTGAGCCGCAGTCGACCACCACTCCGTCGTTCTACTGGCCATCTTCCACCGTGGAAATGCGTCCCGCACACATGCAGATATCGTTACTGGCGCCCTGGAGACGACAGGTGTTTGGGGATGATCGCTTAGCAACGATGGCCACACACATGCGCAATGCCGTCCGCCGGTCGTCGCTAAACGCGGCGCCATCATCCGACGAGAACAATGCGGCCGACCAGGAGCGGGGGTTTTTGCCGGGAGCCTACACGACGCAGATGGCGATGGTGAAAGGCGGTTTCCCCGTCAGATTCAGTCCTAAGCCGCCGCCTCAGCCGCCGAGTCGGGACAAAGTGGCGGGGTCGACCGCGGGCGAAATTAGAGATGTCACCAATGCAGCTCAGTCGGCATGGATCTGGCAGCGTCGAACATGACAATGACGGCGATGACGACGACGTTGAAGATGCAACTGTTCCAACCATGCTGCGTATTGAGAGCGCAGCTTTGTGACAATCGGTGCCAATTACCAGTAGTTTTCTCTCTGGCCGCCTCTCACGCCGAGTGCTTGATGGGACGTACTATATTGCCCCACGCGTCGAACAGTTGCGATATGCTACACTTCACGAATATCAGGTCGCATGTTAGCTGGCGACTAAATACATTACGCACGGGTGTTTATACGGTGATGTCTTGATAGCCTGCAGATCAATAATAGTCCCAATTGTCCCATGTGCATGATTACCCTAATTAAATATATTGACCGAATGTCTATGTACTCTAGATGAACAATTGTGTTGCTTCAGTCAGTGTCTTACATTAAATTTATGTATTTTTGTTCTCCAAACATCTTTATTTTCATATCACAGTTTGCAAGGGTGCCGACTTCAAGCACATAATCCAAGCAGTTTTGTTTCATGAACTGCTAATATCGATGTTGAACACAATGGAAAACTATTGTGCTCGATGATTGCTTTCGACTAGCCGCGTTTTTAATTGAGGTACCCAATCAAACGCCGCAATCAAATTTAAAATGTACACAAAAGTAGCGTATCATCAAAACTACTACTATACACCAACATCAAATACAATATTTAGTCAAATATGACTAAAATATTAAAGAAACACAACACTATTTCTGTGGCTGCATCATATTAATAAAAGGAAAGACGTGCTTAAATCAAGGTTCAGTTTAGGATACACTTGAAGCATGTCCCTGACAGTCATTTGGGCGTAACCGAGAAATCTTGGTCTCGAAGACTGAAATATCCGTCATTTGATGGTCAACGAACAAACAAATGATGTGTGTGTATGTGTGTGTGTGTGTGTGTGTGTGTGTGTGTGTGTGTGTGTGTGTGTGTGTGTGTGTGTGTGTGTGTGTGTGTGTGTGTGTGTGTGTGTGTGTGTGTGTGTGTGTGTGTGTGTGTGTGGATTCATTCACATATATAAGCTAGAGACAAGCCATGTGTGTGGATAGGCCTTTGTTCACACCTCTCGCGCATCGACGGTAGGGTCGGACACGGTTGTCTCAAAACGCTCGGGTTTCTCAACGCGCTGGCGGTCATCGTCGTCAGCGTGCGCAACAACAGGTGTTGTTCGGTTATTTCGCAGATGTCTCGTCGATTACGCCGCAGGATTCTTCCGGTAGATGATTCAACGTCGTAAGAGCGTGGTTGTCACTCACTACACGCTGTGGCACTCCTTGTTCCGCGACGAGTGATTTCATCTTTGAGATGACAGTGGCGCTCGTCACTGGGCTGGAAATCGCGTAGACAAACGGGAACTTGGAGTAGTAGTCTGACACGAGTAAATATGACTGCCTGTTTATCATGAATAAGTCTGTTCCAATTATCAGCCAAGCACATGTAGGGGTCTCATGTGGCATGAGGGGCTCATACTGTTGGGCGCGTTGCATCTCTGGACAGGTTGTACATTTGCGTACCACTTCCTCAAAGTAGTGATTTATCCCGTTCCAGTACACGCATGTGCGTGCCCGTAAGCGGGTTTTCTCTATCCCCTGATGCGATTCGTGTAGCTTCGTTAACATCTCGGCTTGGAAACTCGAGGGAATGACGATGCAGTCTCCTTTCAGAACAAGACCGTCTTCGACCGATAACTCGTCACGGTATGATCAAAAAGGTCGTGGTGTTCAGGCCAACCGTTGGTGATCACTGTGATCAGGCTCTGCAGATCTCCATCAGTTTTTGTCTCAAGGCGTAGCGTCTGCAGTTTCTGGATTGACAACTGGACGAATGTTATCTTAACATCCACCTCGATCTTCCTCTCATCTTCGCATGGTTGGCGTGACAGTGCGAATTCTTTGCCTGGACGATACTGCAGCTGTATGTCGTACGGCTGGATGCGCAGTAGAGTAGCATGCGCTGTAGTTTCTGTGGAGCTGCGGCAACGTTCTTGAGATGCATCATCTCAAGTGGTTTGTAGTTAGTTTCCACCGTGAATATTGTGCCATACACATATGTGTGGAAACGTTCGCAGCCAAACACAACTACAAGCATTTCTCGTTCATTGTTCGCGTAACGTCATTCGCATTCGCTCAGCGACTTCGATGCGAAGGCTATCGACTTGCGTCCCTGCTGTAGAACTGCTCCTAAGCCACGTCCATAAGCATCGACTTGTACGACGGTGTCTGCGCCAGGTACGAACTATGCGAGTGATACATATCTGCAAATTAGCGCTTTCGTTGCTTTAAACGCTGTATCGTGTGAGGTGTTCCAATGAAATTCAACGTCCTTTTTCAGGAGGTCCCTCAACGTCGCCGTCAATGCCGAGAGGTTTGGAGTGAAGGGGAACATGTATGTCACAATCCCCAAGAACTCTTTTAGTTCTGTCACATTCTCAGGTGTTTTCATACGTCGGATGTCTTAATTCGATCCGTTTCGGGTCGGGATGCACTCCGTCAGCATCAAAGACAAGACCGAAGAACACGATCATTGTCTGTTTGATGTCATAGTTGACTTTATTGAAGACAAGGCCATGTCGCCGTGCTGTCTTCATCAAGTGATGCAGATTCGCATCATGTTCGGCTGCGTCTCGTCCGAACACACCTACATCATCGGCGATGCTGATTGTTCCGGGGCACAACTCTAAGATATTCTCCATCCTCTTCTGGGACACATATTGACTGAGATTCAGGCCGAAGAGCATTCTCTTGAAAGAGTAACGACCAAATGGACTATTGAAAGTGGTCAAGATGCTTGATTCATCATCCAGCTTCATAAACCAGTAGCCATGTCGCGCGTCTATTTTCGAGAAGACTGATGCACCAACAAGCTTATTGGTTATCTCATCCAGGGTTGGTGTTCTGAAATGCTGTCTCTTGATGGCCTTGTTGAGATCCTTCGGGTCGAAGCACACTCGTAGTCGACCAGTTGACTTCCTGCTATACACCAAACTGGAGACCCAGTTTGTTGGTTTGGTGACCTTGATGAGTACAACCAAGTCTACCATGCTGTCGATTATTTCTTTCCATATTTCATCGCGGAGATCTATTGGACATCGTCTCGGGGCATGCACAACCGGTGTCACAGTTGGGTCAGTCGTGATATGGAAGGTTCCCTCGAAGTTACCGATCCTGTGAAATCTGTCAGGGTATGCGATGCACAGGTCTTCCTTGCAGTTGATGAGATCGTTTTGGGAGTGTGTTGACCTCACAGTTCATAACTACCAAGCTCAGGGCTCTGCAAGACGGCAGGCCGATGATCACTGGGCCTGGCGTGTCGGCGACATAAAATTTGGCGTCGCATTCGTATTATCGGTGCTCATACGGAATCTCCAGAGTTCCGGCATTGTCGGATGGGTTCGCCTTTTTATGGTGTCAAGATTTGTGTGCTTTTCCGCAGACTCATCTTTGCTGGGAAGCCGTTGGCATCTAACAACTCAGGGTACATCCGTCTGGACGTGCGCAGCGGGAGAATGTTGCCCTACGCCCCTGTGTCAACCTTGACTTTAAGTGATGCCGGTCTCTCCTGGGTCCCATTCCGCAGCTTGATTTTTAGGAACGCGAAGACCTCGTCGCGTGAATCATCTTTGATGCTCGAACTGGTCCTCCAACGGTGTGGCTTGGACTTGTTGCACAGCTGACGCCTATCTCGGTTTCGACCTCTACAAAACGTGCAGTTATCGCGGGACATGTGACGCTGCTTTCTGCAGGATACAAGATAGTGATTCGTCGGTCGAACGTAGTGAACAGCAGTCTCGTTGCTGAATGTGTGCATGTCGGCCAACGTTGCTTCGTGAGTTTGGGCTATGTCCGTGGCACTGTCCAGCGTTAGTGTGTGGTCACTTCCCAATAGTTTATCTTGCATATTCGGGTGTTTGATACCAACGATCAATTACTCTATGAGACGCTTGTTGGTTTCCAGGATGGCACTTCTTCGCCTGTAGTTTACAAATTGTCAAGATTGTAATTTTAAGAACTTAACATAGGTTGGTAGCGTCGGTGAAAGACTGCATTTTAGGGTTACAATGTAAAGCTACGGTTGGCTGACTCGTGTTAGGGTTGCCCTGTAGGCCATTGATGGCTATCCAGTGGTTGTGCAATACTGTGAAGAAATTGGAGTGGTGGCCTAAGGTCAGATTCTAAAGAACCGCGCAAATATCATTATAGTTAGGGTAGACAGGGAGGATTGTCGAATACAAGGTTTAATATTCATAACATGATTGGCCTTTCCATATGAATAAATATGGTGATACGGACGTAAGTTTAAATGGGATAATATTACGGCGTATAGTGATATCGTTATAATGAAGATTTTATACTTGTTGATTTAGAGTATCACCTATTGGATGGTATTGAAATTGTTACAATATCGTCAGCATCAGCAGGGATCACATGACTGATGCTAGGTATAGAGTGGAGGAACTGAGGTTTGAAGGTAGAATAGAACAGACCAGTCCAGAACCCGACAGAGCAAAGAAATGTAAGCTGGTCTCATCTGTGGAGAGAAACCATTACGGTGCGGTTGGCAAACATGAAGTATTTGCCCAGTGGTGGCTTTGACGTTGAATTTCTCCAAGCATATACAGAGTAGAAGAAATACCGGAGTGTCGGGGCGGGGTGAAGTCTGACAAAGTGCACTCGGGGGCGATAGACGCCGAGTAACACCTCGTGTAACAACAGTACGAGAGTAGACGGCTTAAGCAACAATGGAGAATTCACACCCGAAGAGGGAATTCCCGACGAACCGAACGAGAACTACTTCGCTCGACTACTGAGGGACACATTACCCTCAAGTTGACGGTGATGACGAAATGTGGTATCGTTCTTTATAAACATTATGTTCTCGCATCTCTACATTGCGAGTACCACGCAGACAGCCGTAGGGTGTTGAACTTTTGTGCCTACATGGCGATTATGTTATAGAATATTTCGGTGAAATAGTATGGGATTGAAGAACTGGTCAATCCTTGTGTACCTATGAAATGTCATGATAGAGATGTGTGTACGTAAGACTTTGTATGATAAGAGGTTAGGGAGGCTGACGAGTCTTCCTTGAATAATCGATGCATTTAGTTGTTTGGAAGATGGGTCAATAAATTTCCAAAAAAATCTGTAATTGTGTATAACTACTTACATTCTGATATATCTCAGAACCCGGATATTTATTAGCAAGGCCTTTTCACCTGGCGGTTCTTGACAAATATAGTAATAAATTTATTAACTGACGCTGATACTTCCTGTCTGTACCTTTGTAGGTTAGACCGATTCAGCCGGTAGTTGGTCTTCGGCTGAAGAACGTCTGTAAATCGCGTCCACAGCTTTGCGACTGTGCGCTATGCCTCAGTCAGTTCCAACGTGTTATGTACACGCAGTCTTTCCTGGCCGACCCACAAAAGAACATACGTAAACGCTTTTACTTCCTCTATACCTGCTGTTGTATAACGTAGTTAATAATATAGTGATCTGTACCCTGGTGTTTTTGTAAGTGCTGGAATGATGCGAGAGGGGGCGCGTGTGGCTGGACCGATTAAACATGTGGCTTAACGTTACTTGCGTGTCTCAAATACATCCTTTTGGCAAGGTATAACATGGTGACAGAAGTGGGACGTACACCAAATACTGCAGACAATGTTTGTCTAAGAGTATATTGTACGGAAGAAATGTGAGAACGTTGCGAAGCCAGTACAAGCAGAGCCTGCGTAATAGTACAACACAGCCAGCCGACTCGACAACAAGACAAGATGGCGGGAGCATCCATCAAACCACCAGACACTTTAGAAGTGACGATGACTGGCAACCCAGCGCACTCGTGGGAAAAATGGAAGAGGAGATTCCAGATCTACCTCCAAGCCACAGGGTCAACCGACAAGCCAGGAGAACAAAAAGTAGGGCTACTACTTCATCATATTGGTGAAAATGGAATCGAAATTTTCACAAATTTCACGTTTTTGCCTGACGAGAACAAAAACAATTATGACACTGTTGTTACGAAATATGACCAATATTTCACGAAACGTGACCCGCAGTTAATGTTGCGAGAAAAGTACTGGTATCATTTGAAACGTGAACCAGGACAGACAATTGATTCGTGGGTAAACACTGTGCGCGAGAGAGCAAATGAGTGCAAGTTTCCTCCTGAATTTCACGAGCAGGCAGTGAGAGACAAAATAACATTTGCGTGCACTGAAGACAGCGCCAAACTAAAACTGTATGATGCAGGCGCAGACTTATCGTTGGACAAAGCCGTCCATATACTCTCGTTGAAGGAAGCTACATACCGCGAGCTGAGAGAGTCGAAAACCGCAAACATCGAGTACGTCAAGCGTAAACAAGGATACGTGTCAAAACGCACAACGCAGTTTGTCGACCAGCGAGATAAACACACTCCAAAAGTAAACAAGAGATGTGGTTACTGCAATACGCATCACGTCTATGGGGAAAAGAACTGCCCAGCTGAAAAAAATAAATGTCGGTCATGCCAGAAAACCGGACATTTTCAAGTCGTTTGTCGGAGTGCGCGACGCGTCAACGAGGTCACAGGTCATGATGACGTAACACCGACAACTGCATCAACGTTCGTTGGAGGAATTGATGAGCTTAGTGTTGATGCACATCCTGATCCAGGGTGGCATATACAGCTGTGCGCAGGCGAGGAGAAACTTCAATGGTGTATTGATACTGGTGCCCAGGTATCGATCATGCCAAAACAAGTTTATCAACCGTCCTTCGGTGAACTGTTAGAGACTGACAGAATTCTCATCGGAGCTGGAGACACACAACTCGACACTGTGGGATTTGTCAAAATGTTACTTGTTCATGATACAACGCAAATCACAGAACAAGTGTACATTGTCAAGGGTGCGTCAAAGCTACTACTGGGAGTACCAGGAATACGCAAACTAGGTCTCATACATGACCTCCCAGGTACATACAGTATCAAAGCTGTCAACGTAGCTGATCTATCACCACCTGTGAGTAAGCAGAGTGTGGTAAACAAATACCCGAAGTTGTTTTCCGGTTTGGGGAAACTACAAGGGGAACACACAATTCACTTGAAAGAGAACGCGACACCATTCTGTCTTGCCACACCAAGGAGAGTGCCTCTCCCGCTGATGAAAAAGATGAAAGACGAGATCGACCGAATGGTAGATAGTGGAGTGATCGAACCAGTGAATGACCCCACCGACTGGTGTGCTCCAATCGTTGCAGTTCCAAAACCTTCAGGTGCCGTCAGAATATGTGTAGACTTCACGAAACTGAATGAATCAGTGCGTCGAGAATACTACATCATTCCGAAAGTTGAAACGACACTTGGCAGCATTGCAGAAGGAACAGTCTACTCCAAACGTGATGCAAACTCGGGATTTCATCAAATCATGCTCAGTGAAGAGAGTGCTAAGCTGACAACTTTCATAACGCCATATACATGGCAGATACATGTTCCGACGACTTCCTTTCGGGATATCCTCAGCCCCGGAGTATTTCCAGAAGCGTATGGACCGTGAACTGTCAGGGCTCAACGGAGTCGTTTGTCATCTGGACGACATACTTGTTGTCGGACGCGACCAACGCGAACATGATCAGAGGCTGAAAGCTGTTCTCGACAGACTAACAAAGAGTGGTCTGACGCTCAATCTGGAGAAATGCGTCTTGTCACAGACCAAATTATCGTATCTCGGACAGATCATAGACAACCACGGAATCCACAAAGATCCAGCTAAAGTGAAAGCGATCGTTGAGATGGCTGAGCCAACAGACATCGTGGATCTCAGACGATTTCTGGGAATGATAAATCAGCTCATGAAATTCTGTCCGAACTTAGCAGAGATGACACATCCGCTAAGAGAGCTGCTAAAGAAGAAGAATGCATGGCTATGGGGCCAGACACAGCAGCAAGCTTTCAAAGACCTGAAATCGGAACTGGCATCTGAAAGAGTACTTGCAATGTATGGCACCGAGAAAGAAACAGTTGTCTCGGCGGACGCCAGCAGCTTCGGTCTTGGAGCTGTGTTACTACAACGACAGTCTTCAGAGGAGATGCGACCCGTTGCATTTGCAAGTAGATCAATGAAAGACCGAATGCCGTTACGCCCAGATCGAAAAAGAGGCGTTGGCAACCACATGGGCACTTGAACACTGGTCTGACCTTCTCATCGGCATGCAATTCAATGTGGAGACGGACCACAAACCGCTCGTTCCTCTACTCTCCACGAAGCTTCTGCACGAACTTCCTGTACGTATTCAACGTTTCAGGATGCGCCTGATGAGGTATACGTTCAGCATCGACCATGTTCCAGGAAAGCACCTGTACACTGCTGATGCACTGTCACGTGCTCCCATGAAACACACTGGCGACCAGCAGACAGAGGAGTTCCGTCAGGAGGTGGACAGCTACGTCAATGCGGTTATGCTGCATCTACCTGCATCTGACCAAAGACTCGAAGAAATCAGACGAGAACTCAACAAAGACGACATGTTAAAACTCGTCCTCCATTATGTCCGAAATGGATGGCCAGAAGACAAGCGGAAAATGCAAGGACCTATCGTGAAATACTGGCAGGAACGAGGCAACCTGTCAGTCAATGAAGGACTTTTGATGCATGGACAACGACTCGTTGTGCCGCCTAGTCTGAGAGTTGACATTCTTAGATATCTTCACGACTGCCACCAGGGAATCACGAAAACTCGTGGGAACGCAGCATCATCCGTGTGGTGGCCAGGGATTTCGCGAGATATCGAGAAGATGGTAAAAAACTGTGCCATATGCGAACAATACCGCAAAGATCGCATTGAACCCATGAAAGGAACAGAATTCCCTCGCAGACCTTGGTCCAGAATTGGTGCGGACTTTTTCACACACAAAAGTCATATGTACCTACTGACTGTTGACTACTATTCGCGAGATGTAGAAATCTGCATTGTGTCAACAAATGTTAACACTGGAGAAACAGTAGCCAAACTGAAAAAAATGTTCAGTCGTCAGGGAATACCAGATATTCTCTTCTCGGACAATGGGCCGCAGTTCGATTCAGAGGAATTCAGAAACTTTTCGAAATCCTGGGGATTCGAGCATGTCACATCATCCCCGAAATATCCTCAGTCAAACGGCGAAGTCGAACGTGCCGTCCAAACGATGAAAACTATCCTGAATAAATGTGATAATGAGTACCTCGCTCTCCTAACATACCGGAACACTCCCCTTCACAATGGATATTCTCCAGCACAACTGAACATGGGGCGGAAGTTGAAAACCAGAGTGCCAATTCACCCAGACGAGTTAACTCCGAAACTACCGGACTTCAATATCGTTCGAAAGAGGGAGAGACAGTATCGGGAGACTATGGCTCAGAACTACAATCGCAGACATAGAGTCGTGGAAGGTGAAACCTTATCACCCGGAGACCGAGTGTGGGTCCCCGACCTGAAGACGCAAGGCGAAGTGGTTCGCAATCTTCAGCATCCTCGATCTGTACTCATCGAGACACCGAGAAGTCGTGTACGACGTAACCGAATGATCCGCAGGTTGGACTTACCACATCTATGCCAACCCACATTAAATAATGGTCAAGATGTCATGACTGAAACACAGTTAACCTCGCTCCAGCCAGGTGGCATGCTTGAGGTAGATGACCATGAACAACCTCCTGTGATCGGACGTTACCAGGAACAGTCGGTGCCAGTACAAGAACCACCTGTGTCTAGAAAGTCTGGCAGAGCAACCAGGAAACCGACAAGATATATAGAAGAGTGTTAAGTTGCACTCGGACTGTTAGAATAATGTGAAATGAACATTGTTGTGTAATTCGAACATTTTATGTTAAAATGTGATTGCGCATCTGTCTGAATGCGAAAAGAACTCTTATTTAAATGAACATTCGATTCTAATTTACAGGGACATTTCGTATCCTTGCTGAAAAGAGGAGATGTTGTATAACGTAGTTAATAATATAGTGATCTATACCCTGGTGTTTTTGTAAGTGCTGGAATGATGCGAGAGGGGGTGTGGCTGGACCGATTAAACATGTGGCTTAACGTTACTTGCGTGTCTCAAATACATCCTTTTGGCAAGGTATAACACCTGCGAGGGGCCCTCCAAAGATCAAGTCGCAATATTGGCGAAGGTTTGCGAATTCTAATGGTAAGTCAGCCGCCGCCCAGTCAATGCGTGGATGGTCAATCCGAGCCAAAGCCGCCATATTTCTTGTTTATGTGCAGCTGGCCAAATAACCATGCTCACAAGGCTTCCTACTCACTATTCTGTGTGAAAACTCTCTATTTCAGTCCAGAGACGTGCGGTACGTGTCGCTGCCACCATTTAATGATACTCGGTTTTCGTATCAATGTGTGTAAGTGTGTGTGTGTGGTGTGCGTGCGTGCGTGCGTGCGTGCGTGCGTGCGTGTGTGTGTGGATGTATTCATATACATAAGCTAGACACAAACAATATGTGTAGACATCCAGCCTAGGCATTCAGTTACATGTATTGTTGGATATTGCCATAGTTAGTCCAGGTATAGGAACTGCATAATGTTTTCCAGGTGTAGTTGAAGTTACGTTACTTTTTAAACGGGAACTCGTAGTTTTCTATGTAGGCCTATGCTTGTCAAATGCATGAGCAATTCTCAAAAGGTCATTCCCTGTCCCTCTGAATAAGAAGAATGAGAACCGGATTCGGATGCTTTGAGAGAAGGTGCGGAAGGAGCAAATTGTGACAAACTATACCATTCTAGGCTCTTGTGAATCCGGACCCACCTCGATTTCGCCGTTATGACTTTTCCTAACTTTGATACCTCAGTGCGTTAGTTCCATTATTCAACACTATCCCAGGCATATTTACGTATCAAAATATATTGCGTCTTAATTAGCGCACTTTTGAGACGTAAATAGCGCCACGGTTTGCATCAACATACGCCGCTATATCGTTCATTTTACGCGATGCGGTAACGCATGACCACAGAGATGCAGTCTAGCGCAAATCGGGTCGCTATGTGGGCTTCAAAAGGTTGGTTTTGATACAAAGAATTCCGGTAGGTGGCGACACTACCCACTAATATAACCCCGAGGCTTCCGGTCGCCATCTTGCCTGTTCTGTCTGGGAAAACAAACCGGACTCTGAGGGAAGCTGTCAAGGTTTCACTTTCCACTGCGCTCACGGCGGAACCCAAAGATGTCATGCGACCCGCCATGTATGTCTTTTATGGCGCTCTACATTATCTCGATGCACCTGATTCATACCAATTCGCGCTCATCAACGCACTGGAAGTTGAATTTGCAATCGGGTAAGGTGCAGACTGCCGTAGCAGTGGCCGCGGCCGGTCGCGAGGACGTGACGGCGCGACACCCCGGCGACCTCGCTGATGACCACCTCTTCTCTATTCTCACTAGCAGGGTGTCAATGGAAAATGGCGAGTGGAAGCTTGATTCGGCAAACTTCGGTTCCTGCACCAGCGAATGTCGTCAAGCCAAGAAAACTGTCTACAAAGAGAAAGTAAACAGTGTAACCAGCGGCGAAAATAGCAGGTTTGTTTTGAGACTTGGTTCATTGTTTCGTAAAGCGGTCGTTCCATTTCCACGTATCAAGTTTATGTAATTATGGGAAATAAAGAAAATTAAGCATAAACAATGTAGGAAAATCTATCATTATTGACATTAAACACATCATCGTCGTCGTTTAGAGGCAGTGTTTCCAGGCTCTGCTGGGTTCGCCTTTCTTCCAATTGCCCTCTTCCACTGGACACGGTCCTGTGCATCCCGCTGGTTGATACCCATCAGATTCAAATCTGCAGACACAGAGTTCTGCCAGGTCTTCCTTGGTCTGCCGACGGGAGCTGTCCCCTCCACCACTAACTTTGAACAGCCCTTCACCCAGTCCTCATGCCCTCTACATGCCCGTACCACCTCAGCCTGCTTCTTCTGATCACATCCCCAATCGTCTCCACTCCTACTCTTCTTCTAAGCTCTGCACTGGGCTGTCTGTCGCTGAGAGACGTGCCACACATCCATCTCACCATCCTCATCTCAACCCTTTCCATCCTCGTGTCATGATCGGTCCTCATGGCCCATGTCTCGCACCCATACAACAGGCAACTTCTGACACAAGCTGTGTACACCTGGCCCTTCATCTTCAGGGGGGAGGGCGTTTTGGAAGTCAGGAAGGGTGTTAACTCCCTGAACTTCTGCCAGGCACAGCTCACTCGCTGTTACCGCTGCATCCACCCCACCCTTAGCATGTCGCCCAGATAGCAGAAGTTGTCTACTCTGTTGTATGTATCTCCATCCACCTCCAAGCCAGGTCAGGTGAGGTGTTGACTTGCTACTGGTACCATGTAATCCAGTACTACCTGTTCCATGGTCGGGTCGTCGGCAACTAAACCGGCTCCCCCACCAGGCTTACTTAGTGAGGAGGGTGTGTGGACACCCAGCAGGACTAAAAATAAAACCTGTCAAAGGCCGGAGGAGCTCCCAGTGAGCCAACGGCCATCCACAATCTGTGTGACCACGCATCAGAATTTAGTCTCCGCATCCCATAGTGAGTCGTAGAAGGCGACTATGTGGTTATCGTCAAGAAGGGCATCGGCTGTAAAACTTGCTCCAATATTTCTTCCAGTATGGCAAGCAAATCCTATTATTCAACACAATATACTGTTAATGTTTTAAGGAGCTTTATAGAATGCAAAATGACAGAGGTCACTGTGACACTGTTGAAAGTGTCCCTGTGGCACACCCTGGTGTTGGCAGTTTTCAATATACAAGATCAGTGTTAAGGAGCAAAACTGACTTCAGAGAACAAAATCTGGCTCATAAGAATGTTAGTGAAACTGTGCCCTGGCCTAGTGAATCAAGCCCTAGAGTCTTCAGTCTTTCTTCAGAAGTTTTATTTTTAGTCATTGTACTAGTTTTTTTTAACTAAGTACTAAATCATCAGGGCCTTAGCCGGTATTCAAGACTGGCAGATGACTGGCCAAGACTGTTAATTACAACTGATTAGGCTGGTGGAATTTAGAGAGGGCCAGCTGGCCACTAGATTCTAAACTAATAGTTGCAAGTCTAGGGGCCCACATTAATGACTATCATTGGTATAATTGGTAGTGAAACAATTCAGATGGGTCAGTATTAATTAAATAAATGGCTCAAATGACACTGGTTTGTCATTGAAAAAACTAAACTGGTCAGTAATGGCTGTGATTGACGTAAATGACTTCCACGCAAGCCGTCCGAGTACTAAAAGGCGCGGTTTGGTTTAATTCAAGACTGGCAAAAAATAATTTCTGGCTAAGAGCCTGCTGCCCATTGCACTGTCTCAATATGTGTCGATGTCTGTTTTACAGCAGGAAGACATCCTCTAAGACGGAGAGGAACAAGACGAGTACGAGAAGTACGAAGAAGAAGAAGAAGGTGTTGGACTGCGGGCGACCGGTCAATGTCACCGAGTATGACCACCTTAGGGGAATAGCACTGCGACACACACACCCACAGATACCAGAGCCGGAGGTCGCGATGATCTTCAAGAAAAAAGGATCAAGAAGTACAGAGGTTGATATGAACGAGCTGGAGAAACGGCTGAAGAAAGAAGTACGTGACAATTTCTCTAATGTGACAGTTCATATTCTTGCTTGTTTTGTTAGAATCAAGATGTTGTTGAGTGGTTATACTATGCTGTTTATAAAATTGATTGCATTTTGTTTATTGAGTTTATTTGGATTTAGATTATTATTGTTTGTTTTGTCAATGCACAACGGTATATGAAACCTTTACTGAAGTCTGAAACTCCAAATGTATTGAACTGATTTTTTATTGATAGTTTAAGTTTGGTAATGGTAATGATTATACATAAGCAGTAAGCCTTATAATAATGACACATCTACCAATATGTGAAGGGTTTCAGAAAAAAACATGATATATCCATTTTCACTGTTTTGAAAAAAGATCACTTTTGTGCTTCATCCTCAAAGTGTAAATAACAACTTGAAATTTGTGTTGTATTATGTACAATTAAGTTGATATAAATTTAGAATGCAAAATCATAGAGAATGGTGGCAAACTGAAATAGTTGTGGCACATTTGTTATGCATGTGTGCAAATGTAATTTAAAATTATTTTGATTTCAAAACGCATTAAACATACAGCACGTGCCACCACTCCGCATGGCTGCACGTGCGGCATGGCAGTACTGATTGGTTGAACATGCATATACAGTATATATTGCGATTGGATAAAAAAGACGGAAGGCACTTATCACGTTGTGCACATCGTTGCATGGGGATTTATTGTGTTTTTTGTATAAATTATCCTAGCTCAACATGTGTTTAAACAAACGTTTAGTCCTGGTTGGGGCAAAATGTTTTTAATGTTGTTTATTGTGCTTTGCCCTGAAACCCTTCATATCTAGATCTAGTATAAGATGCACCACCGCTTTAGCCACTTCATATATAGATCTAGTATAAGATGCACCACCGCTTTAGCCACTTCATATATAGATCTAGTGTAAGATGCACCACCGTTTTAGCCACTTCATATATAGATCTAGTATAAGATGCACCACCGCTTTAGCCACTTCATATATAGATCTAGTGTAAGATGCACCACCGCTTTAGCCACTTCATATATAGATCTAGTGTAAGATGCACCACCGCTTTAGCCACTTCATATATAGATCTAGTGTAAGATGCACCACCGCTTTAGCCACTTCATATATAGATCTAGTATAAGATGCACCACCGCTTTAGCCACTTCATATATAGATCTAGCATAAGATGCACCACCGCTTTAGCCACTTCATATATAGATCTAGCATAAGATGCACCACCGCTTTAGCCACTTCATATATAGATCTAGCATAAGATGCACCACCGCTGTAGCCACTTCATATATAGATCTAGCATAAGATGCACCACCGCTTTAGCCACTTCATATATAGATCTAGCATAAGATGCACCACCGCTTTAGCCACTTCATATATAGATCTAGCATAAGATGCACCACCGCTTTAGCCACCTCATATATAGATCTAGCATAAGATGCACCACCGCTTTAGCCACCTCGTATATAGATCTAGCATAAGATGCACCACCGCTTTAGCCACCTCATATATAGATCTAGCATAAGATGCACCACCGCTTTAGCCACTTCATATATAGATCTAGCATAAGATGCACCACCGCTTTAGCCACCTCATATATAGATCTAGCATAAGATGCACCACCGCTTTAGCCACCTCATATATAGATCTAGCATAAGATGCACCACCGCTTTAGCCACTTCATCTTTAACACTGCAAATATGATTGCAGGCTTCAACTTTCAAGTAATGTTTTTGTAGTACAACCATACGCCACTAATATCCAGTTAATGTAGAATATGTTCCATTTGTTGGACTCTGCTGATTGATCAAAATTCCATATGTATTTTTATGTTCATGCTTAATCACTGCAGGAGCATTTGGTTATGTTTGTGACTGATTCTTTTCAGCAAAGACTGCCATCAGCACAGATTTACAACCAGATTGGAAACTTTTGGCGTATAAAAGGCGACACGCAGATATCAATAGACTGTTTCCGCAAGGCGCTCTCCATCTCTCCGAGCAATCCGGACGTTCTGCTGAATCTTGCACGAGTTCTCTTCAACCTACAATATCTCGACGACGCCATATACCTGACGCGACGCTCCCTCGAAAAGCAGGCTCCAGACGAAAACTCCTGGCTGCAACACTTTACACTTGGCGAGATCCTCAAAGCATACGGACACTACCACGAAGCATCATTGCACTTTCGACACACACTCGACCTGAATCCAGGGTTTCAGCCAGCACAGGCCCATCTGAGGGAGATGGAGATGAGGCCAGATGGAACTGTTACATACTATACCCTCTTCATCATACTCTTCCTCGTTCTCGGCGTTCTCTGTGGCATTCTCACCTCCATCGATGGTGGTTTCGAAGAGCTTGGTGAGACGATGAAAACACAACGACACTTCAATAGAGCGATGGCAATGCGCTCGATCAAACTTGGCATCAACCCGAAGTTGATACGCACTCGGAAACAGAATGCATTATGAGTGTTATTATTGAAGATTGGAGGGGCCCATGCTACTGCTGCTGCATTGGTACTACTGGTTGTTGTAGAAATCCACTTAGTGTGTGTGTGTTATATCTCATAGGTGTGTGTAATAAGTATTCAAACGGTTAACGGTAAGAGTTTAGAATGCATAGCAGACCTGGGATACACTGGTGAGGTCATAGGTTTAAAACAAACACTTGCACGGTAATCAGTTGAAAACTGTTTGGGGCCATTACAGAATGTCTTCCTTCTTTCTTTAGTGGTGTTCCTATCTGGTGCTTTGATATGTTCTTGTCTTCTGTGCATGACGCAAGATTGTTCAGTCTCAACTACGATGCCATCTGTTACGTTTTATCATGCCAAAACTAGTGATATTAATTTGGGTTACATGTGCCAAAGTGCTACACCCGTTCTGTGAAGCCTTGGCCAGAAACTTGTTTGTGTGCATGCATGTATATTGGTACCTGCTGTATGACTGTGTTAGGTTGTTTCCTGATTCAGTATAAGGTTGTGGGTGTGTGTGATTGAGACGCCCATGTGTCTGATCTATGTGAGATAGGTAGACACCCATATGACATGTATTCAGTATTAATGGCATGCCGAGGGCCAAGTATACGTAGGTACAAATATCTGGGATAGATTGAATATTTTTTCTACACTTTGATTTAGAGAAGGTATATATATTTGTAAGCTATTTGAAACATGTTGAGTCTGGATAGCTGCTGGTGCATGGGGCAAACTGTGACATCACCCCAGCGGTAGGGTAGGGAGCAGTAGGTGTAGACCGCACCCTTGGGGAGTGTTGAAACATTGCCCCTGGAGTTGGGTAGAGAGAGGTAGGTGTTGACCGCACCTTTGGGGTGTGTTGAGACATCACCCAGGGAGGGGAGGGTGAAATAGGTGTTGATCACCCTGATGGGTAAGTCATGGTTGATTGAGAACGTTATTGTCTTGCACATTAATCATGATACTTAAACATTCAGAGAAACCCAGCGTATACTGTTTTAATCGAAGGTGTCGCACACCGTTCAAAGACATGATGATGTGCTTTTTGGAGGTTTAGGAACCATCTTGGTTCCTGCGTCATTAACATTGGCAAAGGAATCGACAGTGTTCTGACAGCTCCACAGAATATATAATTAAATCTGAAGGATAGTTAACCCCTTATTGTAACAGGCCCGGTTCAGTTTACATGCTGATGCGAATACTGCATGTTTTAAGATCGC
Source organism: Escarpia spicata (assembly GCA_963995525.1). Classification (NCBI taxonomy): domain Eukaryota; kingdom Metazoa; phylum Annelida; class Polychaeta; order Sabellida; family Siboglinidae; genus Escarpia; species Escarpia spicata. Next base: position 51,797,709 of record OZ023214.1, on the reverse strand, counting down.
CCATAAGGATTTACAAAATATATATAATCGCAGATGTGGATCACATCAGCACTGGTAGATATTCTTCAGATGACGGCTGATGATAGCTAGCTCCTAATAAAAAACATTTGCTGACACATACCCTGTTAGCCCCTTCTTATGACATGCACAAATAATATCTAGCCAAGATAAGTTAATTCGGATTTGTGTAAACCGACCGATCACACAGCACATTCATTCCACTGAAGCTGTTCCATCCTTGGGTCTAAAGGCAGGAGAAGAAGCAACAATCTGCATCACTTCTGCCTAGAGCCAAACATTCTATGAATTTTATATTGTGTGCTGTGATTACACAGAAGAATGCACACAATGTCTACGGATTCGGCCAATGTTTGTGTAAATGTCATTCAACTGTTGAAATTGTTATCTTGCCATGACTGGTTTATATTTTGTGCTTTAAAGCAATTGTTAAGTAACATTACATGTAAAATAAATTACATCTTCATTTGTTTATGAACAAGCAGCTGTTGCTATTTCTAATAGCAGCTGTTACTATTTCTAATAGCAACAGTTACTATTTCTAATTTGTTTAATGCTGATGTCATATTTTGTTGTGTGGTTTGTATAAATGTGATTCCTGCAGTATTATAGGTGTCCAAACAATGAACATTGGGGTATTATTGGAATGGTCCTCTGCGATATATATATATATATACACATACTTATGCACACATATATACAGTACACCTTTGACAACTGGAATGTCCATTATAACTTGTATCTTCCACCTGATTTTGCCAGAATTCACCCCTCATGTAAACACCTAACATTGAAAGCATGGATAACATGTAGCCTTTCCAAAGTTCCTCCCATTTCAGATTGACAAAATTGTACTTTACATGCGAATGCTAGATCCATGCGAGTGCTAGATCTAAACCATGAATGCCCAATCAAAACGGTGGCTGTTTTGTAAAATAAACAAACACTGTTTTATCTCTGCAATGTGAACTGATGTATTGTTCTGTCTTCTCGTTAGCGGTACAATTTTATAGCACAAATTCTGGTTGAAATTACTTGTAATCATGGTTGGCATAACCTAAATTCTTTATTGTAACATTGTTATATGTGTCGCCATTACATACAGGGGTGTGGCTGTTTGTGAAGAAATAATGATGTCCTGTTTTAACTTGTTCAGACTATTGTCACAATTACACTAGTATTCTATCACAGAAAGTTGCTAATAATACTAGGCTGTCACTCTGTCTTTGTGGGCTTTTGCCATTCCACCTTCATCCAACTGATCTCACATTATCTGATGCATTTCCACTTGAAATGTGCCTAAGTGTGTTAAGTAACAGTTGGTGTTTGGTATACAGCAGAATGGTGTGTGGCTTTGAAATAACCCTAAACACATCATGAACTTCTGTGTATATCTGGTTTACATATTCCAACAGAGACTGTATGATGTTTAACTTCATAGAAGAGTTAATGTAACATCCTTGAATATGGTATCTACTGCGGTAGGTGGTGTGTTTACAGTTGTAATTGTTTCAAACATGAGAACACAGGGGAATGTAATAGGTTGTATTAATAATCAATGATCGTATGGAGTTCTTGTCAGTCCATCCTGGTCTGAGAACTGTGGCTGGTGACTGGGTGGTAAGCACACGTAATCACTGAGACATACACAAACATTATCGAAAAGTCAAATATATCGAGGGAATCGGTACTTTTCTTTCTCAGGTTATCTTTCACATATTCGTGTATCAGTTATAATCTCACAAGGTAATATCAAAAGAGTTTGGTATCCATGGCAGCAGTAGTAAGAGTGGCAGACACGGAAGTCGCTGACAGTGCACTTGGGTGTTCAGACGTGAAGCCTTGGTCATTGTCATGCAAACATTAGAAGCTAATTATGTTGTATTCACAATATATAGCACCAGGTCAGTGTGGTGGTTTATGAATATAAAGTTCATAATTATACTGTCTCCATGACGTTGTTTGTCTTGTCTCTCTCAACCATGTTCGTTTATTAACTGACATCATCTCGCCTCCTATGGAAGGTCATATCAGTTTTATTACTCCAGTAATCGCAGTTGCTTGAATTGTTGCAGAACAGGCGTTGTCTTGGTGGCATTTATCCAAGCAAGCATGCTTATTTGCAGACATACATGATGTCATTTTAAGCCAATTTAAATGTTAGTGAAAATGCCACAAGTATTTAATCTTCAGGGTAAGATTTGCCAACATAAATTTGGTACTGCAGTGGGATGCCCGGTGTCATCGGTCATTGCCAATCTGTGCATGGAAAGGGTCGCAGGGGCGGATCCAGAGAGGGTAGTCTGGGGGGCCAAAACTCCATCGACGGCCAGCGCAAATTCATATTCGGTGGTTTGAGCAGGACCTTCAGCACGACTTCCCCTCAGCCTCCCTCCCGAGATCTGCATATGGGTGGAAGATCTGGGGGGAGGCTGGTCCTTCTGGAGCGCAGGAGCGCAGCGGTAAGGGCTTCAGACTCTCAACTGAGAGAACGCGGGTTTAAATCATGTAAGGTGGTGTCAAACTTTGGGCAAGTTCGTTTACTCTACATTGCTTCAGTTCCCTCAGCTGAATGAATGTGTACCTGACTATAGAAAGTGGTGGAAAAGTGTATACAAATAGTCTTTGTGCATTAATTGCAGCATGGCTGAATAGTTTCCAGAGAAGTCGAGATGGTGTTCGATTGAATAGGTCTGCCAGGGAGTAAAGTGTAAAGCGCTTTGAGCAGTCCTGAGCACTGGATACTGTGCTATATAAGAACTTACCTTTACTTTACTTTTGAATGGGCCCACGTGACCGTGCCCCCTATACCGTTTGAAATGTGCCCACGTTCAGATTATAATAAGGTAAAGTTACGCTGACGCAGCAGCGAAAATTTTTGAACACCCGCTCCCGTGTTCGAATGTCACCAGTCGAACCAAGACAGGGGAGAAACTGAAGTTACACCATTTAGTTTGGCCGCCAGTTGAAGTTTGGCCGCCATTTTTTGTGACGCCCCTCCCCCCAGACTCGCTTTCTGGATGGGCCCTGGTGACAGGTATCAGAGCCACACAACAGAAAAACAGATGCGGATTCTAGACTATATTATTGTGTCCACCATTTCTTGTGTCTAAAATATATGGCTTAACTGTTTATCTGGGACGTTGAGACTACCTAAGACTGACAACCTCAAACTAACGATGTGTGTTAATTTCATGCTCGCTAGATGGTAGCACCGAATCACAAAATCCGCTACGCAGTGTCGCCATCTGTACAATTCAATTGAATATGAAATTACATCGCTTTCTCAGAACGTCGATGTCCGAAATCAGACGAAATTCTTTCATCTGCCTGCCTTATTTTCTTAACACTGTTCATAAAGGAGCTGACTGTGGCGTATAACCATAACTATAACATTATATTATATATTTATAGGGGCAACTGGGGCCCGTGCACCAGCCCCGAGCTCCCGCGGGGACCCTACACAAAAACAAAATAAATAAATAAAACGGAAACTCGAGTAAATTGATAACACATAACTTTACATAACATCATGGAACTCAACAGATACAGGCCATCAGATATTGTTAGTCTGCATCCTAAATAAGTCGTGAATCTTTCGGAATTTTTTATAGAGAGACGTCGTCAATGAAGGACAAAAAGTGAAGTTTCCGAAAATGTAACACTGGATTGATATATAAGCACCAGGAAGTTTAATCTTTTCTGTGCCAGATCCTTTTTGGCAAGCAAGTGAAACAAGCGTTTTTTGTCGACGTAGAACGATTGATTTAAAACGGCGTGTGCATGCAGTGAAACAAACAAAACTTGGGAAAGTCAACAGAGCCGTAGCTAGCCTAACAACTGGGGGTGCAGTAAAAGTAGAGTAAAGCATAGAAATTCACGCGGGAGTCGGTCGCATGCTGCGTACGTGGGAATGAAAAAATACATGAAAAGAAATAATTTTATCAAATGACAACACATTTTATCACAATCGACAGTTATGCTTCATAAACAGAATATCGGTCCAAACTGTTACACTCGTCTGAAATTGGTTTACAATATATCTTCCTCTCGCCGTCGCGTGCAGTAATTCGCCAATTGGCTTTACACAAATAAACCTCTTCGGGGGTGGGAAGGTAGTTTGATTTTCTATGGACATATAACATTCCGAGGTCATTGAGCCATATTTCTGTTATTGTTGACCGACTCCACCACTTGAGGCATCGATCACATGGCAGGAATTTAAAGGACCGCTCGCAAGCAACGCTTCCGACTGGTGCAGTGAGGAAGATGTTCACGATCTTGCCGATGATGGCAAATGTTTGACCACACGCTGAGATCAGTTCACGTGAAGACGACGGTCGTGGAACTTGAGGGTCACCGTACCTCTTTCGCCACTGCGATTTCCACAGGAAGTTCGTTTTGTTCAGCCGAACTGAGATACCTGCTGTAGTACGTACTCATTTAGTCCTGTGTCATTAAGTTTCCGTAGGTTGGACGGCAAGTTTTTAGATGCATTGAGTCCATGGTGGTCATTCAAAAATCGTTCAGCCAACTCGTCAAGGACGTGAACACTAAATGGGTAAAATATATTGGTGCGATAGTCGTCAGCTGTTAATTAATTTGTGTCTCCAGCACTGGCGCGATGGCGCTGAAGCTGTGCCGTTCTGGGTTTACGAATCTCAATACCTGTAGAGTTGAAGCACGCTGTATTTGTGACCATGTCCTGCCAGGAGATGCCGAGAATGCGTCTGAGGCAGCGAAGGTGAAAACTAGCTCTTACATACAAACTGGACTAAAACAGACCTGCCATATGATACGGATTACCCGTGTGCATACGGATTTTGTCAATATTTTGGCTCAACGGCGGGAAACAGCTAATCGCCACACCCGTAACGTTGTTGACCTGCTCACCATCAATTTCGACGATCGCTCCATCCAGCACGATGATTCTACCATCGCGGTCAGTTTGAAGATGCGCTCCTTCTTCGAGGATGAATATATAGCGCCAGCCGTCATTCATCAACGATGTGCGCGCATTTTATACTGTGCGGTTGTGCGCAAGATGGTCGCAAAGTTTCCGTTCGGCAATCCGGTGTTGCACGACTTGAGTGTTCTCGACCCTGCAGCCCTTGTGAACCTCACGTTCGAGCCGATTGTGCGTCTGACAGCCCGTTTTGCTCCAGACGTTGATACCGACTATCTGAAAAATGAGCATGAGGACTTTCAGATGTTAGCCGATGACGCCATCATGCTGGAGGAGGATGGCCAAACGCGGCAGATCAAGACGCCGTTGCAAGCCTTCCGCTTCCCGCTGTTGGCAAAGGTGATGGCACCGTTTCTCTGCCTCCCACACAGCAATGCTGATGTACAGAAGCTGTTTTCCATCTTGCGGAAAAGCCACAGCTTGGATGCGGACACCATTACTGCGTACCTTCGGTGTGTCACCAGTTGGCTGTGTCAGCTGAGATGCTGATACTGGCTAACTCTGCAACGCATGCTGAATCACAGTGATGAATGTAGTTTGTGGAAGATGTTGGGTATAATGTATGAGTACTAAAATTATGTACTTGTTGTTATGATATGTGCGACATATATGTATATATGAATGATACAGATTCTTACAGAATTTTAGGTCAAAAGTACAGATTGCAACCAACAAAATGTGGCAGGTCTGCTAAAAATCCAGGGATCAGAACTCCTGGGGCCCCAATCAAGTGAGAAATAAAGCTCTAAGGCCCAGCCGCCATAAGCTCGTAAGGTGCGAATAACATTCCGTGGCCCCGAGCTCCCGGGGGCATTACATTTAAAGGGAGACAGAAAATAATTCAAGGGAAAGAAACATTTCCAGTGCTCAAAGTTCCCTTGGCCCCACTCACGTGGCCAATCAATTTGCACAGGAAATACTACGGCAAACTGAGTTAAGCTGACACAAGACAATTTAATAACATGTCCGGTATTTACATGACAAATATAGACCCCTTGTCTAGCTCGTCAGCAAACACAATATTCAAAGTACCACCTTTCTTGATTTTCTCAGTACACAGTCATCAACTATTGAAGAAAACGTTCCTCGAAAATATACATTCTCCACTGCAGTTACAAAGTATCAGACAGAGGAATAGTTGTAGTATGTGCGATATCAAATTTATATAATAAATATTTTTGTTACGTTATCATAATGGCAATATATTACAAAAAGATTATGTTTGCTGGGAAGATAAAATGTACTAAGATTATTTTTTAATGTGCTGTTAGAGCAGCTGTCGCTTTGTAGCGGGGCGAACATTTCTGTGGACAAAGGCGATTGCGACGAGGAGTAAACGCACGTGGCGCGCGCAACTGCGGCTCAAAGAGGTTATTTATTGATCTGGATACCGCTAATTAAGTTATCTTTTCTATGTCTATGACTTTTTATTGTTATAATGATCTGCCGCTGCAGCATATGTTCATTGTTTGTAAATACATAATGCATATTGTGTATGGTGGTGTCTCGATGCGAGACTGTTCAGATTTATTCGCAAGCAAGACCCTGTCCACAGTCGGACGTGCAGTTACCCGTGGCTGGGGATACCGAATCTTCGAAGTAGAGATTGATCTATTCTTCAACGGCAGCTTATAGCAAAAACTTGACTGGCCCCAACCTCGTGTTGCTTCGCTCTCCTCAATCTGCCGCGAAACCCCCAATTCAATTAGTCACCCATCAGCCATCTAGTATTACTACGCCTAGATTACAACATAATTATTCCAATAAATTTAAAGAACTCAATCTAACACTAACACCGAGCGTATTATAATGCTCGCTCACACACACACGCGCGCGCACACACACACAGCATTATAAATCAAAACTTACTACTTGACTTATCAAATCCAAATAAAACCACTAAGTGGTGTGGGCCAACACCCTGTCTCCGCATGGAGCAAACACCATCACCTATACTGCCTCTAACATTAAACTCATAAATAAAACCACCAACTACACAGGCAGCGTACTCCCTACAGTTTCTAATACCTGGGCAGTTGTTTCAGAACCGCCCGCCTCAACTCTTGCACATACTTTGTCAGTCCCTCTTCGGCGAGGTGACACCCATGTGAGGAAATATACTTGGGTAGATTTACATGGGCCTGTGTTGCTATGGGAACGTTATACCATTGCAGGAGGCACATGGCTAATCGTGCATTGAAAGACTTAACCCTGTGGTTGTAGGTGCCCAGGGACACCCCCCATGTTTTCCCGTGGATGTCCGCTGGATGACGGAAAGGAATACAATCTGCTTGGGGAAACACCGCAAGTGTCCAACAACCCCAGAAACCCGAGGGCATTGTCCACGACCTCGGCGACAGATGTGTCCACTGCGCCAAGGTCGTTGGATCCCATATCAACGACTAGAAGGTCAGGCTTGTGACCACATGCCAGTATCCGCTGCATGTAGCCGTCAGGGTTGCACAGAATCCGGCGATACGTGAAGCCACCCTGGCCATAGGTGGACAGGGCACACTTGCTCTCCAAGCCGAGAGTCTGTGAGAGCGACTCGTCTCGTTGCTCGGAGTGACTGCACAGCCGCCTGACAAACGAATGTCCGAAGACAAATACTCTTGGCCTCACATCTGCCATATGTCACAGCGACAAGCCTGAACACGGAACAGGATACACACAGTGCTTGATGGTAGTGGACAACCCATGTCCGCTCGTGCAGGCAAATATACCTCGGCTCCATGCATCCACCTACACACTGACCAAAAACAACATATACATTGCTCGTTGGTAGTGGACAACCCATGTCCCGCTCGTGCGGGCAACTACCTCGGCATCCTATGCTATATATATATACCGAATGTACACCTTTTGTCACACTCGATCAACGACAATACCCAGACCTGGGCAAGTGTGCAGGGATTGAGTGTTGACCCTTGTTGGAACGGCCTGACCGACGACATACAAACCTGGGAGACGATGGATCAGCTTTCTCCCCAGCGGCTTGCAACGAGGTCTCGGGCTCACTGTCGGTACTGCCAGAACCACTAGGCTCTACCACAGGCCGGATATCCAACCCAATTGGGTTATCATGCGAGCCAGTTCGTGGGTCCTGAACCAGTAGTTTCCGATTCACCCACTTGGTTGGTCCTCCGTTAACCGGGTGAATCTCATACAGGTTCTGGTCAGCCTTCACCACCACATAACTGACCTCACCATAGCCGTCGCTGAGTTTGTTTCTGCCCGTGAAGGCACACTGCTTCAGCAACACCTGATGACTTACCGGGATCGGATCTGCAATTGCTCGACGGTCCCATCTCTTGCTTTCATCAGACAGTCCTTTGCAATGGACTGTGCCCGACAAATCAAGTCAGCCTGCTCCTGCACGTAGTCCTCGTTCCTTACGCCCGTACATCAGTGCATACGGCGATATACCAATAACACTTTGCGGGGTGGTGTTGTAGATCATCACCAGATGGGGCAATGCCTCTGGCCATTGTCTACGTTCTGTCGTACCAAATGACGTGATCAGAAAACAAAGAGTGGTTAAATCGTTCCGTCTCCCCATTGCCCTGTGGATGGCAAGGGCTGGTGCGTGTTATCTGCATGCCATACAAACCACATATCTCTCAGATCAGGTCACTCTCAAAGTTACGACCCTGGTCTGAGTGTAACTGTACTGGGACAACATAGCATCCCAACCAGTGGCCACGCAGCACCTTAGCTACCACTGGGACAGTCTGATCTTTGACCGGCACCGCCTGTACAAACTTGGTGAATGAATCCGTCATCACCAGAACATCCTCGAATCCGCGGTATAACTTAAGGAAGTCAATTGCCAGGCGCTCCATGGGATTAATAGCCAGTAGGTGGCGCGTTTGTTCTTTTGAGATAGTGCACTGAAAGCACTTCCGCACATACTCTATGACATCTCGATTCATGTCCGGCCAGTAGCATCGAGCTCTCAGCAGCCCATAGGATCGACCAACTCCTTGGTAACCCCATTGATCATGCACAGCCTGCAATACAATCGTGCGTAACACTGTTGGCACCAGCAACTGATAGACGGAACCATGCACGGAGTCATGTGCAATCCGATAGAGGACACCATCTCTTTCAGCACGATTTGGCCACTCATTGATCCAAGACTGGAGACAGTTCCCATCCGGCTTTCCACCGCCCTTACAAGTCTCCAAGCACCGGATCCTCACACTGTATCTTTGCCAGTTGCTCCGGGCTGTAAAAGGGTAACACCGCTGGTGTAAGTCCACCCTCCAACACTGAGTTCTCTGCCAGTCTCAAGTCATGAGACTGAATTCCCTTGATCTCTTTAGGGATGGATGTGCTGTCCATTGCAAGATGGAGCACAGTTGCTGTCTCCTCAGCTGACATATTAGCTGGGCAGAGACCCAATGCATCCGCACACTGGTTAGTCTTCCCCGACCGGTACCGCACCTCCATGTCAAATGAAGCAAGCTGTGCCACCCACCTGTGCTCGGTTCCTCCCAGATTGGCAGTTTTCAAGTGTGCAAGGGGGTTGTGGTCCGTATACACTATGCAGTGTGATCTGAGAGTATACGCTTTAAACTTATCGGACACTACCCATTTGAGTGCAGGCAACTCCAGCTTGAAGCTGAAAAAGTATGGGTAGTTGCGTTCTGCCCCCTCAAGCCGCGACTGGCAAATGTCACAGGCCGCAACTTACCGTGTCATCCACCTGGGAAAGGCATGCTCCCAGTCCTTTCAACGAAACATCCACTTCCAGTACAAAGTCACGGTCAAACCGGGGCGCGACACAGAACCTGTTTCAAAGAGGTAAACGCAGCAGCCGCCTCCTCATACAATTCCAATGTCTTTGTTGTCTTCTGCCCATTTTCATTTTATTTGCCTGTTAGTACATGCAAAGGGGCAGCTATATTGGTAAAAATTGACACATACCGTCGATAATACGATGCGAGGCCCAGAAAGAAACGCAACTCGGCCTGCGTGGTCGGCGTTGGCCAATCATGGACCCGTACAGTCTTGTCGGGGTCGACTGGAACTCCCTCCTTGCTCACGATGTGACCAAGATAAGCCACCTGTACCTGCTGGAACAACTGATACTTTGTCCCATTTAGCTTCAGACCATGTTGGCTGAGACGCTGAAACACCTTCTCTAACGTGTCAATGTCTTGGAGAACACCAAAACATCAAACATATAGAGAATGAGCTCGGACAGGTTCAAATCGCCGAAAATCATCTTCATGATCCTGTGACATGTGCTAGGACTGTTCGTCAATCCCTGAGGCATCAGCGTGACCTCATACAAGCACCATGGTACACGAAAAGCTGTCTTTGCAATGGACTCAGGGTGCATTCTTACCTGGAAATAACAATGTGCCAAATCTAACGAGGAAAACAGGCATGCCCCACTCATGGCTTCCAATGATTCACCGATGCGCGGCAGAGGAAATGCGTCTTTGAGACATTTGGAGTTCAGCTGTTAGTAATCAATACATAGACGCAAAGCACCTGATTTCTTCCTCACCAGAACGACAGCGATGGCATAATTGCTGGACGAACGGCGGATAAGTCCTTGATCCAGAAAGCCCTGCAATAACTGCTTCACCTCATCGACCATGTGTGGCGGAACACGGCGGTAAGCAGCATGAACCGGGGCTGCATCAGTATCTCTGATCTCCTGTGGTATCAGATCACAACGCCCAACATCAAGTGGCCCTTTGGAGAACACAGAATCATACTGCCTAACCAATGCTGCCACTCGTATCGCATGATCCGGTTCCAACCCATCTAGCCTGAGTCCAGGTGGCAGAGTGTACCTGTGACCCATCTGGAAAGTAAAAGACAACTTGTTCGACTGGTTGATCTTGATCGCCCGATTTCAACTCATGTGTCAATGGGGATGCTACACCACCACTTTCTACCAACACCAGTAGTAAGAGGGGAGATCTGGAGGGGTATCCTAAGTCATTTCGGAGGAGTTTTTGGTTGATATTAGGGAGGTTTCGAAAGCCGCCACCCTGAGCAAAGTGAGTAGTCACGTGACCGTATGTATAACGAGAGGCGCCCCCTGGCGGGTACGTTAGAGGTGACGCCTCCTAACGGGGGAGTGTAGAGAGGGTGTTATTAGTTGTGTATGAATGTACGTGTATGGAAGGGAAGGTGTGTATGAATGCGCGTGTATGAAAGAACTAACGAAACACAAGAGTATACGAGTGCACACGTGTTTTATTGATGAAAGATACAAGCGTATAATATGAAACCGTGTTTTATTAAACGAAGTACATCAAGACTTGTGGGTGAGTGAACACCGCGACAGAGGTCGTGAGCTTAGGGGTCAATACGACCACGCCAGCGGCTCGCGGAATGATGATGATGGTATACGACTTACGGGTGAGTGAACACCGCGTCAGAGGCCGTGAGCTTACGGGTGTGTGACCACCGCGCCATAGGCTCGAATCGTTAATGACAATGATGATGACACCTGTCCGTTAATGAAACACGGTTATTGCAGTTGTCTAAGCCAATCGAATACGCGGCAATCGTTTGCTACCAGATCAGTACCGAAACCTTTTACGAAATCCTTCATGACAACTCCACGACATCGAAACATGAGATAAGCAACACAGTATTGTCCACAAACGTTAGACACGGGACTCTGTAGTCTCTTAGAATTATGAGTCCACGTTACACAATGTTTATTCAAGAAGCGACAAAACTCGACGTGCTGCGGCGGCAGACCGTACGAGCAGAAGTATTCACCGCAACCGTCGGTGTCTACGTAGATCGCTATCCAATGTTCACCGGGTTTACCCGAGTCGTGTGTGTTGCACACGAAGGCGACGGGGTAAGCGTCTATCCGGAGTTCGAGGAGTACGTCTTTGGGTACGATTCCACGCATGACGACACGGGCGTGCGTATCGCGGGTGAGTAGGCGGACGAGCTGTAGGGTTTCCATCAGTTGTCGTAGATGACGTTACGACTCCTGTCGATCTCCAGCACCTTCTCGAATTCGGCATAGGCGACGACGTTCACAGTGGTTGTCAGCGCGTCGTGGAAATGAATCTCGATGCGCACGTTGCCCTTATGTACCAGATGGAAGCAGCAGTCGTCGCACGCATCGGGGGTGAGGTCCACGGCGAAGAAGGTGTAGCCGTGTCGGAAGTCGTAACGAGTCAAGCCGTTGCCTTCGTCCTGCCACGCCTTACCCGTCGAGGTGAACAGGTTATGGTAGCACCTGGCAAAGAGATCGTTCTCGAAGTCGGGCTGGAAAGGTTTGGCGGGTATCTGTCGTCCGTCGATGTATACGGCGAGGAAGTTGATGTTGTTGTTTTTAGCGTGAAAGGGATTTCTGTCGTAGCGTCCGTTGTAGGCGTCGTTATCGATGCAGCACAGCACGAGACGTTTCGGGAGAACACCAAGAAAGAGGTTCTCGTGCGTGTGTGACCGGGCACCTGTGGGAATGGAGTAGACCTTGCATTCGACGGGTCGCAGCGGATACTTGGCGGTGGCCTTTTCGAGGGCTTTGATGTGCGCCATCTGTACGCCTGGGTTTAGGGTGACTTTCCTGACGAACAGTGTAGCGTTGACGATCTGTATCTTGTAGCCGGGGTTAGCTCCGCCGGCTATGAGTGCGAACGCATCCTTACTGCGTACCACACGTATCTTGGCCTCGACACCGTTGATGAGGAGTTTATCCTGATGGGAGAGATCGAGGTGGAGACGACCCGTCATGTCGACCACGCGACTCTGGGCGATCATGGTGCGTCTGGCGATGAACCCCGCGTTGGCTGTCGGATCGTCACCGTCAATGACGACGGCGTCCATACGATTAGCCGTGTCCTTGTACCACATCTGACTCGTCAGATACGTCTCCTTGGCATCGTTGCCGTAACTGAGCAGCGTCTCTATGTAGGCGCGGTACGGGTACGTGTTGGTCGAGGAAGTCACGAGCGTTCCGTTCAGGTAGAGGTCGACCTGACTGAACAGTGAATGGAGCCAGTTATTCACGGGTGCAACGGGATCGGCGGTGTCGAGATCGCTTCCGTCGGCACGCGTCACCTTCGCCTGAATGTGTAGCGTCATGCTAGCGAGATCCTGGTAATCGTCTCCCGAACCGGGTACGACGAATTCGATCGGACCACCCGAGTCGAGTGAGGACATCGGTTGGTAGTGGACCGTGCGACTGTCGACGATGCTGGTCTGAGTCGGAGGCACGGCGAAGATATCGAGTTCGCTCTTGAGTCCCTCGCATGATAGTTTTTGAACGAACGCCATCGTCGAATATATCCGGGTCACGACGTACCTTCGGTCTCTGCTGCTTCCTTCGACGTCTCGCGGCTGTACTGACTCGTTTCGCGGCGGGTGTGCGTCTTATACGCTTATGCACACCGGGGGTCAAGAGGTCGCTTATAATTTCTCTACCTGCAGCGGTGGCGCGACGTTTGGCGGCCGTTCTGATGTTCTGTCCCGCTAGGACGTCGTCGGCTATACGTGCGCCGGTCGACAGAGCTCTCTTTCCCAACGCCACGGCGCCTCTCTTGACGAGTGGCATGACGCTACGCAGTAGACCTCCGAATAGACTTCCCAGTCCGTGTCCTCGTTGGTATCGGGCACCCGCGAAATAAGGAAGCGCACCACCCGCTTGACGAGCGTAGTAATCGTTGTAATTCATCTCTCTCTCTAGAACAGTGGCGTCCGTTGTCGTTGGAAATGAAGTGTCACTGTCACCTTGCCGACTTCGAATGGCACGCGTTGTCCCGTGTCGTCTCTTATATCTATCTCGATCGTACCAAACTCTTTGCAGAGCACGGGTACGTAGTGAGTCTTATCGAAGGTCTTCGACACGACGTCGCCATGGCGACCGCTCACCGAAACGATGCGCAGCAGCGGTACGAGACTGTCACCAACAACTCGTGGTTCCACGACGTCCGTGTAGATGTAGAGCGATTCCCGTTCCATGGTGACCACGGTGTCACCTTCCATGATACGTACCTTGAACTCGGGTACCGCGGGGTCCTTTGGGAGAGCCGCCAGCGTAGCGGTACGAAAGCCGAGAACGGTGGTCAGCATAGCGGCGCGGAAGACGGTATTCGGTGCCATGTGCACCGATACCTTACGCGTGATGACGCTGTAGCTCAGTTTCACTCGACCCTCTCCCACCACGCGACGTAGAGCAGCGTTAATGACGAGGATCAGTGACCACGGATCTTTATAGTGTCCGGTTCCGATTCGGATAATCTCCGTGTGCAGGGACCGCGGGTCCCGATATTCGTCTATCGGTATTGACACGGCGAACCCCGCTTCGTCGCCTACGATGTTGTACCAACTGTGCGGGTACTGTACCTCCACCAGTCCGCACTCCCATTGTCCCTGTAGTAGGATACGTTTCGGTAGCGTCGTGACGTAGTGGGTCAGCGTGTTGTCGGGGTGCGTGTCCATGGAAGCATTGCTGGGCAACGTGAGATAGAAATCACTCGTCGCCATGTTGTTTCAACGTCGGACTGTGTAGCAGGTAACCCAACGAACTACTCAACAGGGCCGTCCAAAGAGTCGGATTGACGTGGTGACCGAACGTCAGGTTGTAGATGCTGACCAAGATGACAGTGTACAAGACGACGACTTGACACAGAAAGACTATCTCCTCTTTGGGACACGCGGTGCCAAATATATGCCACGGAGTCCTCTCTTTCTTTATCGGTGGAGTGGCGTCGACGTCGTCTTCTTCTTCTTCTTCGTCGCTAACGGTAATCCGTGATGTCGTGTCGTCTGCCATGCGTGGACGACTGATATCGCGACGGGCGCGTGACTAGTCTTTATAAGCCGACGAGGGCCTTGGCATCGATCCAGCTGTTGAATTTCGAAGGGTATCCGAACCATTTCACCAACACCTCCCTTCGCCTGCCTACCTTGCGACGCTGTACTATTGATTCCACGCGGTACAGTTTATCAACCGGAACCGTCACCTTCTGCAACTCCGGCTCGTAGAAGGTACCGTCCAGTATCTCTCCGAGATCGTTCGCTAGAAGATAGACGGGCGGATCGGACGGATGCACCTCGCGTATCGTGAATAGTTCCTCTGTCCAATTCACCGTGTAGCCTTTTTCGAATCGTCTCTTGATCTTGCTGCTACGCACGCGATCCCCCACGTGGTACTTGGGTACGCCCTTACCGTGATGACCACCGTACAGACGCTGCCACACCTCTTCCTGATTAGTCGCATCCACCTGCGACGGAGGCATCCCGATACTACGATGGGGCGTGTCGTTGTACGTGCGCACCAGATCCGGAAGGATATCGATGTATCGCCACGATGCTTTGTGTGTCAGGTATCGCCACAGCCGCGTCATTAGCGTGCGATTGAAGCGTTCCACGATGCTCGGCTTGATCTCCTCGTTAGAGGTGGAGAAGTGCTGGATGCCGTACCTGTCCAATACACCCCGAACGCTACGGTTATAGAATTCCAGACCTCTATCGGTCTGCAAAAACAACGGCTGTACGTCGGTGAAGAGTCCGTTCAGCGCCTTCGATACAGACGTCGCCGACTTGGTCTTCAGCGGAACGCATCGGGCGACTTTCGAGAAGACGTCGATCACCGTGAGCAGGAACGTTGTACCGTCGTTTTTTTTTCTTCAGACTGGTCACGTCGACGAGATCGGCTTGCCACTGTTGATCCCGTCCTCCGACGACCGTGCGTCGTCGCTTGAAACGAACTCTGACCGGTTTGTGTAGGGTATAGGCGTTCTGTTCCGATAGCCATTGTTCGACCATCTTTCTCGGTACGCGTGGCACGTCTCGTCGCAAAGACGCGATTCCCCCGTAACTTCCCACCTTGGCGGGATCGAAGTAGACGTCCTCCAGCTGTTTGCGTCGTCGCACCATGATCGTATGATATAATCGCCGATAATACCGCACACGATGGGAAGTCCGGCGTAAGCGACACCGGTATACAGACGACGTAGACTATCCTGTGAATCGCACATTATGTCGGCGAATCGAGACGGTGCGCCTCTTTTATCTGAGATCCTCCCATCCCTTACTAGTCGAGGCCGGTGGCGTAGGTAGAGTGGACGGGCTCATTCGTCTTCGCGTGAGGGGTGTCCACTGCAGCGATCGACGCGCTCTACCGACCGACCGTGTGGCCGCTGCCGCTACGGCACTCCTCCTTTGTTCCCGTTGAATGGCCAGTCTCCTGACCTCGTTACCCACCAACTCCATGGGTAGATTCATGGTGCCGAGTTGACGCGTAAACACCTGCCACCCCATTGGACTGGCAATGGTCTTGCGTTGACGCAACAGATCGTTCACGAGGTCCACCACGTTACTGCCGGGTACCGCTACGCCTTTGTGCATGAGCTCTCCGCGTGCATTCCACACGACGTCTCGTTTCAGACGTTCCATCAGTAGTCTAGCTTTGGTCCGCAGCGCTTCCATACCTGCCGCCACCGCCGCTTCCATACCTGTCGCCCCCGCCTCTGGCGGGGTCGGGTCCGCCGCCGCCGCCGCCGCCGCCGCCGCTGTAACCATCGTGTCCTTGTTGACCGTCATCACGCGCACTGGTTCGCGCATGCGTCGATCGGCCAACGCGTTGTGACGTTGCAACACTTGATTATACATGACGACCTTGTCACCGTCGGCGAGATCTTGTCTGTCGAGTATGACTTTCATCTCGTCGTCGAGCACCTGTACTTTACGTCCTAGGGTATCCGTCGGTGCCGGCGCGCGTAGACTATCCAACAGTCGTGGATCTACCAAAGCCATCTTCCGTGTGTGTTCCATCGTCGTCTACTTGAGTAGCACCTGTTTTAGCAAGGGTAGAAAGACCGCACCGGCTAAAGGTGCCAGCAGCGCCGACAGGAAACCACCGGTCTGTCCCCCGCCGCCCTGGTTGTTACCGCGTAGCAAGATGCGACGTCTCCTCGCTGCCGGCGCGTCTCTCTTTGCCAAAGCGCGCAGGTTTGTTTTGTACACACTCAGAGCGCGTCTCTGCGCGTCGGTCAAGGGCACGTTCTTCTTCAATATGTTGTAGGCACACTCGGCTAGTGCACACAACAGATCGGCGTCGGCTTTTCTGATGATGGCCCGTCTCAATTTCGTGCTCTTGTACCTGTTCAGCGTCTGTATGCAGAGGAGGTGTTTCTTCACGAGTTCGGACATGCTGTTGTCTTCACGATCATACTGCGACTGAAGGGACGAGACGTGCGCGCAGACGTCTTATACTTTGGGTTGGTACACGTACTGGACACCGTCGTCCGGAAGGACGCCCGTGCGCAGACGCATGTCGTCGGGCGTGCCCTGTTTCAGATCGACGAGGAGATAACCGTACGGAGGCGTCGTGGCGTCTCGGAACGCTTCCTGTACATACTTCAGGCGTCCCGGATACATCTGTCGCGCCAAGTGACCGATCTGTGACGCGTCGCGAGGATTCTTGAAGACTACCATGTAGTGTGTATTCAGACTGATCGTGCGACTCTCATTGTTCTTCGGAAACAGGTTCTGCACGAGATACAGTACGGACGTGTTCTGGTGATGACTCTTTTTCGTGAACAAGGTCGTGACCCGTTCGTCCGTTTCCGCCATCAGATCGTCGATGACCACGAGGTTACGCGTCGACGCATCGAACGCACCGCTCGGCAAGCCTTCCTCGAAGCGTACCAGGTCGTTGTCGACGTAGGCACTCTGCCATACACCGTAACACCACGTGATCTTCTCTGGAGGCGGATCGATAATCGTCGCGGCGTGACGTAGCAGACGCATCACGAACGTGCTCTTACCGCATCCCGTCGGACCCGCGACGATACAGGTGAAGGGGTGTTTCCATCGCGTGTCCATCTAGTAGTCGCTGTTCGACACGTTGTCCGCTGTGCTGTTAGATACTACGACACCTCCTGACGTAGGGGCGCATTTCCTCATCGTGTCAGCAGTGGTTCGGTGTTACACGTCCACCGGACCCGTGGTGATTCCGTCCTCGTTGACCACGCGCTTGGCATAGAAGTAGGTCAACGCCGCGCGTTCCTGGGTGTACGTCAGCACGGACGAGTGATTGACCCGGAATCCACGGTTCACTCCGCTTCCACTACGACGACTGGTCAGCACGTCCAGGAACGCCTGCTTGTCGATGGCGTTGAGTCGTTTGTTCAGTCCTTTGGTGGTGTATTTATCGACCGTACCCGAACAATAGTAGGTCTTGCTGCACAGTCCCAGGAAACAGTTGCCGGACCATTCGACCTTGAAGAGTCCAGGTGTTCTCTTGTCGTACGCCTTGCGCGCCTTGCAACACGTCTCGGTGCCGTTCCACGGACGTCCGGCTAGTCGACAGCGTATGTAGTCGTTCCGATGATCGTCGCAACATT
Organism: Escarpia spicata; assembly: GCA_963995525.1. Classification (NCBI taxonomy): domain Eukaryota; kingdom Metazoa; phylum Annelida; class Polychaeta; order Sabellida; family Siboglinidae; genus Escarpia; species Escarpia spicata. The sequence continues at coordinate 51,779,382 of OZ023214.1, read as the reverse complement.
CGGACGGTAGCCATTCGGAGCGGTGACGATAGTAGTGATCACGTAGTGCCGAGGTCACGAGGTCGTCGACGGACTCTCCAGCCAGAGCCAAATAAGCGCTATCCGTATCGGTTTCGCAGTACTCGAACAGCGGACGATCCACGTACCTGACCATAAAGTCGTAGTAGAACTCCAACATGCGCAGTTTGGCCCACTGCAACACGAAGAATCCCACGTGCGTAGGCAGAGAGTATTTGACGGTACGCTTGTGCATTTCGATCTCGTACGCATCGGTGGCGACGACGTCGAGTTGACGGAAGCGACGATTGTTGATCGCGGACGATGCGCTCTTCTCCGTGCAGTAGGTGACTTCGCGGTGCTTATCGACGTTGGTGATAAATTTCCCATACGAAGAATTACCCATAAGTTTGTTGGTATCCGCGATCATGGCCTTGTCGGGATGGGCGTCTCCTTCGCGACGTGCAGTGGACACCGCCTCGCCGAATCGTCGGAAGCAGGCGACCGGTGTGTACTCGATGACCTGGTAGACGTGCGTCACCTCGAGTCCGTGCGCGAGGTACCATCGCAAGAGAGGTGTGGCGAGCAAGATCTTATCCCCACGATAACTCCCGACGAGCATGCGACGCGGAGTCGCCATGATGTCGTGTTCTTCGGCGTAGCGACGCATGAACGGTCCGAGGTCGTCGCGGGTCAGGTGAATGTTCTTGAAGATGGGTTGCATCTCGGCAAAGTGCGCGCGCAGTACCTCCGGTACACGTATGTCGCACTGAATCATACCGAACACGCTACCGTTGCGCACCCCTGTCAGGATCTGTTGTGTCGTCATTTTCCAGCGCACGTGTCGACGACGTTGCCGAACGTCCAGAAACTGTTTCACGCACGGATCGCGTCTCTCGACCTTCCACTCGCATTCCCACATCTCGACGACACTCACAAAGTGTCGAAGATAGGCCGTGTTCTTTTGCGTTTCGGCGAGCAGTTGCGTCATGGGTTTCCCGTTGACCTCGTTGACCTCACGACCGGTACACGGACAACTGTGATAGTAGCACCCGTGAAATTGATAGGCCGTCTTCGTTTCGCTACACCAACCGTCCACCGATAGTTTACCGATGCGCTTCTCTCGACCGTTGGTCTGGTGTCGTATGGTGAGTCCCGTGCTTTCGGACTCCCACGTCAGCCATTCGGCAGCCATCTGACCTGTGGGCTGTGCCGCTTCGGGTCGGAACTCCTTCTCTTCCCGTCGTCGCGTGTACCATCCCGTCGGCATCTCTTGCGATATCGACCACAGATACAATGCATTCGCATCATAGCCAACGATGGACTGACACGTTCGAGCCGCATCACCGTAATCGTTACGACGTATCTTCGTGACCCCCTTCTCGTGGTGTCTGGTGAAGATGATTGACGGTCCTCCGACGATGTTCTCTCTGACGAGCTGGTGGACGTCCTTGTTCGTCTCGTTGAAGAGCGTAAAGAACGTCCTCTTCGGCACGTAGGTGAACAGATAGGACAAGGTCAAACCAGGTATACTGATCCCTTGTTTGAACATGTCGATACCGCGGTGTTGGTAGAAGTCGAACTGTTTGTCGATGGCTTCCAAGAACGGCACGACGTCCCTGTTGTTATACCAGACGAGAAAGTCGCGTAGAGTCTCCATGTCGTTGTCTCGCCACACCTTCCGACATCGCGTGTAGTCGTCGTCGGATATACCTTCGTTCTTCAGTCGACTGAAGAAGGCCTCTTTGGGTGGTAGAGCGGTGTCGTCGAGTCTCTCCAAGCTATCCATGTATTCGTACGGGAAGTGACCTTTCGTGACCTCGCAACCGTACGCTTTCAGGTACTTGTCGTACGAGAATCCAGGGGCGATATAATGAGTCATATCGAGGAATTTGAGGTCGTCCGTCGATAGACACATAAACGTGTTGCCGCGTTTGATCACGTGAAACGTCCCTGCATCCTTCCTCTCTTCTTCTTCCTCCTCCTCCTCCCCGTCCTCTGTTGGTGTCTTTTCGGACAGGAAGTAGGGTACCAGGAACTGTTTGACGACGTTCAGATCGTACCTGCTCGAGTTGAAACCGATGACGGGCAACTGATGAAGCCAACCGTACAATTGACCCATGAGAGTTTTGTAGGGATTGGTCGGTTTTCGTCGTGACTCGTTGTCGTCTCCTTCTGCAGCGGATGCCTCCTGTTCGTCCCACGTCGTGATAGCCTCCCCGATTTCGCGTAGTGTACCCTCGTAACTGTCTACGATGGCGTCGTAGGCTGCTTCACTCATCGTCTGAAGGATACCCATCATGTTGGCTACCAACTTGTTGCTGTCACCATCCGTGATCAGACATTGTACCTGTTCGAATCCGAGTACGTTACTCGCCAGGGACACGCTCAACGGTACGTGACGAGCCACCCAGTGGACTTTGGCGCTGTCCGACGGAAGGTGTGACGTATCGAACCAGGACTCGAAGTCGAAGGTGGCGCGATACGGATAGTAGCGCAAACACTCGCTAACGTGAATGTTTTCGTCGTCCAAGCACTGGAAGACTGTCGGCGACGGATGATAGACACCACCGGGATAGATCTTTCGCATGCCTCCCGTACACCCGCGTTCGTGTCGTTCTAGTTTGTGGGCGTAGTGCCATAGCGAGTCGCCACACTTCCTACATCGGTAAGAGTGACAGTACATGTTCACGTCTTGTATGTAGGAACAGTGTGTCTCGTGAAGATTGACGTACATCGTTTCGGGATAGTGACACAAGGACCGGCGTACGAGTTCGGCAGTCACCTTTCCGCCTTCTTCTTCCGATTCGACGAGTTTGTAGACGCACACGTTGGTCTCAAAGGTGGTCTCGACGCGATAGAGATCGTCCATTGTCACCCCGTCAAAGTCTTTCATTACCACCCCGTCAAAGTCTTTCATTGCCACTCCGTCACGGTTGTACTTCGCGTAGAGTAGCTTCACGGCGGGTTCAAGGTGGTATCGATCGCATCCACGATGCAGAGCCAGACACCGGAAGAGACACAGATTGTCGGTGTACTTTGTCTTGTTGACGGGGTCTCTTTCCAATCCGATGACGGCTTTGTTTCGTTTGATGTAGCTCGGTAGTGTGATATCCACACATCCTATCGGGTGATCTACGATGTGATTGACGAAGAAGGTGACATTCGTGACCACCTCGCACACCCATTGACTGTCCGGACGCTTATTGATGACCCACTGCAGCACGTCTGTTTCTCGGATACGTTCCAGAAACGCATCAAAGTCTGCAGTGTTTGTGATCAGACACGGTTCGTCGAGGTAACGTCCGCAGCAGTTACAAGACGAATGGAAATACCTGTACCTGTTCGTGGTCTTGTTCCTTAGGACAAAACCATAACTAAGATTAATCTTAAAGGCGTGCGTCTGTTCGCGGAACATGATCTTCAGTGACGGTTCTAGGGCGCTCGTGTCCAGTGTCGATACTCTGTAATTGTACCTGGATTGCACGGGTCCTCTAGCCACGTGGTTTCGGATGGTCATCCAGTGCTCTCGGATGACGTCTCGTAGTTCCCTCGATAGAGTATCGGCGAAGGGGAGTCGGGGCGGTGGTTGTATCGGATCGTCATCGTCGGCACTCACACGTGGTCGCTCTGCGCATCTCGCTCGTTTGCGTAGGGGTGGCTCGCTCGCTTCCGCACGTCGGCTGCATACCGTCTTGATATGATGTACCAGGTTGTTACGTCTCGTGAACTCACGTGCACATATCTCACAGCGGTGTAGTGTTTTTTGTGAGGTGTCACAAGGTTGCCTGTTGTGACGTAGCAGGTTGTCACGTCTCGTGAAGTCTCTTCCACATCTCGAACAGGGGTGCCTAGTACTTTTTGGTGGTTCGCCAGATGGCACCACTCGTGGCGGTGGTTTACTGTAAGCATGATCGTCGTCGTCGTGTGTTGATGTATGCGTTTGGTCTATGTGGCGTTGTATGTCGGCGTGTGTACCGAGCACGAGACCACAGTGACGACACGTGTGCTGCTTCATCGTCTACCTACAACTGAAGGATAGGAGATCCTTGTACGCGTCTATATATCCTAGTGTGACGTCATAGGAGGTTGTATGAGTGTGCGTGTGTATATAGACGAAGGGGAGGTGGATGTATTCATCGATCGTAACGAGCTATGACAAGAACAACAGACACCAGATTCCTGGATTACATACATACATCTTTATTCATTGAATTATACAGTAAAAGTGAGTATAAGAAAGCTAAGCGTCTACAGCGACAGACAAGCGGCGCCTATAACCCCAGCTATAGCGTAGGGGCGCATTTCCTCTTGTCGTCACTGCAGACGCTTCTGGAGTGAGTCCGTAATATACGCAACGTGTTCAGCGGACTCGATGTTCCGCGCAAGTTCTCTGCAAATCGTCTGCACGGCCGTATCGAGGCTACATCGTTTGGTGACGAACAGGACCGCAGCTAAACTCTGGATATTTATTTCCAGGTCCTGTACGCCACCGAACAGAACCGGATATGTCCACGGCATCGTCGTGTCCGTTTTCGACCACACGATATGTCCGTCGGTGGCTATATAGAGGGTCGAACAATCCGTCCGGAGTGTCTCGTATTCGGATGTATCGTCATCACACGTCATGTCCAATGACTCGTCGGATGGTGGTGGTGGTGGTGTTGCAGACTCACACGTCATTTGCAGAGTCGTCACGTGACGCTGGGCGTTTAGATGCGTAAGGAGAGTCTGTCGCAGTGGGGTGTGGTGACGGTGTCTTTTTCTAGGTGCCCACTCTAGCGGCTTCTCATCATACGATCTTTGAATGAGATCTAGTCCGCTAGAGGGAGCAGCGCTGACCTGACAACACAATAACAACAACATTAGCAGGGTGTTTCCTCGTCCAACAGAGGTATACCGCGCACACGCAGGATGGCTTGCACACGTGTTATGATGTCACGTGCCCGCTTCGGTGTGTCCACCATAAACCTGTAATGGTGTACTGCACATCTCACGCTGTCTTGGATCAGATGGCTACGTACCAGGTAGATGACATTTGTCTCACTTTCGAAAGTGCGCCACAATTCGTTGCTCACGAACCGAACGATAGCATCGCATGCTACCAGCATCAGCTCGGAGCACCAGACCTGCCTTCCCGTCGTGTCGTCTTGTAGGTACCAGGGCTGCGGCGCCTTCGGTGATCCGTCTTCCGTCTCACGACTACGGAGACTCGTTTTCACTCGTGACACGACATCACGAGCAAACCACGGCACGCGCGATTCGCACACCAAATCGGATACTGCCATATCAAAAGCATGAAATATACGCGAACGATCTACTTTATACACGTCTTCGTGAACGTTCGCGTAGCGAAGGTACAGTCCTTCGGCTACCTGACGAATGCATGCAGTGGTTATAGTGGCTATAAATAAGTCGTCATCTATCATGTACTCCGTTCGTTTCTGAATTGCATTCACTCTCTCTACTGCCTCCTGTAATTCACTAGGTCTCCGACTCTCGTCGTAGTCAGACCAATCAGTATCAAAATCACCATCGTTAGCAATATCATCATTATCCTGATCACTAGACCATGAACATGACCCCACGTGAATGACACTTGCCTCGTCATTGAATGACAGTCGACGTTTCACGCCACGCACGGGGGTTGACAGAACTGCCTCGGATGACCGAGGAGGCGTCTACAACATACGGCAGAACATCATAGTATCAAATAGGAAGACAACCTCTAGGAACAGGGTCTCTCTCTCTCTCTATATTCCGTCTGGGGGCGTCACCTACTCTTTCGTTACTGTCAGGTGGCGCCTCTTACAGGAGTTAGGAACAGCCTCTCTCTATACTCCGTCAGACGGCGCCACCTAACAGTAAGTTACTGTCAGTTGGCGCCTCTTACGGGAGTTAGGAACAGGACCTCTCTATACTCCGTCAGAAGGCGTCACCTGAGTCGCTGTCAGTTGGCGGTTCTTACGAGTGGATTATTTCCAGTGCTATCACGGTATAATTTTGATACCCTGCCTTTCTTGTCTTTCTAATTGTCACCCTAGCCTGTTTGCCACGTAGGACATTCAGTGATTGGTAGCGTTCGTCGCCGGATTTAAGCGACATATAGTCGCTTGCTGTCATTCCTCCCACGACCTCCTGTACTAGCTGGTCAAATCCTGTTGCCCACACTTCATTGCCCTTGTGATCAGCGAAAAGCAGGCCCGTAGCATACTTGTAAACGGCAGTTCCCTTCTGACGCCCGTGCACCGAACATATACTAACGTTATGGTGCCCTCCTTTCGTTGTTTCAAGAAGAACTTTCCGATTACATATTTTACATGCCGGGTAACATACGTATTCGGGGGACAGAGCACATGTTACTAGTGTCAGTGGACGAGTAAATGCGTACGTTCCGTCACTTACTTGTTCGAGTTCCGACAGGAGCATTTCCTCGTTGTTGGATGTCGCCATCTTGTCGTGTAGGTATCGGTGAAGAGCTTTGAACGGCAGCGAGACTGAGAGAGAGTGTTTGTCTTGTTGGATTTACCGTGGGTTTATATACAATTCAATCCCTCCAGGGATCGAGCGCGTGACACCGCTAGATGATGCTATCGCGCCCCTGGGTGTTCACATCTTATCGTGCGCGTGACCTTATCTCTCACTCTCCCGTACTTTGTCACCGCGTGGCTGCCTGTCTGTTTTTAATGAGCGCCTTATGTAAGTCGTATAGAGCGCTGTCTAACGAAGTCTCTCACCTGCATAAGTATCACACCGAGTATATTCTTACCTGGTTTGTTACGGTTTGAGCTCTTACCCCAATACCCCTCTGCACTGGGTACATTCTCAATAAGTCGTGCGTCACCTGTAGCCAACAAGCGTTTAACAAGATTTAACAAGATTTAACAAGATTGCCACCCAGAGAATTAACTCTAGGTAGCAGGTGGACAAGGAAGCCCTTGGCTTTTCGAGAGTCCGACCTTTTTATCTATGTGTATCCCGCCCGTCTGAGGTATGTGTCGATTTTATTTTTAAACATATTCACGCTACTAGCACCCACACAATCAGCAGGTAATCTGTTCCATTCATTTACAGTTCTTTGTGAAAATGAAAACTTTCTTATATCCAATCTACTCTGCTCCTTTGCTAATGCAAGATCATGTCCTCTAGTCCTTCTATCTTTCTTAACTGAGAAAAACATATTTCTATCAATATTTTCATAACCCTTCAATATTTTAAACACTTCTATCTGATCTCCTCTCAATCTCCTGGTCTCTAGTGTTGTTAAACCGCATTTTTTTAGGCGTATTTCATAACTAAGATCCCTCAGATTTTGTATCATTTTAGTTGCTCTCCTCTGCACTCTTTCTAGCATATCTATGTCCTTCCTGCGATATGGCCTCCACGCTTGAATACAATATTCTAAATGAGGCCTAACTATTGTTTTGTACAGCGGTATTATTAGCTCTTTTTCCTTATACGTTATGTTTCGCCTAATTAATCCAAGGATTTGATTTCCCTTTGAAGCTGCAATTCCGCACTGCTCTGAAATCTTCATATCAGCACTAACGGTTAACCCTAAGTCCTTTTCTTTTACAGTAGTACTTAGTACAGTACCCCCCATTGTATATTCTACCTCTTCGTTCCCATGTCCTATGTGGAGGCATTTACATTTCCCAAAATTGAACATCATTTGCCATTTTTCAGACCATTTCATCAACCTGTCAAGATCAACGTTGGCGTAGTTTAGAGGTACGAAACGTGACGGCTACTATAGCGTGCATCACTCCTCGACGTTGTGACAGCCATGAAACGACTCGATCGGGTATCCAACGAATGGTTTTACTCCAGTATTTCGCCTGTATTCCAGTGCGCGCGGTCTGAATCTTTCTCGCTGTGTTCTCGTCGTGAAAATGTCTAGCTTTTTTAAACTGATATGCTGCTTCTGTGCAAGTAAAGACTTCGCCCCATATATGTATCTCGCACGGATAGAAATTCGTTAGGAAGTGACCAGCACCCCTGAATTGTATATCCAAGCTCTTGACCGCCATATGTTTCATCGATGACCACTCACAGAGTTCTTTTCTTCCGACTGTATTGTTAGCGTTCTGATAAGGTGCATTGTCGTCTAATTGGCATCACGCGCTTATCACCAGCTGGTCCTCCGTCATATGACTGGTATCGGTTTGTACTTTACCACTTCGACATAACCGCGTTGTTAACCAGGCATCGTCCAGGTGACGTCCCTAGATGCATCCCTGGGTCTTCGGTGCTTTTCATACCCCGGTATATTTCCACTCCACAGTGTGTCTCACAAGTTGTCTTCATAGTGTGTCTGCATACGCATGCTCTATCTATATATATACCGGCTCGTTTGTTACATTCTTCATCTCATTCACAATTGCTATGTCGTCGATACCCTGGACTCAACTCCGTGCTGAATGGCGTCTTCGCGACGATGGTCTCGAAGTTGTGTAAGTACTTTTATTATTATTATTATTATTATTATAAAGATATATATATATATATATATATATATATATATATATATTCTTTGCTTTGTTTCATCCGATAGATATCCTATACATATCATACATAATCACAGTGTTCTTCACATAAACTACCTGTGACGTTTCACCTCTATTATATTATGCTCTTACGTTCGTTATGTGTCACTCACGGTTGTCTATGTTTACGTTCGTTATGTATCACGGTTATCTTATTACCTTTCAGGTCTCCCGATGGTTATGATACTGATGACACCTGGAGTAGTGACTCCGATATTGATGATTACACGTGAGTGTTCAACGATTATTTTACTATTTTATTTTCTTCAATGTTTGTCGTTTCGACTAGCTACGCGGTGTTTGGTTACCGATTGCGTCAGCAGACGTCTCCATTACGTATTGTATCATAGTCCGTTGATCTAGCTTGCCCTTTTATCGTGTGTCGGTTCCCTACGCGGTGTCTGGTTACATCGCTGCCTTATTCCACTCGCTTGATCATTTTCAACTTTTTCATATATGTTTCAGAGAAGATATTTTCAAAGTTTTCATATATTTAACGTCTCGTTCGTATGGTTTGAGAGTTTTAATGTATGTTCCAGAGACGAAGAGCTCCGCGAATACCACAGTTATATGTTCTGTAACGTCATGGCGGAGCTGCTCCGGACACGGGGACGTTACGATCCCCCCAACCCTTGGTTTGACCCCGACCCTGTTGCCCCTATCGACACGGGGGATATGGAAAATTGGTGTGAGGAGACAGACGATAGCGATGACGGCTTTGAAGATTTAATAGTTCGTTGACATCAATAAAACATTCAACTTTCAAACTGTGGTGTTTGTTGGTTATTATATATTATATATATATATATATATAATCTCTCTTTCATACACACATACATACATACATACAAGCATACCTATACACATTTTAAAGTTTCATATATATATATATATATTATAACGTTTTCTCTTTGTTCTTTCGTTATTACATCATTCCGTTTACTTCTTTATCTCTCATTATACACCTTTCATCACCTTTTAAAACTTTTCTCTTTGATCTTTCGTTATGAGTCTTTGATCTTTCGTTTCTTTCAATACCTTTCCTCTTTGAACTTTTGTTATTACAATTCCCTCTTCGGTCTCTCATATATACACAATAACCCTTCCATGGCTGCTCATTCCACCGCCAGGGAGCGCTACACACGCTCACACATACGGTCACGTGACTACTCACTTTGCTCAGGGGGGCGGCTTTCGAAACCTCCCTAATATCAACCAAAAACTCCTCCGAAATGACTTAGGATACCCCTCCAGATCTCCCCTCTTACTACTAACACCTGCTGTACAGAGACGTTCAATGCATCTGGTGTTGGTGAGATCACCACCTGATTGGTGACAGCTACTTCCTGGACTGTCAACATCCTGGCTGCTACGGGAACAGTTTCAGTCTCAGTTCACTTGTCACTGCAAGTGTCTCACTCTCCTCCTCACCTGTGTCACCACTGTGACCAAGTGGGCTGACAGCCACACTAACTGTCCCGACAACAACTACCTCCCTGCCTTCACAGCCAGTCTCTCCTTCCGACTTGAGCTCGATCCACGGCAAAGCCAGTTGCCAATCATCTTTTGATGGACCAATTGGCTCCATAGACTTTTTGGCCCGCAGGATGTTACACCCTAAAATCTCCGGGTATTCGGCCCTCCTACCAACAACACTCGTTGCTGCATCCTGCTTCACAAAGAAGCTTGCCATCATGGTTTGCTCAAATATTGTAATTGGAATATCCAAGTACCCTTCAATTGGCACATCGAGGTCGTTTACCCCGACAATTTTAAGAAATGTGCCCATATTCTGTAGCCCTTCTACCATCCCGGTATGGTGCGCATAATAACATGAGGAGGGCATCAATGATGCTCTTTGCAATAAAAGCACAAGCCATCGCATGGGTTGGGCCTGGTCGAAGTTGCTGCTCTGGCCGGTGTCAAGATTGTGATTTTAAGAACTTAACATAGGTTGGTAGCGCCGGTGAAAGACTGCATTTAGGGTTACAATGTAAAGCTATGGTTGGCTGACTCGTGTTAGGGTTGCCCTGTAGGCCATTGATGACAATCCAGTGGTTATGCAATACTGTGAAGGAACTGGGGTGGTGGCCTAAGGTCAGATTTTAAAGAACCGGGCAAATACCATTATAGTTAGGGTAGACAGGGAGGATTGTCGAATACAACGTGTAATATTTATAACGTGATTGGCCGTTTCATATGATGGGATGTCGTTATAAAGAAGATTTTATACTTGTTGATTTAGAGTATCACCTATTGGATGGTGTTGAAATTGTTACAATGGCGTCAGCGTCAGCAGGGATCACATGACTGATGCTAGGTATAGGGTGGAGGTACTGAGGTTTGAAGGTAGAATAAAACAGACGAGTCCAGAATCCTAGTTTGTTTGTACTTAGAATATGTAAGGTGGTGGGGTTGTTAGTACTAATGGGATATATATATATATATATACTACACCCTTCATATCATATGTTTTTCCAAAACATGGGGAAACATGATATGAAGGGTGTAGTTTACACACCAAGAAATAAGAATATGTTATTATTAAAGTTATAATTTATTGTAGTGTCGGCGCGGGGTGAAGTCTGACAAAGTGGCGGTGGTGACGAAATGTGGTATCGTTCATTATAAACATTATGTTCTCGCATCTCTACATTGCGAGTGCCACGCAGACAGCCGTAGGGTGTTGAACTTTTGTGTCTATATGGCGATTATGTTATAGAATCTTTTGGTGAAATAGTATAGGACTGAAGAACTGGTCAACCCTTGTGTAACTATGATATGTTATAATGTAGATGCAGGTACGTAAGACTTTGTATGATAAGAGGTTAGGGAGGCTAACGAGTATTCCTTGAAGAATCGCTGTATTTTGTTGTTTGGAAGATGGGTCAATAAATTTGGAAAATTCTTTAATTGTGTATAACTACTTCCCTTCTGATATATCTCAGAACCTGGAAATTTATTAGCAAGGCCGTTTCACTTGGCGGTTCTTGACAGCCGGCCTGACTGGTGCTGCCAACCGAGGTTAACTGGCCTACCAGATCGGAGAACCGGTCCAAGACCACCTGCAACTGGCTAGCTGTCTGGCTCTGCTGATAGACCAGCTGCATCACTTGCGTTTGCAGCTGTTGCTGTGACTGCAGAACCTGCAACAACATTTTATCTACCGAATCTGGTTCTCGCCCACGCATGTGAGGAACCTGCACCTGGTCGACCAGGTACTGCTCCTGACCCACCTCAGCCACTGGCACTTGCATGGTCCAAAGCTTCTCGTCATGCTCCCGCAGCAGACAGAGCGCTTCATCCCGCATGTCGAGGATTGATTGTGTAGATTATATATAAGAATTAAAGTTACCATTCTCACAAAGGACTGTAAATGAATGGAACAGATTATCTCCTGATTGTGTTGGTGCTAGTAGCGTGAATATGATTAAAAATAAAATCGACACATACCTTAAAAGGGCGAGATACACGTAAATAAAAAAAGTATTGGACTCTCGATAAGCCAAAACACTCCCTTGTCCACCTGCCATCTACAGTTAATTGTTTGGATGGCAATCTTGTTAAATCTTGTTACTTCAATATTTATGTAATATAACAAAGATCGTGTTCAGAATTCGTGTGGACCACACCGTATGGATTTTGTCTAAGAAAAACAATCTCCCCAAAGTGCCGCCCTCACAAAAGAGTATTATCATTATTACTATTATAGTTCATGATGATGCAAAAAGGTTAGATGATGGTGAGAGGTCTCTGAGAGGCTATAATATATATAATATACGTGTGTTTGTGTATATATATATATATATAATTATTATATTGATGCTTTAGCTTGCTGTAATTAATAGCATACTAATGACATGCGACCTTGTATATTGTCCATGTCACCTAGGCGAATGCGATCTCGGCGCCTACTCCACTAAAATAAAGGATCATTCACAATCCATACAGGGCATGTACGAGTACTCAGCCCCCTCGACCCCCTAAATTAATACTTTAAAATGTCAATAATTTTCCAGATTGAAAGTCATGTTGTTATATATGACATATCACGTGTTCCTGTTCCTGGTTAGAGAGTTGTTCCGCACTTCCGGCAATAAAATGTTTGTTCTATTTGACTACGTCAATAGTTCTCTGTAAATGTCGTACCCAATACACGACATATTGGCGACGAACGATGGGATAAGTAACCACAACAAGACGAGCTCTAGCACCTAGACCGTCGCACGCAAGTAGAACTTTCGCTGACTACGTCATTGTGAAAAATGGAAAACACGGGTTTCGAGCCGTTCGCCATAACGCCCGCTGACAGCGCAAGTGCGCGATGGGAGCGGTGGATTCGCCGTTTCGACAATTTCGTCGTAGCGCGAAATATAGACGACGACAGGCGGAAGAAGGCGATGTTGTTACACTACGCTGGTGAAGCTGTATTCGAGCCGAGTGAGTCTGTTGGTGTCGTCGACAGTGACAATTACGCTGAAACGAAAGACAAGCTTACGGCCTACTTCACACCGAAACGAAACGAAGAATATGAAGTGTTCGTCTTTCGCCAGTCACAACAGCACACTGGTGAGACACTGGACCAATTTCACGCTCGACTTCAACTGCTGTCTAAAAATTGCAATTTTCAAGACAAATCGCGTGAAATAAAATCGCAAATCATTCAGAAGTGCACGATGCCTAAGATTCGCGAAAAGGGACTGAGTGAGGCAACGATCAGTCTCGATCGTTTGCTGACGTACGGTCGTACGCTTGAGTCCACAATGCATCGGTCATGGGGACCAACGCCGCGTCAATGACGAACGTCAACGCAGTTTCCAGTGATCGTCATCACCACCCGCGTTCGAGGAAGCAAAACCGCGACTGGAATAGTCGTTCTGTTGGTCGCCAGGGTGCGCCACCGAAAACTGACAATCAACGAAAACCCCGTCGTGTGGCGCCACCGCGCTGCAGCGATACCGTTTCAAAATACGGCAATGCACAATCTTGTCCAGGCTGTGGAAAATCATGTTACAAATGCGAAAAACCTAATCACTTCGCTAGAGTGTGTAGAGCTGTCTTGGCAAACACTAATTTGGTAAAGGACGTTCCACAACAATCAGACAATGCAGGTTTATGCAACGACACATACGCATTAAATCTGTACAACTGCAACGCCACGCGCACGAATACTGTCGCACCATACATGTGTACAATTGACATTCAGAGTACACGAGTCAAGATGGAAATTGATAGTGGGGCTTCAGTTTCGTTGATAGCAGACAGAGACTGGGTTAGAATCAAAGAGGCTAATCCACAGCTGACACTCAGCACACGTGACGTGCCAAGTCTGCGCACGTATTCAGGCGACACAATTCAACCACTGGGGCAGGTGCTATTGAATGTACATCACAATCGCCAACATCATACGCTGAGTGCGCTGATCGTCCCAGAGGCTGGTCCGAATCTGCTCGGACGTGATTGGCTGTCGGTGCTACGTCTTAATTGGGCTGAACTGCATAAAATGGACCAAGGTTCGTTTCTTGAGCATTACCAAGCTGTCTTCACGGCAGGACTAGGCAAGCTCAAAGGAGTTACTGCCAAGTTGTACATTGATGAGTCTGTACAGCCACGGTACTGCAAACCACGTCCAGTGCCGCTCGCTCTTCGTGCAAAGGTAGAAGATGAACTAGAACGCCTACAGGCTGAGGGCGTCATTCATCCCGTTGAGTTCTCAGAATGGGCTGCTCCTATTGTACCAGTACTCAAGTCTTCAGGAGACATCCGGATTTGCGGAGACTACAGGGTCACGATAAACAAGGCAGTGAAGGTCGACAAATATCCCATTCCCAACATCGATGATCTGTTCGACAAAGTAGCTGGTGGACAACTGTACACAACGCTCGATCTAAGCAACGCTTATCAACAAGTTGTCCTCGATCAGGAGTCGCGCAAGCTAACCACAATCAACACCTCCAAAGGTCTGTTCGAGTACGAACGCCTTCCGTTTGGCGTATCTTCTGCTCCTGGAATTTTCCAACGCATCATGGAGCAACTGCTGCAGAACATTCATATGACCGTGGTATATCTGGACGACATCCTTGTTTCTGGAAGGACACCAGAGGAGCACGTCAGCAACCTGCAAATGGTGCTCACGCGACTGCTCGATACTGGAATACGGTTGCAGAAGGAGAAGTGCACGTTTCGACAGACGTCTTGCAAGTACTTGGGCCATATCATCGACAGGGAGGGCATCCACCCGACGAACGACAAGTTGCTCGCCATACAGAGTGCGCATGCCCCGCAAAACGTGCAGGAGTTGCGCAGCTACCTTGGTCTGATCCGCTATTATCACAACTTTCTGCCGAACATCAGCAACCTCTTGGCACCGCTGCATGAGTTGACTCGATTGGACGCGAAGTGGAAATGGAGTGCGATTCACCAAGATGTATTTGAACGATCAAAGGCATTAGTGTCTTCTTCTACGGTGCTCGTGCACTACAACCCCCGTTTACCCATCGTTGTGAGCAGTGACGCTTCTCCCCACGGCATCGGGAGCGTGTTGTCTCATCGCCTACCCGACGGCAGCGAAAAGCCAGTAGCGTTCGCGTCACGCACTCTATCTTCTGCTGAGAAGAAATATGCGCAACTAGAAAAGGAGGCGTTATCTCTTGTGTTCGGAATTACGAAGTTCCACAAGTACCTCTATGGTCGCGAGTTCGTACTGCAATCGGATCATAAGCCATTGTTGGGACTCTTGAAACAAGATCGACTCATATCGCCAATGTCCAGCGCACGAATACAACGTTGGGCGCTGACAATGAGCAACTACCAGTACACATTTGAGTACAGGCCGGAGAGCAGCATCAGCCACGCTGACTGCCTTAGTCGATTACCTCTGCCTGACACACCAGAGAAAGTACCGGTTCCACAAGAAGTAGTCCTGGCATTGTCAACCATGGACGAGAGCCCGGTCACATCGGACCAGATCGAAAAATGGACGGCTCTTGACCCCGTTCTTTCACAAGTACGTCACTTTGTGGAACACGGTTGGTCTAACCAAGCACCACGAGAGCTCGATGCATACTGTCAACGAAAAGACGAATTGAGCGTACAACAAGGAGTGTTGTTCTGGGGAGCCAGAGTGATCGTGCCGCCCAAGGGACGCGATGCGCTGCTGGATGAGTTGCATAACACACACCCTGGCATCGTCAAGATGAAAGCGCTTGCCCGAAGTTACATGTGGTGGCCTGGATTGGACATGGAGATCGAAAGACTGCAATGTGTGTCAGCTGCACGGCAAGCAACCGCCTGTAGCACCACTATACTCGTGGGAGTGGCCAGGTCGCGCTTGGCACCGAATCCATATTGACTATGCTGGACCGTTTGAAGGTCGCATGCTGTTGATCATTGTGGACGCACACAGCAAATTCATCGATGCTCATGTGGTATCTACAGCAACCACGAGCATAACTCTCACCAAACTTATGCAAACATTCGCATATATTGGACTGCCTAACACGATCGTCTCGGACAATGGAAGTTGCTTCACAAGCGAAGAGTTTGGACAATTCTGCAGAGCAAATGACATCAGACACATCAGATGTTCACCGTACCACCCATCAAGCAATGGTTTAGCTGAGAGAGCAGTGCAGACAATCAAGGCTGGTCTGAAGAAAACCAAAGGTAATCTGGAAGACAGATTATACACTCTGCTAGCGAGGTACCGGATCACGCCATAGGGTACCACGGGTCGAACACCTGCAGAATTCGTACTCAAGACTACACCTCGAACACGCCTGGATCTCATACGACCATCAGTTCAAGATCGCGTTCTGCAAAAACAGGCATACGACAAGCAACGTCATGACGCTCATGCGGCTGCACGTACATTCCGAGCCGGAGACTGCGTCTGGGCCATGAATTTCCTAGGAAAACCTAAGTGGGTTTCGACAGTCATCGAGAACCAGCTGGGCCCACTCACGTTCACCGTACGTTTGAGTGACGGCCGCCTTTGGAAACGCCACCAAGACCATCTCAGAGAGAGACGACCCGATGAAACGGAGACGGTTGATGCAGAACAACAGCAACAACAACAACAGCAGCAGCAGCAACAATCGGTTGTGCAACTGCCAGAAGTACTACCTCCGTCGCCAGCTATCGACGCGGAGGCGATCGCTAGTACTCGACATTCAGTGTCTACAGAAGGTTCGGAATCGAACTTTCCCAACGTCACTGTGACGGAATCTGCGACACCAAGATTGGTGGCAAGTCCCGTGAGAAGATCTACCAGAGTAGTGAAAGCACCTATAAAGTTAAACTTGTGAACTATAACTACAAAGTTAGTGTAGTTATCAGTGTACGTTTTTATTTGCACATTTGCTACGAGCTGTAGAACACTCTGGACTGTTTTCTAATTTAGTTTATTTAATTCATAGAACAGTGAACTATAATACAAGTTTGTATCCTAAAGAGGGAGGAATGTTATATATGACATATCACGTGTTCCTGTTCCTGGTTAGAGAGTTGTTCCGCACTTCCGGCAATAAAATGTTTGTTCTATTTGACTACGTCAATAGTTCTCTGTAAATGTCGTACCCAATACACGACACATGTGTAGGTATATAACATTTTATGAGACAGTTCATGCAAAGGGTATATAATACATTATTAGTACAATAACAACCATCATTATCATGTTTACATATATTATTGGGTCTACGTGATAATTAACATATAAGTCATTCACATATGCGACGGACATATGTTTTATTATTACGCGTGACTTGACCCCTACCCTTCCATACACTCTGTACAAACAGGAACCGCGGTATGTTAATTAACAATGAAGTGTTTTCCTATGAAATGAAACAGCGATAGATAAATCACATGTAGGCTCATAATTATTGTGCTGAATTATGGCGACCTTGTGTATATTCTACCGAATCACTTCATATGTTATGGTGTGCACCACAGTGGGAGAATACGGATAATTATGAATAAAAGTAGTCTACTGATAATCGTTTACTATGTTTAATTGACTAATTGCAGTAAATATTCTTTTCCCGTGGGTGGGTCGACGCTAGAGGCTTTTGAGCCTTAGTGAGAGCCTCCCAACATAAACTAACTATTGCAAAAATGTGTGTTGCAATATGTGCTTTTGTTTGTTTATTGTCGAATATATTGTTCCAATCCAATCCAATCTAATAATTGTGAACGACCGATTTTACACAAATCTTTTTGCTGTCACGAATATTTGTGTAGGGCCTACAGTTAGGTCATATTATATACCTGCCAACTCTCCCGGAATTTCCAGGAGTCGACTGGATTTTGGGTGTATCTCATATCTCCCGGATTTTCGCGGAAAATCTCCCCCGTCTACATAATTTTTATGAAGATCCGAAACAACACAAACGAGACAGCGCGACACGGGAATCGTGATGAACCGCTACTGTTGCTCTATTATTCAACCCACACGTCTTGTTACTAGGTTATGCTTAGATTATAGTCACAGTACGTTAATTCAGGACCAATTAAATTAATAACTAATTTAAGAACTTAAGCACAACGAATGATCGATCGTATCACGACCGATTAAATCGTTGCAAACGTCTGACATAAGCTCTGCCACTCTTGCCAGTCTTGGCCAACGTTATCGAATTATTCATACCGGTATGAATAAATGACCGAATACGATGTTCGTCGGCTTTGTATTAATTCTCTGGAACGCTAACTGCGCAACGATTGCTTAGCGAGGGCGTGTTTGGTTGAGCAGGGTGAATGACTTCACTACTGGAAGTATAAAAGCGGCTTGTCTCGCAACTCGCGTCGGCAGAAAGATGGCGGCGCGCTCGAAGTCAGTCATGTTGGCTCGCAGCTTCAACATATTGGCCCTGTTAGCCAGACGAAATGGCCCGCGATGTTATTCAAATCGAACGACACAGCCCGAGATTACCACAGAGCGAACGCCACAGCCCGATATTGGCTCAGAGTAAGTATGCAATTTTCGAAGCATGACAATTGTCACTTATTGTGAAGTTTAGTATAAAACAAGATTGTACACAACGCCAACGGCGTTGCCGTTGTCGTTGACGCTACACAGTACAATGCCTACATGACACTGACAGTGACAGCGTCGCCGTCAGCGACGCTACTTTGTTGGAGTTCATGCCCCTTGCCTTGGCCTTAATTGTCTTGTCAGTGATGATGTGCGTAGCATAAATACCAGTGTTTCTATTATTGCGCACAGTCTGTCTAAATATGTCATATATTGCTGGAAGACGTGAATTTACAGCATCGCACTTAATTTGCATGATTCAGTCAGGCGCAGTCACACACTGTCACAGAAACTGTTTTTAAACTTTTGAGTGATGGAGAACTTGTCTAGTCACTAGTGTCGCCTGTCGGCAATGGAAAGTTTTTGCAAATATGTTATTCCAAATGCCTAGGAAGATTTGTATGTAAAGTTCAATGGATAGTATACTAAATACACATTTTTGGACCCCAGGCCCACCTGTCCTAATTTTTTTCATGATGCATTGGCTGTCATCGATGTCGTACTGTGTCTGTGGTACTGTTGGCAACTCATACAATGACATGAGTAAGGGCTATAAAGCTTAATTAGGGATTTTTTGTAATTTTACAGAGTAAAATCTGACACTTTTGTAGAATGCAGACCCCCAATTTCGTTGTTATAATTGTATTGTTGCAATAATGTGTTACCACAGTGCATTAATTCCATCATTGCATATTACCCCAGACATGTCTATGTTGTAAAAATATTGCGTTTTAGCATACTTTTCAGGTCTAAAAGGTGGTACAATGTACAACATGCGCTATTTATTGCTTCTTTGTAATGCGCAGCCGCAGCGGCGCATACTGGCACACACCGGAGTGATATTTTGGCCTAAGAATGCATTAAGATTCATTATTTGTATAGTAAACATGTCTGGGATGATGTGGAAAGATTGAATGAACTGTGGTATCAAATTCACAAAACA
Organism: Escarpia spicata; assembly: GCA_963995525.1. Classification (NCBI taxonomy): domain Eukaryota; kingdom Metazoa; phylum Annelida; class Polychaeta; order Sabellida; family Siboglinidae; genus Escarpia; species Escarpia spicata. The sequence continues at coordinate 51,759,860 of OZ023214.1, read as the reverse complement.
ATGTAGTTATAATGGCATTATTGAGGTGGGTCTGGTTTTACACTTGTGCCTAAAGCTCATCACACCAGCAACACAATTATAGGCATTGTGGGTGAATCTTGTTCAGATAATGTTGGCTTGTCAGGAGCAACAACGATTCGCTGTCGATCTGTCATGAAATTAACATGACACTGACAGCTTTTTCTGTGAAGAAAACACATTTTAAAGCTTGCTGGTCTACTTGTATGTTATAAACTCATACGTGATGTACCAGGTATTGTAGGAAATGAGGACTAACAGAAACGCTGCTGACAAGGAATCCTTCCCTGGTGAAACCCTATAATATGTGTGCAATGCTGAGTTTTTTGTTGAAGGCTGTCAATGCCATGCATTAATAATATTTAGTAATAGTGCATACTGTGTAGTTTTCAAAATTTTACTTAAAACTGTTCAGTACAGGTGCAAAAACAACAAATGATTGACATTACATAACAGGCCATACAATAATAGTAGGGCTCTACTCATTCCACTTGAGCTACACAGTTCTAGGTAGTATTTTACAGGTGTACTATCTCATAGCAGTACTAACGGGTATTCATAAACCAGTAGTAAATAGACTGTCAAATTTGTATGTGTGCTCACTGTTCAGGTCAAGTACTCAAGGGTCAAAGGGTGAACTAAAACGTTTATGGCTGCCCTAGTTTATAGCCACTGCTATGGCATCACAGTTGCCTCGAGATAATATACATCCTACTAAATAACAACATGTGTCACACAGATGACATATGTCTGGTTAACTCAAGTATGTCAACAAGTGTGCCTTTGTACAAACTGTAATATACCTGCCAAAGTGGGTATTAACTCACAAAATTGTGAAAATGAGTTTTGTACCTTTTTGGATTGAACATATATCAAGCTTTAAATTGATACCTCATTTGTTGAAATATCTTCAGAAGTTTTTTTATTTATTGCTAAAATTTAAGCAAACATTAAATAAGCAACATTTTGATCAACAAAGACATGTTAACTCCTATTATCTCTTGTTCTTTTTATATACACTATATGGGTTCCAAAATGCATGTCTTGTATTAGTTTTGGATTGTTTGTTGAGGACAATAAACTGAACATTTAAAGATGAGTTTTTAAGTAGGTATTCCAAAGTGGGTACCGCCTGCAGCAAAAAATCTGCAGAAGACTGGTTTTGCGTCATGTTGAACAGTCTTACTGTCAAACTTACTCCCATTAACAATTGTATTATTTCTTTGTTGTTCATTGACCATTACATGTATTAAGTCCGCTTAGTTATTTGTTGATGTTTTTTTAAAAGTGACAAGGGTCGGCCGTTGCGAGAAGCCATGTTTCACTTTCGCGGCACCAACATTTTCAGTGCTTCGCGGCTTGGCGGAAGACAGCCAGACACCGGGTGAAGCTAAAATTGCACAGATGTTAAAGGGGAGATGTTAAGCTATTGACCCATATAAAGTTAGTTCCAAAAGTAGTAAAGTAAAACAAGTTAATAAAATTTGATTGTAAAAGTTTCCTTACCTTATTTAATGCAAACCACCATGTTTTCTTCCATCAACTATATATATTAAAATAGGTTAACATAACTACTTTTGTGGAAACATGGTTTTATTATGTGTACAAATAATGGCTGTCCTCCGCTAGCTGGTCAAAAAGCCCCCCCTATAATGCTTGTCCACGAGTTTGAAAAATAGCGTCCAGTTCTCCACAGAGGTGAAAGGTCAAGCGGCAATCGGGCACCATCGTCATAAAAAAGTATAATCAATGGATCCATTTATCTAGAGAGGTAGCTTATTATATATTTTCATTGTCTAAAGCAATATTTTGTTAGTTTAATGATCATACATTATAACATTTAGCTTTCAATACGCAAGCCGATGGGCTCGATATTTGCGACATCAGCAGCTCCGACATTGTTGGTGTCTTATTTATTTTGGTTGAACCTATCAACACAACTTTGTAATCAGTTTGTTTCTCAAATATATATTGAGCATCTGAATTATTTAAATGTTCTTATTTTGTCTTAGTTTATGCTTAAAAGTGACAAATAGTTGGTCACATTATTACGATTTGGTTCCTTGTTTACATTCCCGGACGTGGTAACTTAAGGGTAAGCTGGGCCTGATTCCCTGAAGGCTGGACCAAGATCAGGGATACATATACAGTCATCTATAATCAGTTGCCACTAGGATTCCAGTGCATTCCTGTCAGCATGATATTACTCTGATTATTTTCATGAATGCGTGTATTATAATATAGATGTATAGACTTTGTTTTGTTAATGGCTATTTTGTTAAATGAACATGGACATATTATTGTAATGTTATGCATAGTCTACCATCCCCATCCAATTTGAACATACCAAAACAGTACACTTTTTTAACATAAAGTTGTACTTAAATATGTTTAAATACACAACATTAGTATTGTTTTATTTACAAGCACTGTGTCTGTGTAATTTCATTTCGTTATCAAAAACATACATAATATATAAACATTCTGGGGGATAGACGTGCTAACTGGCAGTGAGCAGTCAAAATGCGATTCTGAGCCAGACTATCTTCCTGGCAAAGTCACACAGCCAGGCGAGAGTCGGTTAAGCAAGGCTATGTAAAGTGTTGTATGTTTTAGTATTAGAGGATGAGTTGTATGATTAACTTAAAATCTTTCAAGGGTGTGGAGTATTGGTTTTATCACCTGTTCCCTGACTCAGGTTATCCACCCTACAAAATAAAGATTCATATTCAGTATTGTGTTGTGAAACTGGATGTGTTAGATGACGTTATTGAACTTAATGTCATTGATGATATACTCTCTGCTGGCATCAACTAGAACACTTACCAACCCAGCCAATTTTAACTAGTCTTCTAATGTAAAGGTAATTAATTCCATTGTGATCTCTGGAGAAAATCAGGGCAAAAGAAAACTTCAGATTGGCCTTTATTGTGGAATGGCTGCAAAGACTGGACAATAGTTTCCAGTTAGACAGTAAAGTACTAAGCAAAACTTTGGCATAGCTAAGTCGAAATAAGACCAAAAATCCTGAAGCCTACAAAACTTTTATGACATCAGAATTTCTTTCAAGTCCACTTTCAAGCGCTAACACTATAGAATCAGGTGATTCATGCAAGTCAGGTGATTAGAGCAAACAATGATTAGACTTCAAGGTGAAGGAAATGTTGCAGCAAGCAAATGTAGAGATGTTGTGAAAATAGTTGCAAACCAGCTATTGCAGCAAAGCATTACAAATGAAAATCTTCCTTGCACTAAGTCAATCCTCAACATCACGACTGATTCGCACCGCTTTAGACGTGTTGGGTCCTAGAGGGAACGAGAAGAGTGGTTGTTGAGCAGAATGGCAGAGCAGATCAAAACGTTCTTTTCTCTAGGCTTTCTGTCACACACAAACCTGAAACAGCAGAGTGCTGACACAAATGATCCAAGATTTGCTTTGCGCTGTTGGACTCCTGTACCTTTAGGTGACAGGCTCATATTGGAATCTGCTGAACAGCAATGTGCCGTATGCCAGACTTCATCTATATATTCAACAGATGACAGGCAACTTTCGCATCTGGTGTGATGATGCATCACCTCTTCTTGATCCTGAATTCAGAGGTGTTTTCTACGGACAGTTTGAAATGAAAGGGCAGCTACTTCACAGCATACTGGCCAGATCAGTGTTGTTCTTGGATTCTGTGAAGCATGCTCTTCAAGAGATCTCAAAGGAAATGCTGAAAGTCACAGAGCGGCAACTTACAGTTTTCCGTAAAGGGTACATTTGGTGGCAGCCTTTCAGCTTGAGTGACACAATGAGCTGTTTCCCCCTCACTAACATGCTGGGTGAGAACTCCTTTGGTGACATGGATTTTGATATCCAGAAACAACGAAACTGCACCACTCATCATCGAACTACGATACACACGGTCAAGTGAAACAAGACTGGTCATTGGATGGAAAAGAAGACTCCCAACAAGTCATTCAACACTACTAATAGTAGAGATGATGAAGATGCAACACCATTGGCATTCCAGAGGCAAGGACAGTGGTCAAGTGTGTACTATGACAACACATTCTACATAGGCCAAGTTGTTGAAGTCTGAGCTGATGATTCAGCAGTGGTCAAGTTCACGGAACAGACAAAAGGCAGATGGGACTATTTCGGATGGCCAGCCAGTGAAGACATTGCACAGGTGAATGGCCATTCTGTGTTCAGGTGGGATTTTGAGGTAAATCCTTTCTCGAGTGGCAATCGTGTGTGGTCTGCTAGCTGTGCAGACGATTGTAGGAGACTATAACAAAATCAAAGCGAAATGTGTGTAAATCCTGTCTTGAGTGACATGTTTAAGCCGCCATGAGTTCAATTGTAGGAGGTTACAAGCAATTAAAGGTAAATATTTAAATTATTGGATAGATGTGATGATTTATATGATGCTGTTCATTAATAAATAAGTAATCTGTATCCATATTGTATATGTGTTTGCAGGTAGTTACATATAAACAGCAGTTTGGCAGAAAGAAGACTGATTTGTACTTTTTTACCTAAACAAAACTAGCATAATTGTGATATGGTGCACTTTACTGCATATGAAAGTGATCATTGCCTTTATAATTATCAAGTTCCACGTGTGCTAAATGATGATGCTTCTGCAATTCCATTGATACAAGAATTGTCACTGTAGCTTAATTAGATCAAAACTGATGAACCTCCAAAACGGTGTCAATGTTGACGCATTTTGTCCCTTTAATGCAAATAAAGGAAATTAGCATTTTCAAATTTGTCTTTTGATCTTGCATGTTTGAAAACAATTCGGTGTGATCAGTATGCACAGCAGATATTATAAAAAATTGTTTGAGCCATTCAGGAGGTGTTGTTTGTTATTTGTGGGGTCTCAAAGTAGGGCTTTTGGCCAAGCTCGCATTTTAACAGAAAATAAGCTAAATTCATGAATTAAAAAAAATAATATATGCTATGCACTACAAATATAAATTTTCTATAACTGTGTTCGGAATTAAAAGCTCTGTATATTGGTACTATTTAAAAATAACTTTGGTGAGTTTGAAAAGTCATTTTGGAATACCTATTATAAGGTAATAAAGGTATGCATTTCTGCCAAAATCACAAAAGTGAAATATGGCCTAGTCAGCCATTTTTGGCTTGTGTCCAAAATAGATTTGTGCCACTTTATATCTGGTTCACCCTGGCATGTTACACATACAGTTTTATTGACTAAGTACAGCATCAGTTGTAAGACAAAAGTAACCTTTAGAGAATGACCCAGTAAAAGGACCTTTCTGAAATACATTGTTGCTGAGTGCATGTCTGCATCAACAGTAAACACCTCTAGCTTTGACAGCTGTTGTTGGTTTATAGGCTAGGCGGTTGATAACTGGGTACTTGTTCAGTAATGCTTGGTGGTTTATAGGCCGTGTCTAGACTGCTGTGGTTTTTATGCATGGATTACTAGTATTCTTCCATGTGACAGTTAGTTGGCTTATTTAAATGTTATTTGGCTTACTTGGTTAAATGTCTAAAGTTCCATCTGTATGATTGTCTGTCTCTCTCTCTTTCCATTGTGTATACATTTAACAATTATTCAGAAAATGTATTCATTTTTTCTCTAGGATTTGGTAATGTTCCTTTGATTGTCAGCATCAAGTAGTTCTTTGTCCAGTCTTTGTCCATTAGTACTTTGAGTTATATATTTAGAATAGAAACAAAAGAAAAAATAGTTAATTATGACGGCTTATTTATAAGTACATTTTTCAAAGGTTATGGTTAACCAGTGCATATTATGTTCTGAAATTTAATGTACCGGTACGTTCATTTGAATAAAAAAATTAAATTGGACTGACAATGGTGAAATAACTCAAATTATATTAACACATTCTGGTTCACTAAAACACATTTGGACAATCAATATACTATCTAGAACAGATAATAGTATAAATACAAAAGAGCGTTATGGTAGAAATATCGGACATTGTAATTGTAGATTAAAATAATATTTCGATACACATGTGGCAAATTTTTATGTAACTATCCACACCATAATAACACCTATTGATAACCTGATGAAAACCTTTTCATAGACAAAAAGGGGTTATTGTACATAGTGAATAATGACCTCTTTAAATATGCAGTGTAAAATTGGTTTAAGTTTCCACATTCGTGAGCTGTGCATGTTCTCCATAACCTATTGAGGTTAGTTTCCAGCCACTACTTTAGCTTACCAGTTTGACCAGTTCACTGACCACTGCTGCATGACCTCACAAGAGGTCAGTGTACACATGTAAGCAGCTCTCATATGTTGTGGTATCCTCATTTGGCCCAGTTGAGTGGGTCAATGCTTTCGTTCAGTCAGTGGCCACATTAGCATTAGTAATCTGGTTGACCAGCTGCCTGGCATGGTGTCAGGTATTGGCTTACCTGACTGACCACTCGTTTATAGCTGAGTGCAATATCACGTTGGACACCAGAGGGGTCGACCTTTCTCTAAATGCTAAGTCAATAATAGAATGTTTAATTACCCACACAGCATAATGTAAATGAAAAATAAGTGTTAATTATTGTAAATAAATGGTTCATTATTATAAAATAAAAGTTTATTAATTAACAATTATTTCCATTCAAACAGAATATTATACAGGTAATGTGTGTGCCAAATTTCTTTGCAATCGGGATGCGTTTCGAGATCGAGGTGCTCGCAAATTAATATACACAATCGTGTAACCGTCTGTAGCCACGAGTAGGGTTACATGCAAAATATAGCAGGACGTTGTATAAAAAAGGCAGGGCTTTTTTTGGGTACCTGGGTGTCGCTGAAAAAGGGCAGGGAGTAACGCCCTGCAAATTCGACCTAGGCGGAACACTGCATATGGATGATGTTTAGTATTCACTAAACAGATCCATCCTAATGTCTGTTGGAATGAAACATAAAAAACTCCTGCGTTGCTTTGTGAGAACACCTGTACAAAGGCCTACAAATGTGGGTCTGACGCTGTTGACTGCATCACACACATCAGCAGAGCATTTTATTTATAGTAACTGGAATCTTGTTACAGGTTTGTAAACACAGCTGTGAGACCCCGTAGTCAATACAGTGTTGTGTACTAGAGTGTATATTAAATTTTGTGTATTTCAATGATACAGCAGATGTCCTTGTAAGTTCAGCTGTGTTCAGTTAATCCACAGTTGAATCTAAATATAAGTTAATGTAGTAAAGATACTAACAACAGGCATTGTGAATAGACAACAGTAAACATACAAAACCACGTGGAAAAACAATAATGTTGTGTTTTAGCATGCTCAGAGACAGTCAATTTTTATTTTTATGGTGGTCCATAAGATAGCAAGTAGGTGTTGGCCCAAGGGAGACCAAAGTGCAGCTGCCCTTATGACTTACTGTAAATTTTCGTGTATAATACGCCCCCATGTATAATACGCACCCTGACTTGCTAAATTTTTATAGAATTTCTATATCACCATGTATAATATGCACCCGATTTTTGACATCAATCCCCGATTTCCCCGCTTCTAATATTTTGCTTGAACCTATCTCAGAATCGTAAACATGTCACCTACGCAAGTTACGGCATTGTTGTCAGCTTGTCACTTGCCAGTGACTAGTCACTAGTGTGTAAGCACTACGTAACTTGTGACATTGTGTTGTAGCTTGACGATTGCGCAACTGATTAAATCAGCGCTTGTCTAGAACTTACACTGTGTCGTTCTGATTTCACTTTTAAATTAACACCAAGTTCTATTCTGAAATGCTACATGCAAACCTGGTACTTTCAACTGTGAAGTATACATGTGCTACATTCGTCTTTATTTACATTCACAACATTTGCATTCACAATTTTAAACATAGAGTCACACTTGTTGACACTCGACCCGTGACGCGGGCATCATTCACGTGATTCAGGAACGCCAATCATAATCATTGCATGACGCTTCCCTGTCCCGTACGCTTCCCGCTCAATGGTGTTATTCGCGATGTCAGACGTCATTGTCATTTCTCGCTGCTAGTTCGTCACACCGACTTTGATAATATTACTAGTTTTCCAGCAGCGTTATCCTGCTCTGCAAACATTGATAAATTGGTAAGAGAAAATTGTATTTAGACTTAGCACCATGTATAATATGCACCCCAACTTTTGAGTAAAAAGTGAAGGAAAAAAATGCATATTATACACAGAAATTTATGGTAGTTGCGAGAAGCAGGATTTTTGCATTTACTGTCATAAAAACAATTTGTTTTGAAACCATTTTCAGCCAAATCATAACTTTTAAAAGACACGTGTAGGCAGCAGTGGTAAACCTTGGCAGAAAGCAGTAACCTGTCGAGTGTTAAAACTGCTCGAATGTTAATACCACAAACAATCGTAAAAAAGGCGTTTTTCCTAAAATTACTGAACTGTAAATATACTCTGACCAGTCAGCACTGTTGTTTTGATGTGAATTTAAATTGCACATATACCAAAATAGGATTGTCAATGAACATTTTTAATTGCAGATCTATATATTGTTTTATATTTTGTTTGGTTTAAAATGGCCTAATTTGAGATACAGGAAGTGAAATAATTCAGTTAGTTTGTTTAAATGTTTTCGTGTGAATACTGTGTTTAAACTGTGTTCAAATTATGTACATGCAAAACATTTTTAATTATTTTATTCAAAATATATGACCAATACGTAGTTACGTAGAACTTGAAGCAATGCGAATGTCAGCTGACTGAATTAACAACGGTTTATAACGTCCACAAAATGTTCATGTGATTATGAACGTGTCACAATTTGCATATACCTTCGAGGATTGCTGCGCTATGTATACTAGCAAACTACTGCCTGGAATACCGCTTTCCGTCAAGGTTTACCATTACCATCGACATGTGTACTATGTCCTTAATTCAGGCTTGTTTTAACAATGCTACATTTTAAAGAACTTGCCAAAATTGTTCCGGTGTGACTCATGTAGTGCCTTGGTAATTGTTGTTCAGGTATCAATTTTGACAAGTTTTATCATTTATTTTATCTTGATTTATTTTTTCACAGTTTTTATCAAGTGAGATTTAAAAACTTTTCAGTTTATCACAAGTGAAGACATGTGTCGCAAATTCAATAAACACTACACTGTATACTCAATTAGCTGATGTTTTAATGCAAATTGCAGTTTAATACTAGCTGCCAGGTTTTTACAACAGAAATAATGCAAAATGTCCCGATTATTGGTAACTGCAGCCGTACAAACTATTTTCTTCCCTGTATGTGTTAGAAATGAAGTTTTTTGTGTGAGACCAAGTCAGTTATAAAAACAAGATATATAAACCTTAACTTATAGTAGATGACATTTCCTGCTGTCTGGACAATGGATGATGTTCACTGATTGAATAGAGAGTATAACTATTGTAATCTTAATCATTAATGGCTGTCTGCATATTGTATACCTTGCCACTAGTTTCCAGTGATGCGGGAATGAAATTCATGTTGGGGGGACTAACGGAACTTCAGCACCACTAAACAAATTTCAGCGCCGCATATTTTCACATCTTCGTGCTGTTGAAAAATTTTCACCAACACACTGCCTATTACTGGGGGGGGGGGCAGAAAACAATATGTCTACCCTCCAATTGCACACACCTTTCACAGTCAACAAAGATACACATTAATCGGCTCATAAAATTCACATTTCCACTCACCATTGAAGCTCGCCACAAAAACAAACATTCACGCTCACATTTAATGGGGGGCAGAACCATATATCTGCCCCGCCAGATAAATTCAAGGGGGGTAGCTGCCCCTTTGTCCCCCCCCCCCTGTTCCCATGTCTATCCTAGTTTCCACAACAGATACAGTGGGTTGGTAAACCAATGGGTTGTTTTGTGGATTTGTGCCCAGCCCAGCTGGCTGTCACAAAACTCTAGTGGTAGCGATCCAGTCAAACCAGTCTGTATTCAGCATGGGGTATAACTAGGAGTCACCTGATCTGAGTGTGTTTATATCTATGGTAGACATTACAGGCTAGGCTCTCCATTACATTACGTCATGTGTTTGTAAGTACTATTGTGAGAGTGTACACACATTTGTACGCATGCTGGCGTGTGAAGGATAGAAATAAGTCCATAACAGTAGGAGAAACAGCAAGATCAGTTTTTTAGTAGGCCAAGGCAAGACATCTGACACCATCGAACAACGGTGTGTCAGACCCCGACTTATCTTCATAGCTGTTGAGAGTACCTCTTTCAGGCATGTTTTGCACTGATGCTGTCTCCCTTACCCTATTGACAATTAGTTTAAAAATCCGTGATGATGTCACTCCAACCAGAACATTTTCATTGGTCAGTCAGACCCAACCCTATTGGTCATAAACGCGGTCAATTCACAGTTACTATCAATAAGTTACTTCCATAGTAAAGTTTAGGACATTGACCCCGTTTATACAGTCACTTCACAATTCAGCAATATGGTCAGTTATCCAGTGCAGAATTAAAAGATTATGCTGCTAATATATGGTCAAACGTAGCTAAGCAGTTGTAACTTGTAAATAGTCAGTACAGCCATAAATAGCCAGTCCAAAATTTAATCAGTCACTTACAGATGCCAGAAAGCAAGAAAACAATAAATAAACAGGATCTGTAAGGTGACACTTAGGTCAAATATTACTGTGTCTCATGTAAACTAATGTGTTAACTGTTTTGTACCACCAGAAAGTGTTTTTATTGAATTTGGATTGTACTGTACTTTGGTCCACAGCTGCCTAACCCAGGCCTCAAGTGCCACTTGATACATCAAAAACAACCGGGTGCACATTACACAACCTTCACTGCAGGCCTGGGGCCGGTTTCATGAAGCGGCTAAGAACGTTCTTAACGCTAAGATGATTGTTTTAGTAAATTACGTGATTTTTTAAATATAAACGAACATAGGAGTTTACACAAACACGTGATGCTAAGTAATTGTGTAACTTTAAGTACGCTTCATGAAACCGGCCCCTGGTCGTGACTTTTTCTAAGTAGGCTAGCTGGCTTGTGTCCCGCTGAACCCAAAACGCTCCTTTTAAGTTACATGTCGTCTGCCATTTGTACTGAATTTTTATAACCTCATGATGGATGTTTGATTTAAAGCAGTGTTTTTAAGGCAGGTTTTACCCGAGTTACTTCACATTACCATCACATGAAGGCCTTTGGAAATAAAACATGCTAATCACTGAACTTTGTTATTAACTTCTGTACTCATTTTGACTAAAAACAATAAATATTCTCTTGACATAATTTTTTTTTTTCGTAACAAAAGATTGATTTTTATTTTAGAAAATGTTTTATTGGTTATGGTTTGGTTACGGTTCTGACATAACACAAACATTGTGAACTACCTTCTGAATAGATAATGTTTGTTCCACCTTCCTAACAACCAGTTCTCTCGTTACAGGCCAATTTCTCCATTTGTTGGACACAACTTCAAATACTTCAATGAAGGTGATGGGTAAGTTTAGACTTTCTTGATACATGTAACCAATATTTTCAGCCATCCATAAGCTGTCATGGTCTTTCTTTATGCTGATTTGCCAAGGAATTCAACTATATCCAATCTGATGCATAATTAGTTAGCAATTTTTTATTTTACTGTGTACATGTCCCATTTCAGCATATACACTTGCTTGATAAGTTGATTACATTCACCTTACTATCCACCATTTAGTTTTTCAAATGGTCTTTCTAAACAAACAAATCTTAAGATTTAAGTTAAATTTGTTCAAGAATCTCAAAACTATGATGTGTTTTAGCTTACGTTAATAACTACTCGAGTAGTTCACGTTTCAAAACATAATACTGTAAATAGGGTTAAGAACAGTTTCTGAATTAGCTACTACCTACTTGTTTAACATGAGTGTAATATATTAGATAAAATAAGGTGTTTATATAATAGCATGCATTCAACAGAAATTAATAAAAATGTTATAACATTCTGTGGACAGAACACAATGCATTTATATAACTAGAAACAGACGGGTTTTGTTAGAGCAGTCTTTTCTAACACTGACGGTAATTAATTTTATAATATCTGATTATTTGATCCCAGTATGTAGTTCAGCTAGTGACAGCCTGTGCCAACTGTCTGCTTCCTTCCTGTTTATATATGACGGTTGCTTCCATTTTCAGATTGTACTTACTACCTATTTGTTTTTTACAAGATTGCTAGTTTGGCTGCTGGCCTGATCGAGGGCCTTGCCAAATACTTCCCAGGGCACTGAACCAGTTGACCCACCAACAATGTGTGTCCTTGCTTTTTCTCTGCTGCCATTAATAGCCCAGTCAATATCAGTTAGCAGCTCACTGAACCCAACAGTCCTAAAAAAATTCACCATACTTGCAGCATTTTTTCATGTCTGTGTTTTATGCACCTTGTACGTAACAAGACAGTTTTTAACATCTTGACAATGTTGTAATTGCGTTAACATATTTGATTAAAACGAGTGAAAAAAATTGTTAGGTTTACATGTAATATTAATGGAGTGGTGCGTACTTATTGCCTGGATAATAACATTATTTTAATTGGATACTACCCAAGCACTTTTGTGCTACCAAATACCAGGTACATTATATTTCAATGTTCAATTATCAGATGACCCATGATGTTTAGAAAAATATAAAAGTTTAGATTATATTGTTTAAATGTGAGATTGTGGGTATAGAATGAAATAGTTTACACTGACTTGTGTACATTTCAGTGTGATTGCGTCGCATAAGGCGGATGTGAACGGTGCAAAACTGAACTTTGAAGTGGCTGGAACAGGAAACAAATATGTACTGATGTGCCCAGGAGCATTAGGTGAGAATTATGTTGTAGGAGGCAGAGTTTGGAGAATGACATTCCGTCATCATTTAGTTACGTAATTGTTCACAAGATGGCACACAACAACGTTTCCCTGTGGTATTCTTAGTTTGATTTTAGCACGTATTGTTTCAGGCTAATTTCACACACAAAATTGAACCACTATTTGACATGCTAACTAATTTATGCAATTTTGAATTATGGTGAAATCATTGGACAAACTAGACAATATTTTCAATTTGATAGATCTGAAGATATGGCCAAGTGGTTCATCTCTGTGTGCATTGAAATTAGGCTAGTAACTCTTTTGCAAGTTACCAAAGTTAACGACCAAAGTCAGTTCATTCGATGAGGTTAGCAAAAGTATTGATTTATTAAACAGAATGTGCATGTGTATATCAACAAACTAATCTGAAGCATATCAGCACAGTTTAACTTGTAAACAAACTTAACTAACCTGAATATGTTAAAACATTTTTATAGCATTCTGTGCATTTGCACACAATAAAATTTGTATGTTTAATCTGACCTATAGTCTAATATTGTTTGGAAACCAGTGCATAATGAATCTACCATTGTTGCCTTGTCTACAGGCTCAGCCCGGCTGGACTTTAGTCAGCAGTTGCACAACCTGAACAAGGACATATTCACTGTGATTGGCTGGGACCCGCGGGGGTACGGCTTCAGTCAAGATGTGGAGAGGGAGTGGCCCCTTCACTTCCTCGAGAGGGACGCTCACGATGCTGCAAAACTGATGGAGGTAACGCAGTTTCATGATCACCTGGCATACACACAGGTCTAAAGAACCTTGCTTTGCTTTACATAGCCTACTAAAACATTGGTTGAGTCAGTATCGCCAGAATCTCTGTTCCAAGACAGTAATCTTGTTTTCAAAATAGCCTGTTTATTACTGTATAAGAAATTATTTGTTCCTTCTATGATAACCATATAAATGGAGATCATTCAAAATCTGGGAAGGAAATTGGGTGACCACTACATTCAACCTACCACTAGAATCGGCAGCAGGTTGAAGCTGTGGTACTGATATTTTCAGGCTATCATTAAATTCAGCCGCATTCAATTGGCTGAATGTAGTTGATTCATTTAACCGCATTCAACTGAACAAATACTCAAATCTGGAAAGAGGTTTGTTTGACAAGACAACAAATATTATAAACACTTTTTTTAACAAAAATACTGAAAACACGAAACTATTAAACAATTACAATAGCTTTGTGGCAACATACTACAAAATGGTAAACAATATTTATGTGTGTGTTCTTATTTCTGCATTTGATATGTTTAACCAGACCTTGGGACTAACTTTTCTATTCCAATTCTACCCACACTACGTCAATTCAAAATTTTCCACCCACATTATAGCGATTCCTACAACATTTTTTGATTCCAATTCCAACTAAAATTGTTGATTAAAGCTATTGTAAATATTGTTCATATTCTACATAAACTTTCTTTAAAAAGTTAAAGTGGTAGTTTAGCTCAGAATGCAACGTTAACAACCTGCCTTTGCCTAATATGAAACCAAAGACCCAGTAAACTAGTGATTAATTATAATGCAAGGATCGATTCAAATTCCACTACGTTCATATTGACCAATTCCGGAATGAGTCTTTGATTCCAATTCCGGAATCTCCCCGAGTCTGTGTTTAACTGTTCTAACGTTTTGTAATTTGTTGGCCTGCTGCTGTTAATCCTGTTATATTGATTTTCCAAAATGACTATAATGCATGTGTCATGTTTCTTTGCTGTATCTGCGGCTCTGGTAGACAGTGAAAGCAACTGAGGTAACTATTGAGGAATGCTGTGAAGCATCTTTAGTTCTGTTTCCTTTTAGTTTATTCTCTAACTTTATATTAGTTGTACTAACAAAACTGTCATAACTCTCATTTAATTAACTTTAGCATCCACAAAGACATTTGTACGAGTCACTTTGGTATATATTTTACAATGGGTTACTGTGTAATTATGTTTCAGAAACAAATTGAAACATTTTAAAACAACTTTAAATTGTAAATTGCCATCTTGCATAAATCTTTAAAAATTATTTTCTATACCCTTGAGGACAACTATAAACTACTAATTTCTAGAGAGTAACCCTCTATTTCTTATATTATTAGCATATTATGATGCAACTGTCCATAAAATATTGTGCTCTCTCAGTATTGATTTTTAGCAAACAAACTTTTATTCATTTCTAGAATATCAATGTCCAATAATAACTCAACTGTAATTCTTACAAACAGGGCATTTAAGTGAATATTCCTGTTTTTATGTTGTATAACATCTGTTCATGCTGCAGTACTAAAAAGGTTATGAGTTTACATAATGTACAGTGTGCATGGAGACGTGTTTAATTAGATTAATGAAGATGTTGGAATGTTCATATTTGTAAAGTGATAGCTATTGTGTCCATGTTCATGGCCCCTCCTCTAAAAACCAGTAACAGAGGTTTTTTTAACAAAAAGTGAAACATTGTGCAAACATATCACACATACCTTGGTGGTACATCAGTTTGACTCTGTTTTCATGTTGGTTAGTTTGGTTGTAGAAAGCATTCTAATCCAGGGCTCAAAATTCCGCTTGTCCGTTAGCCCGAGACAACTAGATTTCCCACCAGACAAGTGAAATTGCTAAAACTTTCCTGTCAAAAGACTGCACCGATGCAATCTCAACCACAGACTGAGTGAGGCTATTCCATACATCTGTTCATCGGTGTATCAATGAGTTTTTTAATGTTTAATCAACATCGTTCTTTGAATATTTTTAGTTGGTGCTCTCTCGTATGTGAATCGTTGTCACTCAATGTCACAAACTGCTGCATCGTATTTCTCAGTTAGAATCTCCCTATCCTTGGAGCCGTAGACTGTAGTAGCATAACAAGTCCACAAAAAATGGGGCACTCCTACCCATAATGCATCTAGTTTTGCAACGTTGCAGATTTAGAAAAAACGAACATTTCTGAGCACTTTGATATTGATGGTTATATATTTTGTACCCAAAGATATGTCGTGTAGGCAGTCCTGAAGAGAATTCAAAACAAGTTAAATAATAACATGACTACATTTAAGGTGGCTGCACCGGCTATTATATGCATCTTTTGAATTAATCATTTCTAATATAAGTTTTGAAGATAAGCTAACCATTTTTTCTCAGAGTTTGCCTCAGATACTATACAATACTCCAGACCAAAAAGAATTGATTTTTATGTTGTTTACAGATATTTAAATGTGTTTAAAGACAATTAAAAAATATGTCAAAAATCACCTTAAAATGGCATTTTGTTTCATTTTGAGAAACTCCCCAAAAGAAAAATTTGTATGGTTGTAAGTATAAACATGTTATTGACATTCAAACGGTTTTTTTGTAAACAAATGCTTATTAAGTTTGATACAGCTTCATAAACATTTTGCTACAATGTTGAAAGACAGCAAAAATCCGTACTGCATTTTTGGCACGACCCCTTCACCAAACATAAAACCATCCTGTGCAATTTTGGGTAAACACATGTCGAGTTCATATGCCAAGTTATGGCTTTGTAAATATTGTAGTTTTTTTTAATAAATACTTCCTGGTCGTTACCAATAATAAAAGTGTCACCACATGCTTGTTTTTTGCTTAGAAATGTGACTTTTACTGGCATGTAGCTTATTTCAATACAATTTGTTAGACACTTCTATTACTAAGAGGGCCATGTGTTGAAGTTGTTGTGGTAGACAAGATTGATTGACACCTGCTGGGGTCAGTCACGTGTCATTGCAAATGGCAGCTGAGGTCGGGCATTATCGGAGAATTAACAAAACTACCGCCAGTATTTGGTGATTTGATAGCGTGATGTATTTAGGTAATTATAATACAACAGCATAGTGGCATGAGAATAACCAGATTATTATGATCTGCATTCATAGTGAATTAATTTATGTTTGAACTGGGCTGCTGCACCCCGTGATCGTCACTATGGAAACATCGTCAGTTTCCAAGAATCTGAAGGGACTTTCCACAGACACACTAAAACTACTAGTTTTTAAAGGACTGATTGGTGACATATGGTGATAGTGCCTTGGTTTTTTAATAGTACACATGTTCATACTGACACTTACTAATGTTCTATGAAGAAAAAAATAAAGAAATCAACTGACATGATAGCCGGTGCTGCCTCCTTAACAGGTTATTTTTCGCGATAATACTAGCTGGCAAATTAATTAATACAATTTTAATCAACTGATTTTGGGCACATCAAATTTCGAAAAGGCACATAGTTCCATCTCTGATGTTGGGAGAGTTATAGGCACACACTATTCAACTATACTGTATGGGACTGGGAATACTAAGTCATTTGAAAAAGTTTAAGACCAGGCACGATTTTTAAGCATTTTACGGTATGGCATCAGATTACATCAGATAATGTCTGGATTGCATCATCCTATTTGGGCCTTGAAGCAATACACCTAGTCAGTACTTCCAGGTCATTTGTCTGCTGCTGTCAGTATCGATTAGGTGTTTTTCAGTTTTGTTTGCATTCCTGAAATGGGCAAAAAATCGTCTTTGACAGAGGTTCTAAGGGCACAAATAGTGACTCTACATGGAGAAGGATATACGGAAAGAGACATTAGTACTAAATTACTTTATTCCAAGACAGCCGTGCACAATGCCATCGTCAAATTCAATACTGATGGCACATTTTGTGACAGTAAAAGGAGTGGTCGTCCACGGAAAACTACGCTCAGGGATGACCACGCAATGAGACGCATCGTGATGTGTTCGTCAATGAGCTCATGCAAGAAAATTTGGGCTGCTTTACGCTTAAAAGGTACGAAAATAAGTCTCGGTACTGTTTCGAGACGTCTCAGCAAGGAATTTGGGCTCAAGTCCCGCAAGCCGGCCCGGAAGCCACGCCTGGCACCTGTGATGAAAAAAAAGAGACTGGACTTTGCCAGACGACATCGCCACTGGACTCTCGCGCAGTGGAAGAAAGTGTTGTTCTCAGATGAATCGACCATACAACAGTTTATACCTCGCAAGAGGCACGTTAGGCGGCCAGTAGGTAAGCGATTTGATGAGAAATATACAGCAGCCACAATGAAACACCCGCCATGTCAGATGATTTGGGGTGCCATGTCATGTTTTGGCCCTTCTGGTCTGTATTTTATTCCACCTAACACCACTATGAATGGACCCATGTACGTGGAGTTGCTGAAGGAGAAGCTGAAACTGCATATGGACATCCACAAATGTACGATTTTCATGTAAGATTGCGCTCCTTGTCACCGATCCAAGGTAGCCACTGATTTCCTCAAGAAGAACAAAATCTCCATGCTGGAATGGCCTGGGAACAGCTCAGATCTAAATCCCATTGAGAACCTGTGGACTATAATGAAGGATAAGGTGGCAGACAAACAACCATCAAGCACTCAAAACTTGAAACAAGCTATCAATGACGTTTGGGTCACCGAAATCACCCAGGAGTACTGCGAATCTCTGGTTTCTAGCATGGCGGTCATTGACAGCGAAGGAGGCCACACTAAATACTGAAAAGTAGAGACACTGACACTTTTGGACGACATAAAGTTTCATATTATGTTGTACTTTGTCTAATTTCTTCAAAAAATCATGCCTGGTCTTAACCTTTTGCAAATGACTGTAGTGTACATTAGCTACCTACGACAAATAGTGTTACAGTAATGATTTTAAATAACAAAAACAAAATTAATTACGAAGTAGTAGCTTTTGAAAGTTAGTTGTTCGTTGGAGAAGTGAATTGTTGTACGAACAAGTGAACGTTTGGTTCTACTTGTCCGCTGGACAAGTAGATAATTTCACGAATTTCAAGTCCTGCAAATCTAATATTGACTAGCTAATGTGACATACTTTTCTAACATAATTTCCTCTCGCAGCAGAATCTTTGATGACTGGGTTCTTCTTCAGTTCAGCATATCTTTGCGAGACGTAGCTGTCCAGATGATCCCACAACATGCTGCTCTGTCTGCCGTTCGTCTCCCTGCTCTCACGATGTCATCGTCCAACCAGACGCTGATGTCCTGCTCCCATCTTCTCCTTGGTCTTCCCTTTCCTCTGTTTCCCTCCACTTTGCTTTCTAGGACTGTTTTCACTTAGGAATTGTGTCTTTTGATGTGGCCAAATTAACTTAGTTTTATTAGTCCTTTTATTCTATTCATTAGTTGTAGTAAGGATCTCTGCATTGGTTGTTTTTGTCATCTGTTCTTTTTCTTTTCATGTTTTCTTTGTTCAGTGTCCAAGTTTCGCTCTCGTATAGACCTGTTGGGAAAACGCTGTTCTAAAATTCTTATCTTTGTTGGTATGTTTTGGCCTTTCCATACATTTTAAAGATTATTTAGTCTGTGTCTCTCTCTTTCTCTCTCTTCTCCTCTCGCGCCCTCTCCTCTCCTCCCCTCGCGCCCTTTCCTCTCTCTCCTCCCCTCAAGCCTTCTCCTCTCTCTCCTCCCCTCGCGCCCTCTCCTCTCTCTCTTCTCCCCACGTGCCCTCTCCTCCCATCACACCCTCTCTCTCTCCTCCCCTCGCACCCTCTCCTCTCTCTCCTCCCCTCGCGCCCTCTCTCTCTCCTCCCCTCACGCCCCCCCACATGCCCTCTCCTCTCTCTCTTCTCCCCTCGCGCCCTCTCTCTTCTCCGCTCGCACCATCTCCTCTCTCTCTCTCTCTGATATTGCTAGAATGGACATGTCACATGACAAGGGTCATTTTTCTTTGATTTTCCTCCTAAACCAGTTCTGCTCCTAGTCTAGTATTCTAACATCCTTCCTAGAAAATTCTCAGTTTGTGTTCACTCAACTTATTGATACTGATAATGGTTGATGACAAAATAAACATTATGTGACACATGTTAGTTCACTGATGAATCCCAAGAGATTCCTGGAGCAGAAAAATCCAGTGAGATACTTAATATACTTTTACCCACATCTTTCCTTGAGATGCATCTTGGCATTGGGCATGGCTGTGTTTCTTTTCAGTGTATTTTGTAGTGTTGCCATCACATCAGTGATCACATATAACTTATAATGAATGATAATGAATGATCACTGCATAATAATTCTTAACCACTGCATCATTTTGGACCCTGAAGTACAATGTGTAGTTACGGATGCTATACAAAATGGCAATAGTTCAGTTGTAGAATGACACCAGTGTCGTCCTTGTAAGTCATTGTGTGCAAAGTTGTGTTCCTCTTGCAGCACCTCACAGACCCCCAGTTCTCTCTCCTGGGCTGGTCAGTTTAACTCTGTGTTCCTCTTGCAGCACCTCACAGACCATCAGTTCTCCCTCCTGGGCTGGTCAGTCTAACTCTGTGTTCCTCTTGCAGCACCTCACAGACCATCAGTTCTCCCTCCTGGGCTGGTCAGTCTAACTCTGTGTTTCTCTTGCAGCACCTCACAGACCGCCCGTTCTCCCTGCTGGGCTGGAGTGACGGGGGCATAACAGCCATGATCCTGGCCGCGAAATACCCCAACAACATACGCAAGCTGGTGATCTGGGGCGCTAACGCCTTTGTGACGGAGAAAGACATTGAGATCTATGAACAGTTGCGAGACATCGACTCGTGGAGTGAGAGGATGCGGTCAGACATGGTGCAGATATACGGCCTCGACAGACTGCAGCAACTGTGGAACCAATGGATTGACAGTACAAAGAGATACCTTGAGGAGCGCAAAGGTACGCAGTCAGGTTGTGGGACACAGTGGCTTGGTGGTAGAACCCTAGAGAGCACCATGTTTCAAGGCCACTAGCTGCCATTTAGAAACTTGAACTTCTGCCCATCCCACTTTGTAGGCCTGTGTCTTGCAGAAGAGAAATCAAAGTACATTGGTTGCTGCTACCTCGTATCTCAACCACAGGAACTTTAAGTTGCAGCATAGTGAAATGAAAAATCCTATCCTGAACTCACTGAGCCAATGATTTAAAACTACGAAGGCAAAAAACACTTGTTCTGATAATGGTCTAAGCATCACAAGTGCCTTGTGTAGGTGAATACGGATGCTACATCTGATTACGAGATTAAAAACACACATTACTATTCTGTGAAATGTGTCCATTATTTTAATAATTTATTAATTATTTTTGGCATTAAATATGCATTTTTGTGGCATAGACACCCTTGCATGTACACACACACACACACACACACACACACACACACACACACACACACACACACACACACACACACACACACACACACACACACACACACACACACACACACACACACACACACACTTACGAATTTGTAATTTGCACTTTGAATTTAGTGATAAATCTGTTTTGCTATGTTAAGAACATGTTAATAACCTTGTATACTGGTTAAGGATTCGGCGTAGTGTCGTACATCCATATGTACTGCTGCATTCTGTGGGTAGGTGACATCTGCAAGGAAGAACTTGCGAAGATCAAATGTCCAACATTGATCATTGAAGGAGGACAAGACGCCATTGTTCCTCACTTCCACGCTGAGCACTTGAGTGAACATATCAAAAATTCAACGTAGGAAAACTTTCAAAATTTATTTTGCAAGAACCATGTAACATGTCACACATTATTAAAAGGATCTTTATGACATATCAAATGGGAGTCCAGAACGGGGATTTAAAAAGTTGTTCCTTTTAACTGGACAGTCCTTATATACAGTGTAGTGAGCGTTGATTACAGTGATTTTGTTCCAAGTGAAAATATGAAATACCTAGGTAACTATAGTATAGTTTGTTTTCTATCATCAAGTTGTGCACATATGAAGACAGTAACTTGATTTTCTTGCAATGTGGACCACTTACAATTGGTTCTGACTGCATCTTGGGCTCTAGTTTGCCATGTTATTAAAACTGTGTACTGGATTACAGTAGTCACAATGAAATTAACTAAAAACTGTTCACTTTAATACATGCCTTAATAATTAAACATTTCCAAGAACCTCTACAGACTGAAAGTTTAAACAGTGCTGTTTCTGTATTCAGGTTGGTGAAGCTGCCCAAAGGAAAACACAACCTACACATCCAGCTGCACCATGACTTCAACAGCATTGTGGAGGCGTTCCTTATCGAGTAGCTGTGTACACTATCGACTGGCGCAGTGGATCACTGCACACTGCTGTAGAGCCAGAAAACATCTACTGCTCTCCACAAGCCACAGTCACATGGCCTTTGTTGGTGCAGGGAACCCAGTTTTAACATTAAGAATACGTTTCATTAAATGCATAAGCCTGCTCTCGACTGATCAAAAGGAACAGTCTGTCGATTGTGTGTATAGTGAGTAAGGGATTGTTGTCTTTCATTTGCTGTTTGGTTACTCCAATGTCAGTTTGTTGTTGTACGCTGATGTTTGTTTGCATGTTAAATAGCATTGCGTTATTGCTTGGTGTCTTTGTGTCATGTATGAAGTTGTGCCCGTACTGGGCATACAGCATCTAATGCTGTGTGAAGTTTTTGTTGTATATCTACAAACCAGTTCCATCTGGTTGTAGTGAAGTCTTACAGGGTTGGTGAAATAGTTGTACAATTTGTTCCAACGATAACATGCCATAGTGTATTATTACATGCTCTCCTGAAGTCTATTGATAAAATAAATATGCTTATCGTGTGTTGCATTTACTTAGTTGTTGAAATGTTGCTTATTATAGGTGTGATTACTTTAGAAACGGACAGCTGGCTCTAACAGATGTTGTGTCTGTAATGGATTCTGTTCTACTTGTGATATAAAGAACATAATATTATTCAAATAGGACATATTTTTGTAGTCTGATTATTGTTTTGCTTAATTGGAATTTCAGTGTAAAACAGGTTGATTCCATTTAATTTTCTTGTCTTCACGTTAAAAAAACTACTTAATACCAGTGTATAATTGGTTTATTTATTTATGAGGAATACAGGCCCTAGAGCACCTGTTGTTTGGTTCATGCTTATCTTTGTCTAACCAGCGGATACTGTGCCAGTTATTGTTTTGTGATGACATTTTGATATATGAACAGTGAAGTAGTTAGTTGGTTTTAAAATGTTGCTGTTGTCATATCAATTAGACGTATTTAATAATATTACGTTGGATATTGAATACTAGGAATTATAACTTTTCATTGCTGATATGATTGTGAGCGTTTTAAAATATACAGTTGTGAGCGTTTTTAAATATATAAACCTGATATTCTTTGCACTGTGTCGTCTTGGTTGTTTAATTTCTAGCTGAAATAATGTATTAATTATTATCAACATATATGTATATATATACACCGGAGTGCGTGTGCACTATAACAAACCTGTATAAACAACAGCATATGATGTCTATTTACACATTACTGGTTTCTCCTATTTCCTTCATTCGAAACGGGGTTAGTTTCATATCATATAAGCAGAGTTACCCCGGCGTTGCACAGCAAGACAAGACAATACCAGGTAGTTGAAGAGCTATTTACATCAAATGAGACTACTATTGATAGCAACAATGTTACTAGCACATAATGCCATGCTGGCGTTTGTATGACAACACTGCCAGATCTAGCATAGAGCTGCCAAGTTGTGTCGGGGAAATATACGTGGGGTTCAGTTCCCTATCAGGACACCAGGTGGCAGCACTCAAGTTGCCCGACAGGTGGCAGCACCTTTTGACATTAAGAACAGTTTACAAGCGTAACCGTCACTCACTTACTGATAAGAATGACCTCGTGGATTTAATGGACGTTCTGCGCTATCCATCAGTGCATACGGATAAATATAATGTTATCAACATGTGCACGAAGATAAGCCTGTATGTTGAAAATTATCTCCGCTGCGCCGCCATAACTCGGGCGGATCCAGAGGGTAGTCTGGGGAGCACAAAAACCTCCACTAGCGGCCGAACCAAATGGTGTAGTATAAATGTTTTCGCTGTCGCGCCGCCGTAACTTCAGGGCTCAGCACACTTGTTTGTTTACCCATTGGCATTGGCGACCATGTTAACGTTTCGTGAAATTATAAGAAAACGCGACCTACGAAGTTTCTTAAACTTCTTACCTGCTGTTATTATCATCTCATTGACTTGCTGGTCGAGGTTAGTCAAAATCTAATATTTCTAGCTCTCGTAAAATGCCTGTATGTGTGACACCCGTCAATATTTACGAATGGATGCAGGCAGTAAACCGGCTAAAGGGTAGACTAGCCAAATTGCTGCCAAATACCCTTCCGCCTAGTGAAATATCAGCTACCAATGCACCATTTTACTGTTAATAGCTTCTACAATCAAACCGGGAAATCTGACTAGTCAAGTGCACTTATGTCAGAGCAGGTGAATTTAGTAAAAAATCATTTCTCAAAAATAAATTGCACTTTTTCGTAACCAAGCAGGAAGTCCAACAGTGTTCTGACCCCTTCAGCTTGTCCGCTGTGTCGGCAGGACTGATGACGGCGGGTGCTGTTGAGAACTTTTCGCAGCCGCGTCGGCATAACTTCATCTTATCATAACCTGAATGTGGATACATTTCAAAGGGGGCACGGTCGCGTGGGCCCATTATGAAAAGGTCTGCGGGCACGCCTAATTCTTAAGGTCTTGGGGCGGCACGTGCCCCCGTGCCCCCTGGATCCGCCTATGTAACTTCAGTCCCTGGAGCACATTAAAAGATCTAGGAGGGCACGCCACTGTATCTCAGGCAGAGTGGCAAAATTCCAAAAGGTCTAGGGGACATGTGCCGCTCAGGCCCCGCCTAGACCCACATATGCCCTCCTCGGTCCCGACTCGCAAGAACATGTGTCGAGCAACATCATGTTTTGCGAGCCCCCGTGCTTGTGACCGTGTCTTCGAGTTATTGATATGGTTGCGACTGACCTAATCGAATGAGGGGATGTTGGTGTATCCTTTTACTATCGCCGATACGACTTCAGAATACGTAGACCACCTACGGATCACTTGGCGATCAAAATTGAAGTGGTTTCACTTTCAGTTCGCTTTCGATAAAAACGCTTCGCTATGTATACTAAAATATTTTTTGGTAAATTGATTGTTTGTAGAAATGGTAATTTGTAGGGTGAACAAACGCGCCCGCTAGCTCGATTACATAGGCATATCTAATACGCCTGTCCAGAAATACGCCTAGTGTCCTTTGACGAACACAGCCGGAAATCCAAGACCAAGAGTGACGTCAAATGATACTTGCGTGTAGGCCTACCGATCGCTGCGACTCACACGCGATGCCTGCTTACACGGGGTGACGGGGATCTATCCACTGTAGATTAATGTTATTTATCAGATTCGAACCCTCTATGACTAGGATTCCAATGCAATGGAGAGTTGCATCATAATATGTTAGGGCATATAAGAGTTCTGGGGTCTATGCCCATTTTAGAGGCTCTATGGTTGGGTATAGGTCTAAGTCGATCTAATAAACCCCAGTGTTAAAGGTTTAAAGGTACGATATAGACCTACATGTTTAAACAGCAACGTACGTTTCCCGGACCATTTGAAAGATAGGTTTGCTTTAAAGTTGGTTGTAGGGTTTACAATACAACACAGCATCTATACCTCCAGTCTGGCTTGAGACTTGAGTTGGTGTTTCAGTTTCACTGCAAACGCTACGTTTAAATTGTTTAAAATGTTATTCATTAATTTCAAAGACGTCATAATTTTCCGAAATCATCTATATGTTTTGGATCAAAATCGGCATTCAGCTGATCTATGAGTTGCCACACGTACAGATTATTGTCTTCAATTAGACTGCGTGCCTCAGAGTTGTAGTCAAAGTCCCGCGCGTTCTGCATTTCGAACTTTCGCATCTCGTCCGGCGGCGTGCGGAGATACTCGTCCCATCGACTCACTAACGCACTGAACGCCTGCTGGCGCCACTGCGCCATCTGCTTGTAGCGCCAACGCGAGACGGCTTCCGATTGCGGTGGCGTCTCGTTGGGTGCCGACGCGAACGGATCAACCCCGAGAAGCGGTGTCAACCACGACTCGCAGATGTTGGTGTAGCCGGTGCATGGTGCGGTCACGTCCGTCATGTCGTCAACCGCAGCTCGGTCCACGCGACCGGCGGCCTCTGCGAGGGCCTGCTGCTTCGACGAATGTAAGGCCGACAGGTGTTTCTGTCGACCGGATTTGATGCGGATTGCTCGACGCTGTGGCTTCGGCGATTGTTTTGTTTCCTTAGTCGACGAATACGTGCACGATTTCGATTCGGTGACGTATTTCCTCTCACGAGCGCCGCCGCTGCACAGTTCCGCCTTTAGTCGGCTGTGACACCCGCGAGATGGCGTGCGGTCGTCGAGCGGCCCCTGGTGAGACGAGCCGCTCGTGGCGCAGCTCTCGGGCGTAGCTCGCATTTGCCTTACTACGGTGGTCTTGTTGATGGGTGTTCGGGTCGATTCGAAGTCGCCGGACGTTGTTGCTGCTGCTGTAGCAGGCGTTGACCGATTGCTGTGCGTTTCTGGCCCGTGCTGTGTGTATGAAATATATTATTTGTATAATTTTATTTCCTTTCCGTGTTGAAGCTAGATCAGATAGGCTAAAACATTCGATAGTATGGTTGCTAGTCTGTATATTAATAAAACTAGTTGTTTCCGTATTATATGTTGACAATATTATATGCACGCACAGATACGCACTCGCACACTCTCGCACACGCACGCACACAATGGTCTGCCTTATAGTCGACGGTCACCGGATGTTGTGTGCACGTGGCTTACTATAACTCACCTGTAAATCGGCCGTGAAGTCGGCGTCGAGCGTGTCTCGCCTGGACGGCGGACTGACCGGCTGGAAGGCGGCGAAGTCAAAGGTCTGCTGCAAGCCGTGCTGGATGGTGAACGGGTTTGGAATCATCGCCGACATGGTGTTGGCGCTCTTCACGGCGTGTATCTCGTTCTTCGGCAGCTGCGGGGTGCTCTCCGCTTTGCCAACGTCGGCGCCTCTAGTCGGACACGACTCGCTGTCGCCAGTCGCGTTCACCCAGCATGCCGCGACTGGTAGCACTTTCTGTGTGCCGGTGTCTCCCTGGTACTCGCCCATCGGCGGCTCGTTGGTTGGCGTCGGCGTGAGGTGATGATGGATGTTGGTGTCAGAAGTGGGATAAGCGGTATCCGTGATATAGCTGGCTACAGTGGCGACAACGAACTTGTCGTGTTCGTTGTCCGAGATAAGAATATCTCCATCTTGTCCGCTGGTTATAGTTTCATTTCGATTTTGTGATGATATTGATTTTGTTGTCCCAGGCCAGACGACGTTTTGAGTGCTCTGTTTTGTCCCGGGTTGTTCGAGTTTCATGCCCGTTGTCGTACAGTGGGTGTAGTCGATCGGCGCAGGTTTTCTTTTTAAATTCGTGCCACATCCATTCGCGCCGTTTAGCTGTGTTTCGGATTTCACCGCAGCATCAAAACGACACAACACATCGTCGTGCGTTGCCCGACAACCTCTTGGCTGCTCGGCATACATGTGTGTTTGAAGTACCACAGAGCACTGCATGCTACAACTGTCGCTGGTCGTACATTTACCACTTAAGTCCACACATTTGAAATCGTCATCCAATAGCGCTTTCGCAAGTTTTTGACTGTGGTGAGGCCGTACGTTTGACGAACTCACGTACGATTGCTGTTTCTCGTCGCTAGAGGGCGTCTCCATTGTTGCACCAGACGACGAGGTTCGCTTTCTATATGTTGTAGCATTGCGGTGCTTGTTTCCTACAGTCGGTGTGCCGGGCAACGAATGGGCTTTGGGTGATCTTCTTCGTGTCTGATTGTTGCCCGTTCGAGATCGTGGTGTATCGACGGTGTCACGAGCGCGTGTCGGGTCTCTGGCTTCTTTACGGTGTGTGCTGACCTTCGGCGAGACGTGTACACCGCTTCCTTTTTTTTGTTTTACTCTCACTTTCCCTTTCTTGTGCAACTTGCATTTTCTGTTTTTCGCTGTCACCACGCCGGAGTCTGAACGCGCCATATCAGAACGATCACTGTCGGAGTTGGTGTCAACCGCCGATTCGTTATCGGCGATATTATCCTTGAGATTGTCGCCATGAACTACCGGGTTTCCCGTGTCGCCTCTGTCAACAGGCGCGTTCTTGTGTTTCGTGCGCGGCGTTCCTGACTCGCCGGTTACCGCGATTTTCTTGTCGGTGTTGGTGCTTGGTGTGTGTGTGGCACTACGCCTTACGTCACCCTTGTTTGTCGGCCCGCCCGGCGACAATTTCTCTTCCTTGCACATAATTGTGGCTCGGGGTCCGCTGGCCGGACTCAAATCCTTACTCTGGAGTCTAGCACTTCGGCGCCGCTCCATCGCAGATCTCACCTCAGCACTGATTTTTGGCATTGTCTCGGCGAACAACTTCTCGAAATACGACTTCGCTTAAATAACGGTCCACGCGATAGCGTGGTTACGTTTATTGCGTCATTCGAAATGTCACACCTTTACCGGTCCTAACGGGCAAACGTATGCATCACATTTCCCGGAGATCATCGTACGTGTTCTTGTCGACTTTAGTGTGAAACAAATAAATATGCCCTCAACTAGATTATTAAAACTAGTGAGACCCACATCTTTTCTTGGACCGATTATGTATTGTGCTGATATTTCCACGTGAACGCGCACGTGCTATGAATAAATACTTAGTGGGTCTATATACTTAAATGAATGTACTATATTAATTTCCACAAAAGCTATTTAATATAATTATTATTGGGTGAATGGCAAGTGGGGTGAATGGCACGCAGTGTCTTCTTGCAATGTCAAGTGTGTTTCTTTATCTTAACCAACCGAAACAAGAAGTAATTTTTATTTTATTTTAAATAAATATTATACCGAAGCAAATGTAAAACTGTTTAAATAAAAAATAACATTTGTGCTGCTTGCCAGGATGATAAAATGAGATTTGTTTTATAAGACGAGTATAAACAATAATTCTGTCGACGCTATATTGCTAACTTACCTTTTCAGTATTTAAGCTCTTGGGCGACTATTCGGATACTGAATGACACGTAGCCCCCATCTATATTAAACATATCCAATGCAAAAGAGGGCGTTGCACTATGTTGCCGAGACTACTGTTTTGAAATTGTAACTTCTCCAAGATCTCCATCCCCGGACGACTTTCGAAAAAATTCAATCTGCGAACCACCCAAATGGACCCGCTAGATCACATTCCAGCCCCATACATACAAAAATTTCAGCCCCATACATACAAAACATTCCAGCCCCATACATACAAAACTGCCAGAAGGAAATAGAAAAAGAGACAGACCAAAAAACAACTTGGCGACGAATCATAGAAGAACTGAAGATTGCTTGACTAACCGGAGCCACAGCAGCAAGGAGAGCCCAAGACAGAGAGGTCTGACAAGATCTTGTGCCAGCCTTCTAAATGTGCCACACGGCACGAAGTGGTTATATAAGAAAGCAACATGCAAAACTAAGGGTGATATGCATGGGTCCACATGTACATGTCCTCTTGTACTTCAATTAATTTACAGTTACTATTTTTTATAAGATATCTATACAGACATATTTATAATGTATTCGTCATGGTGGCCTGCACGTCAGCGATCTTGTAGGTCTTAGTGCAGGTCTCCATATATCAATCATCATGTACACTTATAATAATGTATAAACTGTATTATTATGTGCAAAATTGATCTGAAAAAAATCGATCTATCTATCACAGACAAACAGATTGCCAGAGAACTACATTGTTTTATAACAATTAAAAATCTTACACCAGACACAGCTAACTGTTACTTACAATTTTTAAGCATAAACTATATTTATGTATTAAATTAACGATGTTTTTATTTTTAAATGTTTGCGTGTGTTGAAATATAACGATGATTTCGAATCGATAAATTAAGGCGCTATGTCGTACCGTGTTGTTGGCGTACAACTGAGATCCGTCGCGCGCACTGCACCATTAACAATGTTTTCACTGGCAACAGCCTAAAATGACGGCAGCACTGTTACTGCCTGTTCTAAAATCTCAGCCGAAATCGGTCAATTTAAGTCACAAGGGTCTAAAGAAAGTCCCAAAAGCAATAGGACAATTGAAAAATGTGCTTCATTTGCAGCTGCAAGGCAACCAAATAAAAACATTGCCTCTAGAATTCGGGGATTTAATCCAAGTGAGTAGGTTCTAGTAACTGTTGACAGTGTTGACTGTTGTCGTTGACGATGTTTCCAACGTTCGGCAACATTCCATTAACTCACTAGTGTGTAAATTGTAATGTATTATTGTGGTTACAATGTTATAGTCGTTATGTAGACATTTCGTACGATTCTGCCCATTGTGTTTTTTTCCGTGCGTTGCGGTGTTCAGCGCAGCCGTCTGGTTTGCACATGCACCTGGGTAAGTTTATGAGGTCTCATTCAACAATTAAGTCAGCCTGTTTGAGTGTTTCAGAACATTTCTAATTCTATGGCATATGCTGGCACTGAGGGTTGTCACTGTTATATCTTGCCAAAAGGATGTATTTGAGACAAGCAAATAACGTTAAGTCACATGTTTAATCGGTCCAGCCACACGCGCCCTCTCGCATCATTCCAGCACTTACAAAAAAACCAGGGTACAGATCACTATAATATTAACTACATTATACAACATCTCCTCTTTTCAGTAAGGATATGAAATGTCCCTGTAAATTAGAATCGAATGTTCATTTAAATGAAAGAGTTCTTTTCGCATTCAGACAGATGCGCAATCACATTTTAAAATAAAATGTTCCTATTACACAACAATGTTCATTTCAGATTATTCTAAGATTCTGAGCGCAACTTAACACTCTTCTACATATCTTGTCGGTTTCCTGGTTGCTCTGCCAGACTTCCTAGACACAGGTGGTTCTTGTACTGGCACCGACTGTTCCTGGTAACGTCCGATCACAGGAGGATGTTCATGGTCGTCTACCTCAAGCATGCCATCTGGCTGGAGCGAGGTTAACTGTGTTTCAGTCATAACATCTTGACCATTGTTTAATGTGGGTTGGCATAGATGTGGTAAGTCCAACCTGCGGATCATTCGGTTACGTCGTACACGACTTCTCGGTGTCTCGATGAGTACAGATCGAGGATGCTGAAGATTGCGAACCACTTCGCCTTGCGTCTTCAGGTCGGGGACCCACACTCGGTCTCCGGGTGATAAGGTTTCGCCTTCCACGACTCTATGTCTGCGATTGTAGTTCTGAGCCATAGTCTCCCGATACTGTCTCTCCCTTGTTCGAACGATACTGAAGTCCGGTAGTTTCGGAGTTAACTCGTCTGGGTGAATTGGCACTCTGGTTTTCAACTTCCGCCCCATGTTCAGTTGTGCTGGAGAATGTCCATTGTGAAGGGGAGTGTTCCGGTATGTTAGGAGAGCGAGGTACTCATCATCACATCTATTCAGGATAGTTTTCATCGTTTGGACTGCATGTTCGACTTCGCCGTTTGACTGAGGATATTTCGGGGATGATGTGACATGCTCGAATCCCCAGGATTTCGAAAAGTCTCTGAATTCCTCTGAATCGAACTGCGGCCCATTGTCCGAGAAGAGAATATCTGGTATTCCCTGACGACTTGAAATTTTTTTTCAGTTTGGCCACTGTTTCTCCAGTGTTAACGTTTGTTGACACGATGCAGATTTCGACATCTCGCAAATAGTAGTCAACAGTCAGTAGGTACATATGACTTTTGTGTGTGAAAAAGTCTGCACCAATTCTGGACCAAGGTCTGTGAGGGAATTCTGTTCCCTTCATGGGTTCAATGCGATCTTTACGGTATTCGCATATGGCACAGTTTTTTATCATCCTCTCGATATCTCGCGATATCCCTGGCCACCACACGGATGATGCAGCGTTCCCCCGAGTTTTCGTGATTCCCTGGTTGCAGTCGTGAAGATATCTAAGAATGTCAACTCTCAGACTAGGCGGCACAACGAGTCGTTGTCCATGCATCAAAAGTCCTTCATTGACTGACAGGTTGCCTCGTTCCTGCCAGTATTTCACGATAGGTCCTTGCATTTTCCGCTTGTCTTCTGGCCATCCATTTCGGACATAATGGAGGACGAGTTTTAACATGTCGTCTTTGTTGAGTTCTCATCTGATTTCTTCGAGTCTTTGGTCAGATGCAGGTAGATGCAGCATAACAGCATTGACATAGCTGTCCACCTCCTGACGGAACTCCTCTGTCTGTTGGTCACCAGTGTGTTTCATGGGAGCACGTGACAGTGCATCAGCAGTGTACAGGTGCTTTCCTGGAACATGGTCGATGCTGAACGTATACCTCATCAGGCGCATCCTGAAACGTTGAATACGTACAGGAAGTTCGTGCAGAAGCTTTGTGGAGAGTAGAGGAACGAGCGGTTTATGGTCCATCTTCACCTTGAATTGCATGCCGATGAGAAGGTCAGACCAGTGTTCGAGTGCCCATGTGGTTGCCAACGCCTCTTTTTCGATCTGGGCATAACGACATTCGGTCTCGGTCATTGATCTACTTGCAAATGCAACGGGTCGTATCTCCCCTGAAGACTGTCGTTGTAGTAACACAGCTCCAAGACTGAAGCTGCTGGCATCCTCCGAGACAACTGTTTCTTTCTCGGTGCCATACATGGCAAGTACTCTTTCAGATGCCAGTTCCGATTTCAGGTCTTTGAAGGCTTGCTGCTGTGTCTGGCCCCATAGCCATGCATTCTTCTTCTTTAGCAGCTCTCTTAGCGGATGTGACATCTCTGCTAAGTTCGGACAGAATTTCATGAGCTGATTTATCATTCCCAGAAATCGTCTGAGATCCACAATGTCTGTTGGCTCAGCCATCTCAACAATCGCTTTCACTTTAGCTGGATCTTTGTGGATTCCGTGGTTGTCTATGATCTGTCCGAGATACGATAATTTGGTCTGTGAGAAGACGCATTTCTCCAGATTGAGCATCAGACCACACTTTGTCAGTCTATCGAGAACAGCTTTCAGCCTCTGATCATGTTCGCGTTGAGTATGTCGTCCAGATGACAAACGACTCCGTTGAGCCCCGACAGTTCACGGTCCATACGCTTCTGGAAATACTCCGGGGCTGAGGATATCCCGAAAGGAAGTCGT
This sequence comes from Escarpia spicata, assembly GCA_963995525.1. Lineage (NCBI taxonomy): Eukaryota > Metazoa > Annelida > Polychaeta > Sabellida > Siboglinidae > Escarpia > Escarpia spicata. The sequence goes on along the minus strand of OZ023214.1, from coordinate 51,726,983 downwards.
CGGAACATGTATCTGCCGTATGGCATTATGAAAGTTGTCAGCTTAGCACTCTCATCACTGAGCATGATTTGATGAAATCCTGAGTTTGCATCAAGTTTGGAGTAGACTGTTCCTTCTGCAATGCTGCCAAGTGTCGTTTCAACTTTCGGAATGATGTAGTGTTCTCGACGTACTGATTCATTCAGTTTCGTCAAGTCTACACATATTCTGACAGCACCTGAAGGTTTTGGAACTGCAACGATTGGAGCACACCAGTCGGTGGGGTCATTCACTGGTTCGATCACTCCGCAATCTACCATTCAGTCGATCTCGTCATTCACCTTTTTCATCAGCGGGAGAGGCACTCTCCTTGGTGTGGTAAGACAGAATGGTGTCGCGTTCTCTGAATTGTGTTTTCCCCTTGTAGTTTCCCCAAACCGGAAAACAACTTCGGGTATTTGTTTACCACACTCTGCTTACTCACAGGTGGTGATAGATCACCTACGTTGACAGCTCTGATACTGTATGGACCTGGGAGGTTGTGTATGAGACCTAGTTTGCGTATTCCTGGTACTCCCAGTAGTAGCTTTGACGCACCCTTGACAATGTACACTTGTTCTGTGATTTGCGTTGTATCATGAACAAGTAACATATTGACAAATCCCACAGTGTCGAGTTGTGTGTCTCCAGCTCCGATGAGAACTCTGTCAGTCTCTAACAGTTCACCGAAGGACGGTTGATAAACTTGTTTTGGCATGATCGATACCTGGGCACCAGTATCAATACACCATTGAAGTTTCTTCTCGCCTGCGCACAGCTGTATATGCTGAGTGCTTCCCAGAGAAGTCGAGATGGTGTTCGACTGAACAGGTCTGTGTAAAGCGCTTTGAGCAGTCCTGAGGACCGGATACTGAGCTACAGTTCTACAACTTACTCAGCGTTTCCCCTGGTAATATGACAAGCGAGGCAGGCCGCCTCGCCATTTTTCTATGCCGCCTCGCACAAAATATACTTAAATTGCCGTCTCCTAGCTATTTCGTATGCCCATTTTTGTTTGTTCTTTCGCGATATATTTAGCGTCGGCTAGCGGTGCAAAATGACACCACAAAGTCACTTATATTCCTGCAAAATCGCAGATTTGTAGCAACATCGTTTAATCTTCTTAACATCGCACAGAGCCGGTTAGGATTCACCTCTTGGAATTAACTCCATTGGTTAACGTGAATGACATCACTTGCCAGATGGCCAATCACGGAATATTCCCGTGGGATCCCCTATGTCTCCAATGGTGACACCTTGCACAGTTTCGACATACTAGAAATCTAGGCATTCATGTAACACGGCGCCCAAACAGTAACTGAGTTTGGGATACATGTGGAACTCTTGGAGAGAAAAAAAAATGGTAGCTGAACTAAGATGTCTTATGTGCTAAATTTTAGTATTATAGTATCCGCCCACAATAAATCAGACTGCTGATGTAGTTTGATGTTGAATTTCAGGTTTATGATGGTGGTGCAGGCTGACCTCACTAGTCGGGCACTTGTGTCGATTCTGGACCCTTTTGAAGCCCAAATAAAAACTGTGTATCCTTTTAACTTGTCGGCACTTTTATCGAATCCGGACCCTTTTGAAATCCAAATAGCAATGTGTTTTCCGCTAGTCTGCACCGCAGCAACTGTGCATTACCGAACCGCGTGCATAAAATGAGCGATATAGCAGCATGTGATGATATAAACCGCGGCACTATTTATGCCTCAAAAGGATGCTAAGATGCAATATTCTTAAACGTAAATATGCCTAGGATAATGTTGAATGATGGAACTAACTCACTGAGGTATCAAAGTTAGGCAAAACTCAAGTTATAACGGCGAAATGAAGGTGGGTCTGGATTCGACACAAGTGGCGGGCCCATAACGCCAACGGCACAAGTCTATTCAACTAATGTTCAATGCCGTTTTTAACCAAATAAGGAATATGATTAATAAGATATCTTTTCTGAAAATTTATTTGCATTACATAACACAAATAAATGGTAGAGAGTTACAATATGGAGCAAATGTTTCTTCAGATTTTTTTGAAAATGGCATGTTTATCATATTATTGGCATGGTCGTTGACAAGCTGAATACATGTCGGTACACTCGCATTACTCTAGTGCACTGTGTAGTAATGCAGTGGTTGACATATCAGCCTGGCCTGTCAGCACTCTCACTTCAATAATCAATACCCAGACTGGGCAGGCATGGCACATTTGGTGTAAAAACCTGGCTCTCAACATTGGGAACTGTTTATCCCTCGTGACTCGGAGATCAAGTTAATGTCGGACCTGTCTTAATTTAGGGTGTAAAAGAATAACTCGGTGTCAGTACAGAAAGGTCGGTTTGGTGATAATGTTCTGAAAAAGGCTGACTGGTTGAATGAGACCTCATAAGACCATAACGTTCTAACCCCAATATATTCAGACTACCAGGTTGTTAGTTAATAGAACATTGCTGAGTGTTGGAAACAACTAGAACTTGGACTCTACAATAAATCTATCAGCAGCTTTCTTGAAAATTGGTTGTCTCTTGATATATAGTGAAATAGATAAGCTGGACTGGTGAAATTATGTTATATATGTATTGTAGCATTGTTATTGTTGCTCTTATCTCTGTTTAAAATATATTAAACTCATTTCAGCTGGAATACCTCAACTTGGGCAACAATGAGATGGAGGGACTGCCCGAAGCCCTGGCAGAGTGCACAGGCCTTCTTAAACTGCATGTCTTCTCCAACCACTTGCGAACTCTGAAACCAGATATCCTGAGTGAGTTCTCATGGGAAGGGACCAGTATATTGAGGCTTCTCTGCTGAGCCAAGATACTTTATAAATCCTGTTAACAAGATGATTTTTCTTTACTGGAAAACTTTGCATATTATTTTATTTACAAGAAATTGCCATTTAGATAATAGATCAAGACTCTACCAAGGTACATTTTCACATGTTTGGAAAATGTCAACATAGGCCTACATACAATATGTGTGTATTAAAAGTGATGAATGAGATGCTGGTCAGGCAAGGCAAATATCAGTATGTTTGTGATTCTATATGAACTATGGTTAGTATACTGAATTTTAGGACATACTAAAGAAGTGGGATATCAATTGATCTCATCATCATCATCGTCGTTTAGAGGCGGTGTTTCCAGACTCTCCTGGGTTCTTGACACGGTCCCGTGCATCCCGATGCCGAGCTCGATACCCATCAGATTCAAGTCTGATTATTTAAATTATATTGATCAATAATGTAATGACCGTATGTATTGGGACATTGTATATTTTAGGTCACCAAAGCTAAAGTCTAGAAAAATAATTATTTGTTTGTGCCATATGTTTTGGGACACCTTTGTAAATGTAATTATTTTTGTCCCTATGTATTGGGACAGCAATTATTCGTACTTCTGATGAGCGAATACCCACTTTTCCCTGATGCCTATGTATCAATGTACCAATGTATCAATGTATCAATAAAATGTATTACAATCGCAGCTCCTCTGAAATGAACAACACAAACTTGGGTGATGTAACTACTGCAGCACCACCAATATTGTTTCGTTATTCTCTCAGATATCAGCTGTGGCCTTTATACAATTAGGAAACATCACAATATGCATATGCATCTAAAATAGTTGCAGTCCCACAATGTTTGTTTGTAATGTACCAAACCGCCTGATCTCCGGACGGTCTGCAGTGTCCCAAGACTGGCACATCATTTCACGTACAGTTGATGTTTTAATCTGCAGTATGTTGCTGGCCCCTAGATTCACTGGTGGGCCCCTAATAAGTTCATGTCAAGAGGTCCGGCTGGCTCATTAAAAGGGCATAGTCTGTTTCAAGTTTATTATGTATTAATTAATACATATAATATATACTAACTTTGTTGAAGGTACCTGCGCACCAAATTGTGTTTAGTAAGCCCGTAACAATGGTCGCAATTTGAAAAGCAAGACCACGGGTGCATGTTCAAATAGTAAACAAAATATCCATAACAAGCTTTATTGGCCATATGGCAGAGTCGGGCTGAGTTAACTGCTGTACCCTTTGATATTCAATGATGCTCACTTTCCCACGGTCAAAACAGCAGATTTCCAGTTAGAAATTACTACCTGGTACTCCCGCTAATTCCGGGTAAATGAACAGACTACCTGGTATGCCTATAGCCTAGGTTACAGTGGTACTGTTATAATTATAGCTGGGTAGATCGTCTCCTTGTAACACTAAGACAATTGTTGCCACTTGCTACATCAAAGCAAGATGGGATCAGATGGTGTCAATAACTTGCCCCACTTCCCACCCTGCTATTTTGGCAGTTGCCCTGATTGCTTACAAAGTTGCAGACTTTAAGTCAATTGGGACTTCTTGCCGTTCTTGGGGGTAATATAAAATTTCCAACAAAAACATTTGTACTAAATTTAAAAACGATGTGCTCTCTTGTCAAATTTCTGACAAAACAGATGTGCTAAATATAGAAAACGATGTGCTCTTGATAGTTCAATTTAATGTTAATTTAACAGATGACACCTTACATGATTCAGCTGGCATATAAACAACACTCATTCAGTCACTGATTGCTGTTGTCCCATTGAAGTTGATTTTAGTCTACAAAATCCGCTGTACCTGGTTTCCAACGCTATGGCCTATACTAATTACACGTGTTAAATCTGATTTACTGATGTCTGGAAATCCTGGGCCCTGGGGACCTTTTCACTAACATTCTTAAGAGCTCTTAAGCCTGATTTTGCTCCATAAAATCGAGTGTTCTCCTTACCTAGGAGCGAAAATGCAAAATGGTCCTAAAAATGCCAATTACTAAGATGACATTACACCACTCTTTCAAGGGGCACTGTATTCTATAGATTGCGCTATTCCAGGGCAGAAGTATTTTGTTGGCCAATGCTTGGCATCTGCAGCTATTTATAGAACAGTCTGGTGCAGGCGGTATATTTGCCATCGTTAGTTCTCGGGAAATCAAGACAAGCATGCGCTGCATCTAGTGATTGTGTTGTTAATAAGGATTTATTTATTTAGTGTTGTTAGTTTGCAACAGTATATGTCATAAATAAATCTTTATCAACAACACAATCACTAGATTCTGCGCACGCTTGTCTTGTGTTCCCGAAAACTAACGACAGCAAACATATCGCCTGCACGAGACTTCTATAAATAGCCGCAGATGCCAAGCGTTGGCCAACATAATACTTCTGCCATGCAATAACGCAATCTACACAGGGCCCCTTTAACTATCATAAACAGCTAAAATTTACTAACTGCGTGTTAATTTGGGTCCATTTTCACGCAGAGAACCAGTTGTTCACAGCCAAATAAGTCTTCCAAATGTTAGCGATTAAAAGTTTGCTAAAGCATGATTTGTTTACACGACATTAGCGTCGTGACTGGTTGACGTGTGCATAGCGGTTTACAGCTTTGCAAAGGTCAAGGTTTGTTAATCAATTTTCAGCTAAGTTTAAGCCGTATCTAACTTAACCTGTGCATTACTGCCCTTCATATTTCTATACTCGACGGTACAATTTCGGTTTAAGTTGTTGGTGCTCTCTATGCTCTTGTAAACTGAAAATTGTGAACAATGACATTGTCTCACTGGGTGTATGGACATTCATCCACCAAGAAATTAGTTACTAACAGTGAAATGGAGCAAGCTTACATTGTACAAATATCTATAAATCTTGAAAACAAATATCGAGAATTTAAATTAAATATTGTATTGCCAGGTTGTGTTCACTTTTCACATTTACCTTTTGGGATTTTGTCATAAGATCATGAAAGCTAATTATGTCTACTAGAGTTTTTAAATTAAATTAATCTCTTTCAGAAAAAGTTAATTAAATTAATGTCTCTCCTGAGAAAGTTAATTAAATTAATTTAATTAACATTTGTGATTAACCCATGCCTGATGGGTGGTACTGCAGTTAAATACAGTACAAGCTGTCAATCAATTAACCCTTGCCTGATGGGTGGTACTGCAGTTAAATACAGTACAAGCTGTCACTCAATAAATAGTCTTTGAATAAATGTGGGAAACCGGTATCAGACACACTAAACATTTCAAATGGCTGAGGTTGTCCCTACATGAAATATTTATTTCACGAGATATAGGGCCATTCATCCTCTCAGAACATAGTTAGTAGCAGGGTAATAGACGAGGTAACCATGATGAAGTTACAAAGCCAGGTTAACACCAGGGTAGTACAACGGGAGCGACATGACGTCAGGATTCATTCACGTTCCTAAGTATTGGGACAGTGAATCTGAGAATTATTTTTATGTACCGTATGTTTTGGGACAGCTGAAAAATTAATTATTTTTAAGTGTCCCAATATCCTGCCCAATACATACAATCATTACGGTATATGTGATCTGGAATGTCAACATGTTTTGCTGAATGCCTTGTTGTTAGACTTTTCCATGATGATTAGGTGATTTAAGGCAAAGAAGGAAGTGTTTTACCATGTATGTTATCTTGCATTAGTTTAAATGACAGAATCATGCATGTGCACAACAAATTATTGTTCACATAGTTAAATACATCAGTACGAGGCAACAATATTTGTTTGGATCTATAACTGATGGTTGACACGTGAATGACTTTATGGTACATTATTATATGTAGAGATTGTTTTGTGGAAATGCCTTTAATGACATGTGTTCTGTCTACAGTAAATTTCAAGCAGTTGACGCACCTAAATCTCAACAATAACAAACTTGTGACCCTTCCACCAGAGATTTGTTGGTGAGTCTGATCATTTCTTTTAGATTTTATTTGATAGCAGGAAAAAACGCTTCCCAGTTTGGGTTAAAAACTTAGCAGTAGATATTGCATGTCATTCACATTTAATGTCACACTATTGAATTTATAAACACAGCATTTGAACTTCGATCATATTTATCATGATTATTCAGACAAATTAATTAAATGACGTAATTGTATGTATAATCATATGTTACTAGTAGCGGTTAGTTACTTAGTTAGTAAATTTGAAGATGATTCAGCCTACAGACAATTTCAACGTGGCAAACCAATTATCACTAAGATTACAGCCGGTGGCAATATTGTGTCTTGGTGTATGGCCACAGAACAACTGAACCATGTGTCCTTAGACTATATCCTCACACCTTTTTAGCATAAAGTGTCTGAATACCTTGCAGGTTGGTGAATCTGCAGTATCTGAGCTTGGAACACAATGTGTTAGAGGAATTGCCATTTGAGCTCTGTGCCTTGCGCAACCTCACTGAGTTTCGAGTCGCATACAACAAACTCAACAGTCTGCCACTAGAGTTCGGCTACCTCATCAACCTGCAGGTGCTCTATCTCCAGAAGAATAGACTCAAAGAACTGCCTGAGGTAAGTAGTTTCACTACCTCATCGACATAAGAACATAGTGAAGGAAGTGCCCAAGGTAGGCACAGGCTACATTGCAGTAGTATTACTTTTATTAGTCATAACATAATGCATATTGTTATGGGACAATTTTTAAAATAAATAATCTATTCTCTTGTTAAAATCTCACTTCCAATTATTTTAATAATTTAGTGTGTATTTCTGAGCAATTTATATACCTGGGTACAAACATAAAAAAGTATAATTATACCCAAGAATCTATTACTATTGATTGTATATACATGGATGTGGAGAATCTAGAGACGTGGGTTTACAAGAAGTGAACATGACCACATGGTTTAGTTCAAACTCAACAGGTATGTATTGTGTAATGATCAAAATACTTTTTAAGGTTAGTCAGTATTTTGACACATAAAAAATGGGTTCTAAAATGGTTAAATATTTCTTAGAAAAAGTTCTGTTGGTGCAAAGATACCAGGGTAGATAAATACATGTTTGGTAGCAAATGTGTGATGCTGACACAATATCAGTTCAGTACTGAAAGTTGAAATCATACCCATACAGTGTAACTATATTTCCCACATAATGTCTGGGTCAGAGTCTGGGCAAGTGCTACAAACTGAGGAGGCTGGACATCTCTGCCAACGAACTCAGGATATTCCCAACAGAGGTATGTATCATAAGCATCTCATTTGCTGGCAATTGCTATACTGTTGTAGCAATTATAGTTATACAGGTTGATACACTTTTTTCACTAGCCATGCTATTTTCATTTTATATCTGCCTCTGAAAAGTACATGTAAGGGGTGATTTGGAAATGTTGATATCTATATAAAACAGAAATAAATTAACCTCAGACCTCTCTTCCCTGGTATGTGAAATGTTTAATGACACCGACCTGTGTTTAACTGTGTATTCACATGGAGACAGCTGTTGTAACACAAAATTGCCTGCATGTGACTGAAGCAGTTACTTACCAATTGTGATCTCGGAAAAACTATTCATGTTTCTATTATGCAATGTTAAATGAATCGGCTGCTAATCAGACTTATTCATGAAACCACATTGATGTAGTGTTGTTGGCATTTCAAGTATTATGATTACATTGACATGTTTTTGAATGAGAAAGGGTGTCGGAGATTGTAATTGCAATGGGTGCTGCATGTTCTAGTTCAACAGTCTGCCGCTGAAGGAGCTGTATTGTGAAGAAAACCCGCTCCTACAGCATGTGCCCATTTACTCGGTGCAGGAGGAGGAAGTTCTCTCACTCAAGGTGAGACACACTTGATGTAGTTACCTGCATAAGTAGAGTGCAGTGGCTAGAGCATCACACTCGATCGAGAGATTCTCGCTTCAAATCCTCATGCTGCCGTGTCAAACCTTGGGCAAGTTTGTTCCCTTCACATCGCTCCAGTTCATTTACCTCTGTGAATGAGTACCTGGCTATAGACAGTGGTGGATATTTATATATGAATAGTCTGCGCAATAATTGCAGTGTGGCTGCATACTTCCCAGAAAAGTAGAAATGGGGTGTAAAGTGTAAAATGCTTTGAGCAGACCTAACTTCCTAAGGATTGGAAACTGTGCTATATAATAATAATAATAAATAACTTCTTACGCGCCAATATCCTCAGACAATCCGAGCTCAGTGGCGCACCAAAACCAAAGGATTTAGCATTCTCGTACTCGTGTGATAGGCGAAAGTTGTCAACAAATGGATAGGTGTGCTAGGAGGCTAGGGAGGATTGGCGATATAAAGATAGGTTTTGAGGTGACGACGAAATGTAACAATATTTTCTGCTGATTTAACATTAACGGGAAGTGAATTCCATATAGTTGGCGCAGCAACTGAAAAAGCTCGAGTTCCCGCCTTTGTCTTAACTCTAGGAACAGATAGCAACGAACTAGATGACCGAAGTTGTCTGGCTTGTCTAGCTGGTGTGAGCATTGAGTATAAATAACTAGGTTGTTTGGATGAAAGGGCTTGGTAGGTGATTGTGCAGATCTTAAACATAATGCGATATCGCACGGGGAGCCAATGCAGTGATTTTAGAAGTGGCACTGAGCGGGAGAATCGAGGAGATTGTGTGACTACCCTTGCTAAACAATTTTGGACGCGTTGTAGTTTTGCAATATCCTTGATAGCAATATTATGAAGGAGGGAATTGCAATAATCTAATCTGCTGCTAACAACAGCTGTTGCGATAGTCTTAGCGACAGAAAACGACATATGTCGGCGAATGTGGCGAAGATCACGGATATAAAAACAGCAACGGCACGTTTGGGATATGAAATTGAAGTCGCAATCAAAGGTCACTCCTAGATTCCGTACTGATGCTGCTGGAGTAATATTTTGACCCAGGATGCATGTTGGAAAAAAGTCATTAAGTTTACCTCACTGCATTGGAGTACCAATGATGAGGAATTCAGTTTTGTCTGCATTTAACTTTAATTTGCTATCAGTCATCCATGAGAAAACATCTTGGAAACAATTGTTGAGTCGGTTTAGACTTGTATCGGGCGTGGCCAAGGAAATGTAGATCTGTGTGTCATCTGTATAAAGGTGATGATCCAAGTTGGATTTTGGATTACAGAGCTGAGTGGCGTAGTGTAGAGAGTGAAAAGCAAAGGCCCAAGAACGGAACCCTGGGGAAAGAACTTATCTTTTATGTGGCGGTATCAGCACATGACACATAGGAACATCCTACTCCATTCAACTTTAATCATTTTTTGTGCACTCATAGATATTACTAGTTATTATTTTGGTTTGCTGTTCATTTGATTGTATGTATTAGAGAATCTGAGATCACTTTAAAAATTGATACCATACAAGTAATATGGCTTAAGCTACTTCAATGCAACAAATCTATCAATTGTACTGTTACAAAATTATAATTTTAAAAAGTGTGACATTTCATACCAGATCTTTACTTGCCTTTAGAAGAGCATTATACAGGACTGAAATGTACTGCTTGAAACACAAATTAAGTATTGAACCCATATATAACGTCATTTTTAATAAATATATTTTAATTTGTGATGTTTCTTGTATATTTTTCAGGAAGTTGCCGCTCGGTTTGTCATGAAAGAGTTGAAAGACAGGTGAGTGCAGAAAGATGAAACGAAACCTTGTTATGCACTCATCCATGATGATTTTCAGGTTTTCAACATTACCAATTAGTAGACATATTCACATTAATATTCTGCCATGCGTGTAATCAGGTTATACAATGTCTGCAGTTCCTGCCTCACTTTCGGTCTGCTACAAAACATGAAACGTAAGTTTGAAGGCTGTCACTGTGACATATTTTATACAAGTTATTATCGATACACTGGTGGCGACTACGCTTGACCTTTCTGTTTAGACAATTTAAATTGATATGCATTAGGCGATACTTGTTTTAGTTTTGGTTGGCCAAAATTTGTAAAAAAAATCTCAATAAAACATTACATACACAACTGTGTCAATGCTTCGGTGCACTTCTTCCCTGGGCTCCGTGGCAGGGCAGGGCAGGATTCACATCACCCGGCCCTTGTGCTCTCTGCTATGTTCTGCCATCTTTCCCCATCATCTGCGGTCGGCTTCAAAATAAATTAACAAATAGTCTTTGCACAGTAATTGATGGATCCGCTACGTCGTGGTTTGTGTATGTCAAAATGATGCACGAGACCTCGGTCAAGCTTTGCGTACAATGTTGATAACAGTTACATATGTGAATTATATTACTACTGCTGCTTGATAAATCCAACATTCCTGCATTCAGTGGTCACTTTCTAAACTTTGCCTTATGATTTTGTCATAAAGAAACACTTTTGGGACCAGAAATTCAACAAAATATACAACAGAATGTCAGAACCACCACATGTTCGAAATCCATTTTATGATGGCTTGATGGAGTTTTTGCTAGGCAACTTGCACACGGCATACCGTGTTATGTAAGAACTTTTCTTTTACCTTTTCTACTGTAATGGTGACATTTGATCATGTGCAGATGGTCGTTGATCCGGAAGACCATCCAGCACTACCCTGCTCTCCGTGAGATGCTGCCTCAGTCGAGCAAGTGTGCTCTGTGTAACGAGTCCTTCCTCAACACGTGGCTGGAGTGTGTCCAGTTCCTGGAGCCTTGCAAGGTGGGGTAACATCTCAGACAGCTGCTCAAATATCTCGCAAAACTACACTGTAAAGCAGCTGTATATATTGGATGTACAGTAGTCCCTCTCTTCAGCGGACCCTCTGATGAGGGGACACCCTCTATGTCAGGACAGTTTGTCAATGTACGGACAGTTTTGCCATGTTAATGTCCCTCTGATGAGGGGACACCTCATGGATGCGGATAGCAGACAGGATATTTTGGTTATGTCCCTCCTAAGACGGACAGTATTCATTAATTCAAAGATTTTTTGGCAAATTTGTTTAGAAAATGGCGGACATACAGCTCAGTGTGTGTCAATGGTAACACCAAGTACACGTGTACCTGTAACAACGAGCTTGTCTTCCTTGCTGTAATTGGTGTGTTTGTCCAAACTACTTAGGGTTCCTTTGATTATGTTCTGTAAACTTTAGGCAGAGTGAATGTGGAGGAAGGTATTGTTAATTTTGTGCTGTTATCAATCATGTTTGCCACAGGCCATGCCATGATGGCTTCCCCATTCAAGCCTCCAGCCCCAGTCAAGGCTTCAGCTTGGCTTCGCCTTTTCATCTTGTAAATTGCAATTAAGATGTATAAAAGGTTCATCTGAATTGTTTTCAATGTAGCCCAACATTAAACCTAAACTGAGGTCAAATAATAAACAAGCATCATCAAATTATGCTGTGCCAAACAGCAAATATTACCAGTGCCTGGAAAAGATGACCTTGTTGCTAGCGTATGAAATGGTGGAACGCATTATCAAGTGATGCACAATTAATGATTGTACCCGTTACTGTTTTTAATATTTAATTAACGTTCACGCTGCATGTAGCAACTGATTTAAATATTTGGTTGATCATTTCCAGGTTATTATTTTAGCCGGTAGGGGGCAGCCAAAATTGTCAACTTGCGAATTACTTAGGAAGTATTTTAGCTAAAGAATATCTAAATCATTCGAGAATACCAATTTATAAAATGTTGTAACGGAGATGTTTTGTTCGACGTTTTTGGTTGAAAGCTGCCATATGCGCAGCAATTTCTACTGCAACTCCAGGCCAATACCGTTGCATAGGCTAGTAGCAGTGAGTGAGTGACCAGTGAGCGATTGAGGAAAATGTCAGATCGACAGAGGTAGCCGGGCAGACGGTGCAGGGCAGACGATATGACTTCATGACCAACTGTTTATTTTTTAATACATCACAGTGATAATAAACATATATAATAATTATATGTAGTGCTTATTTCCTATCAGTTAATGCATTTACATATTGCCACATCTTTACCATGTGTCGGTTGTACTGATCTGAACTCCAGCACTAAGATGCCTGTCCCTCCGATGAGCGGACACCCGCCATGTCGGGACACTTATGCTTGGATACAGATGTGTCCGCTGAAGAGAGGGACTACTGTAGTTCCATACATTCAAGCTAGGATGCCTGAGGAAAATAATACTTCCTGTTCATTATATTTATTAAAATGTTATCCTGATCATAGTTTGAAAAGGTACTTGTAATGAATGATATTGGCTTGTACAAGACGGATATGTTTAATTTATATATAAATAAATTCAGCATGGAATTTTTTAACATCAGACATTCCTGCTTTATTTATGCATAATGTGGATGTTATTAACATTGTTATTTCAGACAATCCGGACAAACAAGGCCGCAGATGTCATCCCAGTCCGAGCTCTCCTCTGCTCCTACAAATGCTTCAATGCTCCGGGGCATCGGTTCTACGGTGTCGCATTTCCCTAATACGAGCAAATGAAGGCGGTGGTGGCTTATTGGGCAGATATAGTAGGTTTGGGTAGACAATCTGAAAATAGGCCGATATTAGAAAGATATTGAACGATTAATGCAATCAAAAATAGAGAAGTGTCTACATTTGTCGGACACTTCTGTGTCAAAGTTAAAGGGGTTCCTACAGGCATATCGGGATGGAGGGTTTCAGTTGATGAAGAAGTGCTCCAGGAGAAATATATTTGGCCAATACAGCGGTACGTCACTATTAAGGTCACCCTCAGGACCTGAATGGTGAGGTGACCTTACTAGTGAGACTAACTTCCTATGCTTCCCTGTTACAGAAATAACTTGGGACCATCCCAGTGTGACCTTAAATGTGAAGTGGCTGTATTCCAAAGGTGACCGTAAAGCAAAGTTAAACAGTCGGTATCTAATTGCTTTATAACCTAAACATTACATGTGTATTTTTCTGATGATGATGCCACCTACCGAATAGATGATTTGTGAATTATACACTAATTATGTTCTTTTTCTACATTTAGTCCGCCCACCAAAAACATGAATGTATGCAAACAAGGCGATTTTCTGATTATTGGCAAGATGGCATTTTAAAAATCTATAATGCATTAAATTATATTGTACTAACATACAGAAATTAACATAAACACATGCTGCAGAAACATAAAATTCAACAAAAATGTATAAAATAAAACAAAAGACGGAGCTTTTTGTGTAAAGGAAGGAGATCAAAAGGATGTTAGGAAAATAATAAAAAAAGCTGCAGATCTCCTTCCATATCAGGATATTTACATGGAGAAACATTGAGAACCCCCTCACATAAAAAGTGTCCGCTGGTCGGAGGGTCCGATAAGAACTACTATAGATGCTTGAATATTTGTTAATTTATTGGCATCCATATCCGGGGATGATAGGCCCTTTAATGTAAAACTGAATGATGTGACGACACTGTAAATAGAGTTTTGTAATTGGTCAAATGTGTGTTAGACCATCAACCCTACTTGCACTAAATGCAGGCTCACTGGTTACCCTGAATTGGTAACCCTAATGCCCATAAAAATGAAGGTTCAGAATATGTAATTAAAATTACATTTCAGTCTCTGCATAAATATTGGTGTTCATGGGAATTCCAATATTCATACTTTGGAGAAAAACTGTTATTTAGCATTAGCGATAGATTGCATGTCTTGCAAATGGGCAGAAATTGCAGGAACATTAGTTGCAGTGGCACACACAAAAGAATTGTGAGAACGGTGGTGCAAATCATATTTATTTATATACAAATTCTTCATTGATGTTACTTGACGATATCATGAACATTTTCAGTAAATTTTCATGACCACATCATGAATATTTAATTAGAAACGTCTGTGATTTTGCAGAACTAAATTTAATCCTCATGTACACTAATGTGGTCCTACTGGCGAATCAATGTCAGTTAGTGTAGACATCTGTAGAATGAACAACATTAATTATAATTAGCTTTCATGCAAACTCCACATTATAAGTTTACTGTACTATTTACTAGAATAATGTGTTGATGAACAACAAAATTAAATACCAATTAATTCTGAAAAGATGCAATGAACCAAATTTGCATACAGCTGTATATAGTTGGGACAATTGGATTTACGTGCTGGCAATAAGTACTGCAGAATCTTTGTAATTCATTTTAACTTGGTTCTCTGACTGCTAAAAAAGAAGAAATGTCCATTAATGGTTTGGACACAATCAAGTTGCATACCAACATGTCACGTATTCTTGTTTGACTTGAAATTCTGTACAAATCCATATCAAATATTTCACTTTATGTGGAGTCGCACAATATTGGACCAAATTGGTGTCCTGTAACTTACGCAATATTTACTCCATAACCAGCTTCTTTGTGGACAGTTCCTGTTGATAACATTTGTGCTGTGTCTTAGGCCCATGAAGAAACAAAAAATACATCCTGCCTGCTTATTGTTGTTGTTTGAAAAAAAATTTGTTGTAGATAACGAAAGTTACAGTGTCTACCATTTCAGGTTCAGAGTGCTCTGATCAATCTTTTTAAAAGTGTTGGTTGGATTCTGATGTACTAGCATACATCAGTCAAGCAAATTTTGATTTCTGAAGGGTTTCACATTATCATATTATTTTAGTTAAAAGACACCATGTTACTTACATCATAAACTTCGACTACATACACTTGGCATTGCGCCACATAACAGTGAGTAAAGAAATCTTATCACCTTCTTTAATTTTAGGTGTAGATGTATCTTGGCTACCATCTAAGAGTTTTTCATTTATTTTAAGCAAGTTTTGTTTTTGGTGTCCATGTCCTCCTTTTTTGGCCCAATATTGTGCTTCACCCGATATATAGTCTATTTGTAGCGGGGGATTTACCATGAAGTCAGACACACGGTTAAATGATGACTATCATTTATTGTGTTATAATCTAAAATACAAAATAAAAACCTGCAACATAATAACACATGATTATTACAAATGCAACAATGGATACAAAGGATCATTCAACAACAGCGTTAAACATAATATTCCTTGCATAACTTTGTTACAGTTAAATTGCATATAGATCATCTCAGATACCAAATAGTAGGCTAGCACCTGTGATATTTGTAACTACACAAATGGCAATACTCCTTGACTGACTTACAATTAATAACACACAGGTCTATATTAGTTTAAACACTGTGTTCCCAAATCGAGAAATGCATTCAAATGCATCCTAAGTAGCATTAACACAGTATCAAATCAGTGTAAAATGTCCATAAAGTATATATACTAGTAATACTTCTACAATTAAACACATGTATATATATATATATGAGACACTCCTCTATGCCTAATAACACGTCGGTACGTATACATGACCATTACCATCATGCAACGGTTCATCATCCACATAGAATACGAGTCCATTAATCAATACTAAACGCATGTCTAACTGCATTGTCTATCATTCCTTAATACTGTTGTATATTACTGTCAGACTAATTGTTTCTAACCAATTAATAATACACCATGATATGGAAGGTAACAATGCTCACCCCAACTGGGAACTGCAGTCTAACACGGTGCCCGAGCACTGCTCAGTGCAATCACACCATGCACTGTCTGTAAATAAACAAGCAAGTGAAATATTATACTTGCACAGCGTTGCACTAACTAACAAGACTCAGTAACTGATATACAACCAATTATCAGTTATAAATGAATAAACCAAATCATGACTATATAACACTATATCATTATATGTATGCTGACATGATTCCCTTAAAAGCACTAAAATAGCATAATTCTGCTGTGAGAACACTTGCTAAGTGTCACATATGTAACCTGGACATGTCTAGATTTGTAAATACACGTAAGTGTAATTGCTAACAACAATTAGAAATCAACTTATTGCTTAAAGCATTTATTAAGCACTCTTCTGCTAACCTATCCTATCAATATGTAAGTTACCCACTACACTGGGCGTTAATAGTCCTTCAGTATAGAAACTACTCTGCTAACTCAATGGGCAGTCAGTCTATCCACTGACAGTCAACCTGCTGTCCCTACTCCCTAGGGAATAGCAATACCTGACACCTGCTGCAGACACATTACACAGCCTACTGTGCCAACATCTCAGCAGTGAACATATCAACACAATGATCTCCTATTGAGTATTAAAGACTCGCACTAATTACTAGATTAGGAACCATGCAATTGTGTATATAGTGCTTCCTTATCCCAAACAGTGGAATATAACCTGTGTACATCATAATACAAACAGCTGTAAGTGCTGGGGGAATTCTGCCCACACTGCAAACACAGACCAATTAACTGACCTTCCCACGGGGAACTTAACAGTCACTTTAACAGCAAGTATTGGGAGATAATTACATAAATCTGCTGTTAGTTAAATCCTGGTGCAATCCACCCACCTTACATCTTCATTTGTGTTTTTCTCTCTGTTAAAACACGAAACCTCGTGAGAAAACACTGGAGTGCTATGTCTGTCCAGCTTCTCTCTGAAACTCTGTGATGGCAGAAACTCTGTGATGGCGTCTCTTACATAACCCTGGCTAGTGACCAGGATATGACCCTCACTTGGTGACTGCTCAGGAAATTGACACCTCAGGGGAAGAGAACCTAATGGCTTTCCCAGGCAGCATATGCTACATTGGCAACATGGGGTCTAACTGCTTAGTAGCTCAGAAATAAAACCAATAGAAAAAAGTACATACCCATTTGTTATAATATAGATTAAAATTAATAATAATAATTAGTTATTTATTGCGCAGTAACCCTGCCGGTTTATTAATACTAGATTTGGGTGTTTTCCTCCCAAAAATAAATATTGTATTATGTGAAATCTCTAGTGTGGCCAGTCAGATGGTAACTAAAATCTCTTGTATGATGATAATCAACATGCTTCTACAGTGATATAATTATGCAGAGAAGTTTGTAACTTGAGAATCTTGGAGGACATGGCGTGACAAGAACACATTCTCTGTTTAAGGCAATCTTTATTCAATCCAAAATATGTACACACAAATATAACATTTTGGTAAGAAGCAGGTTTCTGTACAGAGTATGTTGTAACGAGAGCGGCAATTGTGTGAGAGCATCATCTCAAAGTCTATACTGTTTTTACTTGTGCCAAATATCAATATCAAATAGTTTTTATGTGTAAGAATGCAACATGATGTATATATAATACACAATGACAACATGTTACTGTAGCTTACTGTGATATTCGACAATGTATTCAGTAACATTTTTGTGTTCATGTGCGTGAGTGAAATAATGATGTGTTGGTTATATTGTTAATATACAAATGTTATGGAAATAAAATATGTATAAAACATTGGTTCTTCTGTTGTTAATAATTACACTGTGAAATAGTAAATGGCAAAACTTACTTGTGTCATAAACTTTTACATATGTTAAATCCAGACACATTTGTTCATTGGCACATGGTATTTATACATACATAGCCTTTATCACATTAACATACTTTAGCACAGTACATTTTGTAGAATATAAACTATCCTTAAATTATATAACAGTTCTTGTATATCTTTGGTTGCAAATCATGTGCTTTGGCAAGAGGTGTTTAATTCACATTTCTGTGGCAGCAAAATATACCAGATTGTCGGTGCACCATTTATAGCTCATCATGTCAACGTTATTGTTATACATTTTATGTAATGCTACAGGAATAACAACTATCTGGCATGTAATAAAATGTCACAGTTTATCAACATGTTTGGACCTAAAATACACAACTGTGTAACCACTGATGTGCCAAACCAGTCAATATCAATGTATCGTGAAGATGAAGATTCAACACAACATATACCAACAATGAAGAACTGACATACAAGAATGCTTTAATATCTCCAATATGTGAAGTTCATATCTGGTATGTCAACTTATAAGTATTCGTTATGAAAATCTCCTATTCTTTAAATTTGGCACAAAACACTGAGTTAATGTCATAAAGGTTGTACAAAAAAGACAAGTGATTTTATAAAATATCTGCTGGGAATATTATATTGTTAAATAATCTCTAATTTCATAAAATCACACTTTGATCATTGCAATATCTGCTAAAATATACTTTGATTTTATACATGTGAAGATATTGTTTCAGTTCCAAATGAATATCACATAGCAACTAACGTCTGCCTGCAAGTACGCTTTAGCACACAGGATCACGTAAATTGGTAAAACATTGGGTTTGTAATAGAAAAGATTAATATAAATGGTCCAGGTTTATCATATTAAAATAATTTAAGCGATGCTGCATTTCAACCCCCAGCAGTAAGGTGAGGTTCATAATTATTTGGTATGAAATTATGTGAAAATATTTTTATAAATATTAAATCAACTGCATATAAGGCTAAGGCTGCCCCCATATTTGCTTGACATTTCTTCCATTAATTTTTTGAATAAAACTGCAATAATTAAATTAACTAATTTTCTTATTTCTCTCTCACATTAATTACTGCAGCCTCTCAGTACCTCATCCGCCTGTTTTTAGATCATATTCATGTGTGCAAGAGTTGCCATCTACTGTTAAAAAACACTGCAGCTACAGTGCTGCCACCTACTGGTAGTGCCACCTTCTGGTAAACAGTACAATGCTGCCACCTGGTGATCAACACAGCAACAACGACAGCCTAGATGATGTCCGAGACGTAGGACCGCGCGTGGACAAAGTACTTCTGTGCAGTGTGGAGCATGAGTAGAGCTGTCGACTGTTTCTGATGCAATAGCTCGTCCCGTGTGGGGAAAGGGTTCATTAGCAGTGACTTCATCGGTAGATTAATGACCGGCGGGAACCCGTAGAGTTGACCTGGAGCAGCCAGCCAGCCTCGCGCAATGATTGGTGGCAGAGACATATCTGTAAACACAATTCAATTCAATGTTTTATTCAAACAAACATTCAACAGGCAGTACAGGCTGTAATCGCCTCAACAAGATTTAGTTGTGACATAGAATGTATTATACATAACGTTTGAAAGGAATACACAAGAAGTTAAAACAACTTGTAGTTAATGTATCCCCAAAGTTGCCTAACTATGTTATAGTAAAACGCATTGGAGAAATTATAAGATAAATGTGTGAATATTGCACTCATCCCAAATAAGGAAAAATTACCGTACTGTAGTTCACATAGTCATGTACATATGATTAGAATGGTTTCCATTATAAGTTTGGTGTTATGGATCCAAGCGTCGGGAAGGTGGAATTGCCAGTTTTATAGATCCATTCTGAAAATATGCTGTGTCAACTTCATAAGGATTGTTCTTTCAAAGAACTATTTTGTAATAACAAACCACTATGACTCAATATAAAAGTTAGTGTGTTGCCATATTGTATAGTTCTCATTATTGGCACACTACCAATACATACACCTCTTTTAGAGAAGTTAAACCACGTATGAGGAAAAATTTACAGTACTGAAGGTATACTTTAAAAATGCAAAAAGTAAAGTAAAAGATAAGTTCTTACATAGCGCAGTATCCAATACTCAGGACTGCTCAATTATAAAGGGCTTTACACTTTAGTCCCTGGCAGACCTATTCAATTGAACACCACATCAACTTCTCTGGAAAGCATCCTGCCACGCTGCAATTAATGCGCGAAGACTATTTATACACAAATATCCACCAATGTCTATAGCCAGGTACTCGTTCAAACAGCTGAGCGAACTGGAGCAATGTAGAGTGAGCGACCTTGCCCAAGGTTCAACACCGCAGCACAGGATTCAAACCCGGGTTCTCCTGGTCGAGAGTCAGAAGGACTAGTCCCTGCACCACTGCACCACTGCACCACTGCACCACTGCACCACTGCACTGCGTGGTAATAGCACCACAAGCACCACGTACCTTGTGGATACATGCTAGATAACTATTTATTGTACTTTTAGCCGTAAGATAACACCACATTTTGACCACTTGCAACTGGCTTTCACTGTGTCGCTTCGTTCACACTTGTTGCTGCATCGCTCCATTGCCAAGTTGTCAAAACAATCAAGTTTGAATTATCATTTACGTTCATAAACTGGGATCCATACGATAATTGTGATTGTAAAACCAGAGTCTGCTGGACTCACCTGCAAGTGACGTCTCGCGTTCCCCGCGGCATCGACTCGCGTGAGTCTCCCCCAGTCTCACCAGTCTCTGTTCCCTGTAGGGGACACAGAGGGATCAATCATTGCAACATGCATAAGAATTAATATGTGGCAAACACAAATGATTAAAAGAAAAAGAGTTTTAAGTTACCAACATTGTATTTAAATTAAGAGTGAGTACACTTGTCTAAATTATTGCCTACACAAGCATTGTTTAAATTATATTTCTGATGGGAGGTTATTATGCAATATCAAACATTTAATGTTTTGTAATTGGTGTAATGATTTCACTGAAATTTTGAACAAACTGTTGGAATAAGCACATTATTGCGACAAATCTAGGCCAAAATATAAAAGTAATTTTATAGATATTTCTAACTAAAACAGCTTACTAATATACACATGTTATGGTCACATCTACAAACGTGGTTAGTTCCTATTTTAATAGGAGTCTCCTGCCACAAGCAAACATTTTTGTGTTTTTTTAATAAAATGTACAAATCTATTATTTTGCTGTATATTGATTATTTTTATATACGTTGTACAGTTCATTATTAGTATTTATCACATATTTCTGTATAACTTGTATTGTTTGTCGATGCCAATGATTGATGTTTTGCTGTTGGGGTGAGTATAAACCTATCCTCATTGCTGTACTCACCCTATCATCTTGGGTAGCACCAGTACTGTGTTCTTCACCCCTTCTGGGCTTACGTGGCGCTTTGTTGCCATGGGTGGAGGGAGTTCACCCCGTGGAATTTCTCTCTCTGAGGTCATCTCACAGAAGTGATTAATAGCCTCCATGTACGACACCTTTTGTAGCATATCCATGTCAAACTCATCATCAAAGACGACTACAACATGACAAACACAATCTTTACATTATTACTGCAGAGATTACAGTATTAATCCATCACCATCTAAGTTGTACATGACGTTACTCTGCAGAGACACGTGACAAATCCATTGCATGATTTTTACAAAATAAGTTTTCCAAAAAGGCTATCACAAATGTGAAGTTATCAGGAATTCCACCATATTTTCCATTTAAATTCTGGCCCCAAAAATGTTTTCTTTGCAACAAAAACAAAGGGCAAACTTGTTTAAGTAAGAACAGTATACTAGAAAGATATATATGGCAGTTGTATGCCATCTTAATAATGAACGTATATAAATGTGGTAGGAACCGAGGAACACCAAAATTAATGGATAGACAGTGAGAAGAGAGATCTCGAAAGAGTAGGTGTGAACAGCCGAGAGTGGATAAACATTGCGGATAATCTTGCTAGGTGGAGAAGTATCGCCAAGATGATAGAACAGGCTGGGTGTCATGGCTCCCACCCCACTAGGGGCCTAGGGGAAGAAGAAGTTATCGTAGATTAGCCGGAGTATCCTCACCTGTCAACTGCCTGCTTCCTGAGCCGGCCGACGAATGCACATCCTACATGGAACACAATCAGCAACATTTACTAAACTTTCAGACCATCAGCTCATTTTGTGCAGTGCTAAATTTTACAATCATATTATTTATTTTATTAATTTCTTTTAAAAACTGGAATAGATAGAAGCTCACTATTAAGATCACCATCTGTCTGAAACAAAATGTCGAACAGCAAGGTGACCATATTAACAGGACCATTTTGGACTATGCTAGGGTGACCATAATTGTGAGGTGGCTGTACTACAGATGTGGCTGTATTACAGAGGTGACTGTATTACAGAGGTGGCTGCATGTAAAGCAATGTTCAACGGTGCTATTTTGTGTGAGGGTGATGACACGTACCCCTGTGCCCCTCCTCTTGAGAATGCTGGCCCGACTACCCGTGCTGGAGCCCCGACCGGCAGACACAGGCAGATGGCCATGGAGTCCTTGACCCTTCTTCAGTTGTGCTACTGAATCCTCCAGGTGGATAGTGAAGATAGACTTCTGTCTGCAAAACAACCGTAACATTTCAGTGCATATAGAGTTATAATACAAACGTAGCTAAACACAGAACATTCAGTGTGTGTGTGTATTAAAAATAAAATGTTACGAAACACAGGAAGCAGACAACCAGTAATCTGTTAAAGGGCTCTGTGACGTGTTTGTAGTATTTTTTTTCGTATATGATCTTTCTAAGTTACACAATTTTGTTAAATGTCTTCATAAGTTCCTAAGTTGGTGAAACCATGACTCGTGGGAGATATAACACTCAACCAGAATAGAAGAACTGTTAGATCACTGTGAATTATCAGATGTCTACTAGAACACCAATGACATCACTAGGAGTGAGGAAGCGCTCTTGATGAGACAGCAATAAAATTCCCATTTGGATATGATAACAGAAATTGTAGTTAATAAAAATAATGCAAAGTCATTACAATCATTCCACAGAATATATAATATTTCTACAGAATATTTTTACTATAGAATTCTATAGAATTTCTGAAGAATTATATTAAAATGTGGCTTAGAAAATTTAATAAAAACTAGTGACCATAAACATTCTACAGAATAAAAAAAAATTATTCTATAGAATTCTATAGAAATTGAAGTGACCATTGACATTCTATAAAATTCAACATAATTTTAATGCCACATGAATTTGTACAGAATTATACAGAAATGTGATAGATTTCTATAGATTTCAATATTTTCTATAGAATCCTGTATAATGTGCTTGCTAAGGATGTGTAGTAAGTAAGGATGTGTGGAGTGGCGTACTTGTCAAGCCACTGTTCTGACATGCGGCGCAACTGGTTGGGTCTGTCTTGCTCTATGTTCCACGTGTCCCAACCGTCAACCTCCTTCACCAGTTGACCTGTTGGGTCATTCAGGCCTGCCTTGTTGAGCAGGGTCAGGATGAGAGTCCTGCAGCAAACATATGACATTCACATGACCAACAGGGCACTAAAATACTTGTAATAAAAGAAACTACAAAAAAGTAGAAGAAACTACATCAAACTGAAATAAGGTCCACCTGACTATTTTTATGTTTACTGATCCTGTTAAATTTAGCTGAACCCAGAAGGTCTTGGAACATGACAAGGAAAATATATTATTTGTTTGCGATGCTATATAAATCCAAGCAAAGTAAAAACATAAATATTTGGCGCCCAAGTCCATCTCTGTAAATACCAGATGTAAGTTTTCCTCACTTTGATCTGAAGAAATTGTTGGTGACATCTTCACACACACAAACTTACAAAGAAAATACTCAAATGCTAACCACCCTAAAATGTTTTTCCCAAGAGGGGGTGAGATGTAAATTAACAGGAAACACAACTGTTATTCTTCTAGGCCTAATCAACTTACTTTAGTCCAACACTAAAATGTGATACTTGATGATCAAGCATGACTGACATACTGGTTACAAGAAAACTACACCAAACTATTCATGATATAACAAGTAATAGTACATTTCTTTTGACACGGAGAATCCTTCCAACCTGTGTAATTTCTCCTGAGTCACCCCACCATCTCAGGCCCTATCTACCCTCACTTGAGGTCTTTATCACCCTCAAACATACATGAATTACCCCACCATCTCAGTCCCTATCTACCCTCACATGAGCAGTGCTGGTATGTAACCAAGTACATTTACTTTGTTACAGTACTTAAGTAGATTTGTTTAATGTACTTGTAACAAAGTACATTTTTAAAGATTTCTTTTACTTGTAACAAAGTACATTTATCTATACTTTTTAAATTTCTACTTCCATATTTTTAGTTACTTTTTATGTTTATAACTCCAGGGATGAAGCAGCTTCACTGGGCTTTTGTTTGCACTGGTAATCCTTGACTGACTACACTTTGGAGGAATCATGGCTTCTTTTGTGCCAGCAGTGATGTTTACAAGCAGGTGATATTGGACACAGTGTGATTGCTGCCTGTCCAAAGGGAATCAATGGTCCTTTAAAGCTTAGTCTTCAGCTTCTCACACTAAGCTAATGGGACAGGCCTCATTGGCTTCTCATTCATTCACTGATTAATTGCTGGGTAATGTTTGACCAGCACTTCATCTTATAATACCAACTTCAGCTGGTGGCTACCTGCACAATGCTGACCTTATGACTCCCATAAGTGTGAAAAACACCCTGATGCATTTGTCTTGAGTTAATCAGACAGAGTGAGGTGACAGTGGCAAAGTCTTGCTGTTTGTTGAAAACTACTCTGGCTCATTGAAAAGGTAATGCACAATGTACGATATCCCATACGGGTCTATTAACGGTTGTAATGCAGTTTAATTAAGTTTGCATTCTTCTCTCCTGTTGTATATTGCATTTTTTTTTTTATCCGTTGATTATCATGAGTAAATAATGTTTACTATTATTATTACGTAGTAGTGGTATCGGTATTTACGTTAACAAATGTTGCTTGGCGTATGTGTTCATTTTGGATAATGGACACATACTGGAATAATTTGACAGTCAAATATTTTTTTACTGTACTTTTCGATACCAGTACTTTTGTACTTTTACTTAATAATTTCTTGGGGGGTACTTTTACTTATGTAGTTTTATGGAGCTACTTTTACTTAGTTACTTTATTGGAGTATTTGTACCAGCACTGCAAATTAGACCTTTATCACCGTAAAATAGACTTGAATCACCCCATCATTTCAGCCATTATCTACCCTCACCTGAGGTCTTTATCACCCTCAAGGAGCTGGACGAGAGTTTCGGAGAAGAACTTGAGGTCATGAACTCCGAGGAAGTGAAGCAACTGCATTGCCATCTGCAGGAACATCTTCTCATCTGCCTTCTCGCATGAGGGTGGGGGCATGGCATCACCCCCCTCAAGCACCGGTGGGTTCAGGAGGTCATAGACGGTGCGGTAGATACCCTCCAGGTCAAGCAGACCTTCTTCCTTGTGGAGGTGGGTGAGAGCCTTCGCCACCCCCGCTTTGTCTGTGAAGCTGCCTGTCTTTATGATCCCCAGCAGCAAGTTGACAAATGACCCAACGACCCACGGGCCCGGCATGTTCTGTCAGAAAAATGCAACAAGGTAAACGCAAGGAAACTTTACGAGACTTAACTTTAAACTGGCTTATGACATTCAATTGTTCACAACACCACGTGTCCTGTTTACAACTGTTCCAAATTGTGTAATTGTCATATATGTCAAGTTAAACCACTTGCACTCTGGTTGAATGCAGCATTAGTTGTTATATAGATCTGTATCAAGTCTGCAGGAATTCTCAAAGTTCTTTACGATTCACTTCCTAGCAGATCTCTTCAATCCAACATCATCTCAACTTCTCTGGGAAGGATTTAGCCACATCACAATTATGGCACAAAAACTATCCATCCACAGATTTTATTTATATATTATATACATACTATCTATAATTGTCTGGTACTAATTTGTATAATTGAGTGAACTGAGGCAATAGTGGAGTGGACAATACTGCACAACTTTTGAATTGGCAGTAAGGGGATTTAAACACGGATTCTCTGAATTGAGAATCTGGTTTTTAACCACTATGCCACCATGCACAAAACTCTACTGCAATGTGACATTTTTAGATAATTTTTAGTTGCCATTGTACGTGTGATATTGACGAAACAACCATGTTAGTATACATACACTAAAATACACATCACATACATACACTAGAATACACTTCACTGTTACTGAATAACCTGCTAACATTAACCACTAATGATTTAATGATAAGATTTACATGTTGATCAATTTATGCAGCTTAAATCGTTGAAAGGAAAGTAATGAAGAAAAAGATGATCATCGTAACAATGACACATAATGTAAAGAAAGAAAGAAATTATAGAAACATTGACACATAATATAAAGAAAAAGATTATCATTGTAACAATGACACATAATGTAAAGAAAAAGATGATCACTGTAACAATGACACATGATGTAAAGAAAAGGATGATCATTGTAACATTGACACATAATGTAAACAAAAAGGAAGACTTGTGTAACACCTTAATTGTTTGATTTATAGTACACTCGTATATACAGAATCAGAGGGGAATGAAAACTAAATGTTTAACATGATTATGTCATGTTTAGTGATTGCTCACTGTAAGGTCTCAAGATATAAAGAATATCTACCTAAAAAGAAACAACATTGAAATCCCTATTCTAGTCTGCCTAGTGTTGTGTACCCTTGAATTCATGGAACAATGGATGTAAGAAACAGTTTGCAAAGTGCCACATCTTGTAAAGAATAACAAGTAATTATTAACCCTACTAATTAAAGAACTGCACCTCCCCGTATGAAGGGTACCTGTTCATTGCAGTCAGGGAAGTGTTTGTCGAACCACTCTTCTCCCTTGAACTGGGTGATGAACTTGGGCAGTGTGGCCGGTGCCACTGGGGCTGGGACGGGTTCGGCTGGAGGAGGGGGCATCACCACGGTTGGAGCCTTCGATGGCTTACGTTCCCTGATGAGCTTCGGGGGTGTTGGGGTGGCTGGGAGTGGGGCTGCAGACACGTGTTTTATGATTGGCTTCCTTGGCTTTTGTTGTTTAGGAAGTGAGCCCTTCTTAGGAGGGACAACCTTTTCTTCCGGTTCCTCCTAAAATAATAATAATAATAACTGTTAATAATAGTAAACTTCAGTACCAAAGAATCTGAGTTCAGAGGTACAACATACAGGAATCATTTGGCAAAATCAGGGGGAAACAAGAGTCATCATTAAAGCAAGGGACCGCCAAAGGTTAGGGTGGGAATTCAATTTCAAATAATAGAAGGAGTATTATATTGGGGTACAATGATTTATCAATGAAAATGCAATTTATTTTTATTATCTCCAATATAAACTTTGCAACATGCATGTAACTAAATAAACACAGTTCATTCATGCATTCATTTGTTGACAGGTTTAATATTTCTTGCCAATTTCAAGTTTGTTAGAATCCCATGATTTCCACAGATTTAGACTGTCCTTCTTCTTGTTACCTATATACCGTACAATGAGTAGTTTCATGCTCCATACCTGGAAATGTGTGTATTATTGAAGGCGTATTTGTATTGTTTGTGTTCTAATTTGTAAATGTTTCCAATGTTTTGAGTTTTAGTGGTTGTTTAGTTTAGCTGTTGCTTTGTGTAAAGCAGAATTTCATTTGTGTTTGTGGTACACGTGGAGTCATAAATTCTTTCCTCATTGTTATTAAACTTTATTATTCTTGAATTACTCTAGTCTTTTCCCTGACATCTTTCATATAATAACTTTGTTTATATTCTACATATACAGTAATTATTATTACTGTGGCCTATTTGAAACTTTTGTATTGGTAAGCAGGGCTTACATGTAATCAAAAAATCACGATTATATAATAACAAGATAACAAAATACTGACAATAATAACACAAGATAACAACATATTGACAATAATAATACAAGATAACAAAATACTGAAAATAATAACAATAATAACACAAGATAACAAAATACTGGCATAACAAAAAGTCTGCAACTAGAAATTAATTTACAAGTGTAAACTCAATACCTCTGCAGCAGTATCTATAGAAAACATAACAAGTAATAAACTACATTTCCATGTAGGTACATGCACGGATTAATGAATAACATGCCCATGTACATGGAGGAATAATCTACGCAGTGCATCAGGCTAGAACAGGTTATAAAGATGACTCACGCGTGGAAGTGGTGATTCAAACAAAGGCAGGAGCTCACAGGAGGAAGACTGGAGATTGTTAGCATAGAGAATTAGCAAGAGAAAGAGTATAGAAGAACATCAATGTTTAGTTTCCTGTCTAATGGTAATAGTTGATGGTGAAGTTGCAAAGATGAAAGCGAAAGGCCAAGGAGGACGTAATATACAAATACTAACAGACAAAATACAACAAAGATGAACATGACAAATTATCTAAGTCTACTTTGTTATATTTCTTTAAAATAGACTGACATATCTACAATAATGACGATGATTATCTTGGTTTATACAAACAGATGTGTTTAACATCTCTAGAGTTCTAACGTCTAACACAACCTAGAAACTACAAACCTCATCTGTGACATCCTTATGAACATATACAACTCTGGTGCAACAACGACAGCCTCCCCCACGCCCTTGAACTTACAACGGGTAGAGGTGTTGGTGGCTTCTTCATCTCTTCCTGCATCTTGAGCATAAATGACGACGGAGCCCCTGAGTCTAGTTCAACATCCTCCTCGTCATCATCATAGTTGAAGAAGAGCGTGCCCTCGCGGAATCCCTCCTCCTCTTCCTGTTTACGTTTCACAGGTTTGGGTTTTGTGATCTGCAACAACAATGCCTCTAAATGAACTTTTGTCTTCTAGAGTGGCAGTGCTTTATAAATGTATTATTACTTATCATCAGTTGTTACAACTGTATTGTGCTCATCCTTGGCTGTGGTGACCTTCGAAGGTTTCAGCTCACCAGATGCTGATGTAGAATCAATCAAATTAAATACTGACAATTTGGATTTTCCATATTTGTGGTTGAACTTGGATTGGTTCAATTAAATTTAAGTTTGGCAACAACATCACAATGTGAGAATTATGACCAGTAAATTTGCCATTCAAATGAAATTTGACATTAAGAAGAATATATATTTTCAGTGGGTATGTTGTTTCTTGATTCTGTTACATTTATACTTAGAAGGATATACAGTTGTCTCTCAGAATACTTAGTTCTGCAAGAAGGAGCTTACAGGACCTTCACAGTGGATTTTCATATGTAACCTCACAAGTTACAACTGTCTCATATAGTTTGCTTGATCTGGTTCCTTATACAGGGTCCAATGTTATTCATAGTATGCTTTAGGTGGGCTGTCTAAAAGTTACGATGACCACATTTTTACAGTAGTTAACGATATTCATTCAACTGTAATATTAAAAATCAACTAGCAGTAGATGATCAGTCAATGTTTGAATGCAGTCATAGCTACACAGGTACATGCAGTCATAACAAGATTCAAGAATGCCATCTAAAGTACCAACCTCCAGGGGGCACGTGGACAATTAAGGAAGTTTTTGCAAATTGGCTTATTGTGAGTCTAACAATCTTTCATCAATGTATGGCATGCTCTATACACTTTGTTTTAACCATACATGTTGCTAGCATTTATGCAATCAGTAGATACTTTATTCAATTCTTTTATTTACACACCAGTTGTAGCAGATAATGCAAATGAGATGTCAAACTTATATCAAGACCACAACAAACGTGTACCATTGATTCCATCTTCATGTCACTTTTACTGATATCATCAAATACAAACCAATGTAGTCAGGTTTTTCCCAGATAACTTTGGGAATAATAATATATAAACATACACAGTTTTTAGACACATATTTGAACTTAAGGTTTAATCAAATTTGTCAGTAGTACACTCAGGGAACTGTGTTAACAAATTAGTCATTGTATCAACACTGTCAGACATTGGGACTATACATTAACCTGTAAATTAAATGGCTGCAACTTGCAATTTAATGACAGATATTAGGTGCGAAGAGAATCGTGAACAGATACTTACAAGTGTGTGTTGGGTCCCGTCATCACGTGTGCACACAAACACACGGGGGTGCAAAGAAAACAAAACACAAAATGTTAGTGAACACAACTCATGAAATATCCACACAGTGCAAATTATTCCACTTTTCCTATCCATTAAGTTATTAAAATACCATCTTCTTGCACTATGGCCATCAATAATATTTGTTCGACTTACTATAAAGTGTTCTTTGAATTAAGTGTCTGTATAATGTTACTCATTCAATAATTGCCCAATATCAGGATTTTGCCAAAATTGGTGTTAAGATTTTTGTATAATTATATATATCATGAATTGCACAATAAGTAAATCCCAACACGAACAGTTCTTGAAATGATCCATACATGGGAAGTTACGAGGTGGGGTGGTCACATGTTCGGGTGACCTTGTGGCGGAATGGCCCCACCTCTCTCTAGGATGTGGTAATAGTTAGTAGTTTTAATCGTCTAAATGTCTGGGAGGCGTCTTTTTAATAGTTCTGGTGTATTACCATAATTTAAGTATGGTATTCTATAATGTGGGCCTTGTTTTTAGAATGTATAGATAAAATAAATGGGGCAATGTTTAAGACCTCAAATGGCCCACATTTGATTGTATTGTGTTTTAGCTAACAACTCATCCAATTATCGGGTGAATATTAAATAAATGTCAGAAGGTTATTCTGGCCACATTTCTTCCATATCTGGTGTTGTCTTGTTGCATTGCGTAAAGGGATTTATGCGATTACATTGCATAACAAGTTTTACGCGAGGCAACCAAGGCAACACTAAAGTCCTAGAGCCAGCCTGCAGGCTAGGTAAACAAGCTGACACTGTACCTTGACCAGGTCAGAGTCCAATAGCCTGAAGGCGTGCCGGCCTTCCCGCGCTTTAGCGTAGTGATACAGTAAAACCTAGTCCGACCATTCAGGACATAAAAGGCCACTGCACCTCCAGCAGCGGCCACATTTGAAATTCCTCGTGTTCAGTTGTTTATCGAATATCGTATCAGTTTTGACTCCACCTCCCTCCCCTCCTGCCATAAGACTAGTTATAAGTATGTATGGGATTTTCACAACACGCACATGTGTTAATTTTAGCTTTGCTGACGCTTTTCCCTGTTTCTAAATGGTACACGAGGTTTTGCCTTAAAGCTTTTTCCTCCTTCAAGTGTACGCAGGGTTTTTAGGGCGGTAATTAAAATAGGATTAATAAACGGTGTGGCGGAAGGCGGAATGGCCCCACCTCTCTCTAGGATGTGGTAATAGTTAGTAGTTTTAATCGTCTAAATGTCTGGGAGGCGTCTTTTTAATAGTTCTGGTGTATTACCATAATTTAAGTATGGTATTCTATAATGTGGGCCTTGTTTTTAGAATGTATAGATAAAATAAATGGGGCAATGTTTAAGACCTCAAATGGCCCACATTTGATTGTATTGTGTTTTAGCTAACAACTCATCCAATTATCGGGTGAATATTAAATAAATGTCAGAAGGTTATTCTGGCCACATTTCTTCCATATCTGGTGTTGTCTTGTTGCATTGCGTAAATGGGTCATTACAGCTATTGTTCTCTCAATAATTGTATTAAATTTAAGTCAAAACACACAAGCACGACACATGCACAAAGCACACGTACATGCGCCCATGCATGCATGCATGTACACAGCCACACGCATCCATTAGCTACACTATGTACACTCACAAAACATCAAGTGAGCAAAATAACTGCTGCAAAACACAGGTATAACTGTAACGTGGTTGTCAAAACACAGGTATAACTGTAACATGGTTGTCAAAACACAGGTATAACTGTAACATGGTTGTCAAAACATGGCAGTGAGTCAACTTTAAAGCTGTGCTCAGAAGAAATGAGAATTTAATCAATGTAACAGTAACAATAAATTGCAAAAAATAAATACAAGAACATATAAAGTAGCTAATTAGTTGCAATGTTTACCACAGGAAGCAAACTTAACACATGTGTTACCTCGTCATCGCAACTGCAGTATCTAAAGGTGTACAAAAGTTGTTAACATTTAAACTAAATCATTATGATACCTACATATGAACAGTTTCAGGGCAAAATGCGATAACTGCTATATTGGTTGACATTTTTACTGTGCAAAATCACACACAAAATTCAGGCTTTACTATCAGTCATTGTAATTTTTTATTATTAAGATATTCTAGTGTCACGTATAAGTTTTTTTATGCTATGAGAACAAAGCTCAGAAGTGAGTGTTTGTTAAAAACAAAAACTGGATATCAGCATGTAAGTTGCTTCCAGATTCAGTTACATTCATCATTTAGAAATGTGGTAGTGATGCCTTTGGCCATCACGGCCAAAGACGCCACAGTGCTTGCCAGAGAAAACAACTTCTGGTGAAGAAAGATCAGTGAAGCAATTGCAATCCAAGAGAGGCATCCACCTCTCAACTGAAACACTGGCTATAATCTTCCCGTGATTTTCATGGAAGTGGTGTCATGTGGATATATCTCTGCGTTGGCGTGACATCACAATAATGTACACCAACCAACGGAGACTAAGGGTTAAAATTTGTTGCCCTGGTTGGTAGATATACATTACTATGATGTCACACCTACTTCGAATATGCAAGTTTAGCCACCGTTTATAAGTGGGTGGATCTTATAGCATGAAATCAGATATAGAGGTGCCTCAGTCGGTAGATTGGTGAACTGTGTAGACGAACTAACATCGTTCTCAGTGTCTAAGATACCGGAAATGGCATGGTTACAGGTCCGTTTGAGTTTATTTAGGAATGACTATCAGAAAACCAATTATATGTTTGAATAGCAGAAAGCGTAAGCTTGCAAAAGATATCAAGATCGTTGGGATCGTACGAACAGTAATGGTTCTAGTAATGGTTTGTTCAAAAAAGTGTTTTTGGATGTGTTTCAAATTTTTCGATGGCTTATCTATTTTTGATATCAGTTATGTAATTAGCTAAATCTCATCACCTACAGTAGTAAAATAGATAAGTGAGCATTATTATTTCACAGTAGATACTACGGGTAGTAATTGTAGATTATTGTTACATATAAATTATAGTTAACTATCATAACCTACAACAGCTGCTATTCACCACAGATAATAGTGGCATAGATGGCAAAAGCTGTGAAGGAATATGGAATGTGTAAAAACAATTATGCCATCTATACATCAACAAATGTGTTATTTATATTAACGCAAGGTTGCAACAGTTAATTTAACAAAACTGTTGGCATCGACATAACACATTTGTATAACTCAAGCATATGTTTTCAATCAGTAAACTTCGCCGACATCATTATGACATTTATACTTATTTAAAAACTTATTTATACCGCTAGCTTATTTATAATCAGTTTTAACTAATGTTTTGCAAAACGCATATTGGTATGTAACAGTGTATGGTTTGCATGCGGAAATAAAAGTATTCATGTTCATATTAAGAATAAATGCTACATTATCTCGCAGGCAGCCTTTTTTGTTAGATGGTCTCTCTAGATGAACACACCTCAAAAAAGGAGAGTTTAGAGGCGTCCAATTAATCAGAAAGAATGAGGAAGTCGAGATGACTAAAAGAATGAATCACATGAATATTTTCAAGATGGCAATTGATGAAAATGTTACCCACAGTGCAACATAAACAGACCTTCCAAGTTGGCTAACAAAAATTGCGGGAGGGGAGCTGGACAAATTATTAACATATACCAAATATGTTTCCATTGGTGGTGCCACTACAAAAATTATGTCACTCGAAATATGCGCAAGCTTCTATCTGTTTCTATATCTGATCAACCAGCAAAAAACTTGGACATTTGCAAGTGAATTGATTTTATGGTTTTTGGCAATATTACGGATTTTATATTCATAACATATTACAGTATATTATATACTTACTGAAGCCCCCAAACTGGAAAATCAACAAACAAAATTAGTGGGAGCTTTCATTTGAAAGAGGGCAGTTGCGAGGGTGGTCGGAATATTACCAAAAAGCCACAGATCTCCCGCCATATTTGGGAGACTTGGAAGGTCTGTAATCCATATAAATATGACCCATAATGCTACATACAGGAAACTGTGTAGTGAGGCAGACAAGTATGCAGTGAACACTTACATCAATAGATGATTCTGTCAATGTCCGATGCTTATATAGGAAAGACTGTAGGGACTTAGCAGAGATGAGACAAAGATGAACACATAGTTACAGCCTATAACTAATGACAGCTACATCTAGGCTACATGCTATGAACAGAGATGCACACAAACACCCACATACACAGCCAGAAACATCCCTGCATTGGAATTATTACATAACCTCTATTACACTTCGAATCGTCAAATTTCACTTATGGTTCCACAGTCCAAACATGAGTATAATTTCAATTCCAGCGAGTTAGATACCTATGCATTTTGATCAAAGTACCACATCATATTATAACTTGTGAATTTTAATTCTAATAATAATTTTTTAGAATATATTTTTAAATCAACCAAAATGTGATAACAAACTAATAAATTTATTGTTGCAATATGCCCCGAAAAACAGTCATTCAGTTAACCAAAGAATATCATTGTACGTCCATTTTAATATAAATGTTTGAGAAACTGTTGTGTGTGCATGTTGCCATGTACATCAGAAATATTTATAGGAACACTTAATATATAGATCTATCAGAAACTAAATATATAGAATAGAAGATTAACTACAGACAAGTCAAAAAGATATTCACAGTAGTAATGAAATTAAATATACCTAACATAATAATTATTATTATGCAGTCGTGTGTCAATGTTATTAATTAGCCACACAAAATACAACACGTGTTGCTAACCCATCCCATTCGATACATCAGAGAACTTACATCAGCATTCATCGAAATTATGAAATTAAATAACAGTTGTAATATTCCTTGGACTCCATAGAAAATCCAAATGTGTATAGGTTGTGTAATTTCAATACAGCATGAAGAGGGAAATATTTCTCACAATATGCTTCCAAATAACCCATTCAAAACAATGAAGTAATTTTACATGTAGGTGTATCCAACCAAATTAGCTTTTTAATCATTATATGTAAGGTAATGGTGGCATTACACCTGATAT